>CM057379.1:55307500-55907500 GCA_030015415.1 Cynopterus sphinx
TTTGATAGGATTGCATTGAATCTATAGATTGCTTTGAGTAGTATGTAAATTATAAGAATATTAAATCTTTCCATCTATGGGCACAGACTATCTTTCCATTTATTTGTGTCTTCAATTTCTTTCATCAATGTCTTCTAGTTTTTTGTGTATAGATCTTTTACCTCTTTGGTTAAATTTATTCCTAGGTTTTCTTTGTTTTTGTTTGTTTGTTTGTTTGTTTTGATGCAACTGCGAATGGGATTGTTTTCCTAATTTCTCTTCCTGACTATTGATTTGCAGAGTTTGAACCATCTTTGCATTCCTGGAATAAATCCCAGTTGATTATGGCGTATGATCCTTTTAATGTTCTGTTGAATTCAGTTTGGTAACATTTTGTTGGGAATTTTTACATCATGTTCATCAGGGATATTGGCCTGTAATTTTCTTTTTTTTACAATGTCTTTGTATGGCTTTGGTATCAGGGTAATGCTGGCCTTGTAAAATGAGTTTGGAAGTGTGGTCTCCCCTTCTGTTTTTTGGAAGAGGTTGAGAAGCATTGGTATTAATTCTTTAAATGTTTGGTAGATGTCACCAGTTAAGGCATCTGGTCCTGGACTTTTCTTTGTTGGGAAGTTTTTGATTACTGATTCAATTTCCTTATTCATAACTGGTCTGTTCATATTTTCTGTTTCGTCATGATTCAGTCTTGGTTGGTTGTATGTTTCTAGGAATTGATCATTTCTTCTAAGTTGTCCAATTTGTTGGCTTATAATTTTCCATAGTAGTCTTTTATGATCCTTTGTATTTCTGTAGTATCAGTAGTAGCATCTCCTCTTTAATTTCCAGTTTTACTTAGTTGAGTCCTTTTTATCTCTTGGTAAATCTAGCTAAAATTTTGTCTGTTTTGTTTATCTTTTTTTAAATCCAGTTCTTAATTTTATTGATCTTTTCTATTACCTTTTTAGTCTCTATTTCATTTATTTCCTGATCTTTGATCCTTTAGCTTACTAACTTTGGGCTTAGAGTATTCATCTTTTTCTAGTTCCTTAAATTTTACAATTAGCTTTTTTTTTATGAGCTCTTTCTTTTTTCATAATGTCAGCATTCATCAGTATGAACTTCCTTCTTAGAACTGCTTTTTCTGCATCACATTAGTTTTGGAATGTTGTGTTTCCATTTTCATTTGTCTCAAGATTTTTTTTATTTCTTTCTGGATTTCTTCTTTCACCCATTGGTTGTTTAGTAGCATGATGCTTAATTTCCATATTTGTGAATTTTCTAGTTTTCTTTTTGTAATTGATTTTTAGTTTCATGCCATTGTAGTCAGAAAAGATGTTTGATGTGATTTCAGTCTGAAATTCATTAAGACTTGTTTTGTGGCCTATGATCTAACCTGGATAATGTTCCCTGTGCACTTGAAAAGAATGTATATTCTGTTTCTTTTGGATGGAATGATTTACAAGTGTCTGTTAAGTTCATCTGCTGTAACATATAATTTGTTTTCTTGTTGATTTTTCTGTCTGAATGATCTCGCTGATGAAAGTGGGATATTTAAGTCCCCTATAATTATTGTATTGCTGTTTATTTCTCCCTTTAGTTTTGTTAATATTTGAAGACAGATTTATTGAATAAATGGTTGTAGAAATGAGGGAAAAGATATAGTCCACTCAAAATTTTTGTGGAAAGCCAATGCAAGGACAAGAAATAGGGAAAAAACTTAAGGATGCTAGGAAGTAGGATCTGTGCTTCAATTGACTGACTTGGAAAATTAACCAATAAATACTTAGTGATTATTTTCATAATTGAAAGAAGACTCTAGAGTCAGACAGGTTTTATATTTAATTCCAGGTGTATTTACCTTAAATGACTTAAGTTGTAAGCCTTAGAGATTCACCTGTAAAATGTAAGCAGTGAACTCCATGCAGAGGTAACAGTGAGAAACATTATGTAAAGCACCTAATGCAGGTATGTTTCATTCCAGAGCATGAGCTCTAAACTAGTAGACTCTATTCTCTCTTGGAGTATTTGTCTTAATAGGTAAAACAAATTGTTTAACTATTCACTAATCCCAATTTCTTCTTTTCCCTTCCCCCTCAGCAATGTGGAGTGGCCTCTTTACTCACTTAACAGAATCTTGGAATAACTTCAAGGGCCTAGATCCAAATTATACAACATGGATGGATATCATGGAGAAGCATGGCTACCGAACACAAAAATTTGGAAAACTGGACTATACTTCAGGACATCATTCCGTTAGGTAAAGAATAAAACAAAAATAATTCTAATAGGTTAATTCTTCTCTGCTATAGCACATGCATGTACTCTTTTTGACTTTTATTTCTCCACAAAGGTAAAAGTAAATCTCGTAATCCCTCAATTGGGTTAATTTGGCTAAAATTTTAGCTTTTTTTAATCTTCCTAAAATATTAAAATTGCTAATATGCTAGTATTTTGTTATTTAAAACATTAAAGGTTTATAAAAGTATCTACAAAATTATTTAGCCCATGATTCATTTTTATTGAGTTTTTGTTTTATATTGCTACTTGACTTGTCACTTTACAATCTGTTTTAAAGACCATAATTTTGCTACTTGCTTTTATGAGCTCTTTCCAGCATAAGTCTATTATAACTTTATTTTTCTTCATTTTACGAAGTCCTCAAGAACCAGGTAGCTAAGCAGAGATCTAGAATCAGACTAATGACTTTCAAATCCTATTTTTACTAATAACTACTAACCTATTGTAGTATAATCTTTGAAACATTATCTAAGCTAATGAACCTTAATTTCTTTGTTGTAAGGATAAAATGAAATAATATGTGTAGAAAGGAGCTAACACAGCAGGTCTGAGACTTCTGTCCTTAGAAAGGCCTGTTCTGGGGGTTCACCTTTGCCTGACATCTGGGAACTTGAACTTCAAGAGTGTTCTCTATATTCCCTAACTGGTAAAATGACTTTCTATGTACCTATAGTGTTTTGTTAGTGTGCTTTTTGCTGAACACCTGCTTTCATTCTGGGAATCTGTAATTTTGGTATGTGCTAGACAGAGAGTGTCTACATAATCAACACCAACAACAACTTGGGTACTGAGTCTCTAATGAGCTTCCCGGGTAGACAGCACTTTACACATATCTTCACAGGTAGATGCCGGATGAATTACGTGTTCTCTTTGTAATACCACTTGGAAACTTGTACTGGTTTCCTATGTACTTACCCTAAGCATCTTTTCCACTTTGCTGATTTTGCTTTGTCTTCTTACTATAATAAACATAGCCATAAATACAACTATTGTGGAGCCCCCAGAGTCCTCCTAGCAAACTTCGATGTGATCTTGCTGTGTCCCAACACTTGTGACTCCTGACACAAATATGTATTAAGACCTTAGAGCACTATCTCTTGCCTAATAGGTCTAATTGACGGTTATGATATTGATAGTAGTGATGAAGATAATACTAATGGTTATGATAGGAACCAGAAAATAAATTTAATAAAAATAATGGTGAGTGCAGTGAGATGAATAGTGGTTGCCAAAACTTCATGTCCACCTGGAACTTCAGAATGTGACCTTATTTAGAAATAGATTCTATTTGCAGATGTAATTGGTTAAGGATTGTAGGTGAAATCATCCTGGATTAACCCTAAATCCAATGACTGATGATCTTATCATAAGAGGAAAGGAAAGGACGCAGATACACAGGGAAGGCAGTATAAAGACAGAGACAGAGATGGGAGTGATCACAGCTATAAGCCAAAAAATGCCAAAGGTTGCCAGGAGTTATTAAAAGCTAGGAAGAAGCAAGGAAGAATTCTTCTCTAGATCCTTTCAAAGGAACATGGCTGTGATGATACCTTGATTTCAGATTTCTAGCTTCTAGAACTGTGAGAAAATAAATTTCTGTTGTTTTAAGCAGGTCTTTGAATAATGTCCTTTCGTTCAACATCATTTCATTATAATGTTGAGAGGCCCTAAGAACAACGCTTGTTGTATCAATTAGCCTAGGTAA
Organism: Cynopterus sphinx; assembly: GCA_030015415.1. Taxonomy (NCBI): domain Eukaryota; kingdom Metazoa; phylum Chordata; class Mammalia; order Chiroptera; family Pteropodidae; genus Cynopterus; species Cynopterus sphinx. The sequence goes on from CM057379.1 coordinate 55,311,483, forward strand.
AATTGGTTTTGTTATATGTCATTTCACTTAAAGTCACAGAAACAATCAAGGACATTAAGTGAGGACATACTGTATTTATACTGCTCTTCTGGTTATTGTTAAATTTCTTTTCTGTCTTCCAAAATCTAAATGATATCAATACTAGAAACCCCGAAGTAATACTGATGTCTCTTGCCCACCCCATCTTCCTGTCATCACCAAATATTGTCAGCTGTACTTCTACAGTATTTCTTCAGTTTGTTCACTTCTTATCATCTCCACCAAGCTACCTTATTTCTTGCCTAAACTATTGAAATGGCCTTCTAACTCCTTTTCTTCTATCTGGCTCATTTTCTATAGGCAGCCAGAATGATCTTTTTAAAACATATATATCTGATTGAATGATTTACCTGCTTAAAGTCTTTCAATGGTTTTTCTCTGCAGGTAGGCTAAAATCCCAAATCCGCACATTGTTTATAAGAGCCTGTATAATCTAGCCTCTGCCTACCTCCAGGCTTATTTCATAACACTTTCTCTCTTCCTCAGTTTGTACCTGGTCTCTCTTTAATTTCTTTAACATGCTTTTTACTACCTCTGGACCATTGAACAAGCTAGTCCTTCTGTGCAAATGCTCTTTCTCTACTCTGCCCCCCTAACATAGCAGAAGGAAGGAGTGGGAAGGGAGGTAGGTGTGATGGTAGGAGCACAGGCTTTGACTTTGTTGGAACAGTTAGATGCCCAGCCTCCCTACTTACCATCCTTATGATCTTGGGCAAGTTACTTGACTTCTCTATCAGTTTTCCTTATCTGTAACTGGAATTAATAATACCACCTCACTGGATGACTCATTTTTAAATGGGTTAATATAAAAGATATAAAAGAATCAGATGATATAATAGAAAATATTTAACAGTGACTGGCACAAAGTAAGCATTTAATCTAGGGAGAAGATTATTGGTGTTACAAAAAATGTCTTAACCAGAATTGTGGTTGAATACTTACATAATTTTTTTATTATTCTGAAGTTCATTACATAGCTATTTCAAGGAGTTTCATAAATTTCTCTTTAAAATCCTCCTTTTTAGAAAGTAAGGCTAACATGAAGTAAAATACAACTATTCATATTACCCTATTTGAAATTTTTTAATTTATTTCCTCAGTTAATCTAATAATAAAAAGATTCTGAGGTTGAATGCCATGTACTCCTTGTATTTATCATTCTATATGTGCAATGATTAAAATATGACCTGAATTTTATTCTTCAGTGTGATAATGATTCATAAAGGGCAAGGACCCTGTCTTTTTCATTGCTTTGTTCCCATTGCTCGTAGTACCAGTGCATTGTAGGCACACAATTAAATGTCTGTTGAATGAATGCATAAATGAATGAATGAATGTAGTAAAGAGTTACATTGCTCTACCTATAGCTTATTATTTGATAAACATAACTTCTATTTAACCCAGGGTCACAGCGCTTATTCATTATTAGTATTTTGTATATATCCTTAATTAAAAGAGCATATCCTGTTTTCAGTTTTTTAATGTTTTAAATATCCTTAATTTTCAGAAGTTCTTTCTCATGTGGAATTCTAAAACTAGTAAAAGGAAAATGTTAATATTTCAAAGGTCAAAGATGGTTTTCAAAGAAGCTACACTTGTAGCATGTTTTCATTTACTCACCAGGGCTTAGGAAATTGAAATAAGCCATCAGGACTATTTCTGTGGGTGCTGTAGGTCCTCACAGTCATTTGGCTGACAAAAAATTCAAGGTTTCTGTTGATAGCATGTCTGCAAAGGTTATATGAATTATGGCACATTATCTTTCAAATATTTCTAAGTTGAAAAATGGATCTCAGATGAAAATAAGGTCTCTTCATATCAAACTTCATAAGTAGGGGCATTCAGTGTTTTTGATAGAGTGACTCTCAAAATCAAAATTCAGGTTTTTATAACTCTTGGTACATTTACTACTGAAATTGTTTGTTTTTGATCCTTCTTATATTTTCAGCCAGAAATACAAAATCTTTTAGTTTCTTACTACAGTACTCCATCTTTCCTTTTTAGGCATCAAGTAGTGATATTTTCTTCTTGTACCAGTTTAGGAATACTAGTCCAATGTGTTCCTTACTATGTCTAATTTTCTAGACCATACTGGGAACTCTAAGGGTGTGGACTTGTTTCTTCCAGACAATTGTTAAACAAGTATTGGAGGTACTACTCATTAAGATGTCACTTACTGACTAGAAGACTTTGGGCAAGTTATTTACCATCTTACTATCCCAGTTTCATCAAATGAGCTAACACTAGATGACTTTAAAGGTTTTTTCTTTCCAAAATTCTATAACTGCAGTGGAGTACAATTAAGTGGTTTATAAAGTCCTGATATTTGTTTGCCTCTCTCATATTACATGTATTGTGTTTATAGTACATTAGATTTGGTTCAAATTTGCTATATCTTCATAGCACTTGAAAGGAAGCATTTGTATTTAATTGATAGTGTGTTTTGGTCATTTTTGCTATCAGATAAAATAGTTTTGCCAATATATTCCCAATATCTAAAACAGTACTTCTCAATTGAGGGCAGTTTTCACCCCAGAAGACATTTGACGATGTCTGGAGACACTTTTTGGTTGACACGACTGGGGGAGCACTGCAGGCATCTAGAGGACAGAGGCCACCATGCCTGCCAAACAGTCTTTGATGCACAGAATAGCCCCCACTCCCCAACAAAGAATTTTCAAGCCCAGAGTCGACAGTGTAGAAGTTGATAAACCATGATCTAAAAATAAGTATTTTATACTCATTAGAATGGACTTAAAATATCATACCTGGTTTTTAAATCTTAAATTTATTTTTCATATTCTACGGGATCAGATCCACATAAGTATGTCAATTTTTTTAGAATTAAGAAAACCAAAGAAAATGTCAGTTTGGAAGTGTGTAAAATTAGAAGGTAATTGATTTCACATAAACATTTTAAAAGCCAGGTTTCTAAGATCAGTACAATTTAATAAAGAATTTGAATATTAAGCAATATTCTTTAAAGTGTTAATACTAAAAGATGATGTTTAAGTAAATTACAAAAGTAAAATCAGATGTATGCAATACCCGTTCAGCAAATATTTATTGAGCCACTTATTATGTACCATGCACTCTTTTTAGTTGATGAGAATACAGTAGTGATCAAAACACAATCTCTAACCTCATGGAATTTCCATTCTAGTGGCATCAGAAGAGAATTTAAACAAGCTGCTGTCTTATCTTTCCTAGCTAAAAGTTTAAAACCTAAAGTCCAATTTTTTATTTCATCTTACCATCATCGCAATTATATATGTTCTAATTCATATAGCTTGCTTTTCTGAGGGCATTTCACAATAGGCAATTTTTCATCCTGTCGAGCAAATGAAAAAGAAAAGGCCTCCTTCCAAAATGAGAGAATTACTGTGGAAAAAACTCTTAAGCTTGAGCCTCTTGGCAACCAGTAAAGGGAAGTAAATCATAGGCTGCTAACACCACTCACCTATCCCAGCAGGCCAGCAGATCAGCATCACAAACTTTCTAAATAGAACCACAGTGACCAAGAGGAGAGTAGGGAAACTCAAGAACAGCAACCATAGAGGCCTCTCTCAGTCCCTTCAAATTCTGCAGCCTAATAATAAAGTCTGTGTTTACCTAACCATATCTACTATTATTTTATAAGCTAAGATCATATATACCTTTAGGTCAGTTTTCTCCATACTGAGGATGTTTTTATTTTATTCTTTCCTTATAATGGAGAATGACACCATTCCTTTGGTCATTTTAGAAGCGTTTTTAGAATCCCCACCACCATCCACACACACACACACACACCTTATTATCTTTATTGATATTCAGTATATAGAACAGCTTGCATAATTCTGTGTATATTCTCAGCATGATATTTTAAAATAGTGGAAGAGCCTGCTGTTCTTTTTGTTTTTGTTTTGTTATTCCAGAACCCTCACTTCTGATGACTAGCAAATTCTTGGCTGAAGCTGCCTGTGGGGCTGTGTTCAGATTGCTGTCTGCTATAACTTCTACATCAGTTTCTTGTAACATTAGTGATAGCTCTGGTCCTACTACCCCATTCCAATTCTTGGATTTTTTTTTTCCATTTAATTACTAAAGTTTAATGTATTGTGTTTAGCTGCCCATAATGAAGTTTATCTCCTATTTTTTCCAGTGTTAACTATTTGAAGATTTGAAGTTAATCTACTTGAGAAGAGCCTGAAACTAATGTGGACATTTAACTTTTCAATTAAATTAACTTTAGCATTAGCCAGATATGACCTAACTAGAGAGACTTCTGGTTTAAAAGAGGAGGTAAAAAAAAAATAGAAGTCTAGACAACTACAGTAGAAGGCAAAATATGAGTTCTGTTAAAGGAGGAGGCAATCACATCCAGGTGCACAATTTTTCACAGTTTAACATCTCTAAAATTGCAGTGCATGTTACATTGGACGATTACAAAATTCTCTTTTATGTAGGCAACACTTTTTTCTTAATAGTATACGTTTTTTAAAGTACATTTTACATTAATAACATTTTAGATTTAATGAACTCTCAGACAAGTAGATCACTAGGTTTAAATGGAGGACAGGAAAGAGAAAGTTCTGAACAAAGGCATCCAAATAGAAGGCTTTGAAGATTATGTGAGGAGGACTTGAACAACAGACTGAGGCAGCTGGTAGAAAATACTTGTAGATTTCATCAAATAAACTGAATTAGATCATCTCCATAAAGTTTCCATTCTCTAAAAAATGAATAATTACCTTAGAATGATTCTGTTTATTCTTTTCATTCTTGAACATATTTTTGGCCTGATTGTTTTAGATGAATTTTTGTTAGTTCATGTAATTTCCTGATTGGTCTTAATTTGTCATTCCTTAAAAGTTTCCCCATTTTCCTTTAAGCAGTCTTTCTATACTTTTGGTTGTCTCTTTTATTGACTACATTATATTGCAGTTAGCCCTGAAGAATCTGGCTTTCAGCACCTCATTTTCTACTATGAGGCTAGAATACAAAATTGCAAAAGCAAGGCACTTACTATATAAGGAATATATGATAATTTTTAGACTTGATGTACAATTTCTAAAGAAGAATGTTAAAATGTCTAAAAATACATAGGTAAATTAGCATTCTTGATATTAAAAATAAAGTAACAATCATAATAATATCACCATATATGCCAAGTTTGATTAAAGCAAGACAAGAACGTATTAAAAAGGAAAAACTTTTAAGTGTAAAATGTATTTCTCGAGCAGATGAAATAATTAAAAATCTATGTCTGTCAACAGAGGAAGAACAAAGCTCATAATTAACAGGCAGGAGGATTCAAAAAAAGTTGAGACCTAATTTAGTATGAGGGCAAATAATGTTATAACCCAGGATAACATCTTATTTTCATACTGAGAATCATTAGTCATTTAATTCAAGATTTAACCAAGAAAAATGTTTATAGTACTATGTGAAGAAGCAAAGGACAGTGCTATCCCAAATTGTTGAGAGAGAGAGAGAGAGATTGATCTCCCCACAGAACACTTAAAGTATGAGATACTTAATTATCTTATGGATCTTAGGAAGATGAAAGTTTAAGTCTAGCTCCTCAATTTTAATGTGTGATTTTTTTTCAGATGATATTATTACTATGCAAATTAATCCTATGCTACCTGTGGACTGACTATCTAATGCTACAGCAGAATTTAGTACACTAACACAGAAAACCCACACAGCAATGGCACATATACACATGTATGCAATAATTAGTTGATAATGCATTAGGTAGTTTTGTTTTCCATTTAGAGTAAAAGGAGAATTTTTGCTAAAAAAGTAACTAATCAAACTGTTGATTATTGGATATGCATTTAGGCATCACCTTGTTTTCTGTAATTGACCAAAGGGAGAATAATTCTATTCATAGGCTACTATGAAAACTATTTTCATCATCCTGTCTAAAAATTGAGGGTTTTTTCTGAGTAAAAGAATTCTTATATTGTTATGGAGAGCAGTGCATCTCAGGCTTTAGAGTGCATACAAATCACATAGACATCTTGTCAAACACCCTTTCTCTTTCTGATTCAGTGGGTCTGGGATGGGGCCTAAGACTGAATTTGTAACAAGCTCCCAGGTGATGCTGATGCTGCTGGTCCATGACTACTCTTGGGAGTAGTAAGGATATAAAGAACTGGACCTCAGTTCAGTACTTCCTCAGGAAGAAGTAGGGCAAGGTATGACCAATTGTGAATGCCTTTATCAGAAACATGTGGTTATTTTGTGTGTCCCTTCAAGAAAAGAAGTCCCTATTAGATTTCTACAGAGTTGAAGTAGATCTTGAACCACTTAGGAGGAGAACTTAGTATATATGGACAAAAAGGCACATTGAAGCATCTTTAGGTTTATAGAGAACAGTCTCTTTTGAGATAGGTATACTCCACATCTGAGCTCCCACCTGAGGCAAAATTAGCATGGTCTCCTCCACTGTACACTCATGAGAGAATGAGAGTGAAAAAGGCAAATAACATATTAATAGTATGATAATAGTTTTGACCTTTTGGACCCACTGAAAGCTTCCCAGCACTTCACAGAAGTCGCTGGGCCACACCTTGAGAAATGCTAGCATATAGGAAAACTACACATTGTCTGTTCAGGCTTATTGCAAGTAACAGGGTAAATTTATGAGAGGAGCCAATGAATCATTAAGTATCTAAACCACAAATAGTTGGGGTTCCTCTCTGTTAACATAAGCCCTTTTTAATTTCTCGATTGAAACCATACTCTTGATAGTCCAGACAAAGTACATAAAAATGGAATGGAAAGAAATTTGATCAAAATAGCCACACCATCCAAGTAATTAGAAAGTTTACATTTGGAGGAGGTTGTACTGATTAATGGTGGGATGGGGTGCAGAAAAAGACAGCACTTAGAACAAAGAGGCAAAGAAGTAGATCTAAGCACATGGCCAAAAGACTGTTTCCTGCTGCGACAGCTTGACCTGTTTAAAAGGGATTAGAGACATTGCTTGTTCAGTAAAGAGAATTATAATTTTTATATTAAAAATTATTTTTGTTACAATAATTATAATAGATTATGAAGTTGCATAATCATTTTCTTTCCCTTTTCCTTATTTGTATTACTGGCCAGAAGGAATCTTAGACTGAGAAAACGGACTCTCTGAGCTGAAAATTACTACTCCTTTATCGGCCCAGTGCTGACACTACATCTATTACTCTGCTCGTGCAGGAATACTGAGACTAGAACAGAAAGTCAACATCAAATATAATGATTAGTATTTATTGAACATCTAAAACATGCTAAGTGATTTTAAGTTATAGAGAATAAATTTTTACTTTATACCTAGGTACAATGCCTGATGATGGGTCAACTAATCAATCAAAGTGTTACCTCTTAATTAGCTATCTACTCAAGATCCTTGGGAGAGCCAGAAAAGAGGAAAAACTGACAATTATGAGAGAGCAACCTTTATCTTCAACCATAATCTTCACCCTGCTGCCCTAGTAATGCTGAAATCATTTGTTGTAACTCTACCTGAGTACCAACAGAACTCAGGTTATGGATTTCATGCCAAAGACGCACATAACCATGAATATGCAAAAGAGGATGCCAGTAAGATAGGAGGGTAAATCACATGTTATTTAGTAAGAGGGCAAAAATAAAGCTAACTTTGAAACTAGCCATAATATAACAGTAGGTCAAAATTAACCTGATTTGAACCTTTTTACCCTTAAGGATTTAAAAACAATCTCAAGAACACAGGGTTAAAAAAAAAAAAAATAGGGAAAGGGACATAACCTTACCAGAAGGATTAAATGGAATCACACTTATTCTTCGCTGTGGCAAAAGATACAGTAATCTGGGTGTGACACAGCCATCTTTCAAGGCTAGAAGACCTTTTCTTGAGATGTTCTACTAGACTCACTCATTACCACATCATAGTATCAACTAAGCCAATTAGCACAATAAGTACAATATCTACAGTTAATCTAAAGCCAAGTAAATGTTCTGATCACCAATTAAGATTCTGTACCCAATTCCAGTGTGTGTGTTGAGCAGGGAATAGTTTTCCACAAACCAACAAACAGTTCAACTAAATTCTATCTAACTGGAGATAGCATCAGATTCCACAGGTTAAGGGCTCAGTCCTTCAAAACTGCCCCCTTCTCTCCACTTCACACACCAGCTGCAAGTCCAGTTGTCACTTGTGCTTCTGACTGACTGGCTATAAATCAGAACTTTCCATTACCCCTTCCTTGGGTTCTATTAATTTGCTAGAGCAGCTCACAGAACTCAGAGAAACATTTTACTTACTAGATCACTGGTTTGTTATAAAAATATATATATAACTTGGGAACTGCCAGATGAATGAGATGTAAAGGGCAATGTATGGTGAAAAGGCAAGGAGCTTCTATCCCCTCTTCCCTCCCCAGAAGCCAGGGGGTGGGACTAAAAGCTTCAACCCTCCAATCACATGCTTAGTTCTACCAGCCTCATCCTTAGATGTGGTCAAAAAGTAACTTCATTAAAGTAACAAAAGGCACTTAGGAAATTCCAAGGATTTTAGGAGCTGTGCCAGAAAGGGCACAAAGATCAAATTCATATTTCTTACCATAATCATAATACCACACCTGGCAACTAGTTAGGTTATATTACAAACTTACTTATAATTTACTTTCTTCCTATAATAATTTCTCAGCCATATTTTCCCATGTAACATTCCTTTGTTGAAAAGAAAGCACTTTGTTTCCTCAACATCTGTATGAATCTCAGTGTCCTATTTCTTTTTTAACATCCTTGAGCTCCAGCACAAGTACTGCTGGTGAAATAAACCCCTAATATTCCACTCCTCTGCAGTAACTCTAAGAATGGTCACATAGAATGAGTGTTCAACAATGATTTAAGCAAAGGACTGAGAAACATGTTATATTTTAATGTTTTGGTAGTTATGATAAATGTCATAAAACTTACTGTTTTAAGGATTTCTGTGTACTAGATGGAATCAATTAGAACCTGTTAGATGTAATTCCACTGAAATTCTAATTTTCAATATATTTATCAAAATATATTGAATACTTACTATGAAAAATTATATGTTTATTATAGCTGCTTAAATTTTTTTTACCTGCTTTCAAAAGACAGATAGAAGTTTTATATTAGTTCATCTATGGACTATCAAGTCATTTTATGTTGTTTGAAATTTTACTTAAATGGAATATTATGTTTTCATATAAAATAGTCTATGTTTCTACATTGGAATCTGAATTTTTAAAACTCTTTTCTTAATTGATAGGGTACTACAGAGGTGCTTGCCTCAACCGAAACTTATAAAAACAAGCTTCTTAGAAACATCCAGGACTGCTTCCTAAACAATTATGCCAACTAAATATACATTGATCAAGAAAAAGTAGTAGTAAGTACTGCTGCTTAACTTACCAAGTAGTCAGATAATAGACTAGAGATTTAGAAAAATTGAATTGATTTAATCATTATGCTTTTATGATACTTAATGATACTTTATGATACATTATACTTTTTTGAGCTAATAAAAATAATATCTAGTTTATAATAACTAAGGAATTTGATCACTATTAACTTAGATAGCTTAGATCATGGTTAAAATTGTTCTTATAAAGAGAAAAAATACAGCTAGAAAAAGTTTACAATACAAAACTTCAGAAACACATGACATACACACTGGAGGTAGGATTTTTTAAATAGATAAATATTTACTGGTAGGGGAAAATTATAGTAGCTTTGGTTAGAAATACTACCTTCTTCTAACAGAAAAAAAAAAGACAAAATGCAAGAAAATTCAGAAATAGTAGGAATCCAAAACCTCTTTTATTTTACTAAATATCTTATTTTAAGAATAAAGTACCTGTTCTAAATATTCTTAGTTTTAAAGAACACATAGGTGAATATTTTATTCTTGTTATCTTTTTTCCTGGCTTTTTAATTTGCAATACTCAATAACTTTCTTAATGAGATCAAGTATAATTAGTCTGAACATTTACATGGCTGAATCTAAAAACTGTTTTCCATACTATTTTCTTAGGTGTATGCTTAGTTTTTAGAACTTTTTAAATACCTTACAGTATATTGTTTTCTTGCCCCCTCAGCAACCGGGTGGAAGCATGGACAAGAGATGTTGCTTTTTTACTCAGACAAGAAGGCAGGCCTGTGGTTAATCTTATCCCTAAAAGGACTAAAATAAGAGTAATGGAAGAGGACTGGAAGAATACAGACAGAGCAGTAAATTGGTTAAGAAAAGAAGGAAGTAATTACAGTCAACCATTTGTTCTGTATTTGGGATTAAATCTACCACACCCTTATCCTTCGCCATCTTCAGGAGAAAATTTTGGATCTTCAACATTTCACACATCTCCTTATTGGCTTAAAAAAGTAAGTATACTATGTGTGCTCAAAAGTAGAAGTTAAGATTAGAACTGTATGTTATTGGTATTTGCTCATTGTTTCTTTTATTATCACTTTTAAAGAAAATTTTGAAAATTGTATATTCTCATTAAATCAAATTGAACAACACCTGGTTGGAGGAAAGGAATATTACCACTTTGTTTTTCTCTCCTTTTTAGGTGTCTTATGATGCTATAAAAGTCCCAAAGTGGTCACCTCTGTCAGAAATGCACCCTATAGATTATTACTCTTCCTATACAAAAAACTGCACTGGGAAGTTTACAGAAAAAGAAATTAAGAATATTAGAGCATTTTATTATGCTATGTGTGCTGAGACAGATGCCATGCTTGGTAGGTGGTATAATTAATAAGCATTTACATGAATAAAAAATATTTTTTTTCAGCAAATATCTTGCTGGTTTGGTGACTTGTTTGACACCCTCAGATAATTTCTTACAACAGTTGTATAGATACTTCAGACTTAGGATTATAAGACACTTGATACATATAAAAAATTTGATAATTTCCATTTTTAATAGAATAAAAGCCTTTTCTATCTTAATTATTCATAAGTTAATAAATGCTTCAGTTTGTTCACACATAAGAAAAGGTCGTAGAAGGCTTGAAACATAGAAAGGGTCATCTGCTTGAAACAAAACCTTTTACCAGCTTTAACCAGTAATCAGTACAGGCATACCTCTTTTTACTGCACTACACAGTTGTGTTTTTTACAAATTCAAGGCAAGACTTTCCACCAGCAAAAAGATTACAACTTGTTTTATTATGATGTTCACTTTATTGCAGTAGTCTGGAACCAAACCCACAACATCTTTGAGCCCTGCCTACATTCAGCCAAACAGGTACATGTGTGACAGGTAATTTTAGGCAGCTTAGGTTCTAGGAGATGAGACAGTTTAGTTGTAGAATCTTTGAGTTCTCCCAGACTTGTAATAACTGCAAAACAAATCCATTTTCCCCAGCCCTGTTAGAGAAAGACTTAACTGAAGGTGAAGTCAGTTTCCCCATGTATATTCTGGTCCAGAATCATACTGAATTTCCTTCTCTAATTCAGCTCAAAACCAAACCGGTCTCCATAAGATGATTGTCAAGAATGTGTTTTGCCTACTACTGACATGTAGAGTTATGACAATTCCCACTTCAGATGTGGAGAAAACCTGGTTTAAAAATCCATTTTTATAGCAAGTTCTTTTATAAAACCATATCATTTATTTTACTGCACTTGGAATGGAGCATAGTGGCATAAGCGAAGTGTAGTTAGTACCTCTTCTGTACAAAGTAAACCTCAGGAGTGAACAAGTGGATGACTATTTCTTAAAAGCATTCATTGGGCAAAAATAGAAAAGTATAAAACAATGCCAAACAGCCAAAGGGATAAATTATTTATAATGTAACAAGTATAATATATATTAGATAAGTCTTTCCAACTACTCAATCTTAAATGCAAATAGATTTTAAGTAAGTTTTTTAATCCTAAACACATACAAATTTTGAATTGTATTTATATATTTTCTGATTTTTGCAATATTCACCCATTTGTGCCTTGGAAATCTCTCGGAAGTTTGCAGCTGTCCATATCTATTAAAGTGAAATAGTATATATTGTTGCTTTAGGGGGTGTACTCTTGGAGTCTCTTCAGGAAAAAAAAAATGCAGCAGGTCACTTCAAGTTTCAAAATTTGTGAAATATATTGTATCCCTATTGTTCAATCTATAGCTGGTCTGGTTATCAAATAATATCTATTAATGTTCACTGTGTTTGCTCAACAAACTAAACTTAGTACCTTCTAGCTATCAGGCACTATGTTGGGCAGTGGTAAAAGTAAGTTGAATATTAAGAAATGATACATTAATTAAAAACACTGTCCTCTTTAACTTCACCTCAGCGCCTTTATATCCACTCTTTCCTCTGCCTGGGATGCATTTCCCTTTGCTTTTTACATGACTGGCTATTGTCAGTTGTTAGCTCTCGACTCAAATATTACTTCCCCAGGGATAACTTCCCAACAACTCTAAGTTGATATACCATCCCCATCTTCCTACTCTGTATCTTGTTTGTTTATATAATAATCTTTAATTATATTGTCTATTTACTTGTTTATTGTCCATTCATTTCCATTGAAGAATATGAGCTTCATGAGGGCAGGAACATTCAGTCTTATTCAGCATTTTATCCTAGTTGCCTAGTTTTGCTTCCATACTGCCTGCCACATAGTAAGAACTCAGTAAACATTTATTGAATGACTGTAAACACCAGCAATTATAATACAATGTTGTTAAGTACAGTAGTAAACAGATCATAGGGGTGTTGGAGGACGGAGTGATTCACTCTACCTGGAAGGGTAGGGAATACTTCATCAGAGAAGAAATGCTTGAGATGGACTAATCGGAAGAATTTTACTGTTTAGTTATTCCCTATCCAAGAATATGCTAAACCATATTCATATTCTGTCTGTATTGCTTCCAGCCTTTGTTCAAATGTGGGATTTCCATAATCCTCGGCCAGCTTCATAGGCATGATCTGGCAATTGGAGATTTGGAAGAAAGGGTAGCAGGAAGAGTTCTGACCCCTTTTATCACCTCCCATTGAGAAGAAATTGTGGGTCAATGTCATATGAATCTTTTCATCATCTGAAACATGTACAGTGCTGACACCCAGACCTGTCTTCCTTTTTTCATTCAGGTCACTAATGGGAAATTTCTTACCCACCACTACGCCCTGCCATTCTCTGATAGAATCACAGAAAGCAAGATGCCATGATCTCCAAATAAACTATCCTATAAATACTGTATCTTCTTCCTCTCTAGTCTGTCAACGGAGGAACGGTCACAGGAAGCTTAGTATAACATAAGAACAATAGATAATCACATATTAAGAAGTGTCTTGACAAACCCTTATAGTGTGGAGTTGTTATAAACTTACTATGATAGAATAAAACATGCACTAAAAGCTAATTAATATTTCTCTTGATCTGTATTGTAGGTGAAATTATTTTGGCTCTTCGCCAATTAGATCTTCTTCAGAAAACTATTGTCATCTATTCCTCAGACCACGGAGAGTTAGCCATGGAACATCGCCAGTTTTATAAAATGAGTATGTACGAAGCTAGTGCTCATGTTCCACTCTTGATAATGGGACCAGGAATTAAGGCCAACATACAAGTATCAAATGTTGTTTCTCTTGTGGATATTTACCCTACTATGCTTGGTAAGTAATGAAATTCTGTAAATAGTTATTTGTAGTAATGATGGAGAATGAATAAGCAAAGCAGTTAGAGGCCCTGCTGACATGTTTGTAACCTTGAGCAATTCATTTAACTGTGAGTCAAATCTGTATATGAAAAATGAGGATAATATTCCTCAGGTTCCTTTGGCCTTCAATTACTGTAGTCATTTTTCTTTCAGAAGATTCACAGTCCGGATATGACGAATAGAGTAAGCCACATAAGATATTCAAGTTCATAACTTTATATTATGATTTGTATATGACTTGATTCTCTAACTTCCCTTCTTAAGTATTTCATTCACTTCTAAACTTCCAACTTTGTACAGTGTTGAAAAAGTCCCTTGATCTGATGCTATGAACATATTTTTCCTGAGAATCTTTAGATTGTTCTGTTACTATTTGCTTACTAGCTTTATTAGCTTCTTAATGTCTATAAGCATAACCATAGGTCAGGAACAGCAACATTTGGATAGTGGTAGTTAGCAATTTTTATTAAAATAACTGAGAAGTAGGATCTGTGCTTCAATTGACTGACTTGGAAAATTAACCAATAAATACTTAGTGATTATTTCCATAATTGAAAGAAGACTTTAGAGTCAGACAGGTTTTATATTTACTTCTGCTACAAAGTCTTCCATTTCATTTAACTAAACACTATTCCAGGGTCTTAAATTTCTTTACTGTTAATTTATATCAGTGTTTTTTCTTTTTTACTTTTGTTTCATATCACTTCTATATTTGAACACACTTCTTTGTTGTTCTTTTGCCTGATGTATATTTTTAGTCTCCTCAGTTTCTCAGTCGTCATTTGCTATTCGTCTCCATTATCTCCATTATTCACACCTAACCATATAACTGCCACTTTCTGGCTCCTTCAAGTCTTAGCCAGTCCCTATTACTTTTTCCTCATTTCTGTTTTCATAAGAAATGTATGTGCAATTATGTGTATTTGTAAGTATCTCTTATTATCATCTTTATAATTTTATGAATATATGCTTATTTATATTGGCATTTCTTTACAGCTTCCACACCATTTTTCCTCATGTGGAACTCTCCCACCCCCACCCATTTGCAATGAAAACTCTCCTCAGGATCATTGTATTTGCTTAACTTTTTAGCCATGTACTGTTTTCTTGAAGTACAGTGACCAGAGCTGCAGATGAATTAAAAGGTTGGGGTGATTACTTCTTAGTTTTCCATCAATATATTTCATAGTGATAATTGGCATTTTGTTTGTCTTTTTGACTCTAGCAGCTAAATAATTCAGTGTCCTTCAGAGCTGTCTACCCTACATCCTAGTCTTTCCTAGTCATCCTATAACCTTAAATGTTAGTTGATTAATAGGCATTGTTTAAATCATTTTTCTTTAATTTTTTTACTTATTGTTTATATTTTATTAAATTTATTGGGATGACATTGGTTAATAAAATTATCTAGGTTTCAAGTGTATAATTTTATAATACATCATCTGTATATTGCATTACGTGTTTACCACCCAAAGTCAAATCTACTTCTGTCATATATTTGACCCTCTTTAACCTTTTCTACCTCCCTTCCATCCCCCTTTCTCTCTGGTAACCACTAAACTGTTGTCTGTGTCTATGAGTTTTGTTTATCTTTGTTTGCTGCTTTCAGTTTTATATCCCACATATGAGTAAAATCATATAGTTCTCAACTTTTTCTTTCTGACTTATTTTGCTTAGCATGATAATCTCAAGTTCCAGCTATGTTGTTGCAGATGTCAGTATTTCATCTTTTGTTATGTCTGAGTAATAAAATCAGAAATGAAAGAGGAGGTTGCTGATGGATACCATGATCGTACAAGAATACTATGAAAGACTATATGCCACCAAATTAAATAACCTAGAAGAAATGGACAAGTTCTTAGAAATATATAACCTTCCTAGACTGAATCACAAAGAACTGGAAAATCTAAATAGACCAGTCAGCAGTAAGAAAATTGAAGCAGTCATCAGAAGCCTCTCAAAAATAAATATTGTTTTAAATTTGTCCATGATGCAAATTTTCTACTTTATAATCTTGAGATAAAACTGTATGTACACTATTTTTTAAAATGTACACATATCCAATTCTAAAATTTCAATCTTAGAAAATTACCTATAGATTTACAGAAGATTTATCTCCATGGATATTTATTGTACAATTATATTAAAAAAAATAAAATAGTACAAATCAAATACCTAGTAGTAATAGATTAAGTAAAAACTAATCAGTTTTATTTTAAAAGGTGAAATGATATGTGAAAATGGCCCCTGTATATTATTGAAAAGAAAATGTAGGTTTTAAAACTATGTGAACAGGGGTTTTTTGTTTATTTTGTTTTGTTTGTTTACTAATTGAGATAGTGTGTCTATTGTCCAAATCAGCACATTTTTGATAGTAAAAGTGTACTGTCAATAATTATATGGAAATAATAGGCATAAACTGAGTTTGTTGCCTTGTCAAACAGCCTTAACAGCCAACAAGGCAAAGATAATTCTGATGGTCTGTTTTATCTGATGTTTGATTCAGTCTTTTTTTTTTTTTAATTATTATTGTTGGTTAAGAATTTATTTAGTTAAAGTAAAAGCAGAGTACAAAATTGTAAGTATGGCAGCCTAATTCCAATGATGAAATGTAAATAGAATAGCAGGGGTTATTTTTAAAATGAAAATTGCTCAGTGCTGAAGAGTTTAAAGCTACTTTAGTAGTGATTAAATCTAAAATGAGAATTGTGGGACAGTATGTTCTATTTACCTCTGCTTAATAAGTAAACATAAAGATTTTGATAAAGTACCTACAAAGGACTTTTATTTTGTGATTCATCTAACCAATTAGGAGCTTAAAATAGATACAAAACAATCTATTCTTAGAATTCTAAAGGTTCTTTCTTTGTTAGCTTGCCATAACTGTATTATTTTGTATGAATCCAATTTACACACAGAGAATATGGGACTAAATTTCTTAGATCAAAGCCTCAAGACAGACTTCTTCCCCTCCACTCTATGGGCCTTGGAAATATCATATAAAAATGATGATTCAAAAACCTTAAATAGAAAGATATTGAATAGGAAAAACCAATTGAGATTCCTGTTTTAACAAAACTATGTTACTATAGAGTGTCTTGAAATTTAAGATGCTGCAATGCTTTATAAAGTCTGAATTTACAATAGTTTTTTAAAAGTATTTTAAAAGAGTGCTTTCTTTTCTATAAATTGATATTTTATGATAAAGTAGGAAGAATATACTTAGTCTCTTTATCTTTGTAGGTCATTTATAGTATCACATTATTTTCTAATAGCAGAAAAAAAACATTTTTATAGCTAGAAATACTGTTGAAGTTGATGTCATTTCAGAGATTATTCTTTTAAAATTATTCTCCAAAATATTTTCTTCTCCAATAACCTAGTATCAGGATACTTTAGCTTAGTTATAAATAAAGGTAGTCTCATTTTAAAATTAAAATCGTTCTGATTTTATTTTTAAAATTTTTTATGTTCATGTAAATTTTTAATAGTTTATCTTTTTTTGTAAAACACCTTCCTTCCTCTCACATAAAAGATAAATCCAGATTTTTCTGAACTGTGAAAATGTAATCATACAAAAATACAGTTATGTTTAAAAGAATGTTTAATTGCTAGTGATTTAATTTGCAAAACCCTTATTGTTACAGGATCTTAGTGGAGTGTTGAGAGGGATATTCTACATAGACTTTTTTGTCCTTTTTATTTCTTGATTTCTCAATTACAGTTGACATATAGTATTAGTTTCAGGTGTAAAGCATAGTGATTAGACATTTATATAACCTATAAAATGATCACCCTGATAAGTCTAGTACCCATCTGACATCATACAAATATTAAAATATTACTGACTATTCCCTATGCTGTACTTTATATCTGCCCTTGTACTTAATCCCTTCCCCTTTTTCATTC
The DNA here is from genome assembly GCA_030015415.1 of Cynopterus sphinx. Taxonomy (NCBI): domain Eukaryota; kingdom Metazoa; phylum Chordata; class Mammalia; order Chiroptera; family Pteropodidae; genus Cynopterus; species Cynopterus sphinx. Next base: position 55,329,089 of record CM057379.1, read on the forward strand.
ATCCCCCCCAACCTCCCTCTCATCTGGCAATCACCAGTTTGTTCTCTGTATCTATGAATTTATTTGTGTTTTGTTTGTTATTTTATGTTTTAGATTCTACATATAAGTGAAATCATATGGTATTTGTCTGTCTCTGTCTGACTTATTTCACTTAGCATAATACCCTCTAGGTCCATAGATGTTGTCACAAATGGCAAAAGGGAACCCTTGTGCACTGTTGGTAGAGTTGCAAATTGGTATTAACTATTTTGTTTTTATTGGCTGGAAAATATTATGAAGTTGGCTAACTATAGTAAAGCAAGACTTGCGGTGTAGTATTGAAGGGGCCAGAGATTCTGGACTGCCTAAATTCAAATTCTTTCTTCAGTATTTACCAACTATGTGGCCTTGAGCCACTAATAACTCTGGACTTCAATTTTCTTATCAATAAAATGGAAATAATAGTGGCTATTCGTAGTTTAGAACAATGACTAGAACATTGTTCTAAATTATTTATTTCTTGCCCTTAAAATGTACACAGTTTGCATCATTGCCATACCAGTCTAACTCCTTATCTACTCATATGGTCAGGAAGAAATATATCTTTTCTCTCTTCAGGAGACCAGCACATATATCCAGGTCTGCATTTTTACACACTACTGTTTTAAATTTAAGTCACTTTATTAAGAATCCTGCAGTTACTTTTAATCTTTGCTTAGACTGCCAAGAAAGATGAAATTTGCTTAAAACAGAATTAGAATGACAGATTTGCCAGAAGAAAAAATATGAAAAATGGTTTTAAATGAAGATTAATGAGCTTTTTGAAAAGTAGTTTAAGCTAAAGTGCTTTTAAGGAATTATTGGTAAATATTTGAGAAATGAATACCTAGCTCCCTGGAGCATAGAAAAGTTAATAAGTACATAAGGTATTTATTAAGTATGATAGATATTTGGCATGGGTTTTATTCTTCAGCATCAATTGACAAAGGTATATTATTCTACTGATAATAGACTGGAAACAAGTCATCATTATCTCTTGCCTGGACTCCTGAAATTGCTTCCTATCTTCAACCTGTACCTACTTTTAGTCAGTTTGCCATATAGTTGTTAGCAACAGACCATGTCACACTTCTGCTCAAAATCTTCTCCCTAGTTTCCCATTTCCCTGAGAGTAAAATCCAGAATCTCTAATTGGGCCTAGTAGTCCAACATGATTTCTTCCCTTCCCCAATTCATCTTTTACAATTTTACCTCTCATTCTGCTCCCTTGGTCTTTGGGGAATGAACCAAGCAGGTTCCTGCCTTAGGGTCTATATACCTGCTATTCCCTGGGCAGTTGTCCTTTCTTAGATATCTATAAGGCTCACTTTAGCCCTGCCTCAGGTCTCTGCTCAAATGTTACCTCATCAGAGAGGCCTTCCTTGACCACACTATGTTAAACAGCACATAAACCATACCTGCCAACATTTTCTATCTCCCTATCCTGCTTTATTTTTCTTCCCTATACTTATTACTATCTGACATAGTTGTTTGCCTGCCCCTCCTCATTAGAACGTAAATTCTAAGACAGCTTATCTGCTTTGTCCACTGTTTTTTTACCTACTCCTGGAATAGAACCTAGTTTGTTGAATAAGTGAAAATTAATATTCAAATGTACTCTTAGCTTACTTATCATAGAAACAAAAGAAAATCAAGTAAATTTTCTTAGTCTTTCAATCTTCTTTAGGAAAATTAGGCTAAGATTAGATATGAAATAAGGCATTGCTAAGTATTAAAGGTTAAGACAATGCTAAATGCAGGAACTTCCCAGTCATAGGTATGTGCCAGCTGGTTCCTGCTTCGCAACCATTGTTGAAGTCCTCTTCTCTCCCTTCCTGTGCCTCGCTAGTGGTGCCACCTGATGGCTGACACGGACCAGCCTGACTCAGCCTATCTCTGGCTACTTACTCTCTTTCCTTACTGTAAGTAGCCAACTGTCTTGTATTGCAGTTAGTTTCATCTTGGTTGGCTTCTTTCTCTCATGCACATCCTTTTTACCATCTTTGTTCCTTCTTTTGTTCATAACCAATTATCTCTTTTTTCTGTTTCTTCTTTCCTTCCTCCTTTTTTCTTCCCTCCCCCTCCCCCATCCCTTTCCTGTCACTCTCTGTCTTTCTTTTTGTCTTTCTTTCTTTCTCAAAAAAGTTCCTGATTATGATTGGTTTGCAGAAGATTAATACTTGTATATGCCTCTTCCAAGAAAATGGAAGATACAAAGTTTTAAATTAATTTGTATGTAAAACAGTTACCTTCAGACTTATAGAAGTCTCTGTCTACTCTTTATTCTCCTTTAATTAAACTGTTTTCCCTCAAATACTTATAGTCACTTTAATTTTCATATTCAATTTTAATTTCTAGCATTGCAGATGTATTACTTTCTATTTTTCATTGGAAATATTTAATTATACCTAAAAACAAGGAACACTGAAACCAGAAGAGGAGTGGAGAGGCAACTGCATACTCATTTTCGAATTATCCCAACTACCCAGCCATATTAACAGTAATTTTTTTATAGGAAAAAGATAGTTTGAGTTTCAAAAAAATACCTTAAAAGCAATTACATTACATTATATTACAAATACAACTTATTTATAAGTTAGACATTTCTTATGCTATTGTTTTATTGTCTGTGTTTGATGAGGAAAAAACAGTTATTTTTCTCAAAATCAGCATAATCTAGGATTTCCCAACATATATTCTGAAAAATACTAATCGCTTTAGATACTACTTGGGAGAAAAAGTTCTGTCATCAAATGGCATATTATATACCACCCTTGAAGGTTTACATCTACAATAAATTTACCTATTTATTTTTAACCATTGTTTGCAAACATATATGACTACTAAACCCTTTTCTCCTTTAGGTCCTGTTAATATACCATTGAACAAATGTGAGAAACAGCTGTGATTAAATAATTCAGGAATAAACAACTGATGATATTAATAATAAATTATTGAGGGATTTTATATAAATTATCATATTAAACCTAAAATAAACCTGTGAAGTACAGGTATTATTATTATTCCCCTGTTTCAAAGAGGACACTGAGGTTCACAGTGTTTAATCATATGCTCAAGGTCACATGATGAGTGGATTAAGCATTTGGATCCAGGCAGTCTATTTACAAAATCCATATGTAGTCTCTAATCTCTGTGACCTTTATGTCATTTATGAATGTTCAACTAATAAAAACATGAGTTATTTTAAAATATTGTTATTTTTTTTAAATAGATATTGCTGGAATTCCTCTGCCTCAGAACCTGAGTGGATACTCCTTGTTGCCATTATCATCAGAAATGTTTAAGAGTGAACATGAGCTCAAGAGTGAACATCCGGGCTGGATTTTGAGTGAATTTCATGGATGTAATGTGAACGCTTCCACTTACATGCTTCGAACTAACCAATGGAAGTATATAACCTACTCTGATGGTGCTTCAGTATTGCCTCAACTCTTTGGTAAATTTGTTGATATATTTTTTAGCTGTAGTATAATGTATGATGAGCTGACCTACATAGCATTGCCAAAAAGATCCAGTGATTATCTTTAAATAAACAAACAAACATCCGCTGCTCCTCATGCTGGGACAATCCAAAAACAGGTTGCCAATGTGAGGAGCAGCTTCTTTGAAAATCAGTATTTTAATTCCAAAGCAAGTGCCCTAAGGTTTTTGATCTGGGTCTCATGATTGAAACCACCATTTTTTCCGATAAAAGTGTCTTCTAATACTCACAGTTTTCTTTCACAGTCAGTAGTCAGCGCCTTCTCATGTACCTTGGTTTCAGCTGTTCTGGAGGATTAACACCTATATCTTATGAAGCCTGATATTCTACATATATTATTTAAGGTTCACTCTAACGCACAAGATGATATTTTCATTTTATACAGAAGACTATGGGTCAAAGGGATACAGATACCCATGCAATGTCTCACAGCTAAGAAGTGGCAGAACTGGGATTTCAACTCAATTCTAACTCCAAAATTCATGCTCCTTCTACTATACAATATTGCTTTCTAGCTTTACTACTCTATGAATTAATTTTAAAGCAGCATTAGTAGGATTAAGGTTTTATTTATCCTTTGCCCATTTTTTGCACATAAAATATGTGCTAAAGCCATTAATATTCATTTCTCTCTAAGTCCTTCCTAGTTACAAATGTCAGAATTATTAACTCAGAGTAATTCTTTAGGAGCCAAACTGAATAATGCCCTTAACTCTAAGAACAAGAGATTCTTGGCATCGAAAGGAGGTCCTTAAGTTGTCATCTTGGAGAACAATGGGCATCTCTTGCTCATTCACTGGTCATGTTTTGCGAAAAGCAGATGTGACTGTCAAAGGATCAGTGAATGAGTCCACCTTTCCTGTAATCTCTAGGGTTTTATTAACATCTCTTTCCCAAAAAAGTGCCATCTGAAGTCACCTAACAACATCAAAATGTCTTAACAGGTCTTCTGACTAATAATCTCAAATAGGACCACAGAGATTTTTCCCTTGACATCCATTGTTCATTTATTAGCTTAAGTAAATTGTCATAAAATAGTTGATGTGCTATTTTTCCAATTATATTGACATCCTAGTTATATCATATCTACCTACATCATAGATAAAAGGAATATTTATGTTATCTGAAATATTTATCATTATTTTATTGATGGTAGTGATTGAGAGAAGTTTTTATTTCCATGGCTATTTGCTCACATGGACAGTATTGATAAATCTAACTGAAAAATCCAAACACAAAATGCTAATATCTACAGAGAGAGAAAAAACTGGGAGTAACTGAGGTTGTAAGAACATGATTTGGCTGTATAAAAAATTCTTAAAGCTGGAATGTTTGGGACTGTTGAAATGGGACAATATTAGCATTACTGTTTGTTTTATTTCTCTCTGCACATCAAAGTAAGCAAGGCATCAAAATCGGGAAGAGTTAGGGCTAAGCCTGCTAACTAGTAATAAGGGTTTGACTGTTTCTGCCATCTAAGAATGGATTTTAAAAAAAGAGATAGCAGGATGATGGTAGGAAGGAAGATGATTTAGACATACATTTAGAGGGGTGTTTAACTTTCAGTATATTATTTTACTATTTATACTATCCTTCATTTTACTATCTCAAGAGGAACTGAAAATAAAAATAAATCCTAATACATCAGAGAGTAATGGCATTCTAAAAATGTTTTTGTAGGAGGTAACTGTTTTCACAGGTATTTAATTTTTTTTCTTTCAGATCTTTCCTCAGATCCAGATGAACTAGCAAATATTGCCACAAAATATCCAGAAATCACTTATTCTTTGGATCAGAAGCTTCGTTCCATTGTAAACTATCCTAAAGTTTCTGCTTCTGTCCACCAGTACAATAAAGAGCAATTTATTAAGTGGAAACTAAGTGTAGGGCAAAACTATTCAACTGTTATCGCAAACCTGAGATGGCATCAGGACTGGCTGAAAGAACCGAGGAAGTATGAAAGTGCGATTGATCAGTGGCTACAAACGCGCACTAATGCAAACAAATTTTGAACAAAAAAAAAGAAAAAAATGTGCCAGAGCTACACAGAAATATGTTAAAATATCATGATTAATTATGTCTTAAATACTAGTTTTAATAATGATTTACTTTTACTTTTAAAAATCTACTTTTAAATAAAAACAAATCATTATAGAATTATATATAATCACAAATGATTACTATCAAAACTGACTCATTCCTACCAATGTCTAACAACTTAATGGAAGTATTGAAATGATGGAAGCAAATAGTATAATATAAAGTTATAGTCTTCTGAGTAAGATGTAATATAAAATATTTAACAGTTATTGATTACTTCTGAGCCATAAAATAGTTAATTGTAACTATTTGATGGTGTCTGATAAGTTATTTGCATCTGATGGGACATGGACCATTTGTATGTATTTGATGGGACACAGACCCTGGATATGGCTAGCTTTGTTACTGTATTTTTAAAACAGTATATACACAAGGTACAACCTTCAAAAGGTATGAAAGAGTTAACAGTGAGTATGAGGGCTCCCTCCTTTTCCGGCCACCAAGCCACATGCTTCCCCTTCCTGAAAGCCTCTATAGTAACCACCTTCCTGTATATCCTTTTAGAGACAGAACATACATACACAAACAAACTTTATGTTCTTTATTCCCCACACACACATGATGGTATACTATCTAAAATGTTCTACCACTTGTTTTTTTTTCTCCACTTAAGAATAAATACCTAGAAGAGAAATTACTGAGGTAAGACTCTATCTAGCAAAATTATACTAGATACTAGCTAATTACCCCTAAGGAAGTTATACCTACTTAAACTCTCACCAGCAATGCATGTCCTCACATCCTTTGCCAACCTGATATATTAAAACAATATTTTTATTTTTATGAATAAAGTAGATCATATTTTCATATATTTAATAGCCATTGGAGTGTACTGTGACCTTTCCTGTTTCTATTCTTTGCATATTTTTATGTTGGTTATCAGTCTTTCTTGTTACAGGCATGCTGTAGATATTAACTCTTTGTCTGCAAAAGAAGCTCCAGTTTTTTCCTTTTTGTAATTTGTCTTTTGACTTGGTTCTGGTATTTGGGGCATGTAGAAATTCGTATTTTAAAATTATCAAATTTATGAATCTTGGCTTTTGTGACTTTGGGATTTTGTGACATATATATTTAGAATAGTCTTCCCCACTTATCTTCTTTTAGAGTTGTATTTTTCATTCATCTAAAATGTATTACAAATTAGATATCTAACTTTAGTTTGTTTATTTAAGATGGATACCCAATTGACCTTTATTGAGTAAACTAACATTTTTCCCATTGGTTAGAAAATGTCACTTCATTATATAACATCTTTTATTGAATACATTATCTTCCTCTATTGTTTTGAAATGACATTTATCATAAACCAAAGTCTCATTTACATTCAGGTCTTTTCAGAACATTTTTTATTTTGCAGTGGACCATTCTATTTTGTTTACTAATGTGGTAGTCAATATCTGGTCTGACTAGTCCCTTTGTAATAGTTTTCTTTTTCAGAATTGTCCTGGCTACTCGTGCTATTTTTTTTCCATACAAATTTAGAATAAGCTTGTCTAGTTCCAAAAATGAAAAATCACATTAAACTTGTATATGAAATCACATTAAATGTATAACCTAATTTAGGAAAAATTAAATTACTATATTCGGTTATTCTAAAGAAGAATATGCTTTTCCATTTCTTCAAGTCTTCTATTATAACGCTCAGTAATATTCTAAGTTTTCTTTATAGAGATCATTTTTCTCATTGAGATTTTTGGAAAGTTGGGACTTTGAAAAAAATGCCACCTGAACCCCACCCCACACCAATTGATTTAGAATTCTAGGAATGGCACCTGGGCACTGTTTTGTCCTTATTGTTGTTTTGTTTATTAAGTCCTCCAGCTGATGATCCTAATGTGTAGCCAGGGGTGAGCTTACTCCTATTGGTTTTATGGTTTGTTGTTGTTGGTACTATTTTAAGTGAATCTTTCTTCCATTATATCTTCTAACTGGTTGTCATTTACACATGCAAACTCTATTTCTATATATTATGTACCAAGTACTTATTGTTTATAATAGTTTTTTAGGTGGTATATTATATTTTCCAAGTTAACAAAAGCTTATCTGCATTTAATTTTACTTAACTTCCTTTTTCAAACTATATTTAAAATTTTCTTTGAGCCAGTTCATCTCTTTTATCATTCTTCAGTGAATTTATATGAGCTTATCTTTGTAGTTATGCATGAAAATTAAGGTTTGGAATAGTCTTACTGGGTATTAAACCATATTATAAATCACTAAATCAAACTAAGAACTTGGTGATAAGGGACCATGAGCAAGAAAGAGATGTCTCAAGACAAAATAGGTGGAAGCAGCTCAATGTGGAAAACTGAAAACAGAAAAAAGCTAGACCTGTACTAGAACTGTTCCCTTCTACACTGGTCATATATTCTGTGTATGTGTGTATAATGTTTACAATTATGTATATTAAATTCTCAGATAAGATTTTTACCCCTCTTTTTATTTTTCAAGTTACAAAGCAGAATCTTAAGAGCATAATAATTCTTAGGTCAGAAAAATTAGTTACATAATTTTGAAAATAATGAAAATAAAACTTAGAAGAATATATGATGCAACTCAGAAGAATATTCTTAACCTTGAACTTTTTATTATTAAGAAAAATAAAAATAAATAAAGCGTTCAATTTAGGAAGTTAGAAAACAAAATAAGCATAAGTTTTGTTTTGTAATATTTATGGTAAAGAACGGATAACCTTAAATAGTGTTTTGAGAGTTTTGTTTCCACATAGGGTAGGGAAAACTGCAAGGGAATACTGCTTCCACATCAACAAAAACCAAAAGGGGGTGAAAAAGCTAGATAATCTACAAAATCAAAACCCTTTCTCAGTCTTATCAGAGAACTGAGGTTGCAAGGCACCAGGTGAACCAAATTCAAGAGTGGCAAGTCCCTCTGCAGAGTGGTGAGACAAATGTTCCACCTTTGGCAGAATGTGGGAGGGAAAACTAGCAACTGAAAACGTGGGTAAGAAAACAACTGATATTTTGACAAATTTTTAAAAGCCAAATATGTGTGAAAATAACTGTAGAAACTGGTAGCCCCACACACAAGGGACACCACCCCCAGTAATGAGCTTTTTTTCACAGACCTCAGCCCACATTCATGAGAAAGGTTGGGAGCACAGCAGCAGACCTATGGAAGCCCCTTCAGTGGGAGAGAGACAAACATAAAACCCAGAACCTTGCTCATACAAAACAAAACTCTTCTGCCTCTGGAGCAGGAGCAGGAAACCCTCCCTGCCTCAGTCCTCAGCAAAAGATCAGTAGTCACTGGAAAGGAGCAGATAAGAGCAGGAAACCAGTGGTGCCCATGACCCTGCACTGACAGCAAAGAGCTCAAAGGAGAACAGAAGACTCAAGTCAAAGGCAGAGTTCGCCTGCCATCAGGGGAGGGACAAGAGTGTGGGGGAAGTCCTATTGTTGAGGCTCAGGTCCCAAGAGCCTGCAGAAGACTGAGGCTAGACTAAGAGAACCCAGGAAACCAGCCTGTGCCTACCGTGAGCGGCAGCACTGGGAATAGCAGAAGCGTGGGGAGAGAAACTACCCAACCACAGGGCTAGGGCTGTAGCTCTGCTGAAAGTTGGGAGTATAGCAGGAACACTGAGAAAAACCCTCCAGCATTCTAGGCATCACACTAAAGCAAGATAAAAATATGGAAGAGTTTGAAGTCTGTAGTATAATAATAACTACAGCAACAAAACCCAAACTTAGCTCAATACTGATTAGATTTAGTCAACCTCCGGCATTATGGCCTGACAGATGAAAAGGCATGCCCATTTTCAGGAGTATTTACATTTACCATTTACATCAGTTACCATTATTTTTTTACATATAATATCTGGCTTTCAGTCAAATTTACAAGGCAAAAAAGCAAGAAAAGACCCATTTTCAAGAACTAAAGCAGATAACAGTACCAGACTCAGAGATGGCCCAGAAGTTGAAACTATCACAAAGTAAGTGACTTGAAAATACTATGATAAATTACTGAAGAACCTAGTGGAAAATTTGGACAATGTGCATGAGCAGAATTTCAGAAGAAAGACAGAAACAGAATAAAACTGATTCACTAGAAATGAAAAATATCTGCTTTGTCTAATCTGTTGATTCCCTCTAATGGAGCCTTCATTTCAGTTATTGTATTCGTCATTTCTAACTGGTTCTTCTTTATGTTTCCTATCTTTTTGTTAAAGTTCTCACTGAGTTCTTTCATCTGGGACATGTTTCTTTGTCTCATCATTGTGGCTGCCTCCTTGTTTGTTTCCATGTATGAGGTAGAGCGGCTATATCTCCCAGTCTTGGCAGAGTGGCCGTATGTAGTAAGTGTTCAGTGGGGCCCAGTGGCGTAGTCTCCCTGGTCATCTAAGTCAGTTGCTCCAGATATGTCCCTTGTGTGGGTTGTGTGTGCCTTCCTGTTGTAGTTAAGCCTTTATTGCTGTTGGCACGTCAGCAGGAGGGATGGATCCTCAGGCTGATTTGTTGTGAGGACTGGCCATGATTGCAGCTAGGAGCTATTGTGCAAGGGTTGACCCCATGCAGCAAGGCTCTGGTGACTGTTGAGTCCACCCTTTGAGTGTATTATTTATGGAGGTGAGATTGGATGGTGTTCTGGTATGGTATGAAGCTTGCCATCAGGTATGTTGGTTCTGGGGCCTCTTGGGAGGGACTCTGCCACCGCTTGTGCCCTGCCTTTGGCCACCTGGTATTAGCTACAAAGTGATCTGCAGATGGGTGCTACTAGTTCAGGGCTTGGGGCTGCTTAGCAAGAGGTACAGGGCAAGCTGAGGCCAGATGCTACTTTTGAGATTTGTGGACCTTTGAGAAATTTTAGAAAAGTCTACAGATTGAGCTGAGATAGGCCATTTGTATGTAAAAGCCACTGGATGCAGCTTTTTGGAGGCCCGAAAGATGTGTGTGGTCGGTCTCAGAGAATCACCAAGGCAAAGTGAACATGTTAGCCAGGTTGATGGAAACTTAGATATGACTACTGCAGGATGGGTGAGGGGAGGGCTCAGCAAAGGCACAATGGCCTCTGACAGCCCTTCTGTCTGGGAGAAAGCTGCCCCTCCAGATAATTCAGTTCTTTCCCATATGTGCCTGGTCCTTTTCGAGCTGCTGTTCTAAGAGTAGTCCCAAACAAGATGAACACAAAGAGGCCCACACCAAGACACATCATAATTAAAATGCCAAAGGTTAAAGACAAAGAGAGAATCTTAAAAAGCAGCAAAAGAAAAGTAGTTAGTTACCTACAAGGGAGGTCCCATAAGGCTGTCAGCTGATTTTTCAGAAACTTTGCAGGCCAAAAGCGATTGGCACAAAATATTCACAGTGATGAAAAGCAAGGACCTACAACCAAGATTACCCAGTAAGGCTATCATTCAGAATCAAAGGACAGATAAAGAGGTTCCCAGACAAAAACAGTTAAAGAGGTTCATCAACAAAAACCCAGTGTTACAAAAAATATTAAAGGGCTTCTTTAAGAACATTAAAAGATAAAAAATGACTAATAAAATGTCAGTAACTATATACCTATCAATAATTATTTTAAATGTAAATGGATTGAATTGAATGTTCTAATCAAAAGACATAGGATGGCTGAATGGATGGGAAAAAAAGATCTCTAAATATGCTGCCTACAAGAGACCCACTTCTGATCAAAAGACACAGAGACTGAAAGTAAAGGATGAAAAAAGATATTTCATGAAAATGAAAACAAAACAAAATGAAAAGCTGGGGTAGCAATACTTAACCAGACAAAACAGATTTTAAAACAAAGTCTATAACAAGAGACAAAGAAAGACCCAATAATCCCACTTCTGGGTATTTATCCAAAGAAACCCAAAACCTTACTTCAAAGAGACATGTGAATCCATATGTTCATTACAGTATTATTTACAATAGCCAAGATATAGAAGCAACCTAAGTGTTCATAGATGAATGGATAGAGATGCTATATATATATCATCAACAATAAGAAAGAAGGAAATCTTGCCATCTGCAACAACATAGATGGACCTAGAGGGAAGTCAGAGAAAGACAAAAATATGGTTCCACTCATGTGGAATCTAAAAACAAAATATACAAGTAAACAAAACAAAAACAAACTTATAGATACAGAGGACATTTTGATGGTTCCCAAATGAGAGTGGCATTGGAGGACTGGGTGAAAAGGGGTTTGAGATGTGCAAATCACAAGTTATCAAAACTTTCACAGGGATGTACAGTACAGATTAGGGAATATAGTCTATAATTTTATAATAACTATGTATGGTGTCAGAGGGTTACTAGATTTATTGGGGTGACACTTCACAGGTTATATAAATGTTTAATCATGTTATATACATGAAACAATATTGCACATCAACTGTAATTAAAAAAATTAAGTTATTAAAATAACAATGACAATAGAGAACCAATGATGAGGCTTATTTTGTTGGGACTATAGGGACAACACACATGTATTGTTTGTGCCCCTTGTCAAGGGCAACTCAGCACAATGTATTAAAATGTTTTAAAAATGCAAGTGCTCTGCCTTAGCAATTCCAATTCCAGATTTTCTCTTAAGGGAATCACTCAATGTATATGGAAGAATATATGTGAAGAAATGTTCTTCACAAAATTATTTATAAAGTGAAAACTGGAAAACCTTTGTCCAAAAATAGGGGGTTCTTTGAATCATTGTAACTCATTTCACATTGAACAGATAATTATATCACGTTTTTACCAATTGGCATGGAAAGCTGTCCAAATATAATCTTAAATGGAAAAAAAAGGATACAAAATATTGTATATAGTATTATGTATTTTTATAAATATATAGATGTAGTCATTACAGTCTGAAGGATATATAACTAAGTATTAATAAAGGTTATCTCTGGGTAGTATATTAAGTGGTGCTTGTTGCTAATCTGTATTTTCTAATTTTCTGCAATTAAAACATATCATTTATGTAATAAAAGAAATATTTAATTTTAAAACATATGTATCCAAACTTAAAGCATCACCACTATCGAGACAAACTAGCATCTGTGCTCTGAAATGATACACTGAGCACAAAGGATCACTTATGTAGTACTTATGTCCCAAAAGTCTAATCCAAATTTAATTACATGGAAACAAATACAACTTTAGAGACATTCTTCAAAACATATGCCATGGACCCTTTAGGCCCATCGGTGTCATGAAAGCAAATCAAGAGAGGCTAAGAAACTGCCCTAGTTTAAAGTCCAGTAGAGAAATATTACAATGAAATATGACTCATGATCCTTTATTATGCCCAGCAGAGTGGATGAAAATAAACCATCAGCAAAATATATCTTTGTGAAATTTATTGGAGACAAAAAGAAGAATCAATAAGCTTCTGAAACAACAAAAAAAGAATGATCACATCCAAACAAATCAGGAATCAGAATGGCTTAGGCCTCTTAATACAAAAACACTTAGAAGCCAGAAGGCAATGGAGCAATTCCATCAAAATTCAGAAGGAAAATGTTTACAATATAGAAGTCTAAACACAGCAAATCATCAGTTAAGTATGAGGATAAAATAAGAAATTTTCAGACAAGCATGGTCCTCAAATTTTCCCTTTCTCAAGAAACCCACCTAAGGATGCTTTCTACAGAAGCAGAGAAATAAACCAAGAAAGAAAAAATCTCTAGGATGATGGTAAAGGGAAATGGTAAAGGAGAGCTGGCCTAGAGGGCAATCTGTCCAGATTGAATTCTCAAGTAACAGGCACAATGAGGGCTCTCACTGCTATGTAAAGCCTTCATGCAATCCTTTTAACCTTATGATTTATTGGATGATGTGTACTACCAAAAGGGAAGAAACCAAGAAAAAAAGACCAGAGATCTAAAAAACAGGAACTCCAATCCAAGAGAAAAGCAGAGGGTTTCAAAAATGACAACAAATGGATGTTCCAGGACAATCGCTATGCAGCAACCCAAACAGGGAAATGGAGAGAAATCAGTTCAAATGGGAGGTAAAGTAAGGTGTCTGGTAAGATTTCCAAGAAAAAAATTGCAATTTTTATATTATGTTAAGAAACTGACTTTGTGGAAACTGTACTGAGTATAAAGGTATAGGGAGAATTAGCTGTGGTAACAATGAAAATTAAGAAAGGCAATTAACTTCAAGAAAAAGAAAATAATGGTATTCATAATATGCTACATCATTCAGCTGAGAATATTTTCATTTCATAACAATGTAAACACTGAATATATATCTAACCCAAAATTATAATTTACTGTAATAACAGTATGGGAAAGGAGAAACAGTGGGAACAGAGGTGTGAGAGCTAAATCTTTAACCTTATATAGTAAGAAGTTATTATGAACTGGTTCCCTCTAGAAGAGAAGAATCAGGATGCATGGATAGGCAACATTTTATGTTATTATCATCCCTCCAGTCTATTTGATTTTCAAAACTACATGCAAGTATTATTTTGATAAGAATTACTTAATTAATGTTTTATCAGGTCTTAGTGAAGTTCAGTTCTTTGAAATATAATTTTGCTAGTAGAGTCTTATTTTGTTAAATGAGAGCATTTCCATAAATTTGAGACAAATTACAGACTTATCTTGAGAAATGTTAAACTGATATTGGCTGGAAGAAGCATTGAATTGTGGGTATTGCTCAGAGAGAGCTCCCTGGAAGAAGTGGAACATAAACTGGGATGATGTATATTACACAGAAAAAGGCCCTTCTGCAAGAAGATTGTGAAAATTAAATCAGGAGTTTGACTTCCCAAGGCTATCATTCTACCTCTTTCTTAAATGTTCCACCAAGAATGGCTATTCCCAGAGCTTCCTTGGGCTCCTCTGAATGATACTGGCATGGGTACAAAGCACATTTTTTCTTAAGTGATGGATTGATAGTCAAGGAAGGAACATTTGCTTAAAATTATCTCAGATACATTACATATTCATTAATTCATTAACTCAAAACATATTTACTGACACCTACCATGTGTCAGGCCCAGTGTTAGGCACTAGAGGAATGATGATGAAAATGACAAAGATCTCTGGCTGAAGGCCAACAGCTGGAGAATTGGGATTCCTCCAGCAACTGGCAGCACTCTCATCTGCACCCAACAAACCCTAAAATCCCATGCAGTTTAAAGTGCTGAATGTTTTCTCAGCCTGGGAATGTGAACCCCAATAGAAGCCCTGACCAGAAAGTGCAGGAATTTAGGGTGCCTAATGTGGAAGACAAATTGATGCTTCTAATAGGAAAACAAAAAATGTGTTCATGAGGAGGCAGAGCTAAAATAAAAGAGGCAGTATTTAATCTAAACCATTTCCTGTGACTTGGATTTCTTTTTAAAAAATTGGCCGCCTTATTTCTTAGTCACCTTTTCTCTAGGCTTATTGGAGGCGTAGTCCTTCCTAGCAAGCTCCCATCTGCTGGAAAACATAATCAAGAGAATGAGAAGCCATGGTGACACATCATCACTAGATGAAAATATTAGGGAAAAAGGAATAAACGTACTATCTCTTTGCATAAAACCTATTAATGCCCTCTTTAGACTAATGAAATGAACTTTACATTGTGGAGATAGCAGTTGTGATCTGCTGCTTCTAATTATTAGGAGTATTTGAAACTATCCTCAAACTACTGCTACTATTAACTACCAAGCAACATCACTGTCTTTAGTCTGAGTGAATGCTCTCATCGTTGGCCAAAAGAAGACATGTCTTTATCAAAGATTCACACTGGACTCCCCTTTGCTCAAAATGCTGTTAAATTTTCTTGTGTTCCTGTTTTTCTCTTGCTAGTGCAGATCCATGGCATTTCAAACTTTTTTTTTTTTTTAAATCAAAACTAGTATCTTGTTTGCCTACTGGCAATCATGAAACCATTTTGAGGTGTACAATCTCTTTCATGAGCTTCATTTTTTGTGTGTCAGTCCTGAGTGAACATGAACCTTTACAATGCTTAGGCAAAATGATCTTGTAATCGGATGTGACCTGATGGTAAATAGCGAACAGGAGAGGTTCCAGAGCCCAGGGGTCCGCGGCTTCCGCGAGCGCAGTGTGGGGTGCGCACGGAGATTGGAAGGGGAGACAGGATTGGGAGGGGAGATTCGGAGAAGGTGGAGAATAGGAATCATGTGTGTTCCTTGAGTGTACAACCCACATTTGAGTGACAAATGACGAGGACAGCCTATTAAACACACACACACGCACGCACGCACGCACACACACACACACACACACAACTAAGTGCAAATCCACCCGAATCCATTTCTGTGCATGTGCGTTTTCAACTAACTTTGGGAACTCGTAGACCTAGCATCTCGCCCTGCGGAGCCTCGCCTCCACCCTGGTTTCCAGCACCCAGCCTGGCCTCTTCGGTATCTCCTCTTCCTCCAGGCTAAGGATGGAGAATCCATTCAGCCCCTCAACTCTGTCGCCCGCGCCCAACCTCTCCATACCCATCTCGCTGGGGCGGGGTCTCAACCTGACTTCGGGACTGGGAGCCCCAGCCCCGGGGCCACCGCAGCCACCGCCACTGCAGTCCGGGCCGCCCGGCCGCCTGGTCTTTCTGGGAGTCATCCTGGTGGTGGCCGTGGCCGGTAACGCCACGGTGCTGTGCCGCCTGTGCGGCGGCGGCGGACCCTGGGCGGGTCCCAAGCGTCGCCAGATGGACTTCCTGCTGGTGCAACTGGCCCTGGCCGACCTGTACGCCAGCGGCGGCACAGCGCTGTCACAGCTGGCCTGGAAACTAATGGTCGAGCCGCGTCGGGCCGCGGGCGACCAGGCGTGCCGCTTTGTGCGGCTCCTGCAGGTGTCCGGCCGGGGTGCCTCGGCTCACCTGGTGGTGCTCATCGCCCTGGAGCGCCAGCGCGCGGTGCGCTGTCCGCAGAGCCCGCCGCTGCCGGCGCGCGCGCTCGCCCCGCTGGGCTGGCTGCTGGCGCTGCTGCTGGCATTGCCCCCTGCCTTCGTGGTGCGCGGGGCTTCCCCCTCGACGCCGCACGCCGCGCCCGCAGCCGCCCACGCCTGGCCAGGGGAGCGCCGCTGCCGGGGCATCTTCGCGCCGCTGCCGCGCTGGCACCTGCAGCTCTACGTGCTCTTCGAAGCCGCCGCGGGATTCGCGGCCCCGGCCGCGGTCCTGGGCGTCGCTTGCGGCCGCCTGCTCTGCTCCTGGTGGCAGCGTCCGTGCCGCGCCCCAGCGGCGGCGGCGCCCGGGTCGGCCGGTGCCCGCCGAGGCCCTGCGCACGGCGCGCTGCCCCGCGCGCGGGTGCAGAGCCTGAAGATGAGCCTGGCGCTGGCGCTCCTGTTCGCCGGCTTCCAGCTGCCCTACTTCGCTTCCCGCCTGGCGGCCGCGTGGTCGTCCGGACCGGTGGGCGACTGGGAGGCTGAGGACCTGGCGGTGGCGCTGCGCCTCGTGGGCGTGACCAGCAGTGCTCTCAACCCCTTCGTCTACCTCTTCTTCCAGGCCGGCGGCGGCCGGCTCCGGGGGCGGCTGCGGGAGCTCCTGGGCGCGTTCTGCTGCGCGCGGGACCGAGTTGCGGAGGACCAGGGAGCCCCGCGTCACCGGGCGCTCCACCGCCACCGCTGGCCCCAAGCCCACTATCACCACGCTCGGCGGGAGCAGCTAGCGGAGGGCCACCTACGCCCACCCCCGCCGCGCCCTCGGTCGCTGCCCTGCTCCTGCGAAAGCGCCTTGTAGGTGCCCTGAAGACAGCGACGGGTCATGTGCCCCGCGGGAGAGCCGCCAGGGACCAGCCAAGGTCTGTCTGGTCACGACGGACTGGAAGGTCTCTGAGAGAGTGATACTAAAGCTGGCACCTTTCTCCACTCTCCTGATATATTTTTTTCTAAGGTTTACATTGTTGTAATTTCTTCTCTCACTCCCAGTTCCTCTCACTTGGAGACAGAATGAGCCATTGGGAAATTGTAAAAAACAATCAAAGTCGCAGAATTATTTTTGCAGTTCTTTTTCACGCTCCCATAGTATTCTGGATAAGATCACTTGTTTCAGCTAAATTGCCGAGCTTTCATTATCTGCTTTGTTGTCATCTGTGGACTTATATTGAATCGTTTTAAAATCCAGTGTACTTTCCAGACAAGAGAATTGTCCTGTCTCTCCAAGAAGAAAATCCCCACGTTTTTCTCCCTGACGAGCCTGGAAATTGTACCAGTGCTACTGTCAGAAATGTAATCATGCTGTCACTATACAGCCACAGAGTATTTGTAAAATAAAAATATTTCCCACGGCGCAATTAGGACTGCTATTACATGGTAATGTGTTTTCTCTTAAGAAAAATCAGTGCAGCCTTTATTTTCAGTCTAGCTTCCATTTCAATAGAAGCTGAGGCTGTAGGAGGGAGACAAAATAGCTTCTCTTAGTCCCTTTCAAATGTGCCCAGTTTCTGTAGGAAATTGTCCCGGTGCCCAGATCCGTCTCTACAGCTGAAATGCTGCGCACAGGTGGAGCCTCTCAGCACAAAGTCCCCAGAAAACTAGAGAAGAGAAGCACCAAGGTGCTGCATATTGGTGGGGCTCATTGTTGCAGATGGAGGGGCTTCGTGGAGATTTGCAGCTAGGAAAGAAGCTACCACCTCAGAATGCTGCGTGTACATATAAAACTCCCTTTAAAAAAATGAAAGTAATGTCTGTTGTGCCCATTGCTGAGAACAAGGTCAAGGAGAAGTTTTAATTGGTAACCTCCTATTAATTGTCCTTGGTTCTAAGACAAGTGTCAGCACTTACAAACAATATATCCATGTTTACCAGTGTCTTTCAGCTGAGAATCTGTGAGCTCCCCATTATAGCGTTTCCTGTACCTGCACAAATGCAGGACTAAGATGCGGAAAGGGGAAATGATTGGTAGAGTTCATTTGTAATGCCAGTGCTCTCTGAGAGCTTTCTTTGTTCACTGATATATTCCAAGTTTTTAAACAATACTTGACACATATTTGTTGAAAAATTCATCACATGAGTCAGGCACCGACAAAATGGATAAAAGATTTCCAAAAGGAAATCTTCATTAGGCTTAGCTCACCTTTCTCCAAAATTCTGTCAATGTTACAAAGTTTTAGGTTCTCCTTCCTCTCTTTATTCCTCCCTATCCTGCTGAGGATGTTATGGTGCGCAACATACCAAGAATAAGTCAGCCAAAGAGAAAAGAACACAGCTGTTTGCATGAATCCAAGTATGGGTTATAGCATTATTTTTATTGGTTAATAAACATGTATTACTGGCTTATTTTGTGCCTAGCAATGTACTAGGCACTGGAGATGCTAAGATGGGTAAGACACAATTTTCCTTCAACCACAATGTGACAATTATAGCACAGGGTTTCTAGTCAGGGTGCTGAGGCACTGAGGAAGAACATCTGACAACCTTGGGGGACTGAAGGAGGGTGGGAGACAATTAGGAAAGGTTCATCAAAAGAGGCTGAGTCTTGATGGCTGAGTTGGCATCATCTGATAGGGAAGCATGCTCTAGGAAATGGGCGTAGCATGTGTAAAGCATAGAAGAAAGAGAACCTGGTAAGACCAAGGAATGAAAATAGTTTAAATGTTTATTAGGGTACCTGTAAGGTCTGACCTGATGAGGTATGTGGCCACAGAGATACAGCCTGGACCCAGTGAAGAAAGGTCTATATGCCATGCCAAGAAAGTAAAAAGTAGCCTTTGACAGATATAGTCAGAGTTGTAATATGATCAGACTTGAATTTTGAAAAAATTTATTCCAATGATCATTCCAATGACAGTATGGAGAACCAACTAATTGGGGTAGGTTAATGCCTAGATCAGGGATCAAGACAGAAGCCCCAAGAGACCTCAAAATATGACCTGTAGTGTTGTATCAGTTGTATCATTTACAATGCTCTCAACTGAGATAATAAATTTAAGCCAGTTGAGCTTGATTTTCTGTTATCTGCAGTTAAGAGCACCCTAATAGAAAAACTGATTTAGCTGGATTAAATTTATTATCTCACATGACAAGAAGCCCAGTGATAGTACTGTTGTATGTCTGATGAATTGAGTAGCTTCACAACTTCATAATCAAGGTCCTAGATCCTTTTCATCTTTCTTTCCTGAGCTGGCGCACATAACATTAAGCTCAATTCCTCTTGAGATCACAGAATGACTGTTGCAGTTCCAGGTTTCACATTCAAACATAACAATGTTCAGAAGACTTTCTCTCTCTCTCTCTCTCCCTCTTTCTCTCTCTCTCTCTCTTTCTTTTTTCATTTCTTATAAGAATGGAGAAACATTTCTTAGAAGTCCCAAGTGGACTTTCCCACATGGCTCAGCCAGAATTATACCGTATGTTCATACCTAGACTAATCATCGCAGTGGAAATGGAGGCACCATGATTGCCTTGAACCTAGAGCTGAAGATATGAGCTGCATAGGGAAGGATGAAAAAAATGAGACTTTCAGGTTTTCTTTTAGGAAAAAAAAAAGGAAAGTTTGTTGGGAAGGCAAGACTAAATTATTACACAAGAGCAAACTAAAGAGAATAATTTTTAATTTTTACCGTTAGAGGTTTTCAGCTGATTCCCAGATAGAAATTATAAGAAATCTCCATCTGGGTCAAAAATTAAAAAATAAAAAATAAAAAACAGAATGCAAATTTAAGTAGTTAATTTGAAATGCAATAAAACTGCATTTTTTATAACTAAGGAACTTTCTCTAATTTTAACTAAATCTAAAACTTAAAGGTAACTCTAGATGACTTGGTTCCTATCGCGGCTGTATTTGTAAGTTAAGAAATTTGAAACATTCCTTCAGAATGGTCGGTATTGATCCCAGGAATCTAAATTGCTATAGAAAACTCAGAGATTCAGTTCTAGAAGTTCCAATAAAAAAGGCCCCCAAAGATTATTCCAAATTTAGACTCTTGCTAGAGTAGGATATACCTTTCAAATTTCACAGCAAAGGTGAATGAGCAGTTGACCCTGAACTTGACCTCTTTTCTAGGTATCACCCAAATAAGATATGACTAGAGGAAAGAATGTTTTTGAAGAATCTAATAACATCTACACACCCACTGGACATTCCCCTTGGAGTTAGATTTTGACCAAACTATTGCACACAGGCCTGGATTGCAGGATTCTGGCAGTGGCAGGGTGGTGGGGCAGACATTACTATTTATACAGAAAACAATGTATATATCACCACCAGAATTGAGCAACATAGTGGTTCTGATTTTCATTAGAATTTTAAAGACTAAATAGAAGGAATTCTGTATATTCAAAAAGGACCTAGCCACACAGCAACAAACAGCTAAAATAACACGACCTATTATATAATCTGAAGCAGAAAGTATGTAGAAAACAGCAGGAGTGTAACTAAACCACAACTAGTGAATAGCAATAAATCACTTACTAAATGTAGAATAGTTTAGCTCATTTGTGGAAGAGGAAATAGATTAAAAGATTTTTTTTTCTAAGCCATTTCCTAGGAAGCATGAAAGAAAGTAGAAAATTTGAAGAGTTTCCCTTCCATTCCTAAAATGTTCTGACTTGATCAGAGGAGAAATATTATAAAAATGAATAGTCTAATTAAACAGATGTTTGCCAAGTTGGGAGGCAGTGTAATATAGTGAAAAGAACAGAGTCTTTAGAGCTAAAGACCTGGACTTGAATTTCATCCCTAAAATTTAGTTGTTGTGTGACTTTAGGCTATGTGCTGAATCTTTTTGAGTCTTGGTTTTCTCATCAACAAAATGAATTTTATGCTGTCTACTTCATAGGATTAATGTATGCAAAATACTTGATTGGTAGGGGTGAGAAAGTCCTGTCAGTGTCTATCTCTTCAGATTTGCCCTAGTACTCAATATATGAGTTATTTCCTAACATTGAGCTGTGAGGGATACGATCCAGTTGGATAGGATTACATGAAGGGAAGCAAGAGATCTTGGGGAATCTATGGGAGGTTAATGCAAAATGGTGGTACTTAGTAATAGAAAAGTTGGGCCTTACAGAAGGTATAGTGTCCATAATATTGTTAACTGCCTTCCTAGCATCTATGTCCCCTTTTCTAACAGTTCTCAGATTCTTACCAATTATCTATGCCTCTCATGAATTGTCAAGTACTTTGAGGGAAGCTGACTCCTCCCCCACTCTAAGACATCAAAGTAATTCTGTCTCCTTTACCACCATGTTTTGCTCAAGAAAGATCATGTTATTAGTTAAATCCAGTGAGATGTGAGGGGGTGGTTGTTGGAAGGAAGCCCTTAACAATTCTGAGAGAATCATAGGAGCCAGCATGCTTCTTCCATCTCTCTCCTACTGAAGGTAAATGAGGGAGCACATACTGCTGATGGCTGTTGGTAACCCACCTCTGACCTTGAGGGGCACCATCCATATAATGAAGCCAACTCTGTGGATATGGCAGAGAGATAAGAAGAACTAGGTCCTTAATGACTTTACTCAGCTGTCAGGTCAAACACCATTGAGTCATGCCTATCGGATGTCCTCTTGAACAAGCCAATACATTTTCTTATTGCTTAGGGCAGTTAAGCTGGATTTTGTTATTTGTAGCAACAAGCAGCCTGTAATTGAAAACGTTTGGCAAGAAAAAGAGAGTCTCATTTTAGCTTATTGCATATTCTTTATCAAAGAAATAGGAACATTTCAAGTGTACTTTTATTCAGTCCAACAACCACTATGAATTGAGGGACTGTACTGGACACTGAATGGGGCATAGTGGAGCAAATGGCAGAAAATAAAAGACATAATTCTTATATTTAAAAAATTTGTATTCTAAGAAGAGCTATCATTTTTATGGTACTTTGTTGAGAAATCTCAACATACAATTATTAATGGCATTAATTGCAAATTCTTGGCATTGATAACTTTATTGATTTATTAATTCATTAATCATTTGATATTTATTTATTCAAGGTCCATCATATGAAAAGTACTATATGAATTTTATTACATCCATAGATATATATATCACTCATCACAGACATATATTCATTTAAAATTTACCTTTTGGGTGGGAACTTATGACCAACTATTATTGGATTTTCTATGGCCAAATCAAAAAATGATGACCATAAAATAAACCAGGATAGATCCTTTAGTGAATCATTCATTTAAATACCCATCCCTTGTGCAATCTTTTCTCACAGAGTCTGGGCTTGGCCATGGCACCTAATTTGGCAAGAGACATTAGCAGATCATTCATAGGCAGGGTCTTGCTAAGCATTTATGTGTCAGGGCTTGCCTTCTCAGAAGAGATGCCCTGAGGCTACCATGGCACAAAGAAGCCCAGAATAAAAAATCATGTGGAGAGAAAGGCTACTCAACTACTGCAACTCACTCCCAGCACACCCTCTGGCTAAATGCACCCATATGAGTGAGTTCAGGGATCACCAGCAGAAGAACTGCTGAGCTAACCCACAAATTTGTGAGAAATAATAAATCATAGTCATTAAGTTTTGGGTGGTTTGTTTTATAGCAATAGATAACTTAACTATGAATAGATTAGTAAAATGGTGCTGATACTTTAAAAATGGGAGTCGAAAGGCCCAGATAGCAGAAGATCTGGTTTCTGTCTCCAACTACACGTCAAACTGGAATATTTAACTGTTTACCATAAAATCCAATAAGATTTCATACCAACTTGAAAAGAGAGAAGCCCAAGAGTAAAGTCAAGCTCAGGGAATAGAATTAGGGCCCCAACTTTAACCCTTGGAGAAAGAGCCAGTGGTATGGTTCAATATGAAGGCAGGAAAAACCCAGTTTCAGTTCAGCAGTCAGGCAGAGAGAGTACCTCTTCCTTCCTCCATCTTTTTGTTCTATTCAGGGCCTCATATTGGGGAGGGCACTCTGCTTTACTCAGTCTCCCAACCTAAATACTAATCTCTCCCATAAACACTCTTTTATGCATACCCAGAAATAATATTTAACCAAATATTTGGACAGCCTGTGGCCCAGTCAAGTAGACACAAAATTAACCATCACAAGAAATTATGAGGTCTCCTTATAACTTCATCCCTAACAGGAAGTATCAATATGCCTATAAACTTTTGCTTATTTCTCTTCCTGAACATGCTCTAAGTAATATATCATTTCATCTTATTCTTTAAGCACAGAATGAGACATAATGTTGAAAATTTAGCCTCTGTCATCATTCACGAGGTTATACTAAGAGCAAGGATTTGGGTACTGGACATTCAAGAGTCACTATGCAAGCTGCGACCTTCATTCCTCTGGCCAATGAAGTCACACCACTGTTAAAAACATCAGAATTGCTGGATGGTAAATGATACAGCAAACATTTCCTCAGCTACCTGAATAGAATTTTTAAAGTATATTTTGAATTTTTTATTCTTCACTGATTATTTTTCATTATTGTATATTTTTAAAATGTAGCCACTATGAGCTTGCCCTAAGCCAGTATGTCCCAGAGTATACTTTGGGAAGCAGCAGATGCTTCCATATTAACACATTATAAAAGAAAAAAGAGTTTCACAGTTAAAGGTTTGGAAATAGTAGATTAAATAGGTTTCTCTCTTTTAAAAAACTTTTTATTATAAAATATACAGAAAAGTTGAATAATAATACAAAAGAACACCCACATATTCACCACTGAGAATCAACAGTTGTTACCAAAATGTTAATGTTAAATACACACCCACCCATCCACCCACAGATAGACACATTCATAGCTGTCATTGGGGTTTTTTATTGTTGTTTTCAAATAACTTCAAAATGAGTTGCAGACATATCATTATACTTCACCTCTGAAAACTTGAATATGCTTCCCCTTTTGCATAATCACAAAAGCATTATCACACTTATGAAAATTCACAGTAATTCCCTAATATTACATAATGCCCAGTCCATATTCAAATTTTCCCTTTTGTCCTCAATATAACTTGAATAGATTTTTTTCTTTTAAACCAAAATCTAAGTATAGTCTTTACACTGTATTTGATGGTTATGTCTCTTTAGTCTCTTTTAGTCCAAAAAAGTCTCTCTGACCTTCTTAAAAAAAGAAATTATGATTTTGAAAAGACCAAACCAGTTGTCTAGCTATATATCCCACACTTTGATTTTTTCTGAATATTTATTCACTGTATCTTCTAATTTATACCTCTCTTACCAACCAGATTTCTTTACAGTAGTATCTCTCGGGGCCTTCAATATGTTAATGAGCAATATGTTAATATACAGAAAGTGTCAAGTAAATATCTTTTAGGAGCCTCTGCCCTCTTTATAAAAACCCTTTCTTTGGGAATTGTCTCCATCTCCAAAACACACACACAGACACACACATGTGGGCTCATGTTCACACACACACACACACACACACACACACACACACACACACACGCCAGAAACACCAGGCTCAGTGAAGTGTTAGACAGGAGCACACATCCCTCACCCCCTCATGTGAGGGATTTCAATAAGACTAATGCTCTAGGACTCTATTCCCTGTTGGGGTTAGAGGAGCATGGTTAAAAAACAAAACTAATAACAACCAAAAACAAAACAAAACAAAACAAACCTTTTCCATATCTGTACACCAAAGCAATGTCTGGGAGAAATTGAGGTTCAGAGATTAAATCCTTTTGCAAGTTAAAGCCCATTGACAATAGAATCCAAGGAATTAAAGTTCAAAAATCAAAATTTCTTACCTTTGTATAAAATAAAGACCTCTTCAATTGCTGACTCAGCATAGTCTCTGTAAGAGGATTCCTGAAGCTTGGGTGAGCTGTGGATCCTTTAGCAGTGGCAGCTGCAATCTGTCTCTCCTTGAAATAGATCATCCCTTTAGGAACTCTGAGATCCTATTTATTCAATTCCAATTTTATAATGATCCTCACTCTTTTGAAGAGTTCGAAGTGTTAACAGAAAGCACAACATTATCAATATTATCATAGCACTGGCCCCTCAATGACCTACTAAAGTTAGGAAACGAAACACTCTCTGCCCCAAGAGCAATGGCCAAGCAAAATTGTGTTGCCAAAGATTCTTGCATAGATTCAGGATTTGCAAGACAAGATCTTGGTCTCAGCGTCCCCAAGGTGGCTGTCAGGTGGTCAATGCAAGTAGTCCACCTCTGGAGGTAAATTCAACTGCGAGAAATCTTTTCATAGAGGTTAATTTGGACATCGTGTAAAACAAATCTGGGACTGGGGAGGAGATCCACTTATGTGTTTATCTGACACAGAGGCAACTGGATTATTCCTGCCTCCCTGCAAGTTTAGAAATTTGCAAAGGTGAAAGCCCCAGTCTCTGGGTGTCTCTTTCTTCTTACAGATTAAATATATCTTCATTGCCATTTCCACTCTGAGCCCTCCTACTCAAGTGAGCAGGGCTTCTATCTCATGCCATGGAGCTCTCCTGAGCATGTTTTTTTAGTCCTGTGCCTCAGTGGCTGTTTTCAGTGACGTTGGTTAAGCAATCTGCTTGTAGGTACATTTTCTCCAGCACCATCTTGACTTCCATAGGATGGAGTAAAGCAACTTTGAGCAGGTTACATATTACACAAATCCAAAGCTAGTCCCTCCATGCTTCCCTTTCTGAACCAGAATGTAAAATGGAATTTGGAGCAGCCCAGGCAATGCTGTCTATTCAGACCTGTCATGGACAATTTCCAGTTAATACTCATTAGTGCTCTGTAGCGCATGCAAAGCTTACCACCTTACAGTTTAAATGTAGTTGAGGATAGATCCAAGTCACAATGTGGCAGGCACACAGGAAGATTTTGGAGAGAGGCCCACCCTCTTTTAAAAAAGAACATAAATTAATAAATTAAAAATTAGGTATGCAAGTGAGTATTTAGAGTGGGCAAGTAATCACAAATATAAACATTAAAAACTGACATAAGGCCAAATATTCATTAATTAATTGCCAGACACACCTTTATAATACTTTTTACCTACAACTTTTGTCTACCTGCTGTTTAATAGTTCCTTCATGTGATAACAATTTTATGATTACATTTTATATAAAGAGAATAGAAATAAAAATCACTGTTTCCTATGGCATAGTTAATCACTTTTTAATTGATAGGAAGCATAAAACACTTTCTAGTCCTAATACAAGTTTGTGTGCTTGTAGAAACAGGAATTTTAATAAAGTCTCTTTCATATAATCCCCATCAAGAAAGACATAGGGTAGATATATAGTTTACATGCTGCATTATTGAGCCTATCTCATGTGTACTAAGTGTCAATTAGAACAGAGTCCCATGTTTACAATTTTACCAAAAGTCTGACAACAGAATTTCCCACAGACTAGTTTCTGGCTCCATCTGTTCAAATCTTGTTTCTCCTCTAGACTCCCATACTTCCTGTGTCAGACACCACAGCACATTTTGATAGAACCCTGGCCCTCACCTGCAGAAGCCATTTCTACACTGAGACAGCCAGGAAAAACTTAACTATACATAGAATTAGTGGAAAACCACATAATATACATCCCGCTAAACCTAAACTAAATATATTTCCAACTCAATTGCACCATGGCCAAATCCCCAAAATGCCTGTGTGACAGAGGAAAAAGAGACAATGGCCTTAATCCATTGAACTCAATTTATCTTATTTTTACATACTTTACAAAAACACATGGTTATTATTCCTTTCCCTCTTCTCTTTCCTTCCTGAACAATTCAGTCCTAAAGCCAGTAGGTAACAGGTAACAGAGCAAGGTAGATATTCACACTGGCTGGGGGGCCAGGGGGTGGGAGGGAGGATATGCAGGGACTCAAAGTGAGTGGTGTATGGAAGTATCATGTGAAGTCTTCCTTATCCTCGTCCCCTCTCTGGAGGAGTCACGCAGAGCTCTCTCTACCACCAGTAATAAAATGCAAAAACTTGTGCAGTGCTTCTATCCAAGGAAGGCTGTTAGAGACTCAGCACCCAAGGTTTTACTGAGGGCTAGTCATACAGGTGCCTTGGCCTAGCATACACCAAAGTTCCAGACTCCCAGAAGAAGAGCAGGTTGTGGTCATACAAACCATATTATTTGTCCAAACAGTTTAGTCACTCTTATTATTTAGGG
Source organism: Cynopterus sphinx (assembly GCA_030015415.1). Taxonomy (NCBI): domain Eukaryota; kingdom Metazoa; phylum Chordata; class Mammalia; order Chiroptera; family Pteropodidae; genus Cynopterus; species Cynopterus sphinx. The sequence continues at coordinate 55,356,685 of CM057379.1, forward strand.
AGTCTTTTATCAGTGTAGGGAAGTTTATCAACCAAATTCCCACAGGCCAGCCAAGGGCCAACCTTGCAAGCAGAGCTTTTTAAGGATAAGTCTCAGGTCAGCTACGTTAATTTAACTTTTTTCTGCACAGGCAGAGTGAGGAAAAGGGAAGTGTAAATATGATGTCCAGGTTTCTGCATTAAACATGTAGATGGACACTGTTGTCACTTATGGAGATAGAGGGGCCAAAGAAAGTATAGGTTTATGGAGAAAATTATTCCAATTCTGAACTCATAAAATTGGAGATAGCTATGTGTATTAGGTTAAATACACTGTGTTGCAATCATAAACAACCTTAACATTCCAGTGGCCTAACATGAGTTTATCTCTCACTTGTTACAAGTCTTTTATGGCTTGGTGGAAGGTGGTGAGTTGAGGGTGGGAGTAAGTGGTCTCTGTTTCACATGTACACTCAGGGACCAAGGTTAGTGGAGGCTCCATCATCTAGAAGGTCAATTGGTGTGACAGAAAAGATGATTGAAGAGGTCATGTCAACTCTTCTATGCTTCAGTCTAGGAATGATACACTGCATTTTCACCCATAGCTCATTAGCCAAAACTAGTAAAATGGCCTCCACCAACTATAAGTGGGGCTGGAAAATGTGGGATAGTAGATGGGATGTTTGATGAACACCACTGTTTCTGCCATAATACCCAGGTGGGAACATCAGGCAGGTAGCCACAACAAATGAACGCTGTGGAGACTTTCATTTAGGAGTTATGAGCAAATAGGTGGTATTTAAAGCCACCCTCACTTTCTCATGATCTGAATCCCAATGGCCTAAGAAGGGCAATCTTGTCACTCTTTCTTCTTTGAAGGAATAGGAAATCCAGTTTGGTGGATGCTCTTTAAACCTCTATAGTGAAAATTATAACACACAGCTGTTTTCACTACTCACAAGATCAACTTCGTTTTAGGATTGAAGGCAGTTTTTGAACCTCTCTGAGAGGAAGGACTCGGTCCCGGAAAAGTCTTCCTAGAAACAGTCTGATGCTCAGAGCAGAGAGTGGGGCTCACAAAGGTGAGAAGGGACATTTGAAACTATAGACAGGATCATAGAGGAAGAAAAGCTGGAGTTGGCGGGGGTAGGTGACAAAACTCATACCAAGGCTACCACTAGGTGTCACTCGTAAGAAAGGGAAAGATGAAAGGAAGCTTCAGGTAAAACTTTGTGGGAGCTGTGCCCATTCTGGAACAGTTCTAGTGCAATACAAAAAAAAAAAAAAAATGACTATAGGAATCACGAATTTTGTTCTGAACTGTATTGACTTTCGAATGGACTTTATGGGTTCCTGCTTTTAACTTTGGCGCCTGCCTGTGCCTGTGTGCTTTTGTGTGTGTCTCAGAAGTAGAGAAAGTTAGTTTATTCTGCCTACCACTAGAGCTTTCCAAACCCTTTACACTTTTATATGACTAACCACATCAATACTTTGGGTGGAGATAAAACAATGTTTTATTTCCTCTCATTTCTTTCTCATTCTTCCTGTGTATATATGCGTGCATACTTACTGAGGCCTTCAGTCTATTCAAAATCAAAATTAAGGCCAGTGGATCTAAGATGTGTCTTATTTTAATGCCTGGCTTATGCAAAAGCAAAAAATAAAAAGTTTTCATTAGAAACGACAAACCCATTTAGTCCTTCAATGACATAAACTGAGGACTGCTAAAATTCTCCATGTGCCAATGCCAATAATTTAGAATTGCTGATAGATGATATAACAAATCCAAATATAGTTTATCACTTTGGTAAAGTGATTCTTCATAACTGATGGTTCACTTGTGCTTAGGTAAGTGAAACAAATGGTCACAAGGGAAGTTATCTTATAAAATATGACTATCACCCTAAAATTACTCTATACAGAAGAGAAATCAGAAGAAACTGGCATTGGAGGCAAACCCACTATTCTGGGCTTCTCAATCTTTTACATGTTTTGGCTCAGAAAAAATGGCATTTATATAACATATTGGAGTAAACGGACAAGGCTCCTGGGTTTCAACTGCCCCAGGCCCAATGGGCCACTCAAGAACATGAGATCAGTATGTCAGGATATTATAGATTGTGGTTTTTAACCTTGAGGTCACACAGAAGTTAGAAAAAAAATATATATATATACACACACACACACACACATATACACACACACATACATACATACATACATATATATACATATATATGTGTGTGTGGATGTAAATGTATATATAATATATAAATATATTATAATATATAAATAATATATATTATACATAATATAAAATATATATTATATAATATATAATATGTATAATATATAATATATAAATAACATATAAATATATATTATATATATAAATATATATATGTGTGTGTGTGTGTGTGTGTGTGTGTGTGTGTGTATTTACACCCTCTCTCCTTAAAATTTTTACATCACTGATTCGGGAATCAGGACTTTTTAATACCCCCATGTGACCCTAACTCAGAACCACTGCATTAGTTAAACATATTTATATCAGCTTCATCTAGTTTCGAGTTTTGAGCACAAGTACGAGGTGCTCTTTTTTTAATTCAGAGAAGTATAAAGAGAAAAAAAAGTTGCAGAGTTCAAAATGGAAAGTGAACATCTTATACTTCCCCGAGCAACCACTCATTTTTAAAAAAAGATTATGTACACACTTACAAGCTGGTATCTCGAGAAATTGTTTCACACTAAAGCGAGCACACCCCACATAGCATTTTAGAGCTACGGCAGTTCCTGCGTCCACGCTGCATTTCATTAGCCCATCCCCCCGCTGCTGATGATCATTTTAGCTATTCCCATCCTTCCTCCAGTGAACATCTTTATTACACGCACTGTGACTGACTTTTGCAAAGAGTGTTACAGGTAACTTCCTAGCAGCGAGATGGCTGAGGGCACTTAAGATGTGGACAAAGGTGGTGAGACCGACCAACGTCTCACCGTAACGTGATGCCGCCTGGGCCGGTCCGACGCGGGACCGAGACGGCACGTCCTCGCGGGGCGCGGTTGGTCCGCGGCGGGTCAGGTGGGGTCTCCAGGGGCGGGAGCTCGGGGTCACGTGGGCGGCCGCGCCCCGCCTGGCGGAGGCGCGGCAGGGCGGCCGCAGGCCCGGCTCACGCAGTGGCGCCGCGCGGGGTTCGCGGCGGCCGCTCGCGCCGGCGCGGCACAGGCGGGCGGAAGGTAGGTTCTGTCTTCGCCGCGGGGTTGGGCGGCCGGGCGGGGGCGGGGCTCCCGGCGCCGCTGCTTCCGGCCGGGCGCCCGGCGGGACTCACACTTCCGGCAGCGGCGGCGTCCTGGAGCCTGGTCGGGCGTCTGCGGTGTGGCCTTTGTCCCTCCCACCCCCCCAACTCCTCTGAGTCGCAGTGAGGCCCACCGAGCTTGTTCCCCTTGGTCGGGACCGCACCCCGGACCTGCCGCCTCACCGGGGCAGGCGGGGCGGTTTTAACAAACTCTCCTGGCATCTGTGCGCTCTGGAGTTTAAGGCATGACAACTGCCCCCGGGTCTCTCCGGTCCCCGCTGCCCTAGGTATCCATCTCCCGAAATGGGCAGGGGGAACAGCCCTCATCCGGACAGCCGGGTTCATTCGGCCTCCGTGGCCCTGGGCACCCACCAGTCCCCCAGCTGCAGACCGGCTTTACCGCGGTCTTCGCCGCAGCTTGAACTCATGTGCCCGTGCACTGTCGGAGCTGGAAGGACCCTAGCAAAGGCAGCCGACGTGATCGGGGCGTTCCCGTGACCAGGCCCTAAACGCTTGATTTGTTTAGGGCACTAATTCTTCACCACAGCCGCAGCGAATTTAAGACTCTTGCCCCCCAGATCATGCAGAGGCAGAGTTCAAGCCCACAGGAGTTCAGCTGGTGATCATGGTTCACAGACGATGGTAGCAGATTCCAGAATGGCTATGTGACTATTAAGTTATTGCGGACGTATTTAGTTTAAAACACTTGTTGACACGACTTTTGCATATCAGTGTTCCTAATTTAAAAAAAGTTTCGACCATATCTGGTGACACATATGGTGAGGTACACACACATACATCTTTGCTATAAGGTTTGGTACCTTCAAGATAGTTTACGTGCAGGCTGCATCTTTTTATAAATCCATGGAAGCTACTTAGATGAAATGTTTAGGATTTATATACCAATATTCACAAATTTGGACTCCTAAGATCTGGATTTGAATCTTGACTGCTACTTGGTGAGTTTGGGCAAGCTTTTGTTTTTGTTTTTAAAAAGAACCCTTTACCCTCATCTGGAAAATAAGTGTAATGCCCCTTGTCCAAGCAGTTGGCACTCACTCACTGAAGGGTGGCTAGTTTTATCTATTATTCTGCCACCCAAAGAGATGCTATGCAACTACTATCTAAGGCTTTCCTCTTCTCTGAACCTAAAAGCAAGGGTGACACACCCTGGAGCTATGCATTCTGATAATGTGTAGGCCAAGTCCCCAGACTTAGGAAAAGCAGTTTCTTTAGTGCTCAAGAAGAATAACAATTTACTTCCTTTAACTACATGTTTCTTTTGTCTCCAGTGTCTTCTGGAAACTTGAGTTACTTTTTAAAAAAAATTCAACCCGAATAGATTCCAAACACTGGAAGTTATCTCATAGAGACTGGGATTTACCTAATTTGTAATTTTATGAGGTGTTAACACTTTTAGAAACCTAATTTTAGGCATGGGCCAAAAAATATTTCTTGAAGAGAACTGTGGAGGAAGTTCTAAATTTTTGGAAGTTTTCTTCATCCAGCTCGCAAACTGAGTAAGCTGTTTAATTTTTCACTAACTTTTATTCAGTTAAGTTTCTACTATCTAAAAGCCAATTCAAAATAGAGGAAATGTGTGAGAGCATATGAATAGTGCATCAAAGTAATAGTATTTAATATGAACATATTGACTTATTGTCTGAATGGATCATGATATTCACAATATTTAAGAATAATATGGGCACTATAGTTACCAGATAAAATTAATAGAACCATTTGTGACGCATATAGGGAATAATTATTTGAAGAGTAAGATAATAGTTTCCTAAGCAAAATGAAAGACTAATCATAGTTCTCTGAAACCTTTATCATTTAGCCCCAGCTTTCTTTGCTTATGTCTTATCAGCCTCTGCAAAGTTCACTACAGTTTTAGTTGGTTGAGGGCAAACCCCGCGGACTGTATGTTCTAAGAGACTGAAACTTGAGGGTGGATTGTATTTGGTTCTCATTTATTCAGGAGCTGGGGAGAACTTATTTTACTTTTGATACTACTCCACATCTCATGTATTTTGTTACTTGCCTGATACGAGTATTTCTTTTCTAGTTTTTACCTGGAAAATGAACAGAAGAATACTCATTTCCTCCTCTAGTGCCAAGTTTTGAAATAAGGTGTACAAAATTCTCAAAGAGTCCATTCATGATCTGTGCATAGGCACATTCTCTGAAGATAGAGTGCCATTTTCCCCCTTTTCTTGGATTTTGGATCATTTGTTACATAATTATAAGGTAGGATACAACTTAAATATTGAAAAAGTAATTTTAAATATAAGACTAAATGTAATATTTTGAGACATTTAAGAAAAATTTTGTTTACTATCCCCTTGTTCTTTATACTCTATATACATGTATACATGAATAATATATAGTTTGGTTTTGCCTGTTTTTGCACTTGATAAAAATGGAAGCATGCTATGAAGTCTTATTTTTTTCATTTACATTTTAAAAAACTAGTCCAACTTGATGTAGCCATATTTTCACTGCTACATAGCATTTCATTTAATGAATATAAAATTATCCATTCTACAGTTTATTTTGAATTATTTCCTAATTTGTTGTAACCATTCTTGTGCATGTCTCTGGTGTATCTGTGCATGTTTCTCTGTAATAACCAAAGGTGGGATTATTGAGTCATAAGTATGTTTAACTTTACTAGGTTATGCCAAACTGTGGTAGCACTAATTGATGTCATCACTATCAGTTGCTCCATATGCTCGCCAAGACTTGGTATAATTTTTGCCAGTTTGTTGGATAGAAAATAGTATCCCATATGTAACTTTGCTTTGCATTTTGCATTTTTCTAATGAGATTGAGCATCTTTACATATGATTACTGGCCATTCAGAGTTCCCCTTCTGTGAAATGTTTGTTCCTGTCTTTTGCTTATCTTCCTATGGTTATTTGGCCTTTTCTTTCTGGTTTATAGGTGTTCTTATATATTCTAAATCATATTCCTTTGTTGGTTATGTGTGTTGCAAATTCCATATTTCTTTCTTTTTCTTCAGCCTATTTCCCCCATTCAGTTCATCTGTCTGTTCCCATTTTTCTTATCATTATTGCCCCTCTGTCTGTTCTGTCACAAAATGTGATAAAGCCCACACGTCCAACACTGTGGAGGTAAATACTACCGACTGAGCAATTTGTGAACTTTGGGTACTTTCCAAACTGTTTAGAGATAACACTAATCCAGCCTCTTGTCAGTCACGGCTAATCCAGATAATCATGACCATGATCCTCTTTGCCTTTTCTTTAAAACACTATATTTTTGCTTTTTTGTGTGTGTGTAGAACAATTTTTTAAAAGGGCATATGTTATTTTTACAATCCTTTAAAAAAGTAGGTAGAGCAAAGATTAGCAATGCAAACTTCAGAGTACAAATCTCTGTAATTCACACCTAAATTGTACAAATCTAAAACCTGGGAGCTATCTTATTTGTTTTTTACTTTAGCTTCTTCATTCCAGTATATCAACCCAACCTTTGTGCCTCATCCAAATTTCCTCATTGTACAATTAAAATACCTTTTTTTTTATAGTAATATGTTGTGAGGATTAAAGGAGTTAATAAAGTCTTAAAATGGTGCCTGACATGTAGTTAACAAAATATAATTGTAGCTATTGCTATTATTACTATTATTATTACTTTTTCTCTCTCACAGAGTCAACACCCTAGTTCAAGCCACCATCTTTCCTAAGGACCTCTGCAATAGATGTCTGATTCTGTGCTTCAACTTGTTCTCCACACAGCCAGGACTTTCTTTTAAAAGATCATGTCACATTCCCTAGTTTATACCCTACAAGTGCCTTCTCATTGCTCTTAGAATAAAATCTAAACATAGTGCTGCATGACCTGGCTCCTGTCTACTATTATACTCCAGTCTCCTTTCTGTTCCTCAGATTAACCAAGCCTTTTTTTCCTTTCCTTTAGTGATCTGTATTTGCTGTTCTTATATCCTGGATTTATCTTCTGTCAGCTCTTAGCATGTCTAGTTCATTTGTATTTTTCAGGTTTCAGCTCAGAGTCACCTTACCAGCCCATTTTTTGCAAAATGGCCTTCCTCTGTTTCTCTCATACATTTCTTTTTCTTCACAGCTCTTATGATAGTGTGTAATTATCTTATTTGTATATATTTTTTATTATTGGTTTCACCAACAAGAATATAATTTCTAGAAAGCAGAGACTTTATCTGTTTAACTTCCTTAAAGTGCCAGTCACATAGTGAGTGTTCAGAAAATATCCTTCAAATGAATGATCATCTCTAACAAGGAAGGAGAACTTTGCAGAATTCAAAGATCCATAGTTGAAAGTTTTCTTTTTATTTTGTAACGCTGCTATGCTAAAAATTATTGTCAGTAGCCACTCCTTGAGAATTTTGCCTGCTTAATTTTTCAAACATATATTCCTCCCTAAATAGATTACAAAGAAATGTGTCCATTAGTGTCCCAAAGATAAAATTAGATTGTGATTAGATGTTACCATAAATATTTAATTTATGCCATACAATAAAGGAGTTGAAGTAGCCCTGCTACAAGATGGTGGTCCAGGTACATACAGAATGCCTGAATTTTATAGGCAGTCTCTGTCCTATCCACCCATATTGTGAGGTAAACTTGTTTTGTGCCTTTGCAGAGCTGGATAGTGTCCAGTGGTTAAAGATTCCCATTCTCCAGCAGAGGGCAGAAACCATGCAGGGATAGCCAATAGTGCTATTATTAGGAAATAAAGGAAAAAAGCAAAACTCTTTCAGTGGTCTCAGTTTCTGTCTTGTGATTTTCATTTTATTACATGCAAGGGTTCAAAATACACTCTTGCCTAAGGGAGGAGGCTCTTTGTCACCCTTAAAGTTATACATGGTTCTTTACACTTTCTGAAAGTCATAGTCGCAACGATCTCTATCCTGATAGGGAGGAAAAGCAGGAATGTTTCCAGAAACTTTGGAACAAAATGTGATGAGAAAAGAGTAGAAATAACAGAATAGATTTGAGATTAGAAGTAGAAAAGGATAAATATAAAAATTATTGAAAAGCAGGATATATAGTTTTACTCAGAAACTATCAGAGAAATAAAAATTCCCCCATGTGGGAGGCCCTCCCCATGTGGGAGGCCCTCGGGAAAATCCTCTACATGGGGCCTGAAGCCCCTGACACTGATGCATCTAGATGTATCTTTCTCAAGTGGAACTAACGGACTGTGACTCTGAAAAGTATATAGGTCTCTATGAAAGGTTGCTTTCTAAGAAATAGGCTGTGCTGAGAAAAAAATATAGGATAGTTGCAAATCCTCTACTAAAACTTTGTTTAGAAATATGAATTTATATACTTGTATAAATTAATTGAAGAGAACATCATCTCTTTGAATGCCCAAATAAAGCAGAAGAAAGTAATGCCAATTTCTCATTTTAAAAAGTGAAAAGTGTCCATATCTATCCCCTTCTGCTAGAATAGTAATCTGGTTGATCTGTTAGAACCAGCTGCCTACTCCTGGCAAAGCCAAGTGAGCCACTTCAGTCAGAAGGTCCAAGACTATTCTGACTATCATAGAAGCCTACCTTCAGGAGGATAATAACCAGATATTGTTTACCATTGAGTTCGATTGGGAACAAAAGGACAGTGAAACTTTAGTCTCTGTGTCCTTGGAGTTCTGAAATATCCATCATATGAATTGGAATGACTAGTACAAGAGCAGCTTCAAAGTAAGGAGCCCTCCCTAATTTTGGCAAGCTTTAAGAGCCTCTAAATCAAAATCATTTTGAACTATAATCCAGTGTTTAGAAGTGTTTTGCTACCAAAAATGCCTCTCAGTCTCAGAAAAATCAGATTTATCTTAACAATATTGTTATCTCTGAGTTAAGTTATAGCCAAACTAGTGAAGGCCCTTTGCAATTTTCTTTTTCTTTTTTTTGGTTCAACTAGCATGGATCTTGATGGCTCTAAACAAGATCCTGAAATGAAGGAACATTCTTCTGTCTGTGTTGGCAGAGAAGATGACATTAAAAAATCCGAAAGAATGACAGCTGTTGTCCATGATAGAGAAGTAGTCATTTTCTACCACAAAGGAGAATATCATGCTATGGATATTCGCTGTTACCGTAAGGTTTTATTTTTCATTTGCAAATCTTATATTTGTTTACTAGCCACAAAATTATCAAAATTTCAATTTTTTTAGTAACTAGATGTAATATTCAATTCCTTTTCAGACACAGGAGGACCTTTACATTTGGGAGAGATAGAGGTATGTAAAATTAAATCTATTCTCAACAAATTCAGATACTTCCTATTTCATATTTCATTCTGTATTCAAAAATAATTTACATTTGAGTTTGGACTATATTTTAATGCATTGAGTATAACTGCTAATATTCTAGGAAGTCACAGTCCTACAACATAAAGTAAACTATTTCATAGTTAAATGTGAGAAACATGCATGTCTTCTGACCTAGCAATTATACTCTGAGATAACTACCCTAGAGATGTAATTGCATACATGTTTAAGTATATATACATACATAGGAGAGGGTCATTGTGGCGTTATTTTAATAAAAAATTGATGACAACCTAAGTGTTTTAACAATAGGAAACAGTTAAATAAATTATAAATAGCCATGCCGTGGAATACTGTTAAATTAATGAGGGAGATATGTGTATTGGTATAAGGGAAAAAACAATATATATTTGGGTGAAAAATGCAAGTTATAGAATAATAGGTCTAATGCAGCCCCGTTTTTAAAACAAAAAAAATTACTCTCTACTTTATCTGCTTCTGCATAGTTTGAATTGTTTCCAAGGAGTATATATTACTTTTATAATGTAATAAAAATATAAACATATATTTTTAAAGAAAGAAACCACACTTTGAGAGCTTAACTGAGGAAGGGGATGATGATAAGACTATCTTATTTCCTTGCATTCCGAAATTAGCTGCCTTATAATTTGTTTTCTACTTTATAAAACTGGTCTGTCTGTCTGTCTGTGATTCTATCACTCACTCTCTCTCTCTGACTTCATTTACCTAATTCCACACCTGCCCTGTTAAAGGACAGGTGTTTAAATTATGAATATTAATTTATGAATTATGAAAATGTGAATGTTTGCTAACAGTTCTGTGGTGATACAATATCAGCATTCCTGCCCTTCTGGTGTAGAGAAAAAACGTAAGCACCTGGTAATGATAATTTGGAAAGAATCTTCCTCCTTTTCAGGCCATAATGAGAGCTGGAAGACCTTGCTACTCAAACTGTGATCTGCAAAGCAGGAATACAGGGACTTCTTGGAAGTGCAGTATCTTGTGCCTGCCACAGGCCTACTGAATTTAAACAAATCTGCATTTAAGTGAGATGCAGGTGATTCTTGTGCTCTTAAACTTTAAGAAGCACTGCTTTAAGACAGTTAAAAAGATGAGAATTGACTACTTTGGATCATAAATTACTCTTCAGTTAACATATGCACTCATGCCTTTAGTATCTTTCTTGAACTTGATATCTGAAGCTTACCATTCTTCCAGCAGCTAGTGAAAATTTCTTTAGAAGCACATGAAGCCCTTGCCTCATTTCTGTCAAGGAAGTGACATTGACATCTAATAGATAACAGCACAGCTGCAGTAACATGGATACTTCCTGAGCTAGTTATCTTCTGATAGAGCTCTTGCATACTGGGCTTATAATCAATTACAAAAGAGACTTAATGTCTGTTAAGAGTAGGTTCTGCCTTATGTTGAATAATTTGTAAATGGGAGGAAAAAGAGAAACAGGCCTGTTATTTAATCTGGTTCTTCTGCAATAGATTCTGGTCTGAATCTGAGGTTTATTGTGAACATTAGAAATGTCAGACTATTAAATCAAGTATTTCCTTTCCTAGGATTTTGATGGCCGGCCGTGTATAGTTTGTCCCTGGCATAAATACAAAATTACTTTGGCAACAGGAGAAGGACTATATCAGTCTATAAACCCTAAAGATCCATCAGCAAAACCCAAGTGGTGTTCCAAAGGAGTAAAGCAAAGGATTCATACAGTGACAGTGGACAACGGGAATATTTACGTGACTCTTTCTAATGAACCTTTTAAGTGTGACTCTGATTTTTATGCCACTGGAGATTTCAAAGTAATTAAGAGTCCTTCCTGATAAAATTATATGGCAATGAAAAGTGTTGTGTATGTTTTGACAATAATAATATATTGTTTAAATAATACCTTGCTTAAATACCAAAGATGATTAATTTTTTCCAGCATAGACACATTTATTACTTATCTTTAACAATCATGTAATCTGAGAGGTTCAAAAGCACATGAACTGAGTATGATGTAAAGATTATCATCAGGTCGTATAGAATACATTTCATCCAATTTTCTGGATTGATTAGAACCTGAGGGTTATAGGTCTGGTATGTATCTTTTAAGAAGGATGAAAAAAGGTAAAAAATAAGATCTACTGAGAAAATTTTGAGTGGAAAAAAACCCTATTTGATGTAGCAGATTTTATCATGAAAAAGTTTTAATATATACAAAAGAAACAGAATAGTATAATAAACTCCCATCACCTAACTTTAGCAATTACCAGCATTCTCCCAGTCTTGTTTCACTGATACCTCCATACATTCTTCACCTCCCTTATTTCTTTTTATTACTTTTTTTAAGTAAAATTTAAACACATTGAAATGCTTAAATCTTGACTGTCAATTTTCCCAAATATATAGCAGACTTTTTACACTTAAAAAATGCCTTCAAAAATGGGATCAATTTACATGCTGAATTTAAAAATAAGGAACTTATCAATATGCTGGACATCAAAACCAAATAAACTTTGGCTCCGTGTCTCCCCGAACAAGCCAAACAGTCTCAAAAAGTAGGAAGACACACACAGTTGCTGCCCAACCATAGGAGATGTGGTCTCCTATTTGGTAAGCCAAAGTACTCTGAATGCCTATATGAAATTTTCAAATACAGGTTTTTTTTATTATTATTTTTAGAGAACTCTGTGCATATATGTACAACCATTTCATGCAAATGTTATAGAGAGAAGAGATATAAGGGGTTGTTCCTCAGAATCCTTTCTGCTGAATTGATGTTAAGTTGGTTGACCCTGTTTTTATTATGCCAATTATTTGTGACCAGCATTATTCTGGTTGCCTGGTGTTCACACGGTACTAAACACCCTGAGTGTTGGTCCTCTAAAATTCAGCAGCACATAGAATAGAAGAGTAAGTGGAACCAGAAAGACCTAGGATGAACAGAATATGAATGTGGAGTGAGAAGAGCTGTTTGTCAAGATTGGAACCTAGTCTCAAAGAACAGCAATCTTCTTAGTGACATTGGATTGAATTAAGGCTCCAAACCTAATACCTAGTGTTCTAAGGAGCCCACCTAGACTCTTTTCCTTGATTATTGTAAAAATAATAAGTGAATAAAGTATGCATCATTAAGGCTATGCTTATAGAACCCTTTGCTACTTATTATTACATTTCCTTTTCTGATGCAATATGGGTAGCATGAGATAATACAACACTTGATACATTTTTCAGACTACCAGGAAAGATCCAGGTGTGGGCTTTGTATAAAAATACTGTTTACAGCAGCAGCTACTCAGCAGGTACAGGAAATGTATTATCTTTGGGATGGGGACATCCCAACCTATTATATTAGATGCTAATCCTCCAGTGACCAGTCAAGTCTTAACATGTGGCCAGAATTTAAAATTCATGAAAGAAACAAAAGTACCTTCTATAGGTAAAACTATCATCCTATTTTCCAGTTACAGAAGTATTTTCTCTCAGGATCCAGTGGCAACAATGAGTAATATGGACTTGATTTCTGGTTCTAGATTTGGTACACTCTAAATCTGGAAATAAAAAATGTCCTGTCATGTTCTGTCCTCATATACAGAAATCTTCTCATCAGATTTGTAAATAATACCGTTTTAGAAATTCATGACGTCTATGAATTGTAAGTCCTTCATACTTTACAGATGAGTTATACAAGAATTGATAACATGGAAGACTCAAACTATGCAGTCTGTATATAAAAAACAAATATTCTTTTAAAAATATCTCTGAAAAAGATATATAGCATTTTGGTAGGGTGGGGTTTTTTCCCTCCCAGAAAAATAATTGAAAAGAAACTTGAAACAAGTCTTTAATAAAAACATAAATATATTATTATAAATCTACCCATATTATGAACCACAGCATAAAGTCTAACCCACCAAAAAGATACATTTTCTTGTTCATTACAAGATATATAGTTAGTTATACATTTATTCTAAATGAAGATTCATTTAATCTTCTTTACCATATAAATACTTAAGAATGACATTTTATTAGTAGTTCCTCACTCTGCCCTCCCCCTTTTTTAAAAGCAGAGCTGTCAGTGTATGAAAATTAGTTTACTAGTTTCGTCAGATGAAATGTCAGATAAGCCTTAGACTCTATTCAGACATTTGTGTTCATATTTGTTCATTCATTCATTTCAGTTGATTGGTCAAATACAGAATGTAAAACCTGGATCTTATTACTCAACTTCTTAGTAGGAAGTTTGGGGCGATTGGAAATACTGTCTGGCTTCTCCGGTAATGACCTGTAAGGTTTTGCTTTGATTTCACCTTCAGGAAACATAGGCTCAGAAAGAACAGGTTCAGAAAAGGCTTTTCTGATATTTTCACTCTCCTCTCTGTTTTGCCTTATGGATTCTTCTTCTTGGAAAATTTTCTTTATCTTCTCCAATACAGCATTAACACAGACTGTCTAATAAAAAGAAAAAAAATGAATTTTCTTTTTAAGCTACTAAATTTAAAATAGAAAGTCTAATAAAATGTTTAACATGAAGCTATTAATCTACATATTCTAATAAAGAAGCACTTCCTTTCAGGAACCCCTGGTAAACATCAGGAGATTGATTCCTTGTTCTACATATATTACTCCATAATCTAGAAAGAAAATTAAAACCTACTATGATTCAATAAAGAATGTTTTACATCTTGTCTCAATTCATTAAATGTTGTACATTTGTATTATGATTTAATTAAATGAAAATTTCCTTTATTCTCTTGATTTAATTAAATGAAACGTTTGCTGAGAGATGGAATTTGTCTCCAAATATGATAATATCTCAAAGTTGGTTTTTATTATTGCTCCCTCACCCTACCCGGGACCTGGCTTATACTTATGTGTACAACTGGAAGGGCATAAACATGTTGGTTAAGATTTTAGTAAGGTAGTAAATCAATGATTTTTAAGCAAACATGTGATCCACTTTCCCTCAGAAAATGCCATTCAGTACTTTAAGTGACAGAAAACAAAACATATAGAGAAAAATAATTTCAAAAACAGTCACTAAGAACTATATCCATTAAACTTATTCTGTAAGTTTACTAATGATGAAGATGGTGATGATGCCAAGTATTGAAGGCAAGCAACAAAAATAATGAAATCCATGAAATAAGACCTAGGTTAACTAGCAGAGATGCTTCAGGGTGATATAACTGACTATAAACACTTAGAACATTTTCAGAAAGTAATAGAGAAAGAACTATGGGGCTCAGCTTGAAGCACCTCGATTTTCTCCTGACCTGTCTGACTCCTACTATAAAATGGAGAAACATCAGATTCTTTCCTTTGACTTTCCTGTAGTTAGCTTGTGCCCACATGACCCTGTTCTGGCCAAAGAAATAAAATATGTCTGTTGGGGAGGAGGTCAGGAGTATTTTTGGAAAAGTTTTTTCTTTTACATGAAAAGAAAGACACTCTGTCTCTTACCTCTACCTATTCCCCTCCTTCCTGCTTTAGACACTGATATGGATGTGATACCTTAAGAACCAAAAAGAGCAAACAGGATAGCAGAAGAGAAAAGCCCTGGGTTCATGATGACATTGTAGATCCACTGTACAAACCTGGGAACTGCTTAAGTCCAGGCTTCTAATCAAGTGGGATACTTAAATGTCTTTATCTATTAAGGCACTGTCAAGAATTTTTTATTACTTGCATCCAAGTATATCCAAACTTAGAGTTATAAAATTTGAGGTCCATCACTTCTGGCTGCGAGCAGTTTCATCCATTTATCTCAAATATGATTATTTTTTATGTATGTGAAAAAGATTGGGAAGCCATATCCTATTTGATACATATCTTCTTTCTTGACCTATAAAATTTCATCTGGGCCTATTCAAACCACTTCTGTCTCAGAAAATGAAGGGTCTTGATCTAAGTGAGTATATGTCTGTCTTTGTGTTTAACCTATACCCTGTCATCTTCCCTATCAATTATTCCCTGCCTCTTCAATCTCTCATTCTTGACTCGCTCTACCCCTTCGTCCTATAACACGCTCAAATATTTTCCATCCTAAAATATAAAATTAAAAATTCATCTGTAGCCATGTTACCCTGACCAAGCCCGATTCTGTCTGATCTTGGAAGCCAAGCAGGGTCAGGCCTGGTTAGTACGTAGATGGGAGACCACCTAGGAAGACCAGGTACTGTAGGTGTAAAAATAAAATAAATAAAATAAAATAAAGGGATTATAAACTGACAAGGTCCTTGCAATTTGTGAGGTCAACCAAGGCTTGCCTCATCTAAAAAAAAAAATAATGATTAAAATAATTAAAATAAATAAAAATCCCAGGGACCCTTTCTTCCCTCTTAGTGGCTACACACTTCCTCTTGATCAAACCAGAACGTACATTCACATTTTCTATTTTATCATCTCTTCAGTCCAAAGCTTGCTCACTTGTCTTTCTTGTCCCAACACACCACTGATGTTCTCCAGATGGTTAATTCCAACATCTTTACTACTAGATTTAAAGAACACTTTCAGCTCTTCATTTTACTTGACTTTTTCAGCTTATATTTGACACTTAACCACTTAAAACTCTGAATCTCCATTTCCTTGACACTGTTTCTCACTCCTGTCCTACTTTTCTGTTTGTTGTTTCTTTGTTTCCTTCATGGGTTTCTTCTTAACTTAAATGTTGCTATTCTTCACATTTCTGTTGACTTTGCACTCTTTTCACTTGGCATGGTTCCACTTAGGGTATTGACTTTAAACATATATGGTATTTGCCTTCAAAACCATAATTCCAGACCTGACCCCCCCCCAGGTGTTATATATGACCGATTATTCGGTCACCAAAAATTGTTTCTCTTACCTACTTAGAAAGTTAATAGCATGACAAATCATGTGGGTTGATTTCAAAGCCCTTTTGAAATTAAGAGTTAATTTTCGTGTTGATCTGGTTTGTTTTAGTTTCACCATAGCCATTTCATCCCACCCATTTCTGCTGCGTATTTGCATCCTAGCTCAACTAAATGCCAATTTTGCATGAAGTTCATATGTAAGATATTGAGCACGTCTCAAAAATTCTAAACACTTGCAAAATATTTACTTAATAGATTCAATTTTTTTAACTGTAAATGTGTTTAAAAGTAATTTATTTTACTTTTTTCTCCAAGATGTTATGGCTATTCTTTACCCTTTACATTTCCCTATAAATTTTAGAATGAACTAGTCAACTTACACACATATCCCCCTCAGATTTGATCTGGGCTTGCACTGAATCTATAAATTATGGGGAAATTTTAATCTTTATTATTGTATGTTTCAATATGATCAAAAATATTAACAAAAATGTGCAAGACCTCTAACCCCCCCAAAATATTATTAAGAGAAATTTAAGAAGACCTAAATGGAGGGATATACCTTATACATAGATTGGAAAGAGGACTTATTCTACCAATTAAGACTTATAAAGTTACTGTAAATAAGTGTTGAGTTGGTGCAAGAACAGACAACTAAACCAATTGTATAGACTAGAGAGTCCAATTAATTTATAAAAAGTAACTCAATCTCATTAATAGTCAAGAAAATGTAAGTTAAAACCACAGTGTGATAATACTACATACCCACAAGAATGGCTATAGTGGAAAAGATTGATAATACTAGTGTCATTGAAGAAGTAGAGCTTCTGGTATCAACAATTAAAACCCTTTTGGAAAACTGGCAACATCTACTAGATATAAACGCATACATATTCTATAGTCCACCAATTTTACTAAAACATATGTACAAGAATATTCATAGCACCTGATTCACAACAGCTAAAACTAAATAATCTAGATGTTCAATAATAGGATGGATAAATGGTGATATAAATAATCAATGGAATACTACACAGCAAAGAAGGTCATCAAACTACTGCTACAGGCATCGAATGAATCTCACAATGATAATGTGAAGCAAAAGAAGGTTAATAGATTTTGTGATAATTCATCAAGCTGTGTACTTTTCTCTTTGTACGTTATACTTTTCCACCCCCCGATATTTAAGTATAAATGATAGCATAAATGGCAATGGAGTAAAAGAAAATAACCCTTTATAATTTATAAAATATTTCATATTTTTGTCATGCTTTTTAATGGGAATTTTTTGAATTACAGCATTTGTAATTCAAAACACACTTTTTAAAACATATATTTGTGTTCCCCCAATTCACACACCTAAAAAATGGAATAATGAATTTTAGCCAACCACAACATGATGGCTGAAACAAAATACCAACTAAATGAAAGCAAAACCAAAATGTTTTGACTAAGTAGTAACAAACTTTTAAAAATAAAATAATGATAGTTATTTAAGCAAATTAGCTTTTAGTGGATTGAAGGAAATTTTTAATGTAAAATTATTTTGTGTAACAATAGTACCTTGGTTTATGAATAGACTGTACAGTATCAGTATATCTTTAACATTACATAAAAATAAGTATATTTCTAGATTCCAATAATTTTCTTAACTTACCAAATAAATGAGTGCTGCATATGAAGCACATATTACGCTAGTTAAAGCAGTCTTTGCTGGAAAGGAAATAATTTCAAACAAAGAACCCTTTCTAGCCTGCAAAAACAGAAGAGAGTTTTCTTATCAAAACAAGTTTTCAATGTCACAATATTAAATTGTACATTATTAAAAAATGAGAATCTAAATATTTCTTTCTAAAGAAAGTCACTACTTTAGATATCTCTGTTTTTTTTTGACATCCTGAAAATATATTAATTTCTCTCCTCTTACAGAAAGATACTCTCTTTTGCCAATCAAAACCTATCAAATCTATGAAAAATCTTGCATTTCCAAAATCTAAATTACCTTAACTTTTTTACATTTACCAAGTGCTCACTAGGGGGTGCTGCTGTGCATGTTAGAAGAACAGTCTTTATTCAAATTCATGCAATCATCCTTCACTAAATTATTCATTTCTTCATAAGCAAACAGCAATGAAAATATTGAGCATTTTCTGGAGATGAATGACCAGCTTGGAAATGTTAGTCATGAGACTGCTGAAGACCAGCATTAACCTTAGATGATCATCAAGCTTCAGGAAGTGCTCTGTGCTAATAACCAGCATGCTCTTTTGAAACAGAGGTTTACACCAATAATGAATCTGTCTCAGATGCTTCTAGCTTCTGGTAATAGAAAGTGTCCCTGCCTAGAATAAAATAGTATGAAATATTCAGTTTAAGGGAACTATGCTTTTATAGGCCACCTCTGTCGCCTTGAGCAGGCTATGAAATGAGGACATTAGGAAAAACATCTCCTTCTCATTCAGCAGTGCAGTGGCAGTTAGCCATGCTCCTCTGAAGAGCCAAGCCTTCAATAGCTCTCAAAAGGTACAGGCTGTAGCGAATAAAATCATGTAATCGCAGAGCAAAAATGCACGCAAACTAAAAAGAACAGTATGTATGTATTCATTAAAAAGTTACTTATAACATTGACAAACCAAAACAACTAATGATAGCGTGATTAGGTAAATTGTACTATATCCACTCAATGGTTTACTGCAGCCTTTGAAAAGAAGCCTCTAAAGAACGCATGATAACATTTTAATTGAACAACATTTATAAGACACTGTGTACCAAGTCCTGTTCTAAGTGCTTGTTATTGTATAAACTGTTTTTTTCTCCCTGCTGTCACTACTGAATGATGAATAAAATTACCCATCACAATTTCCCTTCTTCTCTCAAGAGATTTATGGAATGCTGAATCCAAGAATACCATCTAGCCTAGTGGCTAAGGGATGGCAGTGGGGGTGGGGATTCCCTTCTTATTTCCTATCTTTGAGGCCACACCAACTCCTAGACATAGGGATAGATAGGGGCAGTTTTAGCTCCCTCATTAAATCAGTCTTGACAATTTCCCAGCAATTCCTGACTTCTGGAAAGTTTCCAGGAAATGAAGCAGCTGTTGCTGTTTCCCTCTTGCTAAAAGAATCGAAATGATAGATAGCATGCCTTCAAACCCACTATTAGGCTACAGGGAAACATCTGTTATACGAGTAGAGAGCAGATTCAGACATTAGGAAGGAAAGCAGGTACACTTCAACAAAATGCCTCCTAGCAGAGTAAATAATTACACATTTGTGAATTTTTGAATGTTAAGTAGGAGGTCCATATTCAATAGCTGATAAACAATATACCAAAAAAAGGGGGTCTGCATGCATAAGAAATTATTTTATTTTATTTCTGCATCTTTCTTTTTCAGATTTGCCCTTCACCTAAAAGTAATTTAAACTGAGTAGTTTCAAAATAAATTATGTATTTAACATGTTATGCTTCTGAATGATGAACCTGTATGTTGTCTAAGGGCCATTTTTTTGCCATTTTAATGCTTTTAATGAATACTTGCTATTCCTGTGACAAATCATCCCGGTAGAAAATCCATTTATTTACTCCAAAATTCATGTGGCTAGTGGCAAGTGGCCATTTTTCAATTTTATGACTCACTGGCAATACATGTTTTTTCATATTATAAGCTACCCTGTTTCATTTTTGGCTCACTATGAGCAGGGACAGTATATAGTGAAAACTAAAATAAATAAACAGGAGAAATTTGGTAAATGGGAGGCTTTACTTAGATTGTCTTGGCTTAGTTCAAAACTTTTAACATTGTTATATAAATTTTATGTTATTTGCATATTTAAGTTAAAAGTATCTTAGTATCAATATTATGCCATATAGTTCTTTTTTTAAAAAAAAATTGGTGATATTAACACATAAGCTATATAGATATTTCAACAGTAAAAACATTTCAATCTCTAAATTTCTCCCACATAATTTTGACTGCCTCATCTCATAAAAAACTATGTTCACCTTATTTTCACTAATAATGAGGAAAATCACAAAAAGTAAACTATAAGCAGATTAGAAAGATCTACTCATAGATGGCTTAAAGGTTAGAAAACTCGCAGGCCTGACTTAGTTTATGTTCTCCAAAACACCCTGATGAGGGATATCAAGGGAGTAATAGGAAAAACTCACACAGTGATTCACAAGTAAGTATTGTAAGAAGAGCTGACTGCTGTTAATAGACAGGTCCAGAAAAAAGTGTTCCTGTAAGACTGGGAAAGCTGTATGACCATGTCTTTGCTTAGCAACCCACAATACTCGTGAACAGAGGAAAGACTCCTCACAGTCCACAGTAAAGAAACCTTTTTGATTTTGTTTATCTCAACGTTAACATCCTGTGGGGCACTGTTCTTGAATAAACTCTTAATCAGGTGGTCCTATAAACGCTCAAATGCCGCACCCTCTTGGCCAAACTGGAGAATTCTGTCTTCAAGATGCCAGTGGTACTGCTTTCTAGGAATCGCCCTTTTCCCCCAGCACTTGAATAACACCACCCAAGACAGCCTCACAGCATGCCTGTCCATGGACCTACAAAAGTTCCTGATATTTGTGAGGTTTATAGTTTAAACCCCAAACTGGAGTTTACCTTTAAGAGTTAGGGGTGAGGAAGAAACTTTACTTAGAAAAGCATCTGGATTTTATCCTGAAAAAGTCACTGGGATTTACCTATGACACAGGCATTTTAAAGGCTGAGGGTTTTCTGTATTTTGCCTGTATTTTGCCTACACCACTCTACAGTGCCTGTACAAAGTAGAAACAGTCATCTCTAATGCCACTATAAGGAAGATTCTATGACAGGAAGAGCTCCTGGTCCTGTGGCCTTGGACTGGCCTGCCAAAGTCAACAACTATGTCTGGGAGCTGACGTGTCTTGGCTGAAGTCAGCACTCAAGCTGATTATCTAGGTCACTGCAGCTTAGAGCAGCTGCAAACATCACTCAGCCAGGCAGTTTACAAGGCAAAGCAGATGCACCTTTCTTTGAGTACTGGTGCTGGAAATGTTGAAAACTACCAGGATATTCTCTATTCGGTTTTCTATTCCTGACGCCCTTTATAGAACTAGAAGATATATCACTACAACTTCAGCCACGCAGAACCTGGAAAGGTTTGAGAAGCAACCTGACTCAGCACCGACAGAGCCAGGTATAAAGTCTTTTTAACAAGGTGGCCAGCTGGAAATTTGTAGCCCTAACTCTCTGTGCTTGTGTCACAACAAGCCATCAGAATCCCTCCAGGTCACCTGTATCAGCTGGATCTTTGAACAGTTCGTATTTGGTATAGCTTTGAATATGCTAAGATATTCAGGAAATGCTCTGGAACTGAGCATCCGACCCCAAAGGCTTGGGTGGATTGTCAGTGGAGCTTCTGTGATAGTGTCCATTCTTTAATTACCTCGCAGAGACCATTTCTATATGCTTCATCTCAGATCACATTAAAGGGCTAAAACTCTATCCTATTCTAGTAAGTGTCCTAATGAGAACGCTCCTCTATTCTGTGTTCTTGAGGGAGATGATCTGCCTGACTAGAGAGCCCAGCTATGTAATATCCAACAGAATTTTGGTAGAACCATTCACAATGCCCTAGGTAGATCATCCTCTCATCAGTGATGAGACAGAACACATGAAGAGAATCTTTGACACATACCTACAAATACATTAACAAGGTGGCTTTCTTTCCTACATAAAGTGATGTCCTTCATGCATCCACAAAGTATACCCCCTCGTATAGCAATTCCAGATTTCACTCCTTTTACTTCTGTACACCACAAAATTCCACCTTGACACACACAGCCTTACAATTCTTGAATTCATGTTGGAATCCACTCTGGGTATGTTGAACTCTGTCACTTTAGGAAGGGACAGCAGTGTACCAAGGCTGGTATGGGTCCTCTATGCTTTGCCACTTACTTCTCAGCACACTCTAGTACCATGATATCCTCTATTCACAGTCCATTGACCTCCATCACTCCTCATACATTATTCTGTTGCTTCTTTGACTATCCAGGCCATTGTCTTCACTATTCATACTTCTATTTCAGCCATCAGATTCAGACTTTCAGATTTGAGATATCCTGTTTTCTTCTTCACCACAACTTGTTTCCTCTATGTGGCAATTCTGATTCTCTGCCCTAGCTAATAATACATATGACCCAAGTAAAGCTTCTTCCTCACTCCTATCCTCGAGGACCCTGGAATCTCTGACCTGGCACTGTTCCCATTTGTCTCACTCTAGCCATATGGAACTACTTACATTTCTAAGGTAAGTCATGCTTTCTCTCATCTTAGCATCTTAATATGTACTGTTCTCTTCCGAGAATGATTCTCCTACTTATTTACCTGGCTAATTTCTCCTCCTTCAAGTCTCAGTTCAAGAACCATCTTCAAGAAAGACTACACTGACTACTCTTTGCAATAACATGCTCTTTATTGATACTTCCATAATATATTTTGCACACTTGATTGTGCACTTGCTACACTTCACCAGGATTGCTTGATTACTTATCATCCCCACAGTTCATAAGGCAAGGGTGAGACATCTATAAATCCCTAGTTCCTAAACTAGTGATTTTACATGTTGAGCTTTCAATAAATATTTGTTGAATGAATGAAAAAGTAGAATTACTTTACTTACCTCCAAAAGAAACTCAACCATCTTATAGTAAAATTTGTAAAAGATATTAAGAAGTAAAGCTGAAGGACATCTAGTTCCCACAACATGGCAGACTGAGCTAGTGGTGAACTTCTCAGACAGGAAAATCTACAAATGCTATATAAAATCATAGTTCAAAAATTTAATATAAAACTGAGTTGAAAGGAATAAAAAAAGAGGGAGGGAGGGAGGGAGGGAGGGAAAGAAGGAAAGAAGGAAGGAAGGAAGGAAGGAAGAAAGGAAGGAAGGAAGGAGGGAGGGTCCTGCACCGGGAACAAAGAGGGAACTAAAACTGGAGTAGTAAATGTATAAGTAGACCCTGAAAACATGACTGGGGGCTTGAGCTTTAATAGAGAGACTAGAGATGAGACCTACATACACATGAGGTGAGGATTAGGCCTTTGCATGGTCAGTCTCAGTGAAAGTGAGACTAGGACAACAGCACCCATCAGTCTGGGAAGAAAGCTGGTCCTACCAGGGGCTGATACTCCTGGAAGACTGGCAAAATCCTCCAGAAGGAAAGTTCTGCCATCAAGACCAGAAGAGATTTCTATTTTTTTTTTTTTAGAAAAAAATCCTTGTTGAAGAAAAGGTTTGCGTTAAAAAATACCAAAGGAAATTATCTACTATGAGTAAGACACAATATAGATCACAATAGTCAGAAATACATCTCCCAAATATTACAAAGAATAATCTTTAAAAATACACTAAATAAGTATATTTTAAATAATTAAAGATAGTTTAAAAAGATAAAATAAACCTGTGAAAGACACTTTGAGTAGAAAAAAATAGAACACCAAATAGAACTTCTAGAAATGATAAAGATGTTTGAAATTTAAAACACATTGAAAAGAGCATATTAGATACTGCTGGAGAGAACTGGTTAACTGGAAGATAGCTCAAAAGGCATCAAAAAGAGATAAAGAAATAAAATATGAGGAAGTAAATAGACAAAAGAATAAAATGAGAAGGTCCTAAGTATGTTTAATAGGCATTCCAGGAGAGATTAGAGAAAATTAGAAAGAGGTAATATTTGGAGAAATAATGGCTAAGAATTTTCCAGAATTGAAGAAACTATTCTCAGGTTCAAGAATCACAATGATTCCCAAGTGTACCTATTCTGAAAAGTATTTTGACAACAGATAATAAAATTGAAGATGTGCATCCCTCATGACCCAGCAATCCCTCTTCTAGATGTAAACATGTAGAATGTCTCATATATATGGATAAGAAGTCATTTACAAGTGTTCACTGATTGTAATACAAAAAAACTGGACACTAAATTGTCTGTCTTGTAATAGACAAACCATGGATTATTTCTTAGAATACCAAAGAAACTAAAATAATAAATCATAGCTACATATATCAAAAATAATGAGTGAAAAAAGGAAGTTTTAGAAGGATAAGTACATTATATGTTTTATATAAATTTTAAATATACATAGAATAATAGATGTATACAAATGCAGTAAAAATATAAACATTTGCATGGAAATACATCAACTTTGGGATAGCAATTACCTTTGGTGGAGAAAAAAGAGGACAGGATCGGGCATAGTTAACTATATGTTTTTTTTTTTTTTAATAAAGGAGATATCTGAAGGCAATGTGGTAAAATGTTACTACCAATGTAAATTTTGGTAGGACTTCTGATAAACTACCTTTTATATATTTTTTAAAAATGTTATTGATAAAGATTTTAAAAATTAAAGCTATGTCCTAAGATAAATAGAACAAGAGCAAAGGAGAAGAGATTTCACAGGCGTTGATCTTGAATTGATGTCAGAAGGACGGTTGCAGTCAGCATATGGACCTTATTTAGACAAGTTATTGAATCCCTCAACCTGTTTCTCTCATCTCAGGTTCCTGAAATAAGTTGTCACAGCCAAGCTCTAAATTTACCCCTGAAACTCACTATCAGGCAAGGCAAAAAGGCAAACACATTGTGGCTTTTATTCTCATTATTAGATAAAAGAAAACACCAATTCAACTAGAAATATAGATTATTCTTCTATCCCTGAATTTTCCCTAGGATCAGGAGACAATTCTCCATGGATGTCTCCCATTACTATGCAGATTGGTTCTTCTGAGCAAAGGATATCGTTGAATAGCAAACAGCTTTAGAAGTTAGACAAAGTATTTTTCTCTAGAGAGATCTAGAAATGTACCTCCTAAGACATGTCACAAGGCACAAAAGATAAAGCCCTTTCTTTCCTCTCTAGAAAGACATTGGCTTCTCTCTCCCTCTCCCCTTCTCTCCCTCTCTTCTCTTTCTCCCAGAGGCTTGTGGACATGCCAGCATCCCTATCAAAAGCTTAATCTAGCTTCAGGCTTCCTGTCCTGTGATGCAACTTACCACACACATGAGCAGGTAACATCTAGCTCTCATCATATTGCCCTATGGAAACTGAGGTACAGGGAACTGACACAAGATATTGCTCTGGTTGCTGCTTTTACTGTGAATAATAAACAATCTGTGTCTCTGCCTTAAGAGTTTTGTGTCTTGTGTGTCTGTACGTGCATGCATATGCACATATATTTGTATAACTGTGGCAGGCTAACTTGTTAGATTGTGAATAGCATAAAACCTCAAATCCTTCACAGTTCTGACTTAGCAAAGAGGAGTAAAATGAAAGGCTCTGAATAATATAATGGAAATGTCTTTAAAACATGATTTCATAATAAATATAGAAATAGTCTTCCAAGGACACTTCTTATATCAATCCTCTGTAAATATTTTGGGCCTAACAATGCAAAGAAAGAAACATTAAAGCAAAACATTCGATTCAGAAAAATATTTCAGTGGAAATTTAAGATAATATGGTTCAACTCTGTTTCTTCTAGGTAATCTAAAGATACAGGAATAAGACTTATAGTGCTTAGAGAATTTAGTGTTTAACAAACACAAACTATTTTTTACTTTCTCTAACATCAGATATTACAAGAGCCTTTTATAAATGCTGTCTCCTGCAGTTCAAAGTTGAGCTATCTGATGATTTCTGAAAATCTCAAAATCTTTGTATGTGATTGAGAGATTCCTATGTAATTAATGTGTTGTTGATTTTAGCCACCCATCATTGATTTTCTCATCTTCTTGAAACAACTCAGATTTTTGTCTGAGGATTCATCCTTTCTCCATTCTCAGGTCATATGGTCTGGATGGGCCTCCAATCTCCACTTTAGGGAAGAAGCAGGTAACTAGTCCTAGGCTAATCTGTACACCTCGTTTCCCATTTCTCTGGTTTAGAGGTAAGCCATTCTCTGAGAGTGAACCTCAGGACTTGGCTGGGAATGCTGGGTCAAGGACTCTCTTTTCTGCTGTAATTGAACCTGGAAGGATGAAGCCCTGGAACAGATGCAAATTATCTTGTGACCATGAGAGAAAAGTCAGTCTAAGAATGGAGTCAACACAGAGAAAGCAGAGCCAGGAGATGGAGAGAAAAAGAGAAACAAGATCCTGAAGGCATCATTTGCATATCTATGTCCAGCTATGCCCGAAACTTTAGTAACTCTGTATTCTTCAACTACATGAACCAACATCTCCTTTTGGCTTAACTCAGTTTCAACCAGGTTTTCTCTCCCTTCATCAAAAGAGTTAAAACTGATTCACTTTAGGGTTTAGATGCCAGACCTGCAAGATTCTGAATTTTTGGAATAAACATTTAGAATGCTTTGAATAATGTCCAGATTGAAAAACTCAGAGTTCTGTGACATAAAGTTTAGGAGAAAAAAACTGGTTCCAAAAAAGTTTTAAGAGTTCTTGTCCTTTATCAGAGTCTCAATGAAACAATGTAGAACCTGGATGTTAGTGAATCTATGGAAATGAGTTTCTAGTTAAATGTACTCAATATGTTATGTCAACCAAAGATTAACCTGGAGAACACGTTATGGGGAAAAGGGAACAAAAACACAATCATTTTTAAGATTTGTAGGATGGATTTTTTGTTTGACATAAATGGTAATTTGTATGCTTATATTTAGGTCGAAACATTTGAAATTTACAGTTTCATATACTTCAATCAAATAAAAGGTAGAAAAAAGTCCACATTATTTTCTCTTTTGCACTTTTTTAAACCGGAGAATATATTATATTGACAAAAGGCCCAACCATTCAATTCTCTTATCTACTCCCGTTTTGCATTTAGGACAACCAAATGTGCTACATTTTTCATTTTTTTAAATTCTGCAATTTCAAAATAGTTTTTATAAAAGGGGTTCATGTGCAAATGCAATATTCACTCACCTGCATGTTATACAGGGGTTGCTTTGGCGCATTAACTTCCCTCAGCAGACGATGAGATATGTCCCTTAATTCTAAAAGTCTACAAGCAAGCTGAGGTTGCAGAAGTCTGGCCACTGATTTGGAGGATTTGGATATGCTGTTTAATCCTTGAATTAATGTCCCCCGGTTGATCTTGGCTAGAGCAACAGCCATTCTGATTTTGGATGTTTTTTGCATGGGTTCTCTTTTCTGGAAAATAAATCTTTGAAAAGTGACTGATGTGTGATTCTCCAGTGAATTATTAAAATCTACTTAAGGCAGAAACCAAGTTCCACACAACTGTACATAGTGCATGGTCACAAGCATATGCTCAGTGTCCAATAATTATATCCCGCTTTCCATAACAACTCACTGACCACCTCCCATGTACTTAAATCTTTATATGGCTATATGAATTTTTCCTTAGGATAAATATCCAGAATTTACATTTCTAGCCTAAACATAAATGTTTCAGTTTTCCCTCTGGGTTTATATTTTTGCACTGAATATATTTTCAAAAGAGCTCTTTCAAAAATAAACAATTCAATCAATAATTCTTATTTGAAATTTACAAATATTTTCCAAGTTTACTTTAAAATTTTAAATGATAAAATATAGTATACATACATAATAGATTGTACAATTTAAAGAAAAATAAAACAAACCCTCTATATATTAATTGACAAGCTTTAGGAAACCTTTACTTCTAAAAACTTCAAAACTTCTATGAGCATTCTGATAGGGAAAAAAATTGTGACATTACCAAAACACATATAATATAGTTCTCTGCTCTACCAGAAAGTGAACCACAGAGAAATTACTTAAGAGGTTAGACCTCATTCTAGGCAACAGACAAGTATAGTTTCCATTACTCATTTAAGTAATGTATAGGCTTTTCTGGCTTTTTAGTATAAGGAACTTTGAGACTCTGTTTATTGAGTCAAAATATGTAAGTATAAAACATCTTTTAAATGGACTTCTAGGTCTATAATGAATGTCATATATTTGTTGAAGAGCTAATGTGCTAAATATTTTAAATACTTCAACTTTTATCCTGAAGTAATAATTTTATTATTGTTTTTCTCATCAAAGTTAAGTACATCTCATACTGTTTAGCATTTGCCACTGGAGATGAACAAAAGCTGTTGTACCTTTTCAATAAGGGTGCGTTTCTGCATCATCTGGTGTCCTACTGCGGTTTAATCTGTTACTTCTGGTGTAAGTCCCATTCGCCCACCAGTGGTCTTAACCCTCCTCATCAATACAAATAGTAGAGAATGCAATCTAAGTTGTGGACTGTTACTATTGCTGCAATTCCAAGTCACTTTAGAACAGAGCAGTCCTTACAGGGCAGTTGTATGGTAGGTAGAGCAAGCAGAATAACATGAGGTGCAATAATAATATCACTTGACATTATTATTTACCTTGGTCGTGAGCATACTGGGGAGAAAAAACACACTGCGGTATCCAGAGCTACTGAACATACAGATTCAATTTCTCTTGTGACCTTATGCTTTGCTGCTGTTGGGGCCAGGGCAGGCCATCCCATGTTATCCCGAAAACAGCATATTGATCATTTTGAATTAAAGTTACTTAAGAAACCACTGGTGCAAGAACAACTCTGATCTCTTTCAGTCCCTCTGAAAGCAGGAGATAACTCTCCTATGTGATTTATCTCCTAAACCTGGAGTCTAACAAGAGAGACAACATTATCACCAGAGTTAGGGAATTCAGGGCTGAGAAATGCATATGAACAGACTTTGTTTTGTCTTATTTTTACTAATTTACTACCCAACCCCAAACTTTGCTTAGATTTCTCACTAATGAGCTCCTAAATTTAAAGTTTCTTTATACTGTTAATTCTTCACACATTTATTATGTCTAAAAGGTATAAAAAGCTGCCTACTTCGATCATTTCTCTGAGTATAATTTACAGCCTTCTATGTGCACGCATTAAATTGGTTATTCTCCTGTTAATCTGGTCTTGATCCAATTCTATTATTTGTCCAGCCATAAGAACTCAAAAGGGGTACAGGAAGGAATTTCTCCTCCCCTATAGTGCATGAACTCTTCCTTTCAACTTCTCCTAAAGGTGGAGCAGCTAGAATAAGCTTGATTTTACTTCTGGTACAGTTTCCTTCTTTTATTTTGTAAGTTTCTTTACAAAATCTTGGTGATCTGTACATGTTGGCTTCAATTCACTGACTTTATACATGTATTTCTGTTACTCAATCTTGATTAATTTCCCCATATACTATACTAGATTGATTCATTCAGCTTCCCCTTTTATAAAATTGTCTTCCTAAATTTTTATTTCTGTAGAAAAAGAAGGCTATTTGTAATTGACAATCTGTTCATCAAAACTCTCCTGTAAGGTCCACATAATTTGTGTTGCGTAAAATACAGTATTTATTATAAACAATATGTGCATTACATTAATGCTTTAGCAGACTTTCTCATTTATCTTTCTCATTTTAGTCTCATCATAAATTCACGGCTTTTTGCAACAGACTTAACCCGTTCCTAATTAATATAATTTTTGTTTTCTTTAATGCTCAAATGATTAAATTTGAGGATTATTCTTCCTTTCAAGGTTTTTAAATATGTTTCTTTCTTGGTACTTTCCTAGATACCACTGAAAGAATTATTACTTCTGACAGTAGAATGTTTCTGACCACCTTTATCTTTCCTGTCACAAAACATGGAATTGACTTGTTCCCAAGAAGACCATTAATGCTTTTAAGAAAAATAGTATTATAAAACAAATCTGGGCACTGGGGTGCATATTCTGTAGTTCTTTCTGTTTCTGGGAATATGAGGGTGATCACTGAGGACATCTATTTACATTCTTTTAAATTCAGAATCAGCCATTCTTCTTTAAAAAAAAAAATAAGTCAAGAGTTTATGATGATGAGTCCAGTTAGTTACTTTTTAAAATTAGCTCTAGTAGAAAAATTTTTAAATAAAATACTTTCTCTTTTTTTGAGCTAACAGTTTTTCCTTTTTGTTCATTACCTAGGCTATATATTTTATTGCCACAACATGTGTGTAAATTGAAATGTTGACCTCAAATTAACAAATCCTTATTTCTTTTCCCTCATTTTATTTTTTTATTCTTGGCCTAAGCAATCTCAAATTGGTTGCAAAGAGTGCAAGTTTCAATAATTCTTTTTGTCATCACCATTATCTGAGCACACCACCAAATGTCAGAAAAGAAATTCTAACTCCCAACCACCACCAACCCCTCAGAGACACACAAAGGTACTTAAAGACCATTTACCAAAAGAAACTTAGCATCAGTTAAATAAGACTGGTTGAAGAATTCTGCTCCAGAATTCTCTATTTGAGCTCCATTCTTTGAATATATATCCTGTTTTCCCTTTTCTTTTTTCTAAAGCCATGCTCATTTCTTTATCATCAGCAGTTTTAATGCTGAAGTCTAGTTTCCATTACATCAGCTTTTTACAACCCTACACCTACAAAACCAGACTGTCAGCATATCTTATTCAACTCTTTCTCTGGATAGTCCCAGAATCTGACAACTTCTCACTGTACCAGTACCAACTCTCAGTCCATTATACTTTTATACCACCATCACCTCTTCTCCCAACTAGTAAATTAGCCTCCTCAATAGTCTCTCTACTTACACCCTTATGTATTCTCATTCTTTTCCTCAACACATCAGCCAGAAAGTTACAATGAAAACTTATATCAGATCATAGCTTGATTTTCTGCTCAATCATTTCAGTGGCTTCCTAGTGCACTCAATGTAAAAGCCAAAGCAAACGCAACAGTCCACCAAGCCCTGCAGAGCTTCTCTCTTCTTTACCTCTCTGGTCTCCTCATTTTTCTCTTTCCTTTCTCTCCTCATTATTTGGTGACCTCAGGGACTTTGCACTAGCTGCGCCTTTCGATCCCTCAGGATACCAAGGTTTACCCCCTCACTTTCTTCAAGCCTTAATTCAGGAGTCACCTCTCGGGTCTTAACCATCAATTGTTCTCTCTATCCCTACCCCTACTTTATATCTCTTCTCTGCTATATTTTTTCTTCTCCTGAAGACCTACCATTAACATAATAGTTTATTTTCCTTGTTTATTGTTGTTCTGCTTGACTAGGATGTAAATTCTACAACAGTGTTTTATATCCATCTGGCTTACTCATTTTCCCCCAGTGCCTAGAATAGTGTCTGGCACATAGTAGATGCTCTATAAATGTATGTTAAAATGAATGAATGAAGAGTGTCATAAAAATGTAACAAATTAATATGAAGAAATATCAGAGAAGTATACCAAATATTAAATTAGAAACTGTCCAGAAAGTTTTCAGTGCACAATGTGCTCTGTAACTTTCACAATGATAGAGCCCTGCAAAAACCAAAACAAAACAAAAAAACAAACAAAAAAAAAACCTCACCAAAGACAAAAATATAATTGAATTAAAGAACATTCTAGTTACAGTCCCACTCTCATATTTAGAAACCTCAATATCAATACAAATAATTTCCAGACATTATTGGTGCTTCCCAGCAGTTTTTTGTTCTGCATTTTTTAAAATAAAGAAAGAAAAAGAATTCAGAAAAGTATATTTACAGATGTAAAAATCTGAATTTTTCATGGATTTTAATGTTCTGTCTACAATTCCCAATTTTGTAGTACACAGTTAAGTGCAAGGTAATTACAGGATAAAACACATAATCATCTTTCATAATTAAACCCTACAAAATGGGCCCTATTTACTATGAATGATTTCTCTCATTCAAGCAAAGATCACTTGCACTAAAAATTTTTAATTCTCCAATTGTAGTATGCATTTTTGTTTGTTTAAACTTAAAGGTTTACTATTTTAAGTCCTCACATCCTCATATGAAAATCATTTGCAATGTGCAACTGCAAACCTTTAAAACTACTTTTTACTAAAGGAATGCTGAGACTTTTGGGGTCCGGGCTGCTTGGGAGGGAGGGAGTAAAGAGTACAGGACCTCAGAAACTACAACCTCAAGCCATGATTCTACAACTAACATACCCCAGGTCCCAGAAAAAAAAATTGTTTTCTTCAAAATCTTTAGCCATGAAGAACCATATAATAACAATTTTTCTGGGTCGATTCTCTGCTATAAAAATTCCATCATCACTTAGTTCATTTGTTTTGTTTGTTTGTTTTTTTTTTTTTGCTCCAGATCAGCAAGATGACCTTTTCTTAAATAAATAAATGATTAAAATAATAATTTCAAAAAAGATTTAAGTACTAATCACAAAAGTTAGAGATTTAGAATACAACCCAATTAATAAAGCCCTCTATTCTTAAAACCACCCTTTTGGTTTGCTTGGGAAGTATGCGCAATCATGGAAATAATAAAATTTGCAGCATTTACAATGTGACCATTCAAAAATAATATAGTTAACAATAGAGCATTAGCATTGTTTTCTGGATACTTTTTTTTGAAGAGCAAATAACTTCAGTGTATTACAATATCCCCTAACTACTCAAATTTCCTGCCACTCTTAGCAATACGTTCTTCAAAGTAAATGGTGGAAAAAGAACAATAGAGTTTGAAAATGAGAAATGAAGTACCTTTAACTATGTTTATATTCTTCTCTGAATGAAGTACAGCTCTTTTAAGTAAACGACTTCAATGATTTGGAAACGGGAACTTAGAATTCTCTTTGGGGATTAGAATAACAGTCTATTTCACCAGAAAACATGCTATGGCTCTAGTAATAATGAGGCTATACAGCGGGTAGGAAGAGATGAAGGGAATTGTAAAGAAAGTTGCAACTTCTTTGATTAAACAAAACCCCAGTTTTTCTAATGTTGGTAGTGGTGGGAGCATCACAACTGGAAGGACAACAGGGCTTCTGATGCCTGTCTTTGGCTCTGAAGATTTATCTTGAAGCTCTCTACATAATTACTGCCACTACTGTGCTGGCCTTAACCACCTTACATCCTAGATCAAGCATAGTCACCTGCCCATCTCTTTCCTTAACACTACAGAGCATAGCCAAGAAAGTCTCCAATGTTTCAAAAGAAATTTATATACCAAGACCAGGGGAATGCAAAGAGGGGAAGCAACTAGACACCAAGTCTAAGATATGGAATGACAAAATCTGGTTTGACCTCTGGAGCTTTCAAGTCTTATTCTATTCTACTTAGAAATAGGATGCCATCTGGACGTCATCTTACCACTGTACATCCAGATATCTATATTTCAGTATCACCCCTCCCCAAAGTCTAGATCCAAGACTCATTCCATTTACTAAGATTTACTTGACATTTTGAGAACATAATGTTTTATACGTTTTAGCGTAACTGCTTCCTTTAGATTATTATTCTCTGTTCCTGTCCATTTACTTTATCCCTTTCTTTACCATGAAAACTCCTGTTCATCCGCTGAAATTCACTTTAAGCATTCTTCCTCCATTAAGCCTTCTCTGGCCACTCTTGGTAGCCATTCATTCCTCTAAACTGAATATACATCTTATCATATTCCAATGCAACTACTTGTTTACAACTCTGTCTCCCTTAGATTAAGTTTACTAACTGAAGGAATTCTATCATGTTTATCTCCGTATTCCCTCTTCCCAGATCTTAATAAGTAGCAACGTATTTGGTAAATGTCTGATGCCTAGTTGTCTAAATAAATGGTTAAAGGGAGTTCTAACACCTCTTCATTGGAATGAAATATACAGCCTTCCTGGTTACTGTTACTCAGAGTGCTTTTTGTCTATTCCAGGTTTTGGCTGTGTTCCTCATATTTGACACTTCCCAAAGTCTGATATCTGGATACATAGATTGTTGCTGTTATCATGTAACTTTACAACATATTCCACTCCAACTGTGGTCAAAATGACTGAAACAACACTCTTCAATTAAGAGCAGTGCACTTTTGAATAAATTATGTTACTTGTGTCCCCTAAACAAGATGTTACTTTTACCTGACTATATATGTCTCTTCACAAGTCTCTACCTAACCCCTCTTCTGATCCCAGTATGTCTCAGAACCTTGCTGGAACGAACATTTAAACATATACGTGTATACTTTGTTAAATTGACATCACTACTTTCTTTCCACATTAAAACACACACCCATACAATACTTATCTATCCATTGTTATAATTTATGTCAGTTGGGTTTTTTTCACTGATTTAATTGTCATAGATTTTAATTAAAGTATATCTAGGTATTTTTCTGATTTTACATTAAGCAAATCTTAACTACATTGCAATTGAACTATGAGAGAATTCTAGATTTCTAATCTAATAACTCAGTGACTGTCTTTGAACTTATCTTTCTAGAACTTCACTTTCAAATCCTCAATCTCTTCCAATGAGTATGAGTTGAAATCTGTATTTCTGAGGTGAAGTTAATGTTTTCCTAAACTTCAAACACTGATCTGAACATCAAGCATTAAATAATTGGCATGATGCTAAAAATATACTTTTTATAATCCTTTTCAAAGGTATAACATCACATTACCTGATTAGATTGTGATAGTCTTAGGATGGTGGGGAATTCATCTTTAAACTCATCTATAAGGTCCATGATTACTTTCTGGATCCCCTCAACTAAGACAAAAAGAAGTTAAAAAAAAAAAGGCTTTAATGAAAAATATCCTCTAACCATCATTCAAAAGAACATGAGTCCATTGCCTAGATGACTAAGAAAATCAAGCAAACCCTAAAGGACTTGACTCCCAGTTTCCTGCACCCAGAATCCCTTTACAAAATGGTACATTACTTCTTCCAGAAAAGTTCTTCAACACCTGCCCACATATCCACCCAACAGGTTTGATTGGCATGATGAGTTCTTGCTTGGATTCCTAGTGCTTGGCAAGCTTGAAGGCCTGGGCAATGCTTGTCCTTCTCTACCATTAGTGAGGGATGAGGGCAGCCTTCCACTCAGAAAAGGAGGCAAAGATGCTCACTGCCAGAATTCTTTATTACTGCACAATGGGCCTCTGAGGACTTGCTACAGAATCTTCTGAAATCACTATGGCAGTGAGAAGAAGGCTGTGTTTGGAGGCACAAAGGGAGGATAAAGGGGATTGAAAAATGAACCACACTCAGGAGTTCTACAATATAAATTGAATTTTGTCCCAATTTCTACAGTGATACCTCAATTAGTGGATCATTTGAGAACAAAGCTCCCTTTGAAAAGAGCTGGCATATGCTTTAAAAGAAATGCTTCACATATGATGCCAAGTAGGAAAGAACACCAGCAGTTAGTTCAGAAAGACTTCTGAATAGATTGTTTTTCTTTACCCAAATGAGGATCACTCTGTCAAACCCAGGCAAAATTGTGAAGTCTTCAGTTTGTCCTCTTTAAAATCTCAACCTCTATTTTTTTCTTCATCTTTTTCTCTCATATTGTAAATGACCATTAGTTTCCCCTTATCAAACCTGGGGAAAACTGCGTATCATGCAGACTTGACTATCTAGTTATATTCTACTGTGAATGAGCTGAGTTGGTTAACTCAAATCCCATTTTAATTTGAAGTCTTTATATTTAATTGTAGCTGGATGATTTTCCTCAGCAAGCATAAACTGGTCACTAGAGGTCTACTTGTGGGAACCGTTTGGGAAAGAGAAATGTTCATCAAACAGCTCCTCTAGCATGTGAAGCCTGTTGGATGCCTTTCGCATTGTCCTCAGCCCGATCTGCCTATGAACACTTGCCACCACAGCACAACTACCTCCCCTAACCTTAACAGAACCTGCTTTCCTCCAACATGACCCTAATGCTTAATATAATTATGCCCTTAATATCTGAAAAACATAATTCATTGCCAGGAAGGAAATCTTATTAGACAACAGTGAACACACAAACTGGGAGTCTATAAGAACATGAAATTCTTTATTTGTCCTATCAAGAGACATGGCTATCAGAGTCGACCAGAGAGGAACACCAGGAAGTACCATCATCTCTTTCTTGTCTTCCTCCCTGTTCTCCACTCCCATCTACCCGCTTATTCTTTTTATCCAACTGCCCACCCTTCAGTGTCCTAGCTCCCAATTGATTTCACCCAGTTTTCTCTTTTCATCAGTTCTTGTCCTCCTAAGCATCCTAAAATTAGCAAATCTATAAAAAAACATTTCTCATCCTAACATTTCCCACACTTAAAATGTAATCCGATTCTGTGTGTTATGCTAACAAAGTCCTTTTTGTCCTTTGTTTCTTAATGACCCTCCCTCTGAAAGGCGAGTGATAAAAAAAAAGATGGGAAAGGGGAAGGTTATAAAAGTTTAAAAATCTCACCCTTCCATGCTTTTAAAATATTTATGACCATATATGATAATATTTTGGTTTTTATTTCATTATATTTTTATATTTTCATCCTTATGCATCTTATGTTATTTCAGATAAAGTTAGACAAAATGTCAATCTATTGTTATTTTTTATAGCTCATCATAAAGTGTTCTATACTTATCAAATAAATTTAAATAAGAGTTTGAGGAAGCTTATATGTAAGTAGGATGTTTATAAATTGAACAATTTGAATGTTCTAGAGGAATTTACTCTTTAAAAGTAACCCTAGATAAAATTCTTCTGTAAAGTAAACAATCATCTTTTTAAAATAAAAATAAATAACCACTACATATCTTGTAAATATAGGTTTTTCAAAGATATTTCAAAAAAGGTATATTGTAACATTTTGTTTCTCCTTTAAAATTCATTAATAACTATATTCTACAATTCCAGTTGAGTACCATTAATATAGAGTAGTCCTTGAAAGCCAGATAGAAGCCTTCAAATAGTTCTGGTAAAGTAAAAGGCCACATAGGGGACAGAATTAGAAACAACAAAATTGCTACTCAAGTTTGGAAATTGCCGAGGTTTGATCAGATGGTAGGAAGCTGAGGAAGTCAGGCTTGTTTGTTTTTTGTTTCCCCATCACTACATAAACTCCACGAGTTCAGGGTCTTTGATAAGCTCAAGGCTATATCCCCAATACTTAGCCAGTGCTTTTACATACTTTTACAATTTCACAATATTACAATAAATATTTCCAGAAGGAATATCATCGAATGTTACTTTTATCTAAGGCAAGATGATAAATTTTATCATTAACAAATCATCATGGAATCAACCAACTGATATGTAAATTCAAAACACATAAAACATATTACATACACATACAAACGTATGCACACATAATGTTTATCAAACATATGGAAAGGACTAACAAGGACTATTTGTTCCCACATATAAAGCACTTTATTTTTGTTTATTTTACCCATCATAGTTAATACTGGCTCATGTGACATGTCTCAATTAATTAACTAAATTAATTAAATCAAGGTGAGCTCAATAAAAACTAGAAAATAGACAATAAAAACATTTGTCTTTGATTTCCCATTCTGCTTTTTTTCAGTAAATAATACTGAATATTAATTGCAGACAGTCTATTATTCTATATATCTGAGAACAGAAAATAAAAGTGTAGCAGCTTAATGGGGTTAGGATTAATAAATATATGAGAAAAATTAATTAAAATATGTAATACAATAGATATCAAAAGAATATACATGTAAAAAATTCCAAAATATTTGTTTTTAAAATGTCATTCCTAAAATTAAAAGCAAATTGAAAAAAATTAGCTGTATATCAAATAGGCTATAATACCTAAAAATGATTTATTTAGAGTGACTTTAGAACACAGTTCAGAAGATTCCAAGGACAAAAAATAAACCCTAAAAGGATATTTTAAGTTTTATTCAGTCATTTTCTGGGTAGTAATAATTTGGTTTTGTTATTTGAAATTATTTTCTTCATAGTGCAAGATAAATGCATTTTGGCATTAATAATTGTTAGAGATTAAAATTTTCAGTGAAAGAGAACAAAAGACACAATTAGAAAATTAAAGAACAAAGACACCATAATGTTAAACAAAACTGAAACTATCCTGAACTAATGATTTTTTAAAATATATTTTTTTCTAGCTGTACAGAATGAAATGGCTAGAAACATTGCCAACCCGGTAGAAAAGTGCACCCTAGTACCTAGGTTCTGGGCTTTCATGATTCCCATTACAATGTACCAGGACTCCTTGAAGAAACAGCTGATAAAGCACAAGGTGAACCAAAGAGATCTCAGGCCAAAAAGGAAGAATGTGTTTTGAAGAGTAATAGGGTCCTATTAAAAAGACAGATGATATGATCATTTGAGCTTTACCACGGCAGGATCATCATGCTTAATCCAGTTGTCAATATAGCATCACTAATTATGGGAGAAATACCATGTGTTTCCTAATACAATGTAATATGAAGTATACACCATCTATGACACAACCTAGCTTAAAGAGTTCCAACTCGACCTAACTCTTAGATTTATGTTCCAGTTTCCCAGAAATATAGGAGATAGACAAACAACTTAAATTGGTGCTTCACAAACTGTAGTGAAGAACCAATACTTTTGTAAATTAAAAGTGGATAATCCAAAAACAAAAAACAAAAAAACCCAACAAATAAAACGCATATTAAAAAGGCTATTTTTAATTTATTTTTAAATAACTATATAATCTAATAAAACTATCTTTCCTTTTTAAAGCTTCTGGTTTTTCTATATAGGAAGTTTTCCCAGGCCCTAAGTTATACCTAGAGTCTCTTAAATTTTCTTCTCTTTTCTTTTTTAAAAATTTATTATTTAAAAATTTCAATCTGCTTTGTTTTTAATAAGCTGTTATTTTCTTCCATCTGAATATCCAATTGCTTTAGTACCACTGATAAAATAAACCATTGCTTTCTCATTGATATGAAATACCACTTTTATTACACACACACAACAAACACATACACAAACACACACAGGGATATATACTGCAAACTATTTCTGAACTTTCTATTCCGGTCCACTGATCTATTTGTCTATTTCTATGTACTAACAATCGTAATTTCACTAGAGTTGCTTTCTAGTATGCTTTATTTTCTGTTAAGAAAAGTCTTTGTCACTCTTCTTTTTCATTACATTCATCATATCCCTACATAATCAGTATCATCAGGAGATAATTTTATCATTTTTTCCATGTCTCTACCAATTATTTTATTATTGTATTTCACTGACTGCATTCACTAGGACTTCCAAAACAAAGCTGAGTAATAACGATTATGGCAGGAACATCTAATTGAAAATGTTCTTTTTGTCAATTAAAATGGCTTCAATATTTTACTGCTTATGAAAAACCAAATGTTATTCTAAACAATCTTTATCATATTTAGTTTCCTTCTATTCCCATTATGGTTTTGTTTGTTTTTACTGGGAATGATTGCTGAATTTTATCAACTTCCATTTCATAATCTATGAATATAATCACTTTTCCTCTTAATTTATTGATATAATATATTATGTATTAACTTTCCTGATATAGGAAACATTATAGCATTCCTAAAAAAGATTATGTACTTGACTGTAGGGTATTATTCCTTTGATTTTTTGCTAGGCTTCATTTGCTAAGATTTTATTTACACTTTTTCAACTAAATTCATAAGTGAGATTGGTTCATGGCTTTCTTTTTTATACTTAACAGATTAGTATTTAATTTATGCATATATAAACTGAGAAGACTTGTACCGTTCAGAAGTACCTGGAACAATATCAGAATTATTTGGAATTTCTTTTCCTTTATTTTTCTTTCCTTTTTTAAAACAGAGGTATAACTTACATACAGTAAAATTCCTTATCCTCTCTCTCTTTTTTTTTTAATGCTAGCAAGAACTCAGTTGTGAAACTCTTTGATTGATCCTGATATTTTTTAAAAGCTATATTTACCAACTTTTAAATTTCAGGTATGTCCATTTGTATATTAAAAATTTCTTCTTCTCAGTTTTGATAATTTATGTTTTATTAGGAAATGCTCTTACATAAGTGTTTCAATTATGTTGTTACAGAGCTGCATGTAATTATTTTAATCTTCTGGGTCTATTTATTCTGAATCTTAAATATTTTTCTTATTCCTTTTTCTATAATGCATGCTCAAGATACATTTAAGTGTGAAATTTCCATATTTTTAGTCTTTTTTCTTTAATAATAAAAATACTCTGGATCCATCTTTCATTTTATCCTGTAGATTTTTTGAAAGACTTCTTTTCAATGCTTCTTTGATTTCCTCTTTGCTGCAAGGGCTATCATAATTATGTTTTATAATTTCCAAGTAATTAAGATTTGATACTCTGTTATTACTTATTTCTAATTGGTTAACTTTTAAGTCAGAGAATATGGCCTATAAATCTCTATTTTTCTGATTTGAAGGTGTCTTTGTGGCCAACTACATGATCAAATTTTCATAAATGTCCTAACTCATACAAAGAAAGAATATGTTGACTCAAAGAATGTAAGAATATAATAAATGTGTGTATTGATTATATTGTTCAATTCTTTTATAGCCTACAAATATTTGCCTATTAGCACTATTATTGAAAAAGAAATGTTAGACTCTTTCACAGATTGTATTTTCATCAAGTTTTCCTTGCATTTTTCATTGTTTCATATTGTATCAAGTACTACCAAGGATATGGAGCTCAAATTCTCATATATTGGTAATAAGAATATAAGCTGGCATACCTACTTTGAAAAACAATTAGTATTATCAAGTGAAATTAAAGATATGCATAGCTATGACCACCAATTCTAATCCTAGAAATATCCCCACTTACACCTGGAGACATGTACTAGAATGTTCTCTGCTGCACTAATTTTAACATCCAGAAATTGTAAGCAACGCAAACATCCATCAACTATAGAATAAATTAGTAATACATCCATAATGGTTACTATACAGGAACAAAAATGAATTATAGCTACATGCAACATTGTGAAAAAATTTCAGAAATGTAATAATTTTGAATGAGAAAAAGCAAGATACAGGAAAATAAAGCACTGCAAGATTCCATTAATATGAAGTTCAAAAACAGTAAAAAGAAAGCAATATGTTAGGAGTACACATATATGTAGTAAAACTATAGAAAAAAAAGCAAGAGAACGATAAACAAAATTCAGGATAGTGGTTGCTATCTCTGAGGGAAGGATAAAGAGATGGGACTGGACAAGGGCACATGAGGATTTTTAAGGTACTGGTAACATGCTTTTTCTTAAACTTAATCATGTGTACAGATATCAATGTACTATATAATTCTTTATGCCTTATAACAATTTATAAATACTTGTATATTCTCAGTATTAATGAAAACAAAATAATCTGATGAACAAATTACTGTAACAATGTCAGTGGAAAAATATCATTAAAGGCTATTCCAGTAATAATGGTAAGGAGACTCTTTGATTTATTCAATATTTATCAAGCACCTATAATGTGTCATCACTGTTCAGCACTAGGGTTGAAGAGTGAACAAAACAAATGAAAACTCTTGCTCAACAGGAGCATATATCAGACTCAAACTACTTACTTGCTATTTTCTATGAATCGACAAAAAGCCATTTCTTTCATTAGTAACTCAGATTTTGAGATGAGTATGTCACCACTGCATTTTATACAGTGCTTGGAAAAATTAACTACATATGAATTAAAATATTCCTCTGATTGAAAAGATCTTATTTTAACCTTAAAAAATGTTGTTATAAATCTATATTTTAAACTAAAATATTTTTCTTCTTACATCAACTTCATGGTCATCACTGTCCAATAAGGGTTTTGAGTAGATACATATCTCCTGATAGACTCCTCCACTTTGGAAACAGGCAAACTATAACTGAAGTATTTCAAGAAAAGCAATATTAAATACATTTAAATACATATTAAGTACATTTAAATATCTATAATCTATCTTATGGATTCTTATGGCCTTTGGTTAGAAGTCTTAGATTTATGTACTTATGCTGTTACTTCTGCAGAGCACGACTAAAAATATAGATTTCGTATTTCGGTCCTTTCACTATGTTCATAGAAGTATAACTAAATGGCCTAGATACTTAAGGATATTTCCCTGGTCAAACCAATAATGTTCAAACATAATGAAAAAGAAAACTGGTTATTTCATGTAATCCTACATAATTATAAAAAAGAAAATTGTTATGTTCACTCACACTGCTAAAAATGAAAACACTAAAGGATGCATTCCACTCTTTCTTTTGATTCAACACTTTGACGGCAAGTCGATGACACCTCTTTAAAGCTGAGCCTAGGTGAGATATAATTCACCATGTGCAAATTTATCTAAACTCATGAGACTATATTTGCTTTCAACCAGTACCAACCAATCCTCCTAGGTATTTCTAAGTTACTTTGTACAAAAATAATCCTTGCATATTAAAAATGTAATAAATTTCTCACAGTCCTAAATTGTGAAAACTATATATAATATTTATATTAATAAGAATGCCTTTTATTTTATAATAAAGTCTTCCTGGACAATGTCGAAATTGTATCTGTCTAATCTGTGGTTTTTATTCACATTTTTTATATGAAAAAGTTTTTAAATCTCAAAACTAAACATGTCCAATATGTGTTTTCTAGGTAGAGGGCTGCAAAAGCAAAGAACTATTTG
The DNA here is from genome assembly GCA_030015415.1 of Cynopterus sphinx. Lineage (NCBI taxonomy): Eukaryota > Metazoa > Chordata > Mammalia > Chiroptera > Pteropodidae > Cynopterus > Cynopterus sphinx. Next base: position 55,399,535 of record CM057379.1, read on the forward strand.
TTTTTCTTTTAAAGGGATGCAGTAAAGGTAGGTTTTTATTTTCAGAATCCATTTAAAGGTAGGAAACTGAATGGTTATGCGGACCACACATGTTACTATCTGTATATCTGAATGAAGTACCATACTCTGAGGAATTTAGAAATTATCCCTAAACTGGCAAGTGGAAGAGCAAAGACTCTTGTCTAGATTCCCTTTTCAAAATTTTGAATTCTTTTCACCACACCCACTATCTCTCTTAGAGTGAGTGGCTTTCAAGACCGAGGAGAAAAGTAAAAAAATAACCATAGGAGAAATGCCCTAGTCTATTATAAATGGCTTCCATCTTTTCAATCAAAATCTGAGTGTCTGCTGTATGCTAGGCACTTGGGATACAAAAATGAACAAAAAGATCCTTGATCTAAGTGAAGGAGCACACAGTATAAAACAGACACATTCAAAGACAATTATAATAAAATAGTATAAAAGCAATAACACAAACATGCGGAGGATGTTACCTATACAAGCAAGAGCAAGGACACCAATTTCAGGTGGCCAAAGTTAGAAACGATTTTGACAAACATGTCAGGCATTGTGCTGCAAATCAAGGACAATGGTTAAAAAAAAAACGAAACAGGAACTGGTTGCTCTCGTGGAAGGAGAGACAGTAAATGAATGAGGACATCCTTTGTAGTAATACATGCTACAGTAGAAATAAAATAGAGTGATGCACAGATGAGACTCCACGACTACAGAAATTGAAATGTTTAGGGAGAACTCCCATGAGACAATGAGAAACACCTGAGAAGTTGGGGTGGCTGCCACTTCAAATCCTTATTGCTTAACTTTTGGGGCAAAATCATGACTTTTCTACACACTTAGCACCTTTATTCTACATAGAGTTTACTTTCAGGCTAATAGTGTAATTTCTCCATAAGTCAAAATCTATTGATTTAATTTTCATCCTTCTCGTTTAAAAAATACAAATGAAAAATCCCTTTTCTTTAAATGAACAGGGCTGCTCTCGGCAGAGGTTGGCAGGGATTGGAGGGAAGAGGGGCAGCGAAGTGCTGATGGTGTCCTCACCTCAACCAGCTCTCCTGAAGTATCCAGATGTGGCTGCCGTGCACCTTGACCCTGTGTAGGTCCAGGTGCTAAGCAGAGGCTGCCAACTCACATTGGCGCTGGGACACTCTCCGCGTATCTCCCCCAGGGCTTTGGTGGCCTTCCTCCTGCAGCCTCTCACCCTGAGCTGCTAATGCAGCACCCCAACACCCAACTGCTCCTACTTCCTAACACTTGGCACTGGAAGCCTTCATCAGGTCCTTGCAGGCCCCACAGCACGTGCTGTGACGTGTGACATGGACATGTTAGGCGCAGGGCAGAGCAAGCTAGGGGAAAAGTGGGACAGAAGGGCAGCTCCAGAGTTGCTTGAATAAGTGTTCTGGTACTTCCGGCCCCTCCAACACCCCCTTCCTCTGCTGGATGTGGCACAGACACAAAGGGGTGGCTTCTCCTCCAACTCACAGCTCCCTTTCCCTAACTCTGGATACCTTTAGAGCTCTTGCACTTGACACTTGGATGCCATCAGGGAGAACTACACTCCTGTCTAAAATCACAGACCCTCAGGCCACAGGGAGTTTGCAGCTCTGTTTATGGAAAAGCGAGAATGGGGCAGCATGTAACTGGTTTGTGTTAAAAAACAAAGGCTCAAGGGACAGGGTCCTGCCATACAACATTTTGAAAAAAATGGATGAAGATTTGAAGAAAAAAGTCTAAGAGCAGTACTTCCAAGATTTAATCCTAAAAGATAACCCCTTTTCATTGTTGTCAACCCAGTATCCCTTATTTTTTTGGAGGGTTCTTCCCCCTCAATAACCCCCCATTCCATTCCAAATATCAAGTTTCTATTAAACCACACCAACAATAATTTGGAGGACAATCATTTATAAAATAATGTAGTAAGATGTAATGTGAATAAGGAACCCCAGGATTAGAAGTCAAGAGGCCCTGGGATATTAGTGGCAGGCTTGAGCTGACTACCTGTGAGAACTACCCATCACTCAACCCCTGGCTCAAAAATAATCAGAAAGTGAGAGAGCTGAGATAGAGAACTCCAGAATTTTGTGTCTGACCTTAGAAATTGTCCTATATTATCACAGATAGTCATTGCAGATTTTTATAACTGTAATTACAGGAGGATTACGTCAAAATTAGGACATAGTGCAGGGGATTCAAGGATGTACCAACAGTACACTGGCAAGAAAAAAAAAGAATAAAACTCTAAAGTTGGTTCACTAAGCCATTCAGTTTTTAAAATACAACAAATGAATGCAGCAATTCAGAATTGGCCCTTCTTGGTTTGTATACAGAATGCAGGCTGTTGCTAAAATTCTTCAGTGCTTAAAGTGGTAAACAGGAGGAAGACACACATTTCCAGATGTCTTTGTTCCTTAGATCTTGAAACTTTCTTTTCTTACTAACAACAGTTTTCTCTTGCTTTGATTGTCTCTGCTTCCTTACTTCCTACTTAGAGTAATCCTGTGCATTCTGGCCCTGTGGGGATTTTCTTCTAAGTCTTTATCACCAAATCTAAACCTTTTCTGAGTCTTTGTCCTTTTTAAGCTTAACAGTATCCAATGTCATTGATGATGTCATTGATTGCACATACTTCTTAGATAGCTTTTTTTTCTTTCCTAAAATAATTTCCTATTTTATTTCCTTGACTATTGTCTATGTTTTCTCTTCTTTCTTCCCCTATGTTTTTCTCCACACTCTAAAGTCCTATTCTTTATCCTTTATTTCATCAAACTATTTCATGGCAATCTGAACATCTGCTTAAATTATTATTTCTTGGTAGAAACTTCACAAATCTCTAATTCTGATACTATCCATTCTCCAGAGTTGTCAAAAATATTTGCTCAACAAAATAAAATAAAATCATCAATTATTAAATGTTGACAATCTAAGTATTTAATATATTGAATAAATATTATTAACATTTTTTAAAGGAAGTATTCTCAGGTAGGTGATAAATATATAGTACATATAGTACTTGTAAGTCCTGATACCACACCCACTGTATACACACATGTAACAAAGGCTACTATATTTCAACATACACATGTATATCTTATAGTGCTATTATAAACACTATCATTTTGGGAAAAAGGATTTATAGCTATGAATAATAATAATGATAATAATAATAATAATAATAATAATAATAATAATAATTCTGAACAATGCCCTGCATCTTTACCGTGTGGAAAAGTTCTCAAACTTTTTGGTCTTAAGACCTCATAAATTACCAAAGACCCCAAATAGCTTTTGTTTATGTGAGTTATATCTATTCATAATACCTTATTAGACTGAGGTATTAATTAATTAACACTGAGAAATTTATAAAATATTTATTACTTTGTATGGTAGGCAGCCTCTAAGATGACCCCCAATGATTCTTACCTCCTGGTATTCATCCCCTGTGTACTTCCCTCCCCTTAAATATAGGCTAGATTTATTGACTCCTTTCAAAAAATAGAATAGCCAAAAGGATGGAGTGTCACTTTCAAGATTAATATACAAAAAGACTGTGACTTCTGTCTTGCTTATTCTCTTTCTCTTTTTCTCTCAATTTCTCTCTCTTTAGGAAGCTAGCTACCTGTTGTGAGTTGTCCTATGGAGAAAAACTCATGTGACAAGGAACTGATGTCTCTGGCCAATAGTAGTGAAGAACTGGGTCCTGTCAGTAGCCAGGTAAGTGAGCTGAGAAGCAGCTCCTCACCCAGTCAAGTCTTAAGATAGCTGCAGCCCTGCTGACACATTAATTATAGCTTTGTGGGAGTCCCTGAACCAGACATACTCAACGAGACTGCACATGGATTCTTGACCACGGAAATGGTGAAATAATAAATATGTACTGTTTTAAGTTGCTAAATTTGGGGGTAATTTGTTACACAGCAATATGTAACTAATAGGTTCATTTTTAAATTATTATTTATGCCTACAGCACCTAATCTTCCTAGGTGGTCTCCCATCCAAATACTAACCAGGACCAATGAGATCAGACACTGGGCTTGTTGAGGGTGGCATGGCCATAAACCATGGACTGCTTAGCTTCTGAGATCAGACACTGGGCTTGTTGAGGGTGGCATGGCCATAAACCATGGACTGTGGCTCCACTGGAACATGAACCCAGGACCTTCTGCATGTAAAGCAGACGTGCTAACCACTACACTATGGAACCACTTCCTAATATATTCATTTTAAAATAACAATAAAAAATTTTCTATGAAAAATAATCATGTTTTCCAGAATGAAAAATGTAATGAAATGAGCGATATTCTCATTTTTGCAAATCTCTCTAATATCTAATTTCATAGAAGACACCTGTTTCCTCATATCTGCTTCTGAATTTAATCTGTTGCAGTACAACATTTTGGTTGAAATACATGAACAAAATCTAGGCTTACACAGTTATGCAGCTATAAAAGGAAGCAGTATTTTAATAGACTTTCCAGGTAACGGTGGATATTCTTCTTTGATTCTACACAAGCATTCAAGAAGAGGTAGTTTCTTAAAGGTTAGTTGCAGTGTAGAAACCATATAACCTTGTTAAATTAAAATGTATTAATCTGTCTTGCACTTTGAATGGACCTTTTCCTGGTGAGTGATTTTGCAACATCATGCATTGATCATTTGAATAACACTGGTTCTCTGAGTTATGCAGATATTCTACTGACATCTTTCATACACAACTTCCCTGCCCTATCCCCACAAAACCCTTTTGTTAACATCACTATCGATTTTATCAGAAAAGTCTTTAAGTTTGGGGAAGTTTTGTATCAGTTATCTATTACTGCAAGCAAATTACTCCCAATTTGGCAACTTAAAACAGCAAACATTTATCATCTCACAGTTCCTGTGGGGCAGGAATCCAAGAGTGGCTCAGCTGGGTGATTCTGGCTCAGGGGTTTCAGTCAAACTGTTGGCTGGGCTGCAGTCATTTTAAGGCTCTACTCAGAGACATCTACTTCCAAACTCACTCAAGTGCTGTTTGGTAGGCTGCAGAAAGAAGGTCCACTTCCAAGTTTATTCACATGGTTGCTTGCAAGTGTCAGTTCCGTGCCATGTAGGCCTCTCTATAGGCTGCCTGAGTCTCCTTGTGATATGGCTGCTGGCTTCCCTGTCCCAGGACTACCTTACAACCTGGCAGTTTATCCCAATAAGAGTGATGAGGGGGAAAGGAAGAGGGAGAGAGGGTGTGGGGGAGGAGAGAGAGAATAAGACACAGCCATTTTATCACCTAATCTCATTATGACAGCTCATCACTTCAGCTACATTCTTTTCACTTAAAAAAGTCCAGCCCACACTCAAGAGGAAGGCAACTAAGCTCTATCCCTTGGGGGGAGCCGTATCAAAGACTGTGAAGACATATCTATAAAACCACCACAAGTGGCCAAGCCTATGCTGTCAAATGCAAGTTTTCCTAAATTCTAATTTTTGCCTTAAAGCTCAAATTTATTATTGGCGACAAACACTGTCAGTTGTTTTCCTTGGAATAACGGGCTTACTCCTTTCGTTTTGGGGAAAAGATCTTGCTAAACACTCAACTCTGTATAACCATAGCTTCTCTGTCATTCCTTCAAGTGAAAATGATAGTCCATAAAAAAAAAGCAGCTACTTCAGCTCACAGCTCACATAAGTATACTATTGCTTTTCCTTGAAGCAATTATCTATTTCTGTATGCAGCAGAAGGGCTTTATGCATACTTTCTACCAAATCACATAGAATATTAAAATGATGTATATCCAAGGGTCGATATTTTAAAAATGTAATTATTTTTACTCCTTCATCCAGGATAATCTCAAATAATACTGACTTTTTTCTTTCTTGGTTGTTTATTTTTGGTATAGACTAGACTGCTCAGAACTCTGACTGAGGAAATCATAGTAGGAGATAAATCAGGAAAAACTTCAAACTTCAAGGGAAAAGATATGTGTTGTGATTGGCTGGGAATTACATTTAGACTGGCAGAGAAGAAAAGGTAGGAAAGAAAAATAAGCAAAACCAGTAGAGCTGAAATGAGATGAACATGTTATGTTCAAGAATGAAGAGAGGGAAGACTAAGTTAGGAATGAGCTGTGGACTAGATGTGGGCACCTGTGAAGGCAACCAGCCCTATATCCTCATTAATTAGACCCCATCTGAAGGGGCAGAGCGAGAGAGGAGAAATGCTAGAATTCCAAGGGCTCCTTGGGATTGTCATCTAGCCAGCAGGAACTATTTACCACGCCTGAGGACACCAATGCTAGTCACAACTATACAGTTAAAAAAAGAGCTTTCCACCATCTTATCTTACCTTTTCACTGTCCCTCTTGCAGCTTTGAAAAAGCTGGAAGTAGCAACTGATGAGGGAGATGGGGTACTGAGAAGCAGCTGACTGTAGCTCTTTCCTTCTTCCTCTGCAGACTTCCAAACCTGGAGTAAAACTCATTTGGGAAAGAAAAGAAGTTTTAAATGGAATAAGAGTAGAGTTTGGGATTATTACACTAGACTGTGTTCTAATTACTAAAAATAGACTATTTACTACCTGAGAGCAAGCATAAAACTATAAAATCTACCTGAGATTTCAGCGGAGCGCAGTGAGCTGGAGCAAATTGAGACTGCTTGTTTGAGGAACAGTGGGAGAAAAGAGTTAGCTGCTTTCAGCTTGCACCCTACTGAGCTCAACTCCTTTAATAAAGTGGTTACAATAACTATTTATTTAGCACTTATTTTTTCCAGGCTGTGGTTCTGGTGGGCAAGTTTCAATGAATGGACAAGATGTATTTACATTTGGGAGAATGATCCTTTAGGTTAGAGCTGGGCTAACCTGAGTTCATATCTTAGCTCTTAAAAAGGTGATACATTGGTAATCTCTTAGACTCTTAGTTTCCTCTTCTATAAAAAGAAGATGAACAATGTCTACTTCATAAGGTGGTTGTAAGTAATAGGTGAGATAATATATGTATATACAGTGCCTGGTACATAGTGAGCACTCGTTAATTATAGCAACGACTGTGATCATTATAGTTTTTTTTAGTAGTGTGGAAAAATTTAGCAGACGTTAGCATGTAAGACAGGTTGAAGGCGAATCAAAACGAGGATCAGGGAAAAATTTGAAATGTAGAATAATAAAATGAGGCTAAAGTGGTAGTCATAGGAACAAAATAGAGGTGGAGAGACAAATATAAGAAATATGTGAAAGGAAAATAAACAGAAGAGGTACCTGCTTAGCTCTTGGTAAATAAAGAAGGAATTAATGCAGTTTAAATTTTTAAAGCTTAGTTGGATGAAAGAATAGTAGAAATGGGAGAAATACAGACATTGGCAGAATAAGCAGGTTGTATGTGTAAGAGTGGTGGGAAGAAAATATTAGTTTTGTTTTGCCACATTTCAAGTATAAATGATAGTGGGATTCCAAGTGCGAATATCCTATGTTTGGAAAGTCATTTATTCTTTCATTCTTGAGAGCCAACTTAGTGTCAGACACCATGCTAGGCTCTGGCGAGAACAATTTAATAAAGAGTTGGCATTTAAATGAGACATCTGGGCCACACAGAAAGATTTGGGGGCCTTCAACATAATGCTGGCCTGCGAAACCATAAATATTAATCAGTTTTCTGATGGACAGTGTAAAAAACAGACAATTTCTGGGAGTATTAACAGGTAGGGAGACAAAGGAAATGAGCAAATGGGTGAGCACTGGACCAGGACCATGTTTTATAATTACTTTTATGTTAAATTCTAACTAACTATAGTTTAGAAATATTTAATTATAATTTTTAAAAAGTTTCATAACAGCTGTCCATAATTTTTAAACATTTTATTTTGAAATAACTATAGATTCACAGGAAGTTGCAAAAATAGAAGGTCCCATTTACCCTTTGCCACGTCTCACCTAATGACTACATCTTACATAGTTATAGTACAATATGAAAACCAGGAAGTTGACAGACACTATTCAGATTTTACAAGTTTTACAAGCATTCACTGTGTTTATCTGCATACAATCCTATGGATTTGTCCTCATTAATTTTTTCCCCTCACTCCAGTTCCTTAGGATGTGATGTGAACAATCCACACCACAGGAACTTTCTAAAGTCTTTTTTGTAGTTTACTGATACTCCCGAATGTTCAAATATAGCAAAAGTCATAAAGATTTTTAAAATACTTAATTAGCAAGGAACTTGTGTATGTTTTATACTATTGAATATATTGAGCCAGATTCTTCTGAGACCTTTAGCCAGACACTCACTGTTTCCCAAATTCTTTATCAGTAAAATATGAGTAAGGATTTCCAAAGTCCCTTATAATCCTGCCATTCTACAATTTTAGGATTCTAATCCCTACATCACGTGGTCTCTTGATTTAAGCAAAACTTGTGGTTATTGCATTAATTCTTTTGAGTCAGGGTTAGTCCCTTACCTTATCAGGCCAGTGACCAGTGGGATACAGTTAATCATTGTCTTATTGTAGTAAATAACACTGTTAGCTTCAAAGATTTTAACATAGTTTCCACGTTTCTTCCTGTAGCTTCTTCCTCAAAAGGGCTTGCAAGTGTTAGGTAATTGGAGAATAAACTAAAAATAATAGTTGTTCTAACAAAAATAACTTTTTTTAATGAAAATATGTTATTCCATTATTTTAAATAACAATTTAACTAAATCATCATGAACCATTTCTATTCTGGCAATATGCAACATTAACATCGAGCTTCATTTCTACTTAATCAAATCAAAATTTGTGATACCCTGACCTGAGGCTAGATGAGGAGGAAATTTCTTCTCTTTAGGAAGAATATAGTATTAGGCTAATTGCCAAGAAAATTAATATTTATAAACGACACTCCCCTTCCCAAAGATACATAATTAATTTTATGAAAATAATAGAAGCTTCTGTGTTTGAACAAAAATGTTAACAGAAGATCCACGTAAGTAAGATCAGTGCTAAAATATTTGCAGGCTGAGTAAACATCGCTTCGTAAAAGTGGCCATGAGACAAGGACTTTATAAAACAGTCACATTAGGAAGCTGGACAGACTTCCTATGTCTTACATACCGATGGCAACACAAGGCAAGAATAAAGTTAGATTTCTAATTCAGTAATGTTCTAGAAAAAAATAACAGTGGGCTAAAGTACTTCATGGTGTTACTTTTACTAAACCAAAGTTAATGGAGTATATTTAAATTCTTAAAAGATTGTTCAGTAACTTGTTCCTCTTAAAACTGTACTAGTAGTTCCATGATATCAAGATTCTTTCAAGGGAAAATTTAAGAACACAAAGTACTTGGCTTTTAGTCAACAAAGTTGGTGGGGCGGGGGGGAACTCTCCAAGAAGTACAAAACATGACATAGCAAAACCCATGTCTTTAAAAATAATTAAGACAAAAAAATAGAAAAAATATTTTTTATTTTTCATGTTATCTTCAAATTTTCAGCAGAGAACCTTGGCCCAATCTGGGGCTCTAGATCTAGTTTCATCTCATATTTAAGCATCCATTTTGGAAATAACCTCCAAGGGACATAAAGCCACATACACAGACAGACCATTTGCTGAGCACTACTGGGCACTAACTTGGGGAGGGAGGCCTGAATATCCCCAACTTACAGATGCTCACGGGCATTAAGTGGTTTTCCTCTATCATGCAGGTGCCAGGGGGCAGAAATGAGATAAGAACCAAGTTTGACTGACTTAAACACTTACTGCTCTTAAGCATATTCTATGGTAATATCTATAAATCATTTCCATATATTTAAATAGAGCAGAACCTTTACTGAGGTGCATTCAGCACTTTGCTCCTATGTATTTTTCTTTAAAAGTCCTAATAAAGCACCATTTGTGTTAAATCAGGTGACTTTTTTACTCAATTAAATCAAACTATATGCTTTAATATTATTTTCTATTATTTTGAAAAAGGAAAATTAAAATTAAATATAAGTAGGGGAAAATAGCATTTGCATCATATATAATAAAGGGTTAACATCTTCGCCTCCTATGGACTTCATACATAAACATATAAACATGCCAAAAAATATTTAACAGATATTTTCTAAATGCTTTCCACATACTCTGTATACTGTGCTATGTGTAGGAATAGAAGAAACAAGTATTTATTGACTTCATTCCATAATGCAAAAAAGTGGTTTATTTAGGATAATTCCATTTTGCAAAAATATACATACATATACATAAGAATATCTGGAAGGATGTATATCAAATGATTATCAATAAGTGGTCAGATTTGTTTATTTGAAACAATATAATGAACATGTGTTAGTTTTGAAATAGAGTTTCATTTCAAACTTTAAAAAAAGCTTTAAACTTATAGGCCTCAAATTGTTCAATTGTTTCACCTACTGCTCAGGGTTTTTTGGGTAAAAATACATTTCTCTTTTCTTATCCGATGGAAGATGGATACCAGTAGAAATGGATTCAACCCTTTCTTTTGTACCATTATATTCCCACCTCCTGTATCCTGCCCTGAAGACACAACAGATATACACACACTGACAGACAGACATGTACACAGAAACATAAATACATAGACACAAGACAGCCTTTCACACAGCAGACATACACACACATTCTGTCTCTTTCTGTCTGTCTCTCTCTCACACACACGTACATACACAGAAACACAGAGATAAAGTCTCATTAAAACTTATTTTGGTGTAAGTAAAAAAATTTGGCAGACGGTTGATGCTTTTAATCTTGGAAAGAGCTGTCACTATTCTCCAAAGTTTTCTAGTGTTTTTTTTTTTTTCATTTGCAACCCCTGAATGCAATTTCTTCATGCTTGCATATTATTAAATGTATAAATCCCTCTAATGGAAAGATAGCTCTCTGGATGACCCCTTTTTGAGTTATTGCTTTTGTGCCTAAGTCATCTGTTCTATTTGTTCTGGGTACTAGACTATCTTGGGACATGTGACAGATGCATAGCAGTAGCAGCTGCTAGTCTAAAGAGATGGCAAATAGCTTTGAGGAATCAAAACAGATTAATATGGAACAGTTAATAGGCGATGGTAATTTTTTTCACTTAATTAAAAAATATTCTCTTTAGAGTCATGTATAGAATTTTATATGTTGTTAATCTAAAAAAATAGTTTTAAATAAAGTTTTAAAATAAATTAAAGCATGCAATAGATAAAACCAGCCCCTGCAATACATTCTATATACATACATATTAAGTATTTCATTCATAAAATTCAATAATTCCAATTAGCAGCATGTCAATGACTTTAAAAAAATATATTAATGGTTTAGTCACAATAAAATTTCTCTGATTCTCAACTTTTTCATTTTTACAACTCTGTACAAAGCTAATGATTAAAGTTTTCTTTGGAAGTCCAATACAGGTCATCTTGTAATAATGTTTATGAAGTAATTTCCCTAATATACTTTTGTAAAAAGAAAGCTGAGTATTTGCACTTGCTTTAAACCCAACATTATATATTTTTGAGTGATGACAGACTAGATTGAATTTTACTGTAATGTAATAGTTATCCAATTTTTAACTACAGTATAAAAAGCCTTTTCATTTAAAATATTTTTTACAGCTAATAGCACAAGAGAAGCACAAACATTAGCTGAAATCTCAAAAAACCCAAGAATTGGTCAAAACCTACCTCAACAGTACTATATTTCTAGTGTTTGTCTATGGTTTCTATTCAGACATAAATAGTCTAAGGTTTCTATTTAGAAACCTTCCTAGATTTTTGTTTTGTTTTTGATATTCCAGAAGCATTTATCTATTTCCTCACTTTTCTAGTTCCATAAGGAAAATAAGGGAGGCAGGAAGACAGAAGGGAAGAAAGACCAGGTATTTCCTTTGTTTGGGGTTCATTGATTCCTGAAGCACATCAATGAGACTTCCTGGCACACTGAAAAAATTCTATTCCCAAGACCTTCTTTTGGATTGATCAGTAAAAATTTTTGTAATGGCCCATCTGACTCCTTTAGGCTATTAAGTCTTCTACAATCAAGACGGGCCTTAATGACTTTTTAGAGGAACTCCTCAACAGGTCAACCTCAGGTAGATCTCATGCAGATCCTCTGCTTTACATCAGAAAGGTAAATTAAGTTGTTTCCCTTCTCTGCTCATTCATTTAATTATTTAAATAAGTTCTTAAATTCTAATATTTCTTTCAATAAATAGAAAAGAGGGCATTTTCTCCATTTCTCAATCTTACCTAAATAGAAACTCTGAGTACAGCATCCAAACTTTCAACAATACTTATTTTGTTTGATTATATATCATATAAAAATTTGTATGTAAAGTATATCTTTATTCATCTTCTGTTTAATATTTTTGCTTTACAGTTAAAGAGACAACAAGCTCCGTGCTAACAGGAATACACCTTATCAAGTTGCTTATATGATATGACGGGGCAATGGAGGGTTCAGTCTTGTCATTTTGATCCTCCTGTTTTTGAACCTGAGAGTGTTCTGACACAAAAGTATACTTAATAAAAATACTTAACATCAAAAACAAGTATTAATGGATCTTAGAATTCTATAGTCAGTTAATCATTCAAGAATAAAAGTGAAATAAAGGTATTTTTCAACAAAAATCAGAAGAAAAAGAATATCACAACTCAGGCCTATTCACTTTCATTAAATGACAATTTAGCTAAAGGAAGGATGGGTGTGTGAGAAGAAAAGTTAATAAAAGAGATCTATTAACACATAGATAAATCTAACCAAACATTGATCTTTAAGACAATAATGAGGACCAAGTTTAGCACCTAAAAAAAAAAAAAGGACAAAACACTGGACAACAATGACATGTAAGTCAGGGGTGTGGAGGAGACATTCTATACATAAAATTTACACACTAACTAATAAAAGCATTGACATTCACATGGTACTAAATTGTTATAACCAAGAATATATGTGCCAGATTACATTTTCCAGAGATGTGCAATAATATCTCCCATCCCAGATGCTCTTCTACAGGGTGGCCTTGGCACTCCTCTCATCAGGAAATGAGGTCTGTGTTTTCTTCCCTTTAATTTCTTCCCTTGTCACTCACTTGTAATGAAGAGAATGCCACTGAAGTGATGCTGTGTGCATTCTAAGACTACGTCATAAATGGTGATGCAGTTTCTTTAATTAGTGGGACACTGACTTCTGTATTACTGAACCAAAACAGTGTAGAGGTGAGGAAGGCACAGAGAGGGCTTGTGTAGGCCATCTGGTTATCTCCCAGCTGAAACTCTTGCCAACTGCAAGCATCATCTGCCAGCATCATCTGCCAAACATGTAAGTGAAGATGCCTCCAGATGATTCCAGCCTCGTCATTGGCCCACTCAAAGCTATTATTTCACCATAAGCCATTAGCATCTACTCTCTTTCATATATATGACATTTCAGTATATATAACAGTGTTATATTTGTTCAATGTCTACACACACATCCTGTTGGTTATGCTTTTCTGGCTAACCCTGATGAATACAGTTGATGACAAAACCAGTACAGCCAGCTCTTGGAGAGACCTTGAAGGAGAGGCACTAGAAGGGGAAAACGTCCTGTCTAATTTTGCTCCATCTGATCTACCCATTGACTGCATGCAACAAGAAGCCAGAAAGTAGAAGAAACCTGTTGATATAGTTTATGTAGCTTGGCTGCCCAGTATACAGAGCAGGGTGAAGAAGAGAGAAGAATGGGCCTGGATAGGCAAAGAAAGAGTTAAACTAATAAAGAAAAGCTGGGAAATTATTATCATAAAATTCAGAGTGGTGGTCACCTCTAGAAGGGTGAGAAGGTAATGATCCAGAAGGGATGCATGGGTTAGGCGTATCTACTTAATCAGAATGGTGGTTAAATGGGTGTTTGCCTTACAATTATTCATTAAACTACACATTTATGTTTTATGTTTTTTGTATATTTCATAATTTAAAAAATTAAAGAAGAAGTCAATGCTGAAGAATAAGGATCTGTTTAATATTTGAATTCTAGAAGGCATAATGCTTTTCCAGAGGAGCATGTTTGTAGCACTTAAAAGAAGTCTGTTTAAAAGATGAGACAATTTTTTATAGACAAGCATACAAGTTCTGACACATGAAAGAATTAAATAACTCACAACTAAAAAATTTTTTATATTAAAAAACAGTTGCTTCTAGCCAGCTGGGAAAGAAATAATAGTAGCTAGCCTTGGACATGTTTAAACGCTGATATTAAGATCAGTAGAGAGGTAAATGTTGAAGACATTGAAGAAACAGGAAAAGAAAGGGGGAATAGGTGGGATCCAGTCCATCCAATGTAAAAAGGGAAGCACATGCAGCACTGCCAGGGAGATAAGAGTGAGGATATTTATTGTACTGTGCCTGAAGAGAAAAGAAAGGATGTATGTGGCTGCATATAAATTTGTCGGCTTAGTGGGAAACTGAGGCTTCCTTTTTCTCTATGAGAGCAAACACAAAGGAGGAGAAGGATGGAGGAGATGTCAAAGACAGGGATGGACAGTGCGAAGGCTTAAACTGCTGGGACACATGGAGGACCCTGTGCAAACTGGGGTACAGAGAAAAACAGTAAACAGTGTATGTGGGGGTGGAAAGCTGGGGTTCGGAGGGTTGGCTGGGAGGCTGCTAAATGACAGCAACAGGAAAGATAAAGGGGAGTATAGTCTCTCTTGGATCTCAAAAAAACAAGTTCTTCTCGAAGATGGAGGAGTAGTAGTCTGGCTCTTCCCCTCACTCCAGCTGGAATTCCAGAAAGTAAACTAGAAAGATTGGCAGGAAGCAAAGCATGGGCAACCTGGATGACCAGGATAAGTTAGAATTGGGTCTGTAATAAGGATATCAGGAATGGGGCATGTTAGGTTAAACTGGCTATGATGTTTTCAAGAATTTGCCCTATGGTATTGGATAGTGGGTGGTATTGGTAGCCTAGATGCCCAGGTCAGCTCTGGAAGACTAAGTTTTTAAGTCACTTCCTGATATGAGAATCTAGCAGTAAAAAACCATATATCCATTTTATGCAATTGTTTGCATACCTGTTCAGCAGGTTATCAGATTCCTCTGAAGCTCTACGTTAAGAATCACATTTAGTAGGTAGGTATTAGATGATCTTCATGGCAAACTCCATTATGCAGATAGTTATTAGTCTCTCCAAAAAGGCTGACTCTGCTAATCAGAAGAGAAAACTTTAGAAAACTGATCAAGGGATAAATTAGCTTAATGTAGTTTGCTTTGGAAAATAATTTTTCTATGACAGTTCAATGCTGCCATTATTCTAATTAAAGTGTTTATATATGCAAAACATCCTTGGGATCAAAATGATCTGTACCTTAGATGCTTAACAAATAAATGTATGTTGAACTGAAAAGATAATATGTGCCTCCCATGTGGGCTTTCCTACAGAGAAAACAATGTATTGGCCACATATTATAGGTTTCTGGGCCCTTTGACAGTACCTCTTCTCATTACAATTAGCAAATTAGTATTCTAGTTTATACACTGGACTCTTGTGCATTGAGTTAGCATAAGCCTCATCTCTTGAGTATGATCAACTCTGGACATCCTGATAAAATAAAAGTCTCTGGGCTTCCAAAACCAAGAAATGAGTTCTGGAAAATGTGACTTAGCTGAGACAATGTCATCCTGAGGCCAGCCTAAGCAGCTCAGCAGGCCTCTCCCTATGACATTTCTAGCTTGGTTGTTTAGAACAGCAACTCTTTTTAAATTGATTTGAGATCATGATGGAGTCAGTACCAAAATATTGTTGTAATCATAGATTAATGCAAGAGGACTGAGTAATTTATTAGAAATCATAGTGAGTTAATAAAATACACTGGCTGGAAATACCTCCTAATTCTAGAATCTAGCATGGGGAGTTACTAATAGTGTACAATTTGTGACTGCTCATGGGTAGCGACCTAGAAACAGACTGTTCCATTTGAAGGCTATAGCTAGTGAGTTCTAAAATGCTTATCGCAAAACAAAACAAAGCAATGTAAACTCTGCGCTTTTGTCTGTTTTGTTTGTATTACATTATACTTCATGGCCTCTTGCGTTATGCCAGCGTAGCACATTTCTGAGTGTCTCATTCTTTTTGTTCATAGAATCATTGACTCTTCCCACAATTCTGAGGAGTTAGACATAATGACCAGGAAAAACAGGATTTTTTTCCAACATGGCAAACATTCCAATAACAATTACTAATTATTTTGTTTCTGTTCACTTACAAAAAGATAAGTTTATAACTGATTGGTTCAACAAAGTGTCATTTTTTTTCTCAGATTTCACTAGAAGAAAAAGTTTCCTCACCCACCCATTAGAATTTCATAAATTCTCCTTAAGATTTGCCCATTTCCATGGTAGCAAACCAAGGTATGTGAAAGAAAAGACAGTCAGTATAAACAAGACCCATATTTTAATTTCACCTGTTGTCAAGTAATTTAATTCTTATTTTTATATTACATCAATAAAGATATATTATAGCTCAAAGGCAAAACCTGAGAAGACAAAAAAAAAAAATACTGGGTTTGCGGTGGGAAACTTATGCTACCACCTTGGTGGGAGGTTAAGGATGGGAATGATGAGGAGTTCATTCAAGCACTTCTCTTTTTCAGGTTATTTCAGAAGAAAGTTTGAGCAGCTCTGCTTGCCACTGAAATCAGTAATTAGTCCAGAGCACCTTTGCTTTGTTTTCTTTTATCACTTCACTGAGAAAGTATGGATACCTTTTAGTGGATTGAATTGCCCTTGTCCCACCCTGGTTTTAACACCAGACAGAGTTGTACCAGTAGAACATCTTGAGAAGCACACACAGAACAAGCTCCCTCATTAGGAGAATGTGAGGAAGGGTGGGGCAGTTACTGGTGGTTGAGGAAGGGGTTTGGATCTGGCTAGCCACCGTGGGGAAAGAAACTGGTAGCATAGCTGGGGACATAATAATTACACAAGTCCAGATGTTTTAATTTGAAGGTGAAAGGAGAGAATATCAATCAAAAATAATATTGAAGTCCCAGATTAAGACTTAAAAAACAGAATGGGCTCTAAAGAGGAGCATGGAGATCAGAGTAAGAATGTGTCCATGGGAATCTCTAGAGAAAGTGAGAAGCAGGAAGAAAGGAAGAGAAAAAAATGTCCATCAGATAAGCCAAAAAATTTAAATACCTCAGCTAGGCGATTTGTTAGAATGTCGAAAGGACGATTCACCAAGGATACAAACTGCCAACTTCATATTTAATTGTATCAGTTGGGCTTTCCTCAGAAATAAAGCTCTATAAGAAAATTTCAATTGCCGTTCACTGCAAAATAGAATTTTAAACTGCAGATGGGATTATAGATTCAGACATAAAAAGTAAAAAGCAAGTCTAGAAAAATAAGGATCAGAAGTATGTGGCAAGGGCCCAAGTCAGGTTAAGTGGCTTGTGATAGCTGTTGAATGAAAAAGGAGAACATTTCAAAGCATATGCTTGTGACACACCCCGGTTGGGATAATAACCAGCTGATGGCGATAGCAGGGATGCAGGGGCATGGCAAGTACAAGGAGTACAAAAGATGGAGAAGACTTAAGAAGATTTGCAATTGTAAATGGCACAACTTTTAGTATAGTTAAAAATAGAGCCAGATCATAGTGATACTGAAAAATCATCTATTTTTTAATGTTCTTCAACAAAAGTTCTATCCGCAAAGTATTACACCATTTAAATCTAATATCCTGTATATCTGTATTAGTAGCTACAAAGGGAAAAAGTAAAAAAATACTGTACATAAATACATGAGATAATTCATAGTGCTTGAATATGATACTTGTATATATATTTTTCCAGGGCTAAATAACAGAGCAGGCATTTTAAAGGCCAAATGACCAATATCTCTGAAGTTCAATCCTTTGAAAAATGCTCATAGAAAGAGGCAGTCCTGGTTCAAAGGAACATATGCTCTGTTATTTTAAAGTAACATTTTAACTGAAAAACAGAACAGTTATTTGAAAAACACAAGTGGGCACAATGATGGAAGTAGGTGGATAACAGAAGTGCAAACATACAAACAAATGAACATTTTAGACTTTTCTGAAACAGCTTAGGGTAGTTGAATTTTGCATGTAAATAACATTTTGGATTCCCACTTTAGTGTCTCCAAACAGAACTAATAATATTATAGCCTTGCAATTTAGAAGTAATCCACAATTTAGAAGAAAATTGTCAGCTCTTTTTCTGGGAAAAATTACCCAGGTAAAAAACAAGTAGGCTTTTCTTATGACTGACTGTAATGGTTACTAACCTTGGTACATGACTTTGCTTAGGTTACTCTATATGAACTGTATGCAAGCTCTTGTAAAAAAAAAAAAAAAAAGCATAATCTTAAATGTTATGACTTTTGTGTAAATTTGCAAACTTTATCTCTCGTTAGATTAGTTAATACAAATACATTTTTCACCAGGCTGATTTCTAGGCAAGTAGGTCTGCAGTTTATCTGTGTTGCCTTCTCCTATCTCCTCCTCACTTCCTCTCTCACAGCCTCCCTCACTCCCAGCAGCCAGATGCCAGACTGCATTCTCTGTTCTGCTTCCTGGCAGCCAGGGACTCCACCATGGTGTCCTTCTAGGCTTGCTCTCTAGAGCACAGCCCTAGGCACCAAACTGGCAGGTCTGCAAACTTTATTCTTTATTTTTTTTATTTTTCAATTACAGCTGACATTCAATGCTGTATTAGTTTCAGTTGTATAACATAGTGGTTAGACATTTATATAACTTACCAAGTGATCTGCAAACTTTTTTGACTGAGCACAATATCAGAAAGAATTTTGAGCACATTCTAATATCTTTAGAGATTATATGCATACATTATTGTCAATATATTGAGCACAGCAAATTTTTAATAAATTATAGTTTAAGTCATTAAAAATGTATGAATAATAATACAAAATACATTTTCCCCCTAAAATGTTGTTAATAAAGCTTATTAGGGAAAATAGTAATTGAATATGCCTTATTATTTTTAAACTCTTGGTTTAACATTTTGTGATACAACAATGCAGATGTCTGCTTTTGTGTTCAGTTTATGTCCAGGCTCTCTGAGAAGAGCTCACAAAGATATGTAGATTAAAATGAAAGAACTGCTTCACTAGCTGAGTTACTAAATTACGATACTTACTTTTCAGGCTCATCACTCATCATGCAAGGATTCTGGCTTCTAATGACTTCTGGCTTCTGATGACTCCATCTTGTCTACTGCTATTCATTTGTTCCTGTGAATTAGAAGGTGTTACACATTTTTACATTTGTAACAAATGGCTTCAAAATCCATAGAAATTTTATTTGGAAAATGTTTAGGTTGGTTTAACAATCCTATAAGAGTTTTTGACACGCATTATTTTCAACCACGAGAATTACTCAACAAAGGAAATAACAAACACCAACACAGCATAGTGAGTAAGGGCAGAGACCAGCCAATCACCTAAGTTGGAATCCCAGCCCCTCTTCATATTACTTGCATAGCTGGGGGCAAGTTACTTAGCCTCTTCATGCCTCAATTTTCTCTCCTGTAAATTACAAAGTAATAGAACTTACTCAGTGGGGTCATTATGATAATTAAATAAGTCAGAATTTGTAAAGCACTTAATATAGTTTCTAGCATATAATAAGTATATTTAAGTATGTAAAAGATTATGGGGAGATTTCTCATGCCCTGCAATTAGAAGCATAATCATTGAAATCACTTTTGAAATTTGTTGGGTATTATTTACTAAAGTAGGAAATACACACACCCTGTGACATAGCATATCAAGAAACTATATTTTAAAACCAGGGTAGTCCTGAAAGCTTTGTAATAGGCAAACACTAGAAATAACCCACATGTCCATCTACAATGGAATGAATAAATGGTTGCATACCTATCCATTGAATGCTATTCAGCAGTAAAAAAATAAAAGAAAGAAAAGAAAGGAATGAATCACAGCTACATCAACATGGATAAATCTTACAAATGATGATGAGCTTAAGAAGCAAGGCATAGAGAATATATACATTGTGATGCCTCATATAAAAATTAAAGTACAGTTTAGGAATGCACATATCGGTAGTAAAGTTATAAGGAAAAATAATCATCACAAAAGTAAGGCTTGTGATCTTCTCTGAGGAAAAGAAGAGTGTAACCGAGGTAGGGCAACCAGGGGTATGTGTACATTTGCAGGCCTCAGTGTATGGGTGCACCCCTCGTGAGTGCTGATAATGCTCTATTTTCTGACCTGGGAGATGTTCAGAAATGTTTATTTTATAATTATTTATTAACTTATGTACATAAGTACATAGGTATTATACACTTCTCTGTGTGTTATATTTCACAACGAAGAAATTAAACTGTTATGCAAATCTTGTTTTCACAAAATTAGTCATATTGATAACATTTTATAGTTATGTGTTCTGGCTCGTTTCTTTGCTGGAATAACTATATATATTTTTATGTATACATATGTATATATGTGTATACACACACACACACACACATACTGTGAATGAATCTTATGTGGTTGCTCACTCTAACCTTAGCTTGGATTCCTTTATTTAAAAAAAAAATTTTTTGTCTAACTAATCCATCAGAGATTACACTTACACAAGTTTTGTAAGTGTAAACAATTTATTTCTTAAAAGTCAATTATTATTTAAAATATCATTGAAAGATGTAGGAGATGGAATACCTTCTCTACTATAGCTTTCCTCTGATGGCTCACACACAAAAAATGTCATTTTAAAATTATTTCATCATTGAAACACAATTTAGTAAATACCACACTGAAGTAGAATCTATTAAATGCCATAACATGAGACATATTAAAAACATCTGTGGTTTCAGTTTAACCTTGTTGTAAACTTCCCACACTATGTAACTTGTTCCAAAACTTGTATCTTTGGGTCTAGGATAACGTTTTATATTCTCAAGGTATTTGCTCTCTAAAGAATTAGTTGTTTTTTTCCATTTGTGTTCCACAGTATATTTCAGCCATTTTTATCTTGGCAGGAAGAAAACTATTTTCCCAACTGCATGTTGCTTTTCGACTTTCATTTTTAAGAAAGCTCAGAAGAGGCTTTGTAGTGTTTATAATTAGTGTTTACAATTAAAATATTAGCCTGAAGAGTATTTTACTTAAATATCCTAGAAATAGTGCTGTTTTTTCTTTGTGTTTGAATGTCTAGGTTTTAAATGGCTAGCTAATTGTAATAGTTCATAATATCGTTATTATTATAATACACATAGTGAAGATGTTAGTAAAAGTCTATGTAAATTCATACTTAAAATAGTATTCTTTGTAACTTCAATTATTATGGCCAACTTATTGTCAGATCTGATCTGTCACTTGTTTCACCTTCCATTGTGGCTCCCAAAGGGTGTCAGAAATGTCAGCTTAGCCAATTGTGTTTGCCAGTTCTTGCATTATTAACACTATCTCTATTGGTCCATGCTGTGAGTTAGTTTAAATATCATCCATCAATCCACTTAGATACAGAAATTGCAACATGTGGCAATATGTTGAAAGTGAATGAAGGAGAGAGCCTACCCCTACCCTCCATACTGTTCTCATCCACTCCCAAGAACACTGGGTGACTGCCTACTTATGGACCAGTAGGGGTTCCAGTGCCAATACTCACATTAAATATTAGTAAAGCTTAATTTCTTTCCCTTTTTCTTGGGCGGGGGCGGGGACCAACACAAAAACATGTTAGTAAATAGAAGTTCAAATATCTTATTCTGGAATTTCAGGGGTCATCTTCTGTATCCCTCTCTGGAGACTCTTACTGTAGATTAGTAGTCTTACAACTTTATTTGTTTTTAATGTTAGATACCCCTCTTTTTAATGAAAATCAACATGAAACTCTAATATTTAAAAAAATGCAATAAGACTTCTCTGATTGGCTTTGAGATGGGAGGAGAAAGTGCTCCGACTTCTGCAGGCATTTTCCTCCACTGCCTTTTCAGGTAGGTAGACTTGAAGATTCTTCTGTGGAAACCTAGTTTCCTTGAAACACAGTTGGAAACATCCTATGCCACGCCTAGCTCTTCAGACCTGCCCTTACTGACACTTGCTTCCTCTTTAATCATTAAAGAACCAGCATATTTTTCAAAGGCTGGCATATTAATATTCATCATCTGGAGACCAATAATAGCTCACTGAGTTACCTTATACACATCTACACTCATATGTGGCTACATGCTATCTGAAAATAAGAACACCCATCTAAATGAATATGAAATGGTAGCATTTCAGCCATGACAAGAGGAAAACATTGCTGTGTAGAGGCCCTTCCTTTGTGTTTTGCCCATTAACCTTGAGGTTGGAGGGCATATGATAATCCAATTGTTACACTGCTGTTAAAAAAAAATATGCTACTGGTGAGGGAAACTACAACTATATAAACCAAACACAAATTGAAAATAAAGGGAAATAATTATAAGTCTTAAGATAATTATGAAAAGAATCATTAAGATATCAGGAGGTGAACCATTTGTGATATTGTGTTACCCAATTAAGAAAGACTAACTGCTGTAAGTAATAAGTGACCCCAAAATGTCTAGCTTGACTTAATGAAGTTCTATTTTCTCACTCATATCACAATACAATACATGCTGTGAGGAGGCCCTGCTGTGACCAGTCATTCAGGGACCCAAGCTTCCTGGACATTACAGACAAACAAATTCGAACACATGTGTCAAGGTTGACCTGGTTTCATCGGGTTGGTAGATGGAAAGATAAGAGAAGGCATACCCTTCACTTAACTGCTCAGCAGGGATCATGTTCCACTGATGAGAACTAATCATGCAGCCCTTCCTACAGGCAAAAACTTTAGAAAATGTGGTTTAGCTATGGGTCCTGGAGGAGAAAATGCATTTTGGTCAGCATTTAGTTGGGCTTTGTCATATATACAGAGGTTAGTCTAGGGTTTACCAATTTTTAACTTCAACATCAAGTGTGCCTTTGGAAACCTCTCAGGAAGTCTTTACCACTCTCTTTTCTGCCTGCTGTAATAAAGGAAGCTATATGCCAGCACTGATTGTAGCTCTTTCTGTTCCCAGAAGCCATGATAGTCCATGTCTCTACACCTTTGCTTGTGATTTACATGATATTTATCCATTTTTTTCCAGTACTCTTTCCCTTCCAACCTTCCCTACCTTCAAATCTAGCAAGCTTCTCATCTTTGAAGACCTAAGACAATGCTGACTTCCTCTATTAACTTCTCTCTGATGACATTGAAGACACAGATCTCTTCATATAATGTTCACAGGACTTTATCCTTATTACTCAATTCATTAGCCTATATTATAATTATTTAAGGAACCAGCATGTTTTCAAAAGGATCAGGTGCATTAATATTCACAATAGAGTGACCAGTAATAGTGGACTTAGCTTCCCAAGGGTAAGGACTGAGTCTTAGGTAAGTTGGTATCGCCCATGCACACTCAGCACAGGTCTGACTTACATACTCAATGATCAAAGAAGAAAATGCATGCTATCTCCCTTCCTGCCAAATCCCAGTGCCCGCATCCCTACCCGACCCTTCTTTTTGGTACTGTAGTTAAAACACATAACATAAATTTAGCATCTTTATCACTTTTAAGTGTATATTACAGTACTGTTAACTATATGCACCTTGTTTACAACATATCTCTAGAATTTTGTCATCTTGCAAAACTGAAACTACACACATTGAACAACTTATTTCCCCCTCTTCCCAGGCCCCAGTAACCACCATTCTTTCTGTTTCTAAGTTTGACAACATTAGCTACCTCATGTAAGTGGGAAAATACAGTGTTTGTCTTTTTGTAACTAACTGGCTAATTTCATTAGTATAATGCCCTAAAGATTCATTCGGGCTGTAAAATATGACAGAATTTCTTTCTTTTTTAAGGCTGAATAATATTTCATTGTATGTATATAGCACATTTTTTTTTTATCCATTCATCTATTATGTGTTTGTTTTCAACCTGTGATTACTGGAGAGGACCATGAGAAAATATATTTTCTTTTAACCCAAGAGAAAAAGTGATCCTGTACTTTTAAATATTTCAGGATAGCTTAGGTTCTGGAGACTAAAAGAGAAATTATACTGAGTGCCAAGGGAAATTATATTTTTTAAAAATCAGAGACTGCAGGAGGAATGCCTCCTAGCATACCCTATTCTGAGCATAAGAAACTATCACACTACTTGCTTCTGAGCAACAAGAGCCCATAACAAAAAGCTGTTCACATTCCAAAGGCCTCTTATCCTAGCCTTTTCACTCCCCTATTCAGAACCTCCTGTTTCATACCCTCATAATAGCTCTGTTGAGAAAAAGCAGCAGCAAAATTTTTAAGCAGGGCAAAATAAATAAATAAAGATATAAACAAGAATTCTTTCAACAGAGAGCACTTGTAAGAATTTTCATGTTTATGGAGAAGCTGAGCCCAAAGTAACCTCTGGCCCTTTCCGGTATTAGTGGATTTCAGTGTTCATTTGCATTGAGGTTGTTTGAGGCCCTTTTAGGGACATCGTAACCTTTACTTTAATGCCTTATCGTGAAGGAATCTGAAGTATCCTTGGGTTAGCATGAACATTATTTTTGCAGTTGGTCTGAGAAGCTATCATGAAATATGTAGCCATAATGTGTACTGAAAAACCTCCAAATAGCATTTAGCTTGTAAATGCATTAAAAACCTCACGCATAACTTGTTTAAAATCACGGTAAGAACCTCAGCACTTAAAATCCTGCCATTTTTTCATGCTAAATATACCTTGAAATAGCAAAAAATACACCTTGAAATAGTAAATAATCCCCCGCAGGGCAATATTAGCAAACTGGTGTATGAACAAAGAGCCCTTTCTGTATCAGCATGAACGCTGCCTTTTTTCCCCCGTCACAAGCATGATTTTAGAAAACAGCTGTAGAGCATGCTGACAAATGACAACGCGGTAGACGTGGTAAAACACTTTCGGTCAGGGCCGAGGGGTGGGGGACCGGGTGGGGAATGAGCTGCTGGGGCGGCCGACGTGCTTGAATCCCAAGCTTCGCGAACCTCTCTTTTCCAGCCTCAGGGAGAGGGGGCCTCACCGCCCCACCCCCCTTTCCCTGGCTCCGGTTACAGCCTTTAGAGTTGAACAAACTTGCTGCAGGCGGATTGGCGGTCGGGAGCTCTCCGACCCGGGCGCTGTATTTATTCATTGATATTCCGCGCCCGCCGCCCCTTTGTATCCGGCCGACGCCGCCCGGGCTCCCCGGCCATCGCCGGGAGCGCGTCCCCCGCGCCCGCCCGACCCCCACGGCCGGCACGTGCTGCGCCCGGCCGGGCCGCCGAGGGGGCGGGCGCCCAGCTTTTCTTCTCACCCCCCTTCTGCCAGGAGGCGGAGCAGCAGCAGCAGCCGCAGCAGCAGCCGCAGCAGCAGCCGCAGCAGCAGCCGCAGCAGCAGGCGACAGCTGCCCGGCCGCGGGAGCGTGGCTCGGAGGGGACGCAGCACCCGGCGCCGGCGACGCGGCGCGGGGGGCGGGGGGCGGGGAGCCGGGAGCAGCGCGGCGCGGCCGCGGGGGGTGTCCCCGGGCGCCTCCTGACCGGCCGGCAGCGCGCCCCGCGCCCCCGCAGCCTCCGGCCCGCCCGGGCCCGCTCCGCGTCGGCCGCGCCGCGGGGGAGGCGCGCGAGGGCCCCGCGGCCCGGGATGAGCTGACTCTGCGGGTCCGTCCTCCGCGAGGCCGCGAGGAGCCGCCTTTCTCCGCGTCGCCGCGCTGCCCTCGGCTTTGGGATCATGTACGTAGGCGCCGCGGTCCTGCCATTGTCTCTGCCCCGTCGCGGTGGGGGGGGGGGCCCGGGGCGCGGGACTCGCGGCCCCCCGGGAGGAAAGCGCCGTGCGGGCTGACCACGCACCTCCTCCCCCCCCCCCGCCCCGCGCTCTGCCCTGCAGGTCCATCCACATCGTGGCGCTGGGGAACGAGGGGGACGCCTTTCACCAGGACAGTCGGCCGTCGGGGCTCGTCCGCACTTACCTGGGGCGAAGCCCGCTGGTCTCAGGGGACGAAAGCA
Source organism: Cynopterus sphinx (assembly GCA_030015415.1). Taxonomy (NCBI): domain Eukaryota; kingdom Metazoa; phylum Chordata; class Mammalia; order Chiroptera; family Pteropodidae; genus Cynopterus; species Cynopterus sphinx. The sequence goes on from CM057379.1 coordinate 55,425,551, forward strand.
GCTTGTTGCTGAACGCGGCCGGCACGGTCGCGCGCCCCGTGTTCACCGAGTATCAGGCCAGCGCGTTTGGCAACGTCAAGCTGGTGGTCCACGACTGCCCCGTCTGGGTAAGGGGCGGCAGCTGCCCTGCGATGAGGCCGGCGGAGCTTTCCTTTCATCCCCGCCCCGCTTCCCTACTTTTCCTCTTTCGTGAATGTGAAGTGTCCGGGACACCTGGGGGGAGTTTTCGAACATTTCGGCGTAAATCTTTGGTTCTTTGTTTCATCAGGCGGGGAGCAGCCCGGTCGGAACACTTAGAAGGCACCAAAGCCCAGTGGGAAAGTGGAGCGCTCACTCTACTCTTCATGGCTGTGGTTATCTATCCTTTGGTAGACGCTGACAGTTGAATGTGCCCACCCTGAGAGACGGGGTCACTAAGATTCACCAGCAGAGAGCAATGGTTTTTTTTTTTTCTGTTTTGTTTTGTTTTTTAACGCCTACCCTGCGGGTGATAGTGTAATATTAGTATTCTAAAAATAAAGCCCTCTGAAGGCTCAACGCAGGCAAAAATACATTTCACTGGGGCAGTTCAGAAATAGGACCGATCGCTGGAAAGGAGGAGGAAAGACAGGGACTGAGAATTAATTTTAAAAAAACCATTTATATTATTATCTGCCTTTGAAAATTTTAAATTAGTTTTTAATTTTAAGAATGCAGATGCCCTATTAGGCATTTGTTTTTAGTGATTTATAAATCGGAAATGATATTATGAATACAGCTTGAAATTTTTTAAAAACTTTAAAATTTTCAATAATTGACAAATTGTAATTAAGTCGATATATTCTAGTCTAATTCTTGAGTGTTTGATAAAAGGAGAAAGGAATCTACTTGACGCAAATGTTTTCAGTACACAATAACATATTTTGAATGTTTTCATTCAGTCTTATTTGAAAATGTCTGATTCTTACTGGTTTTGGAATTATATTGCTGATCTTCACATACTGCTGTTACATTTTGTAACAAGAAAGTTTAGTGTCTGGAAAAGAAAATACAGATTACCATTATGTGAGACTTTTACATTTAAACAGCAATTTTTAAACTGAATTAGGGGCTGTAGGGAACTAATACCTTTCTGAAGAAATGAATAGAATGAACATAGAAGAATTTCTTATCCAAATTTCTATATTACAGAAATAAGAGACCACTTGCTCAAATAAATCCTCCGTTAAAGGAAATTTATGTTAATAGACTAAAGTGAAACACAGGCCTTTTCAATTTCAGGGGTGGTATTAAACTCCTAGTTATGACATCAGTGATGTTGATCATAAGCATTGATAGAGAATTTATTGGCTAGAGTTCATGCAAGCAAATGAAACACTTCTTATAACTGATCATTTCATTGTGGACGAACTTAACAGTCTAAAAACTTACTGGTTCTACATCAAGTTGAACAAATGTTGAATGAGTAGAGGAAATAAATAAAGGGAAAATAAAATAAGGTGAATTAGAATATCAGGACTACCTTTTACATTTTCTCTTTGAGCTGTTAATTCCTCTTTATGTAGTTAATTTAGCAGAAACCAATATTCTGATCCCCTATATTGTAGTAAATGAATCTTCCAAATGGATTAAAATAAGCCCCAGTAGTCTGGACTTTTCCCATATACTCATTGTTATGTTTTATTATGCTGAACACCTTTTGTTTGGTTAGACTCTGGCCCTGTTTAAAGCATTGAGTTTGTAACCAGTTATAGTTTTCTAGTTTGTAATGGTCTTCAGACATAGTAGAATACAGTTACAGTGTTTCTCTTTATAATGTGCTTCTCTCTTGGTGGTAAAAATCCCATCAGAGATATGAAAGTTGATTGCATTCATCAGCTGATATTTGACATGTACTGAATCAGAATATTAAATATAGCAGAGCAGATAGAGCACAGGTTTTGATGTAAGAAGGACCTGATTTCAGATCCCCACATTTTGCTGCTTAGTGGCTGTGTTCCTTGGTAAATCACTTGTCCTCTCTTAGCCTATTTTCCCTGTGTATAAAATAAACAATTTCTTCTTCCTAGAGCTGTGTTGAAGAGTAAATGAGATAGTATATGTGAAGTTTTTAATATAGAGGCCATCATATAGTAGGTTCTGAATAAGTGGTAGTACTATAATAATAGAGTATTTATTACATGTTTTATCTAAGCAAAAGTAAAGTTTTCCCATCATTCATGTTTTATACAAATATAGTACATCGAGGCAGCAGTGTTAGTAGGTATTGTATTTGTAGCCCCACAAATCAAGTAAAATAAAATTGTTGTTTTGCTGCAAAACTTCAGATTATTTTTTAAAAGATGAATTTTATACTCTAAATGTTGCTCCAAGCCTTGTGTTGCTTAACCTCCTAGAGGAAATCCTGGAACTGATTTATAAGGGGTGGGAGAATTTGATTTCCTTCATAGTTCTAGAAACCAGTGGAACATTTTCTCTGACATAGTTTGGGAAGAAATGTGGTGTTGTTTCCTTAGAGTTGGAATGAGATAATTAGGCTTCTCTTTTCTAGTTTTCTTCTGTAGATGTGGCTGTACTTTGGATCGTGCCATAGCTGACACTTTTAAATAAATGTGCTTCACGTTCATTTTATGTAGCTCATTATTTAGTATGTCTCTCTGAAACCCCCCCCCCCACTTTTTGGGTGCAGTTATATTGTTATTTCATTTCTAGATCTTTTTCTGAGAAGTGGTGATTTGTGCAGTTTACTTGTGTAGGGTTTGAAGCTCTGATTTGTATTAAAAATAAAATTATTTGTATGTCTTTACATCCTCAATACTACAGTGTTGATGAGCTAAAACCTATTAATTTTCTCATGATATTTTACCTCAAATATTTTTCCCCACCCTCCACATCTCTCCATCAACTCTGGAATTTTGAACTATTTGGGATGCAGAGAGCAGTTACTTTGATTTATTCTCTCAGAGTTAAATGACTGCCTAATACTGGTCCCACTTATGTTTAGTTTTTGTATCCATTCCTCTGATGATGCCCTCTTTCTTTGTTATACCTAAATACCCCATTATACTTGTATACTTCGAGTTTGGATACTATAACAGATACAGTTGGAACTGAATGGGTTTTGTGGTTTGGGATTTGGAAATTAGCATAGAGCTCTGCTGGGAAGCTTTCACATTTCCTTGGTCTCTGTACAACTTCACTTCTCCCCCCTCTTATACCCTCTACTGAGTGTAAGACTTTGTACTTTGTATTCCCACAGTTTGCCCTTTCTTTGGTTCTTTCAATCTTCCTTTAAAAATGCTCTATCTTACTTTCAGTAGGGTATTCATATCTAAAAATTCTGTAATTCTTCATAGGTACTCTGAGTGCACGTGTAGGAAATGGGTGGGTTGGGAGAGAATAGGGAATTGGGAGAAAGGCTTTGCTGAGGCTGGGGAGGTACTGGTGAAAAGCTCTCTCTACAAAAGAGCATTGCTGTGTAACGCTTCTCCTGAATCTTCCATCATAAGATAAAAAAGCTGTCACATGCACACAGATCTTGACTGATTGATGCAAATGCTGTTGACCCTGTTTTAGATGCATTTCAAAGTGCGAACTTTCATAGCCCAACAGTGTTTGGACCTGTTAGCCAGGTCTAGCTATCTATTGTCCATCTGTCTGTCTGTCTGTCTGTCTCTCTCCTTCCCTGCCTCCCTCTCCCTCCCTTCTTTCTTTCCTTCCTTCCCTTCCTTCCCTTCCCTTTCTTCCTTCCTTTCCTCCTTTTCCTTCTTCTTTCTTTCTTAGAGGTGAAGGGTGGCAGTTTCCAATAAATCTTTATTCACAAAAAAACATTCTTGGGCCAGATTTGCCTGCACAGTTATCTATTTTCTTAATCTAACTTTATTACATCCTAGAAATGCATACTAAAGGCCACATAAAAGGATAATGATTAATAATTAACGAGACTATGAAATCTACTCATGCATATTTAGCAGTGGTATTAAGAAAAAGATATTTTCTTTATACCACTATTTATACAGAATTTTTGAAAAATATTTTAAAAGCACTAAATTTTAAGGAGTAGGGTCTGTAATAAATTACTTGGCCCAAATTCTAAATATAAATATTATTAACTGTAGCACAAAAGCAAAGATCTCAAAACTGGAAAGATTTATGTTGAGCAAAATACATGAATTTATATTTAATTTATATGAGCAGAATACGTGAATTGCTAATATATTCCTTACCATTTTAACACCTTATAATACACAGTATTTTTTTATTGACGCACCACTTCATGCACATGATGTATGTGCTGTCCAAAGAATTACATACATAAAGTTGAAAAGTATCTGAATTTTGAAAATATGGATAAAATAAATATATGGAACTCCACAGAATTCACAGTGCATTACAATTCAAAACACTGAACAGTCCTGAGGTGTTTGATTCGGTCACGGAAAATCCTTTGAAGCTTCCTTACTCATACTGATGCTTTTGCATCTAATAAATAGTGTTGAATTTTTGAAATTATTAGGTGATAAAAATAAGGTTTAATTTTAAAATAAAGTGCTTATTTTTAAGCACAAATATTAAAAGTGCTTACTTATTTCATTGGACTCAGAAAGTCTCTAGCTCTTCTATTTATCCATGTAGTTGTCTAGGCCAAGTAAATAAATAAAAAGTAAAAAAGTAGACTTCAGACATGTTAAATTTCATATACTTTTTAGTTACTTTTATTAAATTATTCCAAAAGTTGAAATGTAAATAGCAAAAAAATTAAACTAAAATGTTATAGTTTATTTCATGATCAATTTGAAGACAGACTAAAGATTGCTCTTTGCATTTTGGTTTAGGATATTTTTGACAGTGATTGGTACACGTCTCGAAATCTAATTGGGGGCGCCGACATCATTGTGATCAAATACAGTGTAAATGACAAGTTTTCATTCCACGAAGTGAAGGATAATTATATTCCAGTGATAAAAAGAGCATTAAATTCAGTTCCAGTAATCATTGCTGCTGTTGGTACCCGACAAAATGGTAAGTATTTAATTTTCTTTTTTATGATGAGAGTACAGGTACCAAATTAATTTTAAATAGACCTAAGTTTATTAATATTTAATATTTTATTTAAAGGGTTCAAATGCCAACTATTATCATTGGATATGATAAGGAAGAATCAAAGGAAAGTATTGCAAACTTCTATGATTCTGATGGGTAAAAAGTTGTCTTCTAAATTTCTCTTCTACAGATGTGAAGGAAGTCAGTAACTGTGTTCTTTTGACATAGGAGAGGTATTAGATGACGCTGAGCCCTAGAAAACTTTTTGATCATCTAAAGCAGCAGTTTCCAACCTTTTGGCACCAGGGACCAGTGCTCCTATGAGAATCTAATGCCTGACGCTCTGAGGTGGGGCTGAGGTAGTGAAGCTAGCTCTGGGGAGCAGCTGCAAATACATACCAAGTTTAGCTAGCTCACCAGATGCTAACCTGCTGTGCGGCCTAGTTCCTAACAGGCCACACACCAATAATGATCAGTGGCTGGAGGTTGGGGACCCCTGATCTAAAAGTCTACTCATTTGAGAAGGCCAGATGGTCCACTTAAGGATGTGGGTTTAGGAGAATTGTTTAGAAGAGTAGATAGCAATGAGTGAGCTGAATGCACTGACAATACCTCCTAAGAGGAAGAGTTGTTTACTCTGTAGCTGATGGATTAACTTGGTTCAGTCAGTTTCAGTAGTTGCTGGTATGCTCCTGTTCTTTGATTTCTGGGGTATTTATTTTGCAAGTTTTTTAATATGAGGTAAATGTACCACCACCCACCACCCCTATTTACATGGACTTTTTATATGCAGTTTCCATTTATGTGATTTCATTTTACGTGCATCTTTATTTAGATCAAGGCATTATTTCCACCTTTAAGATTAATTATATTAAATGGAGTTTTAATGATATTTTTAATAAACTTGAAGATAATCATTTACAGTTACAGAAGCCTGGAATAAATACACAATTTTAAGTTGTATCAAGACTATTGCTTTAGCTTTGAATGTTTGCTGGAAAGAAATATGGCCAGAAGTGGTTGTACTGGGAATATGGTTCCAACAAGTGAAGAGGCATTAATTGGCATTATTAATTTATTAAATAAATTTCAAGAAGAAGACTATGACAATTTGTAGATGATATTAATGAATTACTGGTTGATCACAAATTAACTGATAATGAATTTATTTAATACCTGAAACCCATTCTGCCGATGAATATAGCAGTGACCTTGAACCAGATTCAGTCACTGCAGAAAATATTTACAAAGCTCTTCAATTGGCCACAGAACTGGAAACTGAAATTCTAGATATTGATCCAAATATCCAAGGAGACTTAAAGTTTTGAAAAGTTATTTAAAAATTTTGCAGTGAATATTGGAGAATTTATGAAAACTTAGCAAAAGATGGAGTTGGAAAAAGATCATCCAAAAACATAAACATAAATGATGAAACCAAAGTAATTCTAAATATTTTAAGCTATGAAGACAATGACTTAAAAAGAGGTTGATTGCTTTAGATTACAGCACAGACACCGTCAGTGAATAAAATTTGTTTTCTTTGCAATTTTCATTATCCTTTTTTTGAAGATATGTGAAATAAATATTTTTGTGACTTACATTGGCCTATTTCTTTAGCTGACTCTTTTTACAGTTTTCTTCCACATTAAAAAGTGTGGAATGGATAATCTGTGTAGATTGAGGGATAGGTGTATGTATTATTGTCAAATCTCAGGGCCAACTCAAAATTCATTTGGTGGTATTTTCTTCTTAGTGGTGAAGCTGTCTATGAAATTTTAATTTTTATTTTTTTTGTACTTTTTTATATAGCAAAGTAAAATATGTGACGTTAGAGTGCACCTTAGTACATTTTTATATATGTATATACTCAGAAAATCATCCCATAGATCAGGATATAGAATAGTTGCAGCTCCTTGGAAGGCTCTCTTATGCCTCTTCCCAGTTAATAACACCCTTCTCCAGAGGTAACCGCTATTCTGACTTCTAACAACGTAGATTAGTTTTACCTATTCTTGGACTTCATACAAAAGGAATTATACAGTTTGTAGTGTCTGTTGTCTGACTAATTTCAGTTAGTGTAATACTTTTGAGATTCATTGATGATGTAATTTGTTCTTTTTATTGCTGCATATTATTCCTTTGTATGAGTGTGCTATAATTTATCCATTCTCCTGTGGATGATGCTTAGGTCGTTACCTAGGAGTAGGAGTCATAGGGTAGGTTTATCATTAGTAGATACAAATAAAGCAGATTTGATCTTTTTTTGATTCCATATTCCCTCTATTTCCCTATGTTTCTTTTTATTCCTGGACATAATTCTTCAGAGTCACCCACACTACCTCAGTCCACTTTCTGACTTCCCATTCATTCTACAGTCTGATTCTGATTTTTACAATTACAACGAGGTTGTTCTCAGTTTAAAACATTTCAATAATAATTTTTTGAAATTATTCAAATATACCTCTTCCTTCTTTTAGAAAAGCTTCTCTTTCTCAATTGTTTTAATTCTCTATCTTTACTGGTCTCTCCAACTAACACCCCCCCTACACACACACCTTATACACATACAACAGCATATCCTATAGTTGTTGCCCAGAGTTCCATCTTTTGACTTAGTCTCTTCTTGCTGTTCACTCTGACTGTAAACCTCCTAATCTCTTGCCCTGATAATTACCTAGTCTGTTTCTCTGGCTCCAGACTCTCTCATGACCCATAGCTCCACAGACATCTTCCTGTCTCCACTGAATTCCTCATCATGGTGAATGATGCCAAACCTATCTATTCACCCAAACTAGAATTATCTGACTCAGCTTTCTTTCCCATTCCCATATCCAGTTGACTAAGAAACTATTTTGATTTAAAATTTTAAGTAAAATTAATTGAGTCCTCTTTACCTTCACTGGATTTCAGATCCTAGTCATTTAATTATCTGTCATAGTGACCTTCTTTTTGGTCTCCTAAAGGGGCAGTTCCAGATTTTGTTGCATCTGAAACTTACACAATTTTAGAGGGTTTTTTTAAGGGAAAAAAACTGCAAAAAGTACAGATACGTATATGTGTAAAAGTGAATGTTTATTTAGAAAGAGAAGAGAAAACACAACAAATTACAAACCTGAAAAAGCTGTCACATACTACAGGCATATAAAAAGTGTTTTTATTATTTAACAGCTTGACACTTTAATTTATATTTTTTGGGCTTCATAGTCATTGATCATCTTCATATGATAACCACTTTTTAATATTTTCTATAGAGAGAAGAAAATGATAAACAGTTTTCTTCCAGCATATTTCTTCACTCTTCACGTTGGTCTGGGCACTATAGTTTGTGTTGTGTTTGTCTTTCAGCTTGACATCTTTGTCTCATGACACCAAATAAATCAGCACAGTGGGTGCCAGAAGCATTCCTAAAGGCCATTTCATATACAAGGAAATGACTGTAAGCTACAAGTAATATCTCACTCAACTTAAATTTAAAGTCCTCTTAGCATGATCCTCAAAATGCCTATGAAGTGAATGGGAAGACACAGTGGTCTTAACTACTGTAATTAAACTATCTTATTTTGCAAATTTTACAAAAGCATATGACCATGTGAAAAAATCTATTGCTCAGGTTCCTCCTAGGGCTGTGGAAAGGATCCACAAAAAAAGGGCCTGAGGCTTAAGCTTTATGAGCTTCGTGGTAAATTGGCCTCTTGTCTTCATTTCTTGCCTTGCCTCTTTCTGAAATAAATCCTCTCATGATAATCATCAGAGAATACAAATTAGATCGTGACACTCAATACTTTAAATTCTATAGGAACATTCTTTTTTCCTAACTTTCATTTGCAAAATTTCAAACCTGAGAAAATTAACAAGAACGGCCCAAATTTCTCTCTCCCTCTCCCTCCCCTTTCTCCCTTTCCATTCCTCTCTCTCTTTTTTTTCTCTAGCTAGCTAGCTCTTTCCCCTTCCCCTTTTCTGCTCCCCATCCCCCCTACACACACACACACACACACACACACACTTCTCATTTGAACCATTTGAAAGTAAATTGCAAACACTATGGGATTTCTTCAATACTAATTATTTAATCCTGTATCATTTAAGAACAAAGCCATCCTATTAATTGTAATGCAGACATTACTCAAGAAATATAACTATTATCTATTATACTGTTATTTAAAATATAATTTATATTCACATTTTCCCAATTGTTCAACGATGTTTTGTTTTGAGAAAGGAAAGATGTCTTTCATGACATTAACATTTTTAAAGAATCCAAGCCCATTACACAATTCCTTAGGTCCGATAACTGTGGTTAAAAAATAGTGATTTTCTAAGGCATTTCTTCTAGTATTCTAGTTAGTATTCTCTGTAATTAGAGCTTTCCCTTTCTGCTCCCATATCTTTTTTTTTTAGAATCATTGTGATTCATGGATGTGCTCTTTAAATTTGATATTTTATAATCTGTTCTTCTCATTATTCTTTCTGATGCTCAAATTACCCCAAATTTGCCCAGAGGCAGCCTTTCTGAGATAGCTCCAATTAATTTTTGAGTCCTTCTGATTTTCTGACACAAGATGTTCCAAGGCTTACCTTAGACTTTGCCGGCCTCTGCCCTGGAATCAGTCATTTTTTCAGAAAGCTCTGGTTCTTCATAGTGAGTAATGATATTTGGGAACCTAGATCTGGGCTGTAGGGGTATTCATTATTTTAGATGTCATGACTTTTAGGCCCTTTCATTGGAGAGGGCCATATACACTCACAAACGTGTGTGTGTGTGTGTGTGTATGTATACATACATATATATATGTTTTTTACATACATATATGAATATATTTATATAAAAATTATAGTTTCCCATTGATGCCTCTATTCCAAACCAGTATTTGTATTTTACTTTACTAATTTCCACTGTAATGTCTTACCTAAAATACAAGGTGCTTCGTGTTATAGCGCCTGACTACTTCTAGTACTTTGTCGGACACAATCCTCTCTTCTTTATATGCCTATCACACTGAACTACTTGAAGAACTTAATGTCTTTTTTTAGATCTGGGAAAGTTCAACTTTCTGACTTCTTCAGATGTCATCTTCCCTCCATTCTCTGTTCTCTTACCTTGAGACTCGTACCAGACTGATGTTGAAACTTCTGGATCTATCTCTCCTCCATTTCTCTTCTTTTAAATTTCTTATCTTTTTATTTCTCTCTGTTGGATTATGAGAGAATTTCTTATGTTTTTGTTTTGTTTTTGTTTTTGTTTTTTCCGGCTCACAGATTAGTTCCATTGGACGCATTCTGCCCTTTGCTTTATTTTTCTTATTTTGACAGTTTTCATATCCAAGATCTCTAATTGATTGTTTTTAAAAATTTCTTGTTCTTGTTTTAAGGATGTAAATACTTAAAAAAAAACAACCTGTCAAATAATTATATTTATTTTAAGATTCTGTTTTGAATGGTCTATTAAATCTGGAGGGGGATATTATAAGTCTTTCCATTCAATGAGCTTTTATTTCATGGTACAGATGCTTTTCAAATATTGGATGATTCGTAATTTACTTAGTTTTGCAGTTTAGATTTCCTTTTGGATGGAAGCCTTCTTCCTCCTTCCAGCTGCCCTCTGGAGTGGGCGTGGGAGTCCGAATACACACAGGATCTGCAGACTCAGCCTCTGTCACTGGGGCGGTCTAGCTCATCTCCAGGCGGTTGCCCTTGGGCCTCTTCCTTTCCTCCAACCTCATCACTGAGCTGTGAGCATGCCTGATGTTGCCACAGTACAGTACTTGACGTCCCACCTGGACTGCCAGCTTTAGATTTCCATTTTGGTCCTGTGCCAACTGTCTTTAGCCTCTCAGGCACTCCTAGCATCTGATAAGAATCTTTCTTTTGCTTTTTGAGTAGGGCTGTCTATGCACATCTTCCTTCCATGTTCCCTCTCTCCCTCCTTCCCCCATCCCTCCCATTTTTCCTTTTTCCCTCCCTCTTTCTCTTTATTTCATCATTTCATGATTTGGCAGGAAGAAGACATTGTACTGTGGTCTTAGCTTGCCATCTTGAAAGTGGAAGTAAATGTGTTCCTTTTTTTTCCCTCACATCCAGGCCTCTGCATATGCTATCTCCTCTGATTGGAGTGCCCCTTTGCATCCCCCCTATCATACCTGCATAGCAAATTTATATTTATCCTTTAAATCATTGCCTCTTTTATGAAGCCTTCTATAATCTTCCAGGCCGAGTTAATTTTCTCTCTTTTGTTCCCATGGTTGATTTTATACACCTTTATTTTAGCACTTATTGTGTTATAATTGTTTGCAGTCATGTCTATCCTGGCTCAAGTGACTATAAATTTCTTTTATCTGTGTGTCCCTATATCCCTAGTACTTGAAATATGGTAGGTGCTTAATAAACATTTGTTCAATAAGTGGTTAAATGGTTTTATGAATGACATACATAAGTGAAAAACATCAGTTTCACTAAGACTAAATTAATTTACCCTATAGGATATCACAAAGTAATTACAAAGCTAAATCTGGCTGTTCAACTCAAGGAGATTTATTGTCCTCCTCCCCTGCCAGTCCCTTGCAATACTTGAAACTGCTGGGTGTTCTGGTAATTCCTCTCTTGAGCTCTTTAGAATTAGTTCAACCAACACAATCATTCTCATCTCTTTCCTTTGTTACACATGTTTTGACAAACTTGACAGTGCATATCTTCATCATTCTTGGCTCTGAATAAATTTTTGGCTTTTACTAAATATTGAATCTATCTTTAAAGAAGAAATTTTTTTCCAAACATGCCTAGGGTGTATTCATAGCCTTCAGGTCCTGAAAATTGGCATCCTGTCATCTTATCTTTTTGAATATCTGATAGAGCCTAGTACGTTGCTAGGCTGGTATTCTTAAAAGAATTTCTAAAGTTTCAACCATAGGCAACAATGTCAGTATTACCCTACGGGTTCTCAAAGCCACTGCTTTGAAGGAGATGCCATTCATTTGAATTCCAGAGTTACACTGTGTTCGCTTAAAAATAATAGACATTTTGTGATAACACCTTTAAAGACAATATGTAAGAAAAACAAAAACTATAGCTTTAACTAGAAACATAACACTCTGATTCACAGAGTCCCTGTGACTCTGGAGTAGGCTCACAGGAGGGAGCTTCTGAAGAAGGCACCATTGTTCAAAATTATTTTGGGTTCTCTGATTGTTCCTGATGAAATGTTCAATGAATATTTATGTAATACATAAGTGTTTTGTCTGTTCTTCTACCCAACACATAATGACTAGGCGTTTTTCCTTTTGGGTGTGTGTGAACAAAAATGTCTTTTGTGACAGAGGCAATATGAGACTTGGCTGTAAGGAACTTTCTAGGCATGTGTACTGGTAAGATGCTCATGGCTGCTCATAATGGAAACCCTACTCAGCCAGATTAAATCTATAATTATGTTTAATCAAGGTTATTTGTTAAAGATGATTTTACATTATGTTCACTTAATTTTTCACTTGAAACACTACTGACTTTGCTTTATTTTTGTGTAGAAATAATGTTTAATAAGATGATCTGCCTACTCAGCCCATTCCTTCAACATAAGGAAAGCTTTGTAGACATAAGAAGGCCTCTGTCTTCAGAAAATCAAAGGCACTGTTTATGAAGGTTTTGTAAAGAATGTGAGATACCAGTGTTATTTTTCAAGATAGGCTAAATTCTGTATGAAAACTTTGTTCCAAACCTAAAATGATCTTAGAAAAAGCAAATGTAAAAACTCAGAATTTATGGCATATTGTAGAAAATCTGGGCTTAATTTTCAAATTACTATCTGTTTGGAATCAGTAACTCTTAACCCAAACTAAATTTTTATTTTATTTTTTGATGTCCCATTATTACCTGGAGCAAGTAACAGTTTTATTGTTTCTCCATCTCTAACATACCAAGAGACTTGGGCAAGTCATAGCCTCTGTGAACCTCAGTTCTCTCCTCTATAAAACAAGGATGTGAATGTGTACATGGTTTCTGAGTTCTAAAATGCTTTCAATGAAGCTAAAATTATCTAAGTCATGTATGCATGCACACAAACGTATAGTTACATACCCATTATGCACACACACTAAATATCCTTGCTATATACTCTATACGTACATATATGTGCTCCATCATGTACAGTTCACTGGTAGGAAGTTTGTTGTGTATGCTATGGGGAGTTGCCCAAATGCCCTTTCAGGGCCTTCGTACTTTCTCAGTGACTGGGCTTGTTGGCTGCTGATGGTGCCCAACTGAGTCCTCCAGGCATTATTCTCTGCTGATAGAAGCTGCTTGTCCAGTTATGCCTCCTCCACAGGGGCACTTCTCCTCTAATTACTGATAGATTGAGGAGTACAAGTGTCCAGCTGCCTTTCCCCAAATGGGGAACCATTCTAAAGGCCATCTAACCTCCAGAGCCTCCTGTAGGATCAGCTGAGGTCTCTGTTGCAACTACATTGCAGTTTGAATTTTTCCTCTGCCCAGTCCTACCTCCCACACTACTGCAAAGAGTTGTCCCCAAGTAAACCTGCACACCAATCTCTGTCTCAGAGTTTGCTTCCCAAAGTAGCCTTCCAAAGAAGCCAACCTAAAATAACATGCATTCCTAGAAATGGATTTACCCTCTTTTGACTTGGCTGCCTTTGAACCATGACATATCTGATGTTTTGGCATGAAACAAAACAAAGCTAGCTGATAAGTATAGAGTTGAACATACATTTTTAGATTTATTAAGTAGTGTTGCCATCTTATTAAAGTTTATCTGCCACCTTCTTAGTCATAGATCTGTACATGGTACAACCATGAATATTGGAACAGTTCACATTTTGAGTAAACATTTTTATTCCTTCAGCTTTTTTATTTTTAATCTTGAAGACAAAGATAAAGAATTATTGAATTTGCTCTGCAGTTGAATGCTGTAGAATCTAACATTGTCATGTCCGGATTAATAAGAATATACTTTTTATGAAATCTACAAAGAATGGCAATTTTGCAGCCTTGCAAATTCAGGTCAAACTGAGGATTCTATTAAAATAAAAGTATAATATCTATTCAGACTTGGTGAATATATTTGAAGTTTATCAAACATAAAGAGTCAAACCATTGTCTTCTATGGTTTCTATGGGCAATCAAGTTGTTAAATTTTTATTGATACCCAGGATGTCAGGGTTGTATAAAAGGAAGCAGACTGTCCATTAGTGGCTCAGTGGTCTGACTACGACACCAGCCTTTGTAATATCCATTCACCTACTTATAAATTCTTCTGTTTTATAAAACACTTTTTCTTGCAGGTAAGCATGCTTATTTTAGAGATCTTTCTGTTATCATTGACACTTTTTATTCAGAGTCTAGTGGGTTGTGGATGTACTTAATACCCTTGAACTGTGGTTCTGATGTAAGCTCTTAATTTGTTGTTTAATGTTCAGATTGTCTATGTACATTATTCTCCTGTTTAAATTCAAAGCTCTTTGTTTTTCTCATTCATTTTCTCAGAAGAATTACCTTGCACCTGCCCACTATGTACCTCAGACAGAGGGAGCTGTGTCAGTACGACAGAAGGGATCCAACTTGCTAAAGAGCTAGGAGCCACCTATCTGGAACTACACAGCCTTGATGACTTCTACATAGGAAAATATTTTGGAGGAGTGGTGAGTGGAAATAACTTGTTACATAAATTAAAGTCATCTGTCAGGTTGGCTTTTTAGCTATTTTCCAGAATTTCAGTTAGAACTTTAGTTTTAAAAGCATGATTCATTTTAACCTTGAGAAATAACATGAGAGTAAGTAGAAACAAGGGTTTTTTAGAATAAAATTATAATTTTATCTTTCTCTCCAAATGAAACATTTGGAATTTCTCATTCAGTGCCACTTTATTAAAGTATGTTTACTTACACAAACCTGAGATGTGAGTTTTAATAGTAATCTTTCAACAGCTTGATGAGCCTGGCAGCCTGAACCAGCAAGCCCTGAAAGGTGTCCATTTCTACCTAGTACTTGAAAAGAATACATTATTCTTCTCTACGTGTTCAGAAAGATTTCATGTACTTCTGATCTTGGTGTAGCTTGGAAACATCCAGAGGCGCTACTTATACAGATAGCTTCTGTCGGATGCGTGGGAGCCAGGGTTTATTGCTCTGTTGCTGTGGTATTTATTTGGTTCTGCAGGCATTTTGAGGCCCATCTTGACACACATTACCTCCCCTACAATATTAAAACTGCAAGGTCCTTGGAGAATACTGTAGAGTTGTATCATTTAAGTATTAATTGACTTTGGAACTATCTTTCCAACCCTCTAAGAAGTGATATACCTAGTAAATATCAATTAGAGGTTTAAACCAAGTAAACCCTACATTAAGCACTTTGGACTTCTCCAGCTCTTCATCAGGTACACTTTCCAGTTATGCCAGAATATTCATTATGTAGGTTCATGTTGAAATGTTGATGTTTCCACAGATGGATATAGAAATTCCTTTGCTCTGGAGTTACTAACTCCAAGTAAGAACTAAAGATAAAATAACCATTAAGGGAGGTAGATATAATATTGATATTATCAATAACTGAGAAACTTTTGTCTTATTTATATTGATAAGCAGTGGGTAGAAAGGTAGAGAGGGCTGAAATCTAATTTTTCCCGTCAAGCAGATTATATTGTAATGGCTTTAAAAAAATCTTAATTTAGTTTAAGACTCTTATATTTTTCAGAAATAACTAGGGAGTTGGGGGGAAAAGATAGTTTGGTTTCTTTTGTCAGGGAAGGGGCTGATTGAGGGGCCTTTGGCCTCCTGTTCCCTTTACATGTTCCTGAACCTGAAATTCTCAGGATCACTCTTCCAACCCCCTAACTCTCACTTATTCTTGTTTCTTTTCTCCTTCCTCTCCTTTGTTTCTCCTTGCTCCTAATCCTTGTGTTTCAGTTAGGGTTGGAGGCATGATGGGGGTTGAAGATGTGTTCAAGTTTGGGAGAAAAACATGTTCCTTTTTTCCTTAGCTCAAGACTTAATGAGAACATGGACATAAAATCAGAGTGATCTCTTTTCAGACTCTTGGAAAGTAAAGTACAACTGAGATCTTGAGTGTAAGAAATAATGGTATTTGTAAGAATATGGGTGGAGATAACGTCAGAGTGAAAGGAGCATTTAAAATCTTTTGTTTAAGAGTCAAGGGTGAAGAGTTGTGCAGTATTATCTTTAGTCTGGGACAAGATAGGCATGTGCCCTCAAGCTTTACAGAGCCCCATCTAGACCTCCTCCAGTTTCATCCCTCCCCACAGCAGGGCATAAGATGATGGATGAAGGGGATGTGCCCACTAGAGCTGATAGTTCCTTCTAGACATGCAGCATCAAATATGGTAGCCACTAGCCACATGTGCCTGTTTATATTTAAATTAACAAAAAAATCAATTTTTCAGGTGCATTCGCCATATTTTAGGAACATGTGGCTAGTGGTTATTGTATTGATTAGCATAGATATTACAGAACATTTTCATCAACACATAACAGAGAATTGTGTTGAATAGTCCTATGACCATGCTCCAAAACCAAGGACCCCAGACTTCTCTGGGTAGCTGGCCCTGAGTCTGTTTCCCAGGCCTGTCTGTGCAGTCCTCTTTTCTGGGTCCATCCTCCTGAGGGTAGACCACATTGATATATGTTTCACTGGACCTGAGAGGTTGCTAAGGGGTGACTGTGTATGAGGATTGAAGAAGGGGAGGGTGGATGGAGCTTGCTTGTGTAGGCATGGAGGTCTACTTGTATGTACAAACTTCCTCGAGGATGAGTGATGGAGCAGCAGGTGAGGAGAGAAGTGACAGTCTTGGGGCCTAGGAGTTAGGAACTAGCTCTACCTGTGCTACATGGAGAACTGGGGAGTATGAGAATTTAAAATTGAACCTGGCTTTCCAGGCTTTTCAATGATATATTTGTCAAAGCAGGGGGATAGCATATCTTTTACATAACAGTTTTCTTGGTTTATATCATTTAAATATTTAGGTATATAGTACCTGAACCTTCATTTGTACTTTTGCCCCAGGCCTTACAATATAAAGCACAGGCCTGGAGTGGTGTAAATACATGTGGTTAAGATTTTTAATTTTTAAAATAAAAGATGTATTTCAAAGTAATTTGTTCAGGGAAAAAAGAGAGCACATGTGAACTTCTCTAAGTGATGTGAACATATGTGACATAGAGCCAGATCTAGTTCTCCTTTGACTTTCTCTAATATTAACTACTGTGGTTGGCTATGAAGAGGGTTATTGACAGTCACGCAGTTATATTACTTGGTTTCCTTGATCATTCAAGAGAATAAAGAGTTCCTTCTTGAATGTGTAGTTTATTATGTTTAGACAAGGCACTATCTGTTCAACTTGATACATTTTTTTTTAAATGAAAACATTGTTTAAGAGTGTTTGTTAAACTTATGTGTAGATGTTACTGGCATTAAAAATATTTGGTAAATGTGATTTGGGGTACAAATAATCATGTCAGATACATAGTTTTGTTAGATCTTTAATTAAAATTTGATTCATGTTTTAGTTGGAGTATTTTATGATTCAAGCCTTAAATCAGAAGACAAGTGAGAAAATGAAGAAAAGAAAAATGAGCAACTCGTTTCATGGGATTAGACCACCTCAGCTTGAACAACCAGGTGCATTTATTAACCAATGCCTAGACATTCAGTTGATATTTATTATAGATCATTTAACAAGTCTTAGAGCAATTGTTTTCTAATTTGAGTATGTTTAGGACTCACTTGGCATTCTGATTTGTAAATCTTGATAGAGCCTATAATTTGCTTTTTAAATAAGCTTCCCAGGTGATTCTGAAGCAAGTAGTAAGTACTTGGACCACCTTTTGAGGACTATTGTCTTAAAAACTTGAACATATAGATTCTTAAAAATAGTATGTGGTATGGAGAGTAGTTCTAGATTGTAGTCAAAAATGAGAAACAAAACCAAATGTGGTGCATAAACCCTGATTGAATAAAAGATGTTCTTGGGACAGTTGGGTAAAATTTTAACATGGACTGGAAATTAGATGATATTGTGGAATCATCTATATGATGATAATGCTCATGTGGTTAATAGAAGAATATCCTTATTCTTAGGAGAAGAATATAAAAGTTTTTAGAGCCAGAATATCCTGATAATTGCAACTAACTTTTAAATGGGTCAGCAGTGTAAGTGTGTGTGTAGTGTTTATCTAGAGTAAGACAAAAAATGACAAAATGTTAATAATTGCAGAATTAAAGGGAAGGATGTATGTGTGTTCATTGCATCATTCTTTCAACTTTTTTGAAGTTTTTAAAAATGTTCCTAATGTAAGATTAGAAAAAGTTAAAGTTAAAATTAACTTTCATAAAATTAACATCAACTGTTATCAGAATTTTTTTTGCATTTTGCCATAGAAGTTATAGTATAGTACTCTATCATCATCAATTTGTTTATGGATATTTCTTTTTAAAGTAGGTACTTGATAAGTATTTGGTGAATTAATGATTTTAAATAAATATCAGGAAAATATAATTATGGGAAGTCAATTCCAGGTTTTAAAAAAATGCAGATATATATACTATAAATGATACACCCTTGGCTTTGAACTTGTGTGCAGACTGAAAGGAGAGAACGTGATCTGTAATGTAGCAAATAATGGGGCCTTAAAATACTTTCCAGGTGTGAAGACAAGTGGGAAATAGCCAAGTAAATAATGCTGACAAGTAATTTCTTAGTTTTTATTAATCAAGAAGAGAAAACATACCAATTCCTAAGAGACAGCACAAAGCATTTCATGTCATTTAGGAACAAAAGAAGTTTCTCCTGTGGGTCTTCCTTTTGGGGCACCAAGGGACAGGGCCTTCATGCATCCCATCAGCAAATACAGTATCAACTTTCACAGGGCTGTTTCTTGTATTCCTCTGTTAGGAGAGCTGTGGATATCACACTAAATATAACCCAGGGGGCCACGACGATACAAGTCTGTGTATACATTCATTCTGGTTCTGACTTGTTCTAAGCACAGATCCTGGGCTCTGGAGCACGTGGCTTTTAGACTATTCTCAGCCTTTAAGTGTCTGTAAAGATGCCTCATGCAGTGAAGAAGAAGGTGAGTAGGGTTCATGCAGAAAGAGCCTGGCCCTCAAGTTATCTCATTCATTTTATAGGCCAGGATTTTTGGTTTTAAACAAAGAATTTTCATTGCTAAAGAAGTTTGCATTTAACAGATTTAAGTGAGTTCATATTATTAAGCAATCCTTCACAGATAACACTTTCCTTGGCTCAACTTTGGATAAAAGTTAGACAGCAGATATTTTACAGTTAGGGTCTGTGTGCTGTTCATCCTCTGTGTGGATATTCTGAGTTGAATGAAGACGAATCTTTGTTTGTGATTGAACTTGGAAATGGAATGTTGCATCCTCTTGTGGAAATTAGAGAGCCAAACCTAGGGGTACTGAGGAGAAAAAAGGTCATTCTGGGGAGGGTATGTAGTTTTACTAGGAGGAAAAAAGTATTAATTTTACAATCAAAACATAGTGGTCAAGATGGTTTTAAACAATAGGGTCCAAGACTCTGAGCCCTGGCTTTGAGAAGTTGCAGTTATAATAGTTTATCCCTCTACCTCTACTTCCAGTCCCAGGAAGAAAAGAACTTCAGATATAAGGTTGGCTTCTTCCGGACACATTCAATAATTTGTTTGAATTTTTAAATCAGGTGACAGTAAAGAATGATGACTATCAGCATACTAAAATTCATGTTTGGAAGGCTGTTTTATTTTGGGTCACACAAATAATGAGAAATATTGCTTATTATGGTATTAGTAGGTTTTTCATTTGTACTATAAAAAGCAAATATAGCATTTCTGTGTCTTATGAAATCCTATAATCCCTGGATTATTAGGTTTTATATGGCTTAATTAGCTTAAACCATATAAAAGTGCTGTTTTTATAGGTCAGAAATGGCCAAATATGTTTTGTTGCATTTAAGGCAAACCTGAAATGATTGGGTCTACAGACCTAAAGAGTAGTTTACTATTTTTATTTTCTTTTTTGAAACAGAAAAAATGCCCATCTTAAAGGCTGAAGCATCACATTATAACTCTGACTTAAATAACTTGCTGTTTTGCTGCCAGTGTGTGGATGTGGTATTTTACAACCCAGACTTAAAGGAGGTTGTGGAGGCCCACAAGATCGTGCTCTGTGCCGTAAGCCATGTTTTCATGCTGCTTTTCAATGTGAAGAGCCCTGCTGATATTCAGGATTCCAGTATCATCCGAACTACCCAGGATCTCTTTGCTATCAACAGAGACACTGCACTTCCAGGTGCTAGCCAGGGTTCTCCAGGCAACCCACCATTGCGAGTCATCGTTAAAGACGCCCTCTTCTGTTCCTGTTTATCGGACATTCTACGCTTCATTTATTCAGGTATCTTGTCACATGGTTCTGGGACATTCTCTGAAGCCTTTAAAATGAGGTATGCCTGTGGTTCTCACTGTGTTGGTTAGTGTTACACTTATTTTCTTCTTGTCATCTGAAGTGAAGATTGTACCTGAAATAGTATTTGCTTATGTACAGGAAGGAATTGGTCCAAGCTTTCCATCTTCCTTATCACTTTATTTGCCTTGTTTTTAAATCTACTTGTAAAAGCAATAATCTCTTTTCCTACTGAGAAAGAAATACCCAAAATGTGAAAATACATGAATTTATTGTTTAGTTTCGCTTTAAAGAAATAAATAAAATTTTCCAAGTGTATATGAAAACGAGTGCCTATATTTTAAAACCTAGCTAATGTATTCACTTTCCTGTTTGACTCTTAGATTTTGGAAGGATTGAAGAGAGAAATTAGCAGGGTCATTGCATTCAATTTAGAAACTGGAAACAGTGTCTAAAGGTAGTTGAGGCTGAGATCTGATCAACTTTGGTTATGACTATTTTAGACAACTATTTTTTTCTTACTGCACCCTTTTTATGATTCAGCTTATACATTATTTTTATCCTTATCCTTTTAAAAACTCAGTAGCAACCATATTTTGAAGAATAGAAGTTTTATTTGAGTCATTTTAGCAAACGAGAGTCAATAAGAATGGGAAAGAATGAATGCAAAGTGATGTTTAAAGTAAGCATCTAAATATATACATTCAGAGAACTTTAATTTTATTTTTGCTCTTGGGATCGTGTACTGATGAAATTTTAGGTTAAGGTCACTTGTTCTCTGGAATGTGTCAAGAGAAACATTTATAATCTTTTTTTAGACATCAAAATTGGGGACAGGTAAGTTTATAAAAGTTTACAAGTAAAGAAAGGAAGTGTCATTTTCTATCAGAAGGTTTTGAGCAGCCTTCAGGTTGGCATGATTGATGAGAAAAGCAGGATTACTTTTCCCATTTGTGTTGTAATTACATAATTTTGTAACTTAATGATTGTGAAGAGTAGAGTTGCAGCATGCAGATCTACGTGGGTTAAAATATGTAAATCAGTAGAATATGGTGGTAGGTGTTAAATCCATTATTCAGTGACTACTGGCTTGGAAAGGCATAACCACTCCTATGGGGCACAGCAGCACAGTGCCTTCAACATGGCAGGTTCTCTTAGTGTCGGTTGAATTAATGAGTAGACTTGAGTAGCTGCAAAGCATCAAATGAATAAACCAGACTAAAGACTTCACTTAGTATTACAGATTTTTATATTTAAACCTGGTATCTCACAATTCAGAATTTAAGACTAATTTTGAAAAACCAAATGTTTACATGTTAAAAGAAAAAAATATTTTAATGATATGTTCTGAGAACTATGAGGTAAGTGTTTGGCTTTTTTCCCCAGTGATTTTACTGTCGAAATTATGAATTATGGAACAAGTTTCTCACAATATCCATTGAATACTTTCAAAGGCATATGAACACTTTGAAATCCATTATATCTTCTTTAATATTGTAGCAGTAAAATTGCTACATATCTCTCCAGATACAGAACTTGTTTTTCTCATAGGGACTGATTTTTTAAGTTGCAAAATTAATATATGCAGGTATAAAAAAGGGGAAAAGAAAAAGTTCTCATCCTCCAGTCTCGGTTCCCAGAGTCAGTTACCTATTACCAGTTTTTCATATGTTCACTCTAATGCAATTTGAAAGAAATTAGATATTGGGAAACTTGCATTAATGAAAATGTACTCTTCTGTTACTGCTGTTTTTCGGGAACCACAAGTCATTCCCCATGGCTGGAACATAGAGTGGGAAACAATGGGAGGAAGGAGATGAGGCTGGCAAGGCTGGTGGGACCTGTTCCTGCCATTCTTAGAAACTGTTCTAGGATTTTAAGCATAATCAGACTGGGCTTTAGAAGATTCAGCCCTGGTGACGGTGGAAGGAATGACTGGAGCAATCAAGACAGGAGTCCAATGAGAAGTCCCCCCCACCCCCCATCCCTCTCTGGTGATCAGCCTCAGAAAGGCCAACATTCTGACAGCAGGTGGTTGGTGCTACAGTTTATTCATCATCTGGGCCAGTGCCTTTCAAACCTTAGAGAGCATTCAAGTCACCTGGGGATCTCGTTAATCTGCAGGTTCAGATTCAGTAGGCCCAGGGTGGAACATGAGATTCTGCATTTCTAACAGTCTCTCAGGTGATGCTGATGCTTTGGACCACAAGCAGTTGTAATACCTGCTCATGAACGAACTGAGTACCAGTTACAGCCAGGGGATAAGGGCCTGGAACTCATCCCAGAGGCCCAAGGCAGGAATCCAGTTCCCAGTCTAAGGGCACAAAGTCAAAATGGGGTCAGCTGTATTATGCTAAGTGAACTAAGTCAGACAGAGAAAGGCAAACACCTTGTGATTTTACTTATTTGTGGAATCCCAAGAATAAAATAAACGAACAAACAAAATGAAAACAGACTTATAGAAATGGAGAACAAATTTGTGCTTCCTAGATGGGAGGGGGGTTGAGGGCAGGGTGAAAAAGGTGAGGGGATTTAGAAGTACAAATTGGTAGTTAGAAAATAGTCACAGGGATGTGCAAAGTACAGCATAGGGAATATAGTCAATAATATCGTAATAACTATGTAGGGTGTCAAGAGAATACTAGACTAATCAGAAGGATTACTTCATACAGTATGTAAATGTCTAACATTATGCTGTACACCTGGAACTAATAAAAATAATATTGAATGTCAACTCCAATAATTAAAAAATAAAAGACTAAAACTGCCAGAAAAGAAAAGGGGAGTCAGCTGCAAGGCTGACTGATACAGAGAGCTACTCAGAGCTAGAGCTGTCAGTTTCCTGTCATAGCCCCTGCTTGGAAGCTGGAAAAAGTGGATGCTTAGCAGTTTTGTGGAAATGAAGTAAACCTGGGAGTAATGATGAGAGGGCTGAGGGGCATGATGGCAAGGAAAGCTTGCTGATCTGTAAGCCCTTGACCTGTACAGAGCTCGGACTTCTTAATCTGACAAAGAGCTGTTGCATTTGTGCTCTGATCTCTTCTTGTGTGCCATGGCCTAGCAAAAAGTGATGTCAGGCCGGAGCAGGGCCACAGGGCTGTTAACCTGGGGCTTCAGAGCAACAGCCTGAGGCTGGTTGAGGAGAAAGGAAAATAAATGCTTCCGTAGGTACCTATGAATTATTCTTTAATTATTTACAGAGTATAACCTCGGACCAAAGCAAAAGTTAAATTATGTGTAAGTTATGTTTAAAATGATAGTAAAACTATATTTGCGCAGTAAAGACAATTTTGAAAAATAGAAAATTTATTAAGAGGAAACTATCATCCAGATCCTCACTCTCAAATATCTAAACATTTATTGATGTTTTGTTTTATCTTCTAGTCTTTATGAATTGGGCTTTTTAAAAGATATTTTTTTTTTATCAAATCAAACAATTTTAAACCTACATTTTTTTCCTTAGAGACTTCTGTAAAGAGGACAAGCTCACTTTTTTTGTTTTGTTGTTGCTGTTGTTGTTAAACATTGAAAACTTTTGAACAGAGTACAGGTTTTAAGACTCAATTAGGAAATGGTTTTCTCACAGAAGCCCTGGCCTACCACAGTTATGTTAGGGGGCTGTCAAAGACAGGAGCTGTTGTGCTCACATCAGCCGGGTTGGTAAAGCAAAGGCAAAACTCCATGACATGGCACACTCAGGAATATGAGCAAACACGGACTGAAAAACCATATTAAACCTAGATCATGCCTTTTTTTTTCAATGAACCAAAAATTACAAAGAATGTCTTAATTATTTAAAATATTTAAATTTTAAATTAAAAAAAATTTTTTTAATCTTTAGGAATTGGAAATGTTGTATAAAAGGACAATTGTGTCTTGTACTTAGGAAGGGCCCATTTGATAGTCTGACTAATGTGTTAAACGAATGTATAAAGTTTCAGTTTATTTTCCTATTCAGACTTCTGAGCGGACACTGTAAAAGTCTCTCTGTTTTGTATATGTTAATTTTCCATTGGATAACAGCTAATATTGCTTGATATGTAAGTATTTAATGACTAACACTAAAGAAGGAGTAATCTGAAAAGTGAGGGCAAGCAGTTTCCTGGTCTTCATGGAATAATCCTTAAATGGCATACAATTGTAACATTCTTACACTACTAGACACACTCTTTATGCTTGCAAATTCCTGCGTCACATGATCTCAGATAGTTAGGAATTGAAATATTTGTAAGAGCTTCAAGAATTTAGCTTTGAGTTCTTCCTGCCACAAATGGCCTGTAGAATTTAAATTTTACATCACTTATTGAAATGCGGCCAGGGTAAATGAGTATGTGGAAGCACGCTTTCGTCTTCAGTCTGCATAGTATTCTCCAGCTCTTGGAATTCTGTGGGTGCTCTTTTCTGCACTGCATAAAAATACAGCTTAGGGCACAGGAGTATACCATGGTTTCTAACCATCTAAGTAAAGTAAATAAATGCTCTGAGAAGTTAAGTAAAGAAAACCTCAGTTATCCAATAAAGATTAAGTTCTAGAGTTCTGCTTACCTTCAGTGTTGTGCCTATCGTTAACAATACCATACCGAACACTTACAACTCTGTGGAGAGGTTATATCTCATAGTAAGTGTTTTTACTACACTAAAAAGAAAAGGAAAATCCTAGGCTAAGGATTATTGTCTTATTAGGACCTACAAGTATCAAAGATGACATGATTAGCATTTCTAATCATGAAAACAACCTGATCGTTTGGAGTACCCACCCTTATGAACTAGTCTTACTTTCATTTTTAGTTATTGGCCCTTTCTTTGTCTGTTCTCAAACAGATCATTGGTCTGTAGGGATTTTCCTGCTTCTAATTCCATATATTTAGATTTGATGATTGCTTTCTTTCAAATCTGCATGGAAGTATCATTTAGGTTTTATTTAGTTAATATAATTTTACTTTTAAAAGACAGTGTCTTTGCTCTCATTTAACCCTCCTCAGTGTAAACAATTAAAAATACCTAAACTTACTATTTGCTTTATACCACTAACCCTGGGTTTTGATAATGGATGAAATGTCTAAGGGAAGAGCTGTGGTCATCAGCTCTCAGTGCACATTATAATAACCTGGGAGGCTTTTAAAATTGATGTCTGAGCCCCTGCACCAGGAATCTGAGTTCAGATGGTCTGAGGAAGAGATCTCCACCAATAGCATTTTATAGAAGGTCTCCAGGTAAGTGTAAAGCACAGCTAGAGTTGAGAATCACTGCATAGAGTACATTTTTTTGATTTAATGTCCCTTGGCTTCTAAAGGGTTTTTCTGTTCTTGACGTTTGTATGTAGACTTTAAAGTCTATGTGTGAATGTGAAATTTCCCGGAGAGACATTCCAAAAAATTTATCAGATTGTGAAAAGAGTATGTGACCTTAAAGTTAAAAATTATTAGTGCCGGAAGAAGAAAACTAAAACTATAGGTCTGTTCTAGACTGTACAACATTGGGAATTTGAGTAGAAGGGGAGCAAACAGTGAAATGAGAAAAAGAGTGATCAAAGGTGAAAAAAGTATGGAGTGTTAGAGCCACTGGCACTAACTTGTGAGAATTGATTTGTTTATTCCCACATCTGTGCTCTGCAATGTCATATTGGTAGCTAGAACTGGGCCCTGGTGAGAGTATTTACACCACAGAAATAGCAGATGCCTCAAATCAGGGCTCTCCTCCCTCCCCACGGCCCCAGGATACACTAGTCATCATGAAGGTTAGGGGAGGAGAAATGTAAAGATATGCAGGAATGCCAAGTACTGTCCTTCGATTAGCTTTAGATCTTGTTTGTACGGACTAGCTATAGTTGCCTGATTTCATTGGTTCAATATGTGTTTATTATTGCCCTGTCCACTCCCCAATATTCATGAAGCCATCTGGATATGTGAAGGGAAACATCAGAAGAGATAGATGAAGAGCAGATAGAAAGGACCCCAAGTTACGCAGAGAGGAGAGGTGACTTGCTTAAAGTCACATCCCTGGTTAAGAGCAGAGATGGAACTAGAACCTGGGTCTCCCAACTATGTCTCCACACTGTGTCTTTTCAAATTATATTTTTAGGAGTTAGGAATTTTTGTAAGCCATAGGATGTACCGGGGTGATCTCTCAGAATATCGTGATCAGAACTGTACTTTTGGAAACTTATCAGCATTGAGTAATGGGGTAGATTTGATGAGGAATAGACCAACTGGGAAGCAGGGAGGCTGCTGTGGTCCAAATGTGAGGGGGGCTTGGGGAAAAGGTGACCTTTTACTGACCATGGAAAAAGGGGTAACCGAGTGTGAAATGGAAATGAAGTGAGCCTAGGAAGAGATCGCTTGGAAGTAGGTTGAGTGAAGACAAGGGGAGGAAGTGACTAGGTGGGGTGATTTTGCTCCAATGCCACGGTCATGTAGCTCATCAGAAAATTATCTAGTTCCTCTCTTCAGGTTGTTCTGTAGAGATGGCCATGGAACATTATGTGATGCTGACAATACATGAGACCTGAATGCATTCTGTTCTTACTTCCTATTCCTCTACCTGACAATAGTCACCTCTCTCTATGATAAGTATGATTTAATTCAACCTTAGAAAAGACCACATCTGCCTTCTTACCCAGGGCAAGAAAATAATGTGGTTATTGGACTACTTGAGATGGTAACTTATATTCTGGCCTTTGCTGTTATCACCACTTACTACGGAGGGGTGGCAGCTGTCCAAAGAGGAAGTTTTTAAAATTTGAATAATTTAGGGAAAGGCAAACTGATTTTTTAGAAAATGTGAGAGCTATTTAGTAAAGAAAATTAAAATACTATAAAAGAAGAGACATTGATATCTAATGAGACTTATTTTTTGTCCCACTTTAACAGAAAAATTCAATATGTATTAATTTGTTTACAGGTGCCTTCCAGTGGGAAGTATTGGAAGAAGATATCAGGAAGAAGTTGAAAGATTCTGGGGATGTTTCAAATGTAATTGAGAAAGTTAAATGCATTTTAAAAACACCAGGAAAGGTAAGTTAGTTTATTGTAAGTTATTTTACTTTGACTTTCTCTGAATTATCAGTGATAAACTATGATGAATATAATATCAAATCATAGAAGACTCAGTATAGAAGTAGAAGACTTTTCCTTAAGTTTTTTTTTTTTTTTACCATTTAAATATTTTAAATGTAAACACGTTATTTCACACTATCTCAAATTTTAATTCATGTAAGAATTAAAATATGTGTAAGTCATATCTTTAAAATCTTGACTTGTGGGTTCCATCCTCTGAAAATTCCCCTGGTGCTCAGGGAATATGCAATCTATGCCAAGAATAAAGGGCTGTTGAATTTGTCCAGTTACAGCTAAGCTTGTTGAAGGGATTACTTGCTCACTCCTCACAATTTCAGTCCAAGTAGTTCTCAGAAGCAAGGCAGTTTCTGTGGTGCCTTTTTCAAAAGTTCTGAGAAATCTGTTTGAACAAGTGAATAGTTAAGGGTCTATTTTTCATCTAATATAGGTTCAAAAGTATAAGATTCAAAGATTATAAAAATATAAGCTTTCTGTATGGTCATAAACTTGTGCATGTTAAAACTCTAGTCATTTAGATTGTACAGAGTCTGTAAGGGCTTTCAAAGTAAATTTGTTACATTTTAAAACAATTACATTACACAGTTTGGCCACTGTACTCTAATTTTAGATTCTGTGATAAACAAATTGGTTATAGTAAATAAAAAGCTACTTGCAATGCCTAGTAGACTGTAGGTTTATATTAAATATAAGTAAAAAGTATTATTTCTTTAATTTTTCTACAAGTGATTTTGTCAGTTCTACAACTTAACATTTTGAGTTAATATTTTAAAAATGTAAAATTGTACTAGCTTTTAACGAACATTCCCCAATTATTCTTTAATGGTGAAAATAGACTTTTTTTTTTGACAAAGTAACATAGAATGAAAGGGCAAGATCTTTTCTTGTTTCAATAGCACTTCGAAGCAGGTATACAGAAGCTGTCCAGTTTGACAGATGTGTGGCACTGTGGTAACTCCTTGTGGTTTAATTCATCTGAGTAATGGTTTTGTAGAAATGGTCTCATAAACTTGCATTCTGTTTTTCAAAAGTTCTCTAGAATAACTAGTTTGGGGACCAGTGAAAATGTACATCATGTACATCTGTGTTCTCTCCCAACTCCTGCCCTCACATTCAAGGTGTAGGTGGCAAGGGAATCTGTTTATATAGATGTGTGTATGTGTGTGTGTATATATACATGCATATACACGTAATACATAGAATTCATGATGTACAAACCCATAACCTTTATATGAATGGTTAGAACAGAAGTGTGGCCTTTTGTTCTAAGCCTGAGCCTTTCCTTGGGTTTGATTCTGAACACAGTCATTCTTTTGAGTATGGAGAACAAAATGAATTCTTACTGGTGAAGAGGTGGCTAGGGGCTGTATGAGTTCATGATATTGAACTAAATTCCTTCCTTTACATGGGAGGAAAAGAGTTTTTTGTGCTTTCTTCCTGTTCAGGGGTAAGGGTCTCTCTCATTCATGGAGTATGACACGAGGATGTAACACTGAATTTGAAATCAGGAAACGCATATTTAAATTATGCTGCCACGAATTATCTCTGTGGCTTTGAGCAAGTCTTCTCAGGCTTTCTAGAAAATGAGAGATAAAACTGGATAATTCCTATACCCCTCAAATTCTATGATACTTTTTGACTGTTACTCTCTCTGTGTGACAGTCACATGGATCCTCTCCACCAATCCCTTCAGTGTGTATTAAAATATATGTAGGATCTGAGAATGTACTCTATAAGACTGGAATTTGTATAATCCTGTTTTGCTTCTCTGTCTTGCTCATGGATAGCATTCTGGAGTGTTTTCTTGTAAGGAAGAATAATATTTTTTTCCCCTTGCAGCAGTATTTTAACTTTCCAGCATAGTAGATTAATCTGGAGTGGGGAGTCGATGACATTTATTCTTAATGCTAATGTAGTATGCTTGATTATTTTTTTAGGGATACATCTTTCTGTATTCCCTGGCTAGCTAGGCAGAGGTCAGAGTTCTGGCCTGGGCTGAAGTTCTGCGATTCAGCAGGGGAGATGGCTGGAGGGTGAGGGAAGAGGGGCTGGCCCTTAACTCCTGGGATGTCTGAAAGGTGACAGAAATGACACAAAGCACCAGATCCTGAGTTGGGAGCAGAGGAGGGCTGGAGACCACTAGGTCAGACAGAGGCACTGTTACTGGAGTCCATCAGCTGGAGTGAGAAGGTGTGAGAGGACGGATAACCATGGAAGAGGTTCTCTGGAGCTCCAGATCAGAGATCCAGGTAACCTTTTACAGATTCCAGCAGTCCCTGCTGTGGCTAGGAATGGTATTATAAAACTGTAGATTAAGGTGGAGATGAACCAATTTATCACTCTCTGTTATTTTAATAGTGAGCTAGTAAACAGTAGGATGTGGTGTAACAGACGAAAAATTGGTATTTTTTATTAACTATGAATTAAGTCATTGCGTACATACTTTCTTAATTAGTGAACAAATGAGCGTGTTGTATATGTAAGCGTATTTTTCTAGGCATTCATATCAGGTAGGACTCTTGGGGATTTAAGACCCCACAGCTTCTCGGCCGTAGAGTTGAGTTTTCACTTAGCCTTTCATTCAGTGCTGTGAATGCTGCATTGTGCGGTGTTGCTCGTTGACAGGTAGTAGATGTAGTTCTTAAGGGTAGGTAGGCTTCCATGAAAGCTATGATCAGAGATGTCACAAAGTAGGTAATCATTATTTCTTCAGACATTTAGCACAGTTTTCAAATTCTCTAACTAGCCCATATATATTAGCAAAGCTTTTTGTATAACATTTACCCTTGTATTTTTGTTTTTCTTTACAGATTAGTTGCCTAAGGAATTGCAAAACCTATCAAGCCAGAAAACCTCTGTGGTTTTATAACACTTCCCTCAAGTTTTTCCTTAATAAACCAATGCTTGCTGATGTTGTCTTTGAAATACAAGGTATGGTTTAATTTTTACAAAGTTCATCATTCACTAGATTGTTTTCTTACCTATTTTTATTTCAGCTTTGACTATTTTAGGTGTAGGGATGACAATTCTTCATTATAGGATATGAATTAACACTGACTGAATTTTAAGAAAATCTTCCAGGGAAATGAAATATTTTGTTAAAATAAAAGATACTTTTTTTTCTTTAGTTTTTTCCCCCTCTTTATCACATGTTTCATTAACTTTTAGGGACCATTAAAGGAAGGAGTGATCTGTGTTATCATCCCATTAAGTATGTTTGTTTATTTCTTTAAGGTCCCAGTTTTTGAGTCCTCTGAAGCCAGCTCCCTTAAAATTATATTTATTACCTTCGGCCCATTTTATTCAACTCTCTTTTCATTTGAGCATGGGGAACTAACCATGGGCTGGCGATCATACCTAGCTTACACCAGGCGTCTGTAGGTATTGCTGCATTGATTCTTCCCAGCGCTCTGAGAATTATTATCAGAGCAACTAAGAGCTGCTTTTTTACCTCTGTAGGAAAGTAATGTTACCTAATTTTAATAAAGGTGAGCTGTTTTAATGCCCACTATCGATTATTTGCTTGGATAATTTTTTACTTTAGTAGATTAAAAGCATGATCTTAAAAATGAATGTTGGATACCTTCAGTTATCCTAGAAGGAGTTGTTTTCAAATGAAATAAGTAGAACTTCAGATGTGATATTACTAAAAGGAAAATAGAATTCTATTTTATGGTAGAAATATATGGCAGCTAACAGTCATTCAACTTTTACAAAATTTTT
Source organism: Cynopterus sphinx (assembly GCA_030015415.1). Classification (NCBI taxonomy): domain Eukaryota; kingdom Metazoa; phylum Chordata; class Mammalia; order Chiroptera; family Pteropodidae; genus Cynopterus; species Cynopterus sphinx. The sequence goes on from CM057379.1 coordinate 55,456,783, forward strand.
CCCTGAAAAGTTCATTTTACTTTTAATTTTGGCCACTTGTGAAGACAAACTGAATTGGGAACTTTCCAGAGTGCTTTCTCATAGGCTACCGTCAATACTGTCTGCAGTATTAGCTTGGGACACTGAGAATGGGACAATAAGAGTGACTTTAAAATACATAGAAAATGATTTGGAAAAAAAGAAAGCTAATAAGAGACCAAATCTGCTTATTTGCATAGGAGTTATTAATACCTGTTTGCATAGGAGGCCTTGACATCAAACATTATGTTAGTAAAACCAGAAAAGATTTTCAAAAGGAATATACAACCTATGAAAATATACGTCATATTAAGAAAAAAGAAAGAAGCAGTGACGTGGAGAATCCTTTCTCCTTATAATCTCTGCCTTTTCTTCCATGATTCCACCTACAAACCCTCTACAGACACTCGCTCACACCCCTACCTGTGCGGAGGCTGAGTCCAGAAGGGCTGGAGGGCTGGCTGTATGAACAGCAGCTGCTGTGATGCACCTTGTAGCCTTTCCAGCTCCAAAACCAAGGCCTCCCAGGGGTTTGGGAGCAAAGAGAAGCAGGAATGGATGGCAGCAGCAGTTTTTCTGCCATCAGCTGGAGGTCAGACAGGTGCAACTTCTACAGAGCTTGGGGAGGGTGGCTTCCAGTGTGTGGAAGGCAGCTGTGCTGTCTCTGGAGGAGGCGGACCCTTTGGTCTGGTTGGGATCTTGCTTGGGTAAATATTTACCATGTAATAGGTTTGGCTGTGTTACTTTACACTTCTGATCCTTTGTTTCCTTGCCTGTAAAGTGGGGATACTAATCTCTACCTCGTAGTGTGGTCACAGGGATTGAGGTGGTTTGTGTAAAGGTGTGTTTGAAGGCCTGACTGGTGGACCCCCTTCCCTTGCCCTTGCCATGGCGTCCAGCACTGGTGGGTCAGTGCACGGTTCTTCCTGAATCCAGGGCCTCCTCATATCCTTCTTTTACAGTGTTCCAGGCTGTCATCAAAAACTGGCTGGAATTGACATGGGATTATTTACTATCCTTTTAAGAGTCATCAAAAAAATACTACCGCCCCCAATTTGTCGTTGGCGTTTCTTTTTTCCATTACATAATTATTTAAAGAAGCTACTATAGCAGTTCTAAAAAGTAGTCTTGGTAAACATTTAGATCTGATATAGAAGGATAGGAGTTTCCATTTGACATTTGAATCTGCATCTCATAAAAAGTGCTTTTACATTCTGTCTTTGTTTACTTAAGCAGTACACATTCTAACTAGGCAAGTTTGTGGTTTTCAGAACAAAACAAACATTTCTGAAAATCTCTTAAAACTTGTCAAGGAATTGTGAAGAAGGTATAACAAATGTAGTACTTTAGTATATAATAACAACAAAAAACTTTTGAGGATCTATGGAAAATTACTAGAAAATGGGGTTTTAAATTTTGTTTTGCTCTTAAAACTCTTTTCCTTAAAAAAAAAAAAAAAAGCTTCTTAAAGCTGTAACACCTATTAGATACTGCAAAAGAAAGATACTTTAGGCTTGGCATTTTCAAAGAAGATGTTAATCTTTTAACTAGAAAATATTTTTTCCCCTCCCTGAGTAATTTTTCAGCTCTATCTTATTGCTGTTTAGTGTATAAACACTACGTTGTGTTTATTCAGAATGTTTTATACAGTGTTTATATATTTGTACAGTTGATATACAGTGTTTTCAAATATGGCTGTACTGAGGTATTGTATTGCAGTTTCACAGGACAATATATAACACTGAAACAGTAGTTTAAAAAGGTGAGACACAAGTTGACATTTTCCAAGCTAAATTCCAAGCTTGAAATTGGCTTGAGAATGCTAATTTAAGGTACTGCTGATTCTGTAACCACATTATCCATGGAAAATTTGTTAAAATTCCAAGGTTGCCTACCAAATTCCTTCCTCATCCTATTCACTTGGTATTATTGGCCAATCTTAAATTCCTCTACTTAACCCAAATTATAGGTTATCTGGTTTGTTTAAGTGACGCTTCTAATTTTCCTTTTCTTTTTTTCATGGTCTCCTATTTAAGATGTTAAAACCTTAAAATTACAAGTCAAATTGCATTACCTGTTTGAATTCTTTGTTGATTGCTGTGTGCAAATATAGCTAGCATGTTTTGAGAATGGAAACTGGTTTTGTGGATGGACACTGACGCTGAGGGCAAGTAGCCTAAAGGCAAAGAGGCAGGGAAGGGAAGGGGCTCAGAAGGAGGGAGGGTGTCTGCTAAGGGTGCATGACAACCCGCTCACTGTGGCCCCTTCTCCCTGCTCCTGTGGGAGGTTTGCCTGTGAAATTACATTGCCAGGCAGTGAGTTCAAAACTGTCAATGTCAGGAGATGCTTGTGAATCCTGAGCGGTTACTGGCTTTGAAGAAAGCCAGTGGAATTTGATGGAACTCTTCTCTTCTTTGCTGAGCCAGTGTTGTTTTGCTAGGAATTAAAGAGGGCGAAGAATCAAATAATTGTAAGTATTTTAGAGAAGAATATATGCCCTTGAGAAGTATGAGCTTTTAGGTATACATAGGCATAGGCAAAGATTTTGGGGGAGAATAGGGTAGTTTGTCTCATAGAGTTACTTTTTGCAAGGTGACAGTTTTGTCACTCACACTGGCTGTGGTGTGTTCCATCAAACTAAAACCTCAACTACTCCTAAGCAGGGTAGCTATGTCTTTCTCATCTGTGTATCTTCAATATCTGACATGGTGAGTGGCACAGGTGGGTGCCTGAGAGTGATCTTTTGAACTTATCTAGACTTAACTGAAAGCTGGCTGTTGAATCATGGTTTCCTAAAGTGGTGGGGTGGTGAGAACTGCTTCTCTACCCACAAACCCTGTGTGACACATGTCCCTCCTGGCGGTGCCTTGGTGTGGCAGTATAGTATCTGGAGAAGCAAGCTTTTACTAGAGAGTCAGTTTAGTTTAATGAGCTTCAGTGAGAGATGTGGGCTGAGGGGCCTTTAAAATGTAAAGTCCCTCTGGCTGTCTCACAGAGGCGGCAGGTATTGTTCATTTAGGAAGGAGGTTCTTTAGTGGGGTAGTATGCTGGGTAGACAGCAGGGGACTAGGCCATGCCCTTTCATTTCCAAAAAATCTGAAATGTTCCCCTTGGCTTCAAAAGAGAGACCCTTGGCATTCCTTGAGTTGGCCAAAAAAAATAATAGTATTGTTTTCTTCGGAGGCACACGGGCAGGGATGGGTGGTGGTATTTCAAGACAATTTGAAAGGATTAAAGGATAGATGTTTCATTATAAACACATAAAGCAAAATATTTCAGTGTTTCTCTTTTCAGGAAATATAAACTAAATAACAAAAAACTGCTGACTTTAAAGTTGTTGGTTTCAAAGTCAACTTTTGAACTTTTTTTCGATTAAAAACGAATGTCTCTGAGTTAATGCTGGTTGTCACCTAAAAATTTGGTTTCCATGTATCAGCTTAGCTGTGCCTAATACAATACTACTCCAATTAGAAGAAAACTTATAGAGTAATAACTCTGCAGGCTTATCTTGCTTGGCTTTTTTTTTTCTCTTTTGAACCTTGCAGGTACAACAGTGCCAGCCCACAGGGCCATCCTGGTAGCCCGTTGTGAAGTGATGGCAGCTATGTTTAATGGGAATTACATGGAAGCAAAGAGTGTTCTGATTCCAGTTTATGGTGTTTCCAAAGAGACTTTTTTGTCATTTTTAGAATACTTGTATACAGACTCCTGTTGCCCAGGTAAGCAGCATAAGTGCTATATAATATCTCACAGTTCTTTCCTTGTCACCCATTTCGATAAATTTCCTTCTGTAAAATCTGTTTTCACTTAAAGTTTATCAGAGTTGACATCATGAAATGTGCTAAATTAGCAGGTGGAGGTGGTATTGGGACAACAGTGAATTTTCAGTCAATTCTAGTGGAAGAGCAGTGATGGGGTACCTCCTGTGGGCTCTCAGACTCTGACAAGTTCACATGTCCCAGCCTGCAGCACCAACAACTGGTGGGCACGGTGGGCGCTTTGGAGATGGAGGTGTCTCGTGCCCAGCAGTCAGTCCAGTTCTACAGACTGGAGCAGAGACCTTCTGAGAGCACTGTCCCTTCCATGAAAAGCAGAGGATTGGACAACTGCTTTTGTAGTTCTGAATTCTGACTAAGGCACTTTTAAGGACTTTCAATATTCTGAGACCTCCTTGGTCATCTCTTGGGCCCAGAGGACATGAATCTTTTGAAGGCTTTCTTCTGACTTTTCCTAAAGTGAGACTCTCCTAAAGCTGACTTCTCCAAAACTTTTCCTAGGATGTTTAGAATCCCAATGGACTGTAGGATTTATTTCTCTGTTCACGACCTAGAACCATCTTTGATAAGAACTAATTTTCTGTGACACTCCAGCTTGAAACAGATCTCACAGGTTTTCACTAGCTGGAGGCACTGTGGAGAAATTGCAGAATCCTTTCTATAGATAGGCCTTAGGATGCAGGCATGGGAGCCCCCTTTGATTAATCTTCTTCTTTTGGCCACCAGATGGCTCCGACCACAAACACAACTAGAATAAGGCCCCAGTGGCTTCCTTCAGGGCCCAGAGATCTTGATTTCAGGAACTCTCCAGGAACACTAGCAAATATAAAAAGAAAGCATACATTTCAGACCATCCCTCCCTTCAGGTTTACTACTTTGATTTTTAAATTTGGATATTTAAATTTGTATGTGCTATCTTCGTTATTGAAACCTCTTAATTTTTAAAGAAGTAATGAGCCCTCTAGTAAAAAGTTTTAGGAGCTCCTCCCTGAAAAAGATTCATTTTTAATGGAATTAATTCTGGTCTTGCAGCTAGCTGGAGTATTTTGGAGTTAGTTTGTTATTGCTGTCAGTGGTAAAGACGGGCTTATCATTTTTGCTTAATGAAAATGAAAGCACTGATTCTCATCAGAATAAGTGTTAATTTTTATTTTATTATTTAAATACTGGCAAATTTGTATAATAAATTTAAAAATTTGACCAGATTTGACATAAGAAAATTTAGTTTCTCATCATTCTCTTACTAGAGTAATTGGTGCTTTGAATTTTCAGTTTTTTCTTGCTAGTGAGAAAAAATGTTTAGAAAAACAATAACTGTAGGACAAAGCACTTTAAAAATTGGTAAAAGGCCTGGGGGTAAAATGAGTGTGAAGGCTTTAATTCTTTTTAAATGGAGTAATAGTTTAGAATGCTGACTCTTTAAAGGTTTTTTCTAGGCATTCTATCTTACTTTAGATGATATAGTCAGCATATTTTTGTGGTTTTTTTGTTGTTTGGTTTTAGGTCATTAAAGAAGTGGTTTTATTGTCCATTTTTTCTTATTTATCCTCTTGCATCAGCTGGCATTTTCCAGGCCATGTGTCTCCTGATCTGTGCTGAGATGTACCAAGTGTCCAGACTGCAGCACATCTGTGAGCTGTTCATCATCACACAGCTGCAGAGCATGCCAAGCAGGGAACTGGCATCCATGAACCTCGATATCGTTGACCTACTCAAAAAAGCCAAGGTAACTGGCCCTATGTCTCTGCTTGATTTTTTTTTTAATCTTATATAAAAAAATATATTACTCTTTTCAAAGTTCTGTTTATTAAGAGGTATATTAGTACCCGTCTTAGTTTGGAATTGTGGCCAAAGTGCCCTCATAATAATTTCTGTGGGTAGGTAATTTTGAAACATAGGGTTTTTTTGCAATCTCTTGCTAAGGAGGAAGAATTTGCTGATATGGAATTCTTTCAAGTGAATGGTGGCCCTTATTAGAGTCATTTGAGTGTGGTGTTATATATTGTCATGTAGACATTATAGAAAATAGAATTTACATTGAATTTCCCTAAAATGATGACATCTTAGGTTTCTTGAAAGGAAGGTGATAGGATTGGTCCATACATACTGATAGAATTGATCAGGCTAAACTGATTTAGGAGTTCATTTATTCATTCATCCCGTCACTTCATGTTTTGAAGTTCCAGTTGTTTGTAGGAGATATTGGTATACTTCATTAATCCTTACCTTTCATTGCTCTATCTCAGTTTCAGGAATATATTCAGTAAAAATAATTGAGTTGAAAATCACTACAGTACACCATGCTTCCTGGCCTCTGCTAAGCTCAAGGCCTTTTTGTTTTTAATAATTATATTGTTACACTTTCTAGGGAAGAAACAGAGTTTACATATTCAACTAATTGTGACTGACTGTAGTTACAAAGACCCTAGAATATGAATCTGAAAAAGGATTGGCCTAGGTCTGAAAATAAACTAGGTCTGCTTTCTTGAAATTTACTTCTGGGACTCGCAGATGTTGTCCCAGTCAAACATCTGCCATCTCCTCCTTTCCCTTGTTTTATTCCTGGGAGCAGGGAGTTTATCCAGACAGGTCATCCAACCATCGGTTATTTAACCATTTCATCACTTGCCCTAGGACAGTTTTAAGGCTTGCAGCTGTCATAGCACACATATGTACTGAACTTGCCGTCAGCTGAACCTTCCTAGGTCTTTTCACAGGAATGTATTTGATCCATCATTACAGACTATCAGAACTATGTAAAATGTTACCTGGCATACAACATATTGGTTAACTCTGTCAATTTTGGCATCCAGATTTAAAATATATGACAAGTTTGTCTTTATCCAAGATGTTGACATAGAGCCACATAGTGGGGCAAGGGACTGACTGTGTAACAGCTAAAACGTGGCGTCCAGGCTGAGATGATTTCATTAATCGACATATATATTTCTGAGCATAGGTGGGAGCTCACTTAAAGCATCTATGTCATCTCTTACTATCTTCCTAACTATGTTGGAGTCATGTCTCATAAATGAGTCTTAAGATCACATGTATTTAATATTAGGGTAAAAACAAATTTAAAAAATCTAGTAACCCTGATCTCTCTTTGTAATACATTTACATTGAGCTTGAGATAAATAGCTACCCTCTAGATTTAATTTAAAAATCCTTTTTTATTCTTTCTAGCATTTTCACAACCGTAGTTCATTTTCTATGTATCATTTTCATATTATGCTAACAGGTCTGTCAATCTTTTTTTAAAAAATGGGCACAGATTGTCTTTCCTTATCTTGTAGTATCTTTTTAAATAGTTCATGCTTAAGAGAACTTCCTGTATGGTTACTCTGATTTCTTTTGGTTCCTCCCCTCCCAAACACCTATACACACACACATACATGGTTCCTCATAATGTCATTTGTGTGAGCATCGTTAGAAACTCTTCCTGACCTGTGTTTTCCCTGACTGAGTATGGTTTCTGACTATGTGATGATTGTTATTTTTTCCCTTGAATTATAAAAGTCTAGGATAACACTTTTTTAATTTTGCTGTTTGTTTTTGAAGACTTTTCTTTTTGCTAGGATGAAGCCTGCATTTACCAGTTTTTTTCTATTCTAATCCTGGTAGTTCTTAATTTGGCAATTATGGTTCCTAGATAACAGCATAATTTTCTCCCCAAGTTTTCTTTGAAGTTTCTAGTTTTATAGTATATTTTACCAGCCATTTCATCCTGTAGTCAGAATTTAGTTAACCATTTCCTCACTTTTTCTCTGATTTCTAGGAGGCGAAATTATCTTTTAGCAGATTTAGAATTCCAGTAGCTCTCTGAATAATTGAAATTTCCAGTCCTTCTATCATTTCTACCAGTTTTGTGTTGTGTATCAGGAAAGTATCATTCTGCTCTCACTTTCCCCTAACCTCTCTCAATTTTTTACCTTGATTCTACCTTTAGATTTGTGTTTTTTTATCAGGTTGAACTCCTGACCTGTAACAGAGACTTCTTTCTCATAATGAGATCAGTTCATTCAGATTGAGGTAGAGATTTCTTTATCTCTACTCCTCTTTAAGCTCTGTCGAGCTAAACTCATGATTCCTGTGAAGTTCTGCTTACTCTCATATTATAGTTTTAAACTCAACTTCTTATACTCTGTGCATTAATATTTGTCTGCATTAGGCCACCCATTTTGTTTCTAACCTTTTCCTAAGTACTTTCTCCACCACCATTATTCTTTACAGAGTTATTTGGCTTTATGGTTTTCTTTCATGCTTTTCTTTTTTATTCTGTCATTTATTTTAGTTTAAACCTATTTTCTCAAGTCAGCACATATTCTTCCCCAAAAGTAGTTTATAGTGAGATGCATTCTATCTCTTGCAAAGAGCTCACAATTATGATACCTTAAATCATGGTCCAAAATGAAATTTGACATTTGCACTATGTTTTTGTAGCCAGCAATTCATTTCTATGATCTCCCTTTTCTTTCAAAGTCACAGCCATTAGGCAGTGTTCTGAAGTTCTGTTGGTAGGTTATCTGCTCTGGGTTAATCAATCATCTCTTAGTGCTGGTGGCTTCTATTAAAATAGGTACATGTTCTTGCTCTATTCCCTTGAGATCATTCACATTGATCTACTAAAAGATATGGTGAAAAAAGATTGTTTTTTCGATCTTTTTTATGATGTGGGATTAGATAAACTATAAAGTCTCGTACAACTCAAAAATTTTGATTTTGTATAGTAAAAGTTAGAGGGACCTATGAATTTACATGTTAAAGTATTCTTGCACTAACTTGAAAAGATCAATACTTGAATTTCTTTTTTAAGATTTGAGATTATAACTCTTTCTTCAATTTAGCATTACTTATTTCTCATATAATATTTTTGAGGTGTCATTAAAAGAGCTATAGCTAGCCCAAAGGTAGAAACAACCTAAATGCCCATTAGCAGATGAATGGATAAACAAAATCTCTATACATACAGTGGAATATTACTGAGCCTTAAAAGGATGAAATTTTAATACATGTTGCAACATGGATGAACCTTGAAGGTATTATGCTAAGTAAAATAAGCCAGACAGATAAAGGATAAATATTGTGTAATTCAACTGATGAGGTACCTGGAATAGTCAGATTCATAGAGGTAAAATAAAATAGTGGTCACCAGAGACTTGGGGTAGGAGGTAAAGGAGAGTTATTTAATAGCTAAAAAGTTTCAGTTTGGAATGATAAAAAAAAAAAAAAGTTCTGAAAATAAGTAGTGGTGATGGTCACACAATAATGTGAATGTACTCAATGCCACTGAGTACATTGAAGATGGTTATACATATTTTATCACAATAATAAAAAGAAAAGAACTACACTTGTACACCAAAGTTGCCTGCCAGCAAGTTGCTGTAATCTGAATTGAGCGGTCAGGTGGATCAGGGAATACACTGGATTGGCACCAAGACGGCAATGTCGTGGTCCTGTTGCTCTGAGATCCCCCTCCGTTAGCTGTCGGAACTCACAATGAGAAATATGCTGGAAATCGTGTTTAGCATAACAGTATATCTGAGATAAAAGCAACTCTTCTCATAGAAATATTTACACATTGCAGCCCGTACCATTAGGCTGATGACATTTCTTCTTCAAAATAATTTTTGGTTTGCTCCTCAGGTGAATTTGTTTAGATTTAACCAATTATATACCTTTGCTAACCATAATCTTATCTCTGCTACACAGATAGAAGTGAGGTTAGTGAATGCCATGACCTTAGATTAAAAGCTTAAACTAAGTCCCGAAGAACCTCAAATAGTATTTGTTAATCAGAGATGCAACCACGCATCTGCTTAAAGACATTCGGCCACTCCAGCAGCGGTAGCTTGTTATTCACTTGATTTAGTTTCTTCATTGATGCAATTTTATTATTATTTGTTATTAATGCTCCCCTTTTCCTTTCTGTTGTCAGAATAATCTGAAGACAACATCGTGTACGGACACATTAAACATGGATTTGGGCTCTCCATGAGTTCTTTCTGATCCTAATCATCATGTTGATGGTCATTATGTACAATATTGTTTTACTTTCCATTTTTCTTGCAGTTTCACCACTCTGATTGCCTTTCAACCTGGCTGCTTCATTTCATTGCCACTAACTACCTCATCTTCAGTCAAAAGCCTGAATTTCAGGATCTTTCAGGTAGATTGCCAATTACTTCGTTGAAAAAAAACTTTATGTTCTTTGTTCTTAGATGTGAGACATAATTTGTAGAAATAGGTTTTTTTAATGTAAAACATTTATATATATATATATATATATATATATATATATATATATATATATATATGCAGTGCAGTAATTGAGGACACTGTGACTTATAGTCACCTATGTCACATAAATAAATTACCCTGTGTTACTCAAAAAGTTTTCTAATGATTGTTTTATAGCTCACAATCATTTTTAAATGCATTTTTCCCTTAAGTATAGAGATAAGGTGGCCTCAGGTGACATTTGATTTTAATAAACGAGCTCTTGTTTTTAACCACCCAAGGCAGGAGCAACATTTAAACATAATAGATTTAAAACTTTATTTGCAAAGGAATTGTAACTGTTATGTATTGTCTATAATACATAGTTCTATTGTACTGAAATCTATATCTATTAAGTATATCTATATAGGAGTTGACTCTGCTACTTGGGAATAACATTTTTTTATTGCTCAAAGAGTGTTGCAAACCTTACTGAACAGGTATTTTTTAAGGTAAATTATAAATATTAAAACCAGTCAGAGGTTGAGCTTCTTAGTGTTGCATAAGAGGAAAGAAGATGAAAATAGACTGGTCATCAGAGTAGACATTCAGTCTAGATACAGTGGTTTGCTCATCATATTACCTAGAATAGACTCAAGGAATAATCAAGTTAAAAGAAAAAGAAAATTAAAGACAACTTAGTCAAGTAGTTTCAAACTCTAAACAGAACTATACTAGGAGACGCCTGAAGGTCTGCCAAGGTGGGGCAGAGAGTAGGAAGTGGGCGAAGAAAGAGGAGGGAGTGAAGCAGAAAAGTGAAAAGGAAAGGGAAGGCTAAAATTTGTAGTTCTTGGACTCACCCTTCCTATTGTTAATTAGTTCCACTTTTACCTGTTTTATATCTTAGAGTTTTACATAAAACTTTACTTGTAAAAGAATCTATTGCTAAAAGATGTGAAAATCTCTGGTTTCATTGTACAGTTCAGGAAACCAAAAAATAATACAGTCAGTTTTTGGCAGATGTGTTGGCAGACATAGTCAGCCAATCAGCAAGCATCCTTACATAGAATTCAGTTGTTAGTGCCATTGAGTGATATTTACTAACCATTTATACTTTGGGCAAGAAAAAAAGCCCATTCATATAGATAAAGCATGTTTCTGCTTGCTGTTAGCAGGGACATTCTTATACAGTTAGTCTTTTTTTCTTTGCCCCCAAGCAAATGAATACTTTTATTAACATGGTAATTTTTTAACACAGGGTAGGGTTTTGACCTTGTCAGTTCTGCAACTCAGATGAACTTAACAGCTGGACAACTTATGAACCTTGAAGACACCTAGTTCCTGTCCAGTGCAGACAGTCCTTGTTTATCTTCTCCTCAAGGGCTTGCAGATATCTCTTTCTTGTTATACCCAGAATCCCCTGAAATACATCAGGGTATTACATCAACTTGTACAGAATACCCAGATTCATCTTCCAATCTAGGTTCCCTGTCAAATAAAGCTAAGGTTGTCCAAACAAACTGACCAGACAGGTTACATCAGATAGCGTGCCACATAAAATTCAGTTTTGAACAAAATACATCTCTCGGTCTTTAAGAATTCAATTACAAATGAAATGAATGAACACTTTGATTTTAGAATCACCTTCATTATGACACCTTAGGTTGCCTTCATTTGTAAAGGAAGAATAATTATTTTTCACTAACTGTCTTGTATACATATGTGATACATGTGAAGGGTACTATAGCAACCTTGGGAGAAAGATGCTCTAAATCCTTTGAGTAATTAATTTTTATTTTGTTACTAATACAATTACCTATAACATATGTTATGATCACCTGGCATGGTGAAAAGCAGAACTCCAAGGTGTATTTTGAGAAGATGGGGTAAGAAGATGAGCCTGTGTCAGTGATTTTCTTACATTCCTTTGAAGGGAATCAAAAGGGTATCACGAGTACACCGCATCAGTGCTTATGTCCAGGACCAGCTGTGATGCATCCTCTTGGGCAGAGAAAAAAAGCCCCTTGTGGATAAGAGAGAATATGATAGTCTCAGTATGTAGTCACAGACTGGTAGTGTGTGGGTTGAATATAGCCTGCCAAGGTGTTTTATTTGAAGCACATGGTTTTTTGGACAGAAAATAGGGGGTTCTGTGAAAGTGTGCACACTGTATAGTAAACCTCCAGCTTCCTTCTTATGTCCAGGTTCTAGAAGTCTGGCAGCCAGGTGTTCGTTACCTTGACTCCCACAGTCTGAGCAAGAAATTGAAGCATTCTTCCCTGGCCTCAGAGAAAAAAAAAATGTACAGGTGCAATCATTTGGGAATTATTTCATGAATCCACTATTAATCTGCTCAGTCATGCTTCAGTGCATCCCACCAGACAGCAAGTCCTACCAAAGCTCCAAAGGTTGCTAAACACCTGTATCTCATTTCTCATGTAGAGATAACTGAAGATCAATAGGTAGTTGAGGCAATGTCCAATGTGAAAGATAGATACCCAAACCAAAAGAAAATGAATAAAAACAAAAGAGACATGAATAAGAAAACCTACAGTCTTTCTACCGATGTTTTTCTTTCCTTGTGAGTCTTTCTCTGTGTGGCTCCTTTACTATTCAACAGAATACTTGATTTAGGAGACTTCCGGTCACCAAATGTATGGGGTTTTAACCCACACCAAGCAATTTTCCACACCACCACCCGGATGTCCTACAATTTAACTCAATTTGGACACTCTTATCTGGAGATACAGTGACAGAGTCAGATCCCACAAGTTAAGGGCTCAGTCCCTCAAGATTGTTCCCCTCCCCACTCAGTCACCCATTGAAAGTTCATTGCTTCTGACTGACTGGTTATAGATTAGAGGTTCCAGTGACCCCTTCCTTGGGTCTAATTAATCTGCTAGATCAGCTCACAGGACTCAAGGAAACACTTATGTTTACCAATTTATTACAGCTACAGATGAACAGCCAGATAAAAGAAACATAGGATGAGGTCTGGGAGGGTCCAGAGTGCAGAAGCATCTGTCCCAGTGGAGTTGGGGGTATGTTACCCTCTCTACACGTGACTGTGTCCACCAACCTGGAAGCTCTTCCAGCCTTATAGTTTGGGATTTTTATGGAGGCTTCGTTACCTGGGCATGATTGGTCATCAACTCCACGTTCAGCCCTTTTCCCTCCTTAAGAGAATGGGGGGAGACGGTGGGGCTGAAAAGTCTAAGCTTCTAATCATGGCTTTCCGATGACCAGCCCTCATCCAGGAGCCCAGTAAGAGTTGCCTCATTATAACAAAAGACATTGCTATCACCCAGGAAATTACAAGAGTATCAGGAGCCCTGAGTCTGGAACTGGGGTTAAAGACCACATTTTAGAACAAAAGATGCTCCTATTGCTCTCTTATTACTGAGACAATTACAAGGGTTTCAAGCGTTCTGTGCCAGGAACTGGGGGCAGAAACCAATATATTTTCTGTTATCTCACCAGAAGGAACATAGAGGAATAAAAAGACACAAGGAGTAGAAGAAAACCTAAAACAAAACAAACTCTAACATCCTCAAATAATAAGAGATATACATATGTAAAAAAGTAGGGATAGAATGTTATTAAAAAGAAACAGTATTTGTAAAGACAAAATGGAATGATGGTTTCCAAGGACTTGGAGTAGGGAGCAGTATGAAATTGTTTAATGGGTACAGGGTTTTAGTTTTGCAGACGAAAAGAATTCTGGGTCTTGGTTGCACAACAGTGTGGATGCACCTAACACTACTTAGCATGTATTGAACACTTTAAATGGTTATGATGGTTTATTTTATTTTATGTGTATTTTACCACGATTTACAAAAAACAGTAAAAGAACAAGAAGTCATTCCTGGAAATTAGAAATACAATAGCAGAAGGAAAAACAACCAAATAAAATAATAGAAAGATAAAAGATAAGGAAGTCTCCCAGAAATTAAGACAAAAAGGTAAACAGATAACTAGGAGGAAAGGTTTTTTTAAAAAAATGGACACTCAATCTAGGAGGTGAAGCACCTGAATATTAGACATTAGCACGGGGTGGTGGGGGGGAAGCAGTGGGTTGGAAATTATCAAGAAATAATACAGGAAGTTATCTCAGTAATGAAGGACCTGAGTCAACAGATTGAAAGGATCTACTAAGTGCTCAGCTCATTGAATGTACAAAGTACATCATTGCGACATGTAAGAATGCCAGCTGTAAATAGAAAAATCTATAAGTTTACAGGGTTAAAAAAAAAAAACCCAATAGATCATTTACCAAGGACTGAATCTGAGTGGTAGTGGAATCACAGCCTTGGCAACTAGAAAACTGAGGTACTGTCTTCAACATTCTGAGGGACATCTTCAACCTGGAACTCTATACCAAACCAAATTGAAAATTGTGTGCTAGAGTAGATTGAGGGCTTTTCATCACAAGCAAAGTTTCAAAAATACTTCTTATGCACCCCCTTTTTTCAGGAAGCGAATAAAGTTTCTGCTTCACCAAAACTAGAAGAGAAACAAAAGGAAGGACATGAAGTCCAGGAGTAGAGGGATCCAACACAAAAGCATGAATCAGGCCTAGAAAGTAAGACTACAGGAATGGAAAGTTTATCTAATAACTGTGGCCTGGTGCAAGAGAAAACTGAGAGGACTTTGAAGAGTTTGGAAGGTCGAGTTAGTTACAAAGAGAAAACCAATTATATGGAAAAAAAAAAAGATTATTATCATCTTCAGGAAAAACAAGTCTTATTTGAGAGGGAAAAAAAAAGACCGTAATCAAATACTGCTTGATGAAGCAATTTACAAGCTGTGTCCTGATGACCGATTTTAGCAAAGTTGTATTCAGTGATTTTGGAAGGCTTGAGGGAGGAGTAGGGAATATACAGCAGAGCTTGGATATCATCTATTAAATAGGAGACCAGTAATCAATACCTAAACTCGATCACAAATAAAATATATTCAGTTAACATTCTTTTTCTAAAACTTTTAGTGGAAGAACGCGGTTTTGTTGAAAAGCACAGATGGCCGTCGAATATGTATTTGAAGCAGCTTGCGGAATACAGGAAGTACATTCACTCCCGGAAATGCCGATGCTTAGTAATGTAACCTGCGCGTTTACATACATACCCTTTTAAAATTATTAGTAGGAAGAATGGGATACCTCTGGCTTCCAGTGAAATTCCTGTGACCGAAACCAATAATAGGCGTTAAAAAAAATCGTCCTACAGCTTAATGTCTTTATTAGCTTTCTATGAAAAAAACAATTGTGATCTTAAAAGGGAACAAAATAGATCATAGGCTAAATCTAAGGCTTCACCCTAGTATCTAAAGCTGGTGTACAGCTACTTTTACCTTTTAAGATGCCATTACTTTAGTGATATTAATACCCTTCCCAGTTAAGAAATGATTAAATTTTTTTAAAAATCATATAAGATTCAGAAATTTCATCATGTCTGATTAATTGCTCTGTTAAAATAAGGGGTATTCAAAGACCCAGTAGGACTATTTCTATAATGAAGAACCATCATGAAAAGAAAATTCTGTTTTTATCTGAACAACCCAACTGAGCCACCTTGTCTCTTCGTGATTTTGCATAGGTAGGAAACCTAAATAGGTGACTTTATGGCCAGGTAACCTGTGTGGTTGCACAGGGCCCTACATGTAGAAGGGGCCCTGCCTGGTTCACTACTCTGCTATCACCATCTTGAAATTGGTAGTATTGTTTGAAGAAGGGCCTTGCATTTCTTTGTGCTAGGCCCCCCGAATTATGTCTGTCTCCTAGCAGGATATACACTATGTTTTCTTGCTCCAACATCATTCTTCCTGAAAGCAGAAAAGAGACACTGACATCAAGGGAAGAAAAGGAGACTTTCTGGAGGAAAGAGAATATGGGGATTCTGGGATCTTTGGAGAAGCCTGTCCCACCCAGGGCCTATGCTGCCACCTCAGCTGGCAAGTGAGAAATTCTTTGTGTTATCTTAGCTTTAAAACACTCACAGTCCTGGCTCTTATCACAGTTGAGCAACTACTGTCTTGATCATTCTGTAAGACCAAGATATTGGTAAAAGTGACTAACCAGCATGACTTTAATGTGCATTTATCAAGATGCTCATGGGAAAGCATGCTTTCTACAAAATTCTCTATCAAAGGTTAAAGATATTTTTGTTTTGGTGATTTACTATGATTACGATGTTAGTGACTTGAATTGTTTGAATTCTTTCTGAGGACCTCAAGGTTATTTGATGAGAAGTAGCATGAATCTTGTCCTTCAGGGTTAGAGAAAGGTATAAATGAAGTTGTTAATGTAGAGAAAGTGGTAGTAGAATAAAGGACAAAATTATAGTTTATATGACATGTCAACAGAAATAATCCCATCAGATGCTTACAAGCTGACAGATGGAAAACTAGATTACTATTTTATTGTTAGCATCATTTTCATCTGTAATACAGTATTGGATATCTTTTAAATTTTTATTTACTTTAGAATACACATAGTTTTCCAACTGTTAAAAGATTTGATTAAACAGTTTTATACTATAGCATTAGAATCACATACAGTTAGTCCTTAGATGTAGACCAACACTGTCAGAGTAAAACAGTAAAAATTTCCTACATATATCCTCCAAGAAACCTGATTTTAATTGAATTGTGCTGATGAAGATTACTGAAATACATTTGATGTTTTTTGTATTTTAATCACTTGAGTTAATCAACTATTGGCAAATCCCATTTGACAAGGATTATTAGCCTTCTAAAGAACAGATAATGTAGTAGATTGCTAGAAATTCATTCACATTTAAGAACTTTTAAAATTCAGTGGTAAGCATTTTGGTCTTCATGAGCATATTCTTTCCCCTATGTGAATTACAGCACTTAAAATTCTAAATCAGTAACTTTTAATCTAAGAAATTAAAAAATATAAGTTCTAAAACAAAATATTTTCTTGCAAATACTATTTAACCGTTAAATAGTCCATAGATAGTTTTTGGGTTGTTTGGAGTTGAGTTTGGGAGTTGATGCTCTGTTGGTGATGAGCTTTTAGTTTTTGTTATGAAAGTCCTTTATCACCTGCATGAGTGATTCAGACATGCAGATGTCATGGCTCTCCATAGCCATTCAGGACAGTAATCAAATTGGTTTTTAAATCTAGATTAGAACCCTTGAATTAACTCAAACTAACAAGAAATTAAGCTATCTTGGAGAAATGAGTGCTTTTTGGAGTTTTTATAATTGAAAGATTATTTCTAGATTAATGTATGCTCTCTACTGATTTCTGCTTTCAATATATTTACCAATCATCTTAATTAGAGAATATAATGTCTGGTAGAACTACAGCCTTTTCTTTATGGGCCAAGTTTTCACCCTTATATAACCCTTTGTATTCTTCTGAATACTCTGTTCATGTGACAGGAGAATAGGCCTATAATATAGAAGTTTCACTAACATAACAAATTCACCCTGTCTCAGCCAGCATGGTGGCTTCATGTTGGGCAATAGCAGAAAACTAAATTGAATAAATTTGACTTCTGAGACAGCTAAACTTTTTAACTGTAATTTTCAAAACTACACTATAGTGATATATTAATTAGACAAAAATGTTCTTTTATTTAAAGCGTCTGTTTAATTCAGTCTTTAATAGTTTTGCAAAGAAGGGTATGTGTGTATTTTAATATAGCTTGACCTGAATTTATATGTTTTTAGCTTTAGTATTTAACATTTTGTAACAAATAAACCTTTTTTTAAAAAAAAAAAAAACAAGTTTAATACAGTGTTCCGTCGTTATTTTATCTTGGATATTAAAATGCTGGAATGAATTTGGAAATACTGCTTTGTGTTTCTCAAACATAATTATGTTTCACAGGTAATTTCATTATGTGTAAAATGTTTAGAGTATTGCTAGAATTCTGGATGGTTCATATGTATGTGATGAGATAAAGAAATTTATATTACAGCTTATATAGGAAATTATACTTAACCATTACCCTTAAGAATTTCCCTTAACAAAATAACTGCCTTTATTTGGAAAAATGCCTTGATAATTACTTAGTATATAAGTGAGCCCCTATAGGCTCAGCCAAGTCTTGGCTCGGCCAAGACTTTTGAGAAGTAGAGAAGCTGCTTTGCATAATAAATAAGAATTTGGAAATTTTCAGAGCCGGGGTGCTCATATAGGAGGAGGACCAGCCATAACATGAGGATGGGTTGTATACTGTATAATACAGCCCCTCCCCAGAGGTTCCCACATTGTCAGTAAGGGCTCCAAACCCGTAAGTGCTCCCACAGTTCCACTGGAATTGTGTTTCTAACACAAATCTGACCTGGGAATACACTCTTCTAGAAGACCCCTGTTACCTATATAAGAACCTCCACAGTCCTCACTGCCTTCCATTACGTATCCCATCCTTTCTACCTTGACTCACAGGACTGTCCATCCAGATTGCCTCTATACTTGCACACTTCGTATTCTTCCTGTGGTTTGGCTTGGGTTCCCATTCCCTGTCTACTTTGGAAACGGAATATCCTGGAAAGCTCAACTTAAATGTTAAGTCTCTTTTGCTTTCCCTGACTCTCCCAGGAAGAATTAATTCTGCATGAGTCTTTCTTAGCTTTTTATCATACCTTTCTCATGGCACTTATTGCATTTTAGGTATTTGTGAACTGGTGATCTCTCCTTGGCTGTAACTGGAGGACAGGGACCAAGTCTTCATTTATCTTTGTGACTCACTCCCCAACTTTCCATCATACAGGGCCTGACATAGATTATTTCTATAAAATAAATGGCACTGAAAAGGCCAGATTGTCTTACCTGGAACAATGATCAAAACTTTCAAATGCAAATAAGTATGCCCACACATGAAGCGCTATTTGCCCTGTCAGGTAGCCTAAGTCAGTTGGCATGTGGGACCTTGTGACTGGGGTAGCTGATTGTCTAGGGACTTGATGAATATAGAATGGAAAAGTGATAAGTGGTGGATCTTTGAGGGGATGCAAAACATGTACAAAATGACATATGCGAGTCCCCCTGCCTGGGAGTCTGCTAGATACTTGGCAGCAAGATGAGTTAGGGTGCACAGAAGAGTTCTTATTGGGCATAATGAAAGGAAAATGGCTCCGTGTTAAACCTAGTGCTTGTATGCAAACTCTCCTTTACCTGCATGCAGATGATTCCCCTGGTATGCAAGTGGCTATGTTCTTCAAATCTTAGTTTTTCTGCTCTACTGTTATAACGTTCAACAGTGAGCTAATGATAACATTTATATGAGAGTGTCTGACATCTCTCAGATGTTCAGAGCAAAGAGCTCTCTTATTTACTCCCTTTTAAGAAAATAGCATACAATTTAGTGGACACAATATCTTACTTATTTTTAAAGATTAAGTGGAAAGGAGAGGGGCTGGCTCTCAGCCCTTCTTCCTTTGCTTGAAACTTAGACTGGAAAGACCCTCAGGAGAACTCTTTAACTCAAAACAGATTAACCAAAACTAAATTTTCCTCAAAGCTGACCTTAGTCACTCGTCTATGACTTACTTAGTGCCTGTCTTGTTTATAATGACAGATTTTGCTACTATCTCAGAATATACTTTTTTTCTCCTTGAAAATTGTCTATCTGTTTTCTAATTTAAAAAAAAGAAAAACCAGCTGCCCCTTAGGAAATTGGAAGCAGTTTTGGATCACAATCATAAATAACGTTTTTAAGACAAAGGGCTTATAGGACAAAGTTTGGTTAAACCAGTTTTGTCAACCCTAGGAATTCTTATCACAGGTAGCAGGAAGTTAGTAAGTAGCCACTATCCCCCTCACACAGGCCTGTCTCACAATTCCGAGTGCTTTTTCTTTGCTCCTCTTGCTTTGCCTTCCTTCACTTTTAGTAAGTTTAGGGCTGTAGAAAAATAACTACCATTCCCTCTGTTTTGGTTTTCATAAATTTACATAAACCATTTTTATTTTTCTGGAAAACTCTTGTCTAATTCGCTCCCCATGGTTATGTAGGTGGCTGAACACATCGTTGTTCTTGGGTCTTAAGTCCCTTGGTTGGAAGAAGAGTGGAGATAGGGGTGGTTTTGTAAATTTACAGTGGCTTCCTTTGAGGAATGAATTGCTTCAGAGTAAACGAAGACATACCAGAATCCCTGAGGGCACAAATAGAACCTCTTTGGTAATGATTGGAAAGGCAGATTACCATGCAGTAGTGCCTGGGTTGAGTTCAAACGCTTTCCTTGACTAGATGGAAAGTAAGTTATTTTTACTGGGCAAGAATTCAAGTGTACGAATTCTCATTTAAATAAGATACTGTCAAGAATTGCCTGGGTATTTTCCTAGGATATGTATTACTACCACCAGCACCACCAACAGCCAAAGTTTCTGTTTTATAACCCTAACTTTTTTTTTTAAAAACCTCACTGTTTTTAACGAATATGGTAAGAGGCTGATCTCGTATGGGACTTTAATAGGCTTCAAGGGTTCCTAAGCTGCTATAGGGTAGCAGTCTGGGCGTAGTAGTTGCTTAAGCAATGTCTATTGGATGTGACAAGGCACAGGTGACAGAGTACCCAGCAGAGTTACCGGTCTCTGAGTCAACAGTGTTGACTCTTATGACCAGGTGTCCCATTTCTGCTTAAGGACCAGGGAACTTGACCAGAGGGGCACAGAGGATACCCACAGATACCCACAGTGGGTGAGTGCCCGACTTCAAGGGCGGGTCCTTCAGGGAGGGGCAAGTGTGGAAGGACAGGAGAGACACCCCATTTGAGATACCCTAGGAACTACTTCAAGTAACTTAAAGACCTGTGTCCTGACAGGCGGAGGTGTAATCGAGTGAAATTTCTGTTACTACTGTTTGTATGAACTCTGTATACCAATGAGGGCCGAGGAAATTAAAGTCTTATTATTTCAATGTTACCATTGATTGCACTTGTACTAAGGCCAGGAGTTTTGCATGTACTGTTCCTTTAGAAGAGACAGTACAGCACAGGAAAGTACTTTGGTGGGATGATTAAACACAAGGGTATTGAAGCCAGACTGCCCAGGTTGATTCAGATCCAAGTTCTACCTCTTACTGTGTGACTGTGGATGGGTCATGTGGCCTCTCCCTGGACTGTTCACTCATTTATACAGTGGAGGTACTGGAAATAACAATATCACAGTTCCATTGGGAGGAGTAAATGAGGTCATACACATAAAATGCTGAAACCAGTGTCTTGCACAGAGTTAGCACTCTGTTAAGTATTAGTGCTATTATCATCACATTGTTCCTGCAGTCTCATGAGCCAGGTACTGTCAGTATCTTTATTCTAAAATGAGCCCAGTGACAGCCTAAGGCCACGTAGTTAATCAGTGTCAGAGCTGGGAAGAACTTAGACCTGATTCCAAAACCTGCATGCTCTACCAGCCAGCAAACAGCCTCCATAAGCATTTCTAGAAAAATGGAAAATAATCCAGCTAAGGCTGGAATTGAAGGTGCTGGAACTGCTGGCTTTGTGGCAAGACAAAACTGGACATGTCCCTGGGAGACACACTCTTTGAGCGTCCTTGCAAGGCTGACTCTAAGGTCAAGGAGTCTTCAAGGTCATCACCTCTTACCTACCTCCATTCCTGCTCAGAAAACTATTCCAAGGTTTAATGTGACCATGATTCTTCAAATGTTGACTGGTTAATACACCTCCTTTGTGGTTAATATTTGAAATAAGTAACCTAAGGCTGATGACAGGAAAACAAATGGCATATCTGGATATGGAGTGGTCAGAGGGTAAAGTGGCTGGCTGCAGAGCCCATTCCACTCCAACAGCTGGAATGAAGTTTCTCTGTTAATCCTCTTTCTTTTTAATTCATTTTAACTTGACTAGTTAATTTCATTAATTTTTATTCTATAGTAAGAACCCAAACTGGAGAAATGTGCTAGCCACAGGCGCACAACCAGGAAGTAGACTCACCAGGATATGAGTTCTGCCCATGTTGTTTCTAAGCTGTAGAAATCTGTACTTAGAACAGCAATTTCAGGACCTTGGGCCAGTTCCTGTAGCAACTCTACAGCTTAGGTTAATGTTAATGTACAACTGAAATGAGTTAGTTACATTCGCTATAAAATTTGCCTTCAAATTGTTTTCAAAAGAAAAGAAGAAAGGGAAGAAAAAGAGGAAAGAAAAGAGGGAGGAATGAGGTGGAAGTATTTCTTATGCATCTGTCCTCTCAAAGATAGTAGAGAATTGGTATAATATTTTTCTTAAATGTTTGCCAGAATTACTTGTGAACTGGGCCTGATGTTTTCTGTTTGGGAAGGTTTTTAATTATTGATTTAATTTTTTAAAAGGTCTGTAGGCCTTTTCAGATAGTCTATTTCTTCCTGTGTGAGTTTTGGCAAGTTGTGTCTTTTAAGAAATTGGTCTATTTTATCTAAGTTATCAAATTTGTGGGCACAGAGTTTTTCAGTGTTCCTCTATTTAATGTCCATGGCCTCTGTAGTGATATATCCTCTTTCATTTCTGGTAATAGTAACTTGTGTCCTCTCTTTTTTTCTTAGCTTGGCCAGAGACATTGATTTTACTGATATTTTTCAAAGAACCAGGTTTTGGGTTTATTGATTTTTGTCAGTTTCTTGTTTTCGATTTCATTGATTTCTGCTGTACTTCTTCTGCATAATTTGGTTTTAATTTGTTCTTTTTTTTTATTTCCTTAATAGAAGTTTGGAAGACTAATTTTAGGTCTTTTTTAATATATGCACTCAATGATAGTATTTTCCTCCAAGCACTGCTTTTGCTGCATGCATCCCACAAATTTTGATAAGTTGTCTGTTTTCATTTGTCAAAATATTTAAAATTTTTTTCTTGAGATTTCTTATATGACTCATTTGCAAGTGTGTCATTTAACACTCACATATTTGGGGATTTTTCAGGTATCTTTTTGTTGTTGATTTCTAGTTTAATTCCACTGTGGTCTGAGAGCAGACATTACATGATTTCTATTGTTTTAAATTTGTCATGACCCAGAATGTGGTTTATCCTAGTGGATGTTCCATGTGAGCTTAAGAAGAGTGTGTCTCTGCTGCTATTGTTGGATGTAGTCTACAGGTGTCAATTATATCCAGTTGATTGATGGTGTTGAGTTCAGCTGTGTCCTCACTGATTTTTTGCTTACTAGACTTGTTCATTTCTGATAGAGGGGTGTCAAAGTCTTTAAAATATTTCGTGGGACCTGCTAACCATTCCAGTGCAGTGAGTTAGGGAGCATGGCTTTCTCTTAATTAGCTCTCCAAGTGTAATAGTGAATTCATCCGTTGTTACAGTTCTGTCAGTTTTTGCCTCATGTATTTTGATGCTCTGTTGTTATCGCATACATGTTAAGGATTGTTTTGTCCTCTTGTAGAATTTATCCTTTTATTTTTATGTACCACCTCTCTTTATCCTTAGTAACTTCACTTGCTTTGAAGTCTACCCTACCTAAAATTAACATAGCTACACCTCCTTTCTTTTGGTTAGTGTTAGTATGGTATATCTTTCTCCATCCATTTACTTTTAATCTGTGTCTTTATATTTAAAGTGAGTTTCCCAAAGACATACATTTGAGTATTATTTTTTGATCCATTCTGATAATTTCTTTTAATTGGTATATATAGACCATTGACATTCAAAGTGATTATTAGTATACCTGGATTAATATCTACCATATTTGTTACTGCTAGTTGTTGCCCTTGTTCTTTTTTCCTACTTTTGTCTTTCTTTTTCTGTCTTTTGTGGTTTTAATTGAGCATTTTATATGATTCCATTTTTTTCTTTTATGTCAGTTTTTAAACTTATTTTTTTAATGATTACCTAGAGTTTGCAATATACATTAACAACTAATCCAAGTCCACTTTTAAGTAACACTATACTGCTTCACAGGTAGTATGAATACCTTATAATAAAATCATCCCAATTCTTTCTGCTTGTCTCTTGTATCATTGCTGTCACTCATTTCATGTATTCTAGATGTTGGGGGACAACCTTTGCGGACACAGTTTCCAGCTGAGTTCTCTTATTTGGCCTTCCCAGGAGTTGTCAGTCCTCCATCCCCAGAGTGAATCCTCTGGTCCCCATTTAACACTTCTAGTTAGAACCTAGGACAGATTGTGATAAGAACATCCATACCCAATCCTCATGGTGACTTGGGAGATTAATAAGGAGAGTGCAGAATCCCCGCCTTAAACCAATTTGTAATTTTATTCAGAGTATTCCAAGTTTCACAAGGCGCACAGGAGAAAAGTGAGAAAGCAGTTGCTCTGCTCTCCTCTGAGAAAGATCAGCTGCAGGCTCTGCCCAGAGGCTGTAGTCCTGCTGGCTGGGAGGGAGAACCCCACTGAGCAGGAAGAGCCACTGGGAAAAAAACCCAGGAGCAGTAGATACAACCCAGAAAGGTTACACAAAGTTCTGTGCTTTCATTGGCTCTCCTAATCTCTTATCTTCTTTCGTTAGCTCTGCACAGCTCACCAGAAAAGTCACCTGGGGATGGGAAATATAAATCTGTGTATAAATATAGACCCGTGTTTAAATATCACTTGTGCTTAAAGGGACAAGGCCAGAATTCTCTTCCACTAATTAGTAAGATAAAATTTTGCCCATTCAAATGTTCAATGTGTTTAATAAGAAAGGAATTTTACTTATAATATCTCAGGAGCCTAGTTCTTTAAAATATTTTCTGGGACCTGCTAACAATTTTACGGTGCAGTAAATTAGGAAGCATGGCTTTCTTTCTCTTATACCCAAATGTTAAGATAATGGTTTAATAATACTCACTGGGGATATCAGTATTGTGGTCTGGGCCACATGGGTTCATTTATCACCCCTGCCAGTTGTCTCCCTTCAAGGGTCATCTTTGGACAGCCTTGAATTGGGAGGAATGACTGCCAGTTGTCTCACTCCAGGGGCCGGCTGGAAGCAGCAGGCTGATGGCAATTATTAAATGAGACACGCACAGGGGATTGTTTAAATCACTTGCTTTTTAAACAGAAGGAGTAGAGCTCTGGCTATAATTTTTTTTGCCTGGTTATTCTTGTTGCTTTCCTCTGCCAACCTCTTGTGCCAACCTCTTGGTGCTCTTTGGATGATAGTCCTTTCTGTCCTTGCACATCACACAGAATTTGTCTACAAGGAGCTGGCAGAAAACATCCCAGGAGAGTCTACACAGTGACCAGGAGGCTGCCAAAAGCCTTTCTGCTGCTTGGTAGCCGGAACTGGAGGCGAGGCCCAACCCCCAACTGTAGAACTGGAGAAACTGAATGACTCAAGAGAAAAGCATCCAGGAACTAACAGTTGGGGGATCTGTACCTGATCATTCATTCATTCATTCATTCATTTAAACACCTAACAGATATTTATCAAATGCTTACTTATGTGCAGGTAGTCTTCTCAATGCTGTAGATAACTGTAGTAAATAAACAGAAATTCCAGGCCACAAGGGGCTTACATTTTGGTGGTGAAGATAGTTAACAAAATAAATAAATTAGGTGCTATAGAGAGAAATAAAACAAGGAAAAGGAAGTAAAATTTTTAAATAGGGTGATGTGGAAGGCTTTGCTTAGAAGGTGATATTTAAACAAACACTATGGTGAAACCCACCAGTTGACAAGCCCAATCTATGCACACATCTTCCAACCAGTTTTTGCTGTGTCATTCTTAAATACTGACAGTCAGATCTCAACTATTTAATGCATAACATTGGAAAGCCTTCAGATGTAAAACAAATAGAAAATAGGGACTCAGAGGAATGAGAGGAAATATAGGAACCAGAAGACAGCTTTTTAAAAAGCTCAACTATAATTAATATTCTTTGATAAAAGAAGTTATTTATTTATGAAACAAGAACAAGAAAAAAAATCAAAAACAAGAGAACTTAGAGGAAAAAAATCGTAGTTGGAAACAAAATCATAACCTCAGAGAGATAAGGTACTGCATTTATGAAACAACTCTATAAAAAGAAATCTTCAGGTAATACTGAAGGGCTATGGGAAATTAAAAACATGAAATCAAAAATTAAAAACTCAATAGAAAAACAAGATAAAGATGAGTAAAGTCCCCAGGGGTAAATATAGAGGAAAAAATATAACAAAAATTAAAGGTCAAGTCCAGGAAAGCCAATGCCTGATTGCTAAGAGTTCCAGAAAGAGAACAAGAAAATGGAGGGGAGGAAAGTATCCATAAAATAATCTGATACATTTTCCAATGGGCCCTTCAAACCTCCAAGTAGCCCCCATAATATGTGAAATTACACCATCACCATGGCACATCACTGTGGTATTTTAGAGCACAGGGTTCAAAGAGAAGATTCTGCAAGCTTCCAGAATATAAAACAATATAACCAAACAGGTCTTCTACAAAGGATCTGGAGTCAGAATGGCTTCAGATTTCTTAACAGCAACACTGAAAGCAAAAGACGATAAGAAGTGTCTTCAAACTTCTGGAGGAAAATGATTTCCAACTAAGAGGTATATTCAGGTGAATTGTCATTAAATATGAGGGTAGAATAACAGTATTTTCAGGTAAGCAGGATTCCCAAAAGTTTATTTCCCATCCTCTCTTAAAATCTACAGAGGCTATATAGTCCTCTGCAATGAAAAAGAAAGACACAATCTGAGAGTTTTCCCCCAACTTCTTTTGGAATAGACCTTCCTGAGTATTAGCCAGGCAAGCAGCTTCCCAGGAGGGACACCATTGCCTAGCCTGCCCTGCTGCTAAGTGCGGCCATGCGCTAAGTTTTGGCCAATGGGATGTGAACAGAAGTCGTGCATACAACCCCTGTGTTGAAACGATTTCATGAAGCAAAGCCACCTGCCTGCCTCTGGATTGTTAGGAGAGAAAAATAAGTTTCTATTACAATTTTACATCTGTATTGCAGTTTAGTCTATAAATCAAGCATTGAAGGAGGAGTTTGAAAGTAAAACAAAGGAAAAGTAATGCAGTGCACAAGGACATAGAAGTGTGAAAGAGCACAGATGAGTGGTCCAGTGTCTCAGGAACTGCAGGCTGCACAGTGCACAACCTCCAGAAAGTGGCATTCTCAGTGGTGCACAGTGCGTAACCTGCACAAGATGCACAATCCACAGCAATCTGGAGTGGCCAGAGCCCGGGGGGATGGGAGAGGAAGCCAAGAGTACAAGGGTATTGGGTGAGATGAAATGTGAAATGAAAAAGACTATTGAAAAATGGAAATTAGACAATAGGCTAGTGCTGACATATTTACATACAAATTTTTGTCATTTCAATATAAAATTTAAAAATCACATCAACCATTTGTACTCAATGAAGGATGATAGCATGTGCCTTTATTTATAATGGCAAGTGACAGACATGAATAAAGCTTCAAATTGATGTGTCTCACATTGATATCATTCCTTAAGGTCTTGAGAACATAGAAAATTAGACAAAAATCACTGTGTTATCTATGAATACTTCTTTATTAGAAAAGAAATTAACCTTTCACACTAGAGACTGCAAAGGAAATTAATTTAATCTTGCAATTCTAGAACGAACTCCACAATGAGAGATTCTCAAATATTCATAGAGTGGGGACAAAAAGAGAGAAAATTATTTAGGACAGTGTTTTTCAAATACTTTCAGACACTCTTGGGTGAGGGATTTCTCGTCTCCTATGGTAATGTTTTAAATTTTATGATTTACTTTCATTCGTAATCTAAACATATTGATATACACTTGTTCAGGCATACCTTGATGATCACCTGACAAAAGCGTGTTGCCACATGATCACAGCATCTGCCCTTGTACCTCTGATCCCTGTAGCAGCAAGACCCATTGTGCTTAACTTTTTATGTGGCATTTCTCAAATTGGGTCCTCAGACCCTTCGCAGAATTGTTGAACATTTCCTGTTAGATCTGAGTTTTGAAGGTTAAGAACGGTGGTCCGGGGGAGTGATTCTCAAGATAGGAAGTGGGTTAGTGGCTGAGGAGTCACACGTAGTTTAAAAAAGCACATTCAAAAAGCACATTCATAATACAAATTCTTCTAAGGTCAAACTGAACAAAATAATTTCAGGCAGTAGCAGAAAACCAACTATAGCTTCATCCTAGGATGAACTTGGTTGAGAAACACTGGCTTAGAGGGAAAGGAGTCCTAGGAGATGAAGAACAGTTGGTAACCATGTGCCAAAGAGAGAGAACTTTTGGGGTCAGCAAGTGAATCTTAAGCCATAATTTGTCATGGTCTTTTGGAACCCAAGGGCCAATCCAGAAGAAACCTAAGACGTTTATCAACATCCTCAGACCTATGGTTTGGGGAAAGTGAGTCCACTATTAATACTGAGTCAAAGAAAGAAAAGCCTGCTTTTGCAAAAACTTGCCCCCCTCCCATTTTTTGGTTTACAAATTTCAGAATTTCAGTTGCTGTAGCTGGGTAAAGGCGGCCCCAGATCCATCCACTAGGAAGTGCTGTCATCGTGTGTGATGCCATCCAGCTCTCCAGGGCAATATCAGCCTGGGGTCAGCTCTGCCAGGAAAAAATGCAAAGAATTGGATTTTCTTGGAAAGGTAAGTTCCTCTCACTCTTCTTTCATCACTAGAACATTTACTCTTGCTATTTAAACACAATCTGCTACACACTTACATGTGGGATATAAACCTAAAAGTAACAGACAGGACAAACAAACTGACTCATGGACATGGACAATAGACTAGTGGTTACCAAAGGGTGGGGGAGAAGCAGGGAGGTAGATGGGGTGAAAGGGGTCAAATATATGGTGACAGAAATCTAACTATGGGCAGGGAACACACAATACAATATATACATGCCTTACTGTTGAATTGTACACCTGAAACTTACCGGGTTTTGTTAACTAACGTCACCATAATAAAAAAAATTTAAATAAGCACAATCTGTTACAGATGGCCTTGAGATGCTGAAGGACAATGAAAATAAAGAGACCTTGTGAATATGGGGGACTCTAATGCCACCCCTACAAGTTAGTTGGGAAGTGATATTTCCCATCTTCCCAGGAAAGTCATCAGTTTTCTTCCATTCTTAATCTAAGCCTAAACTGCTAAAAAGTAGTCCAGAATAGAAAATATTTGTCTCCCCAGTTAGAATGAAGCACTATGAAGTGAGGGATTTTATTTCTGTTCACTGTTATATTCCCAGTGCCAAGAAAAGACAGTGCCTGACAGTTTATAAATTAAAAAAAAGAAAAGGAAAAAGAAAAAAAAAACATTTGGCACCACAATTAATTGAGTTTTTATTGCTTTAGTGCATGGAGTGAGGCCAGAGAGCTAACATAGACATAGTAATCACCTTCTGTGATGTTGATATAGAGTTGTGATTAGAAGCTTTTTAATATCAACTTTGATTTCAAAAGTTGAAATCAAAAATTCAGTTGAAGTTTTTCAGAGCTTTTTTTTCCTACTGTTATTCTGAATAACCACCACAAATTATATATACTCATCATTCAAGAGCAAGTTATTAATTAGTGGGCAATAATACCCCTCAAAGAACATTTTGGTTAAAGGATCATGAATATCTCCTTTGACCAAAAACAATCACTGAGGCTCTCTGTGCGAGTTAGAAGCCAGCTAGCACAAGAGCACGGGGGGAACGGGAACTCATCACATTGCCAAGTGTCCTGGTTCCTTTCCCAAAAGTTCATCACTCTAAGGTTTTCCATTCAGCCAAGGACCTCCTTTAGGTTACAAATGTAGAAAACTTTGCCTTGGTGTTTTGGAAGCCCATTAGATTAAATTGATTTGCAGTGTGAACACAGGTGAAGCAAAGATTACCTTGATATCATATTGTACTTATAATCAAATTGCTTACCGTGGCCTGTGAGCTCTGGCCCCTGCCCATGTTGGCTACTGCTTTTCTTTCTCACTGTACTTCATTGAGTTTGCTCTTGCTTGCTTTCTGATCTTTGAATATTCTGTACTTGTTGTCACCTGAGAGCCTTTGCACTTATATATTCCCTTTGTCTGAAATGCTCTTGTGCTTTAACTTTACCTGGCTGTCTTCAGATCTCAGCCCCTCTGAGAAAGGCCTTCCTTTACCATATTAGTTAAATTTGCTTCCCAATCCCTGCCATGTTCTATTACATTATTCATTTGTTTCAGAAATTATTTACTTCTTTTTGCTCTATCTCTGTAGAATATGTTTCATGTTATCTTTTTGTTTATCACAGTATTCCTAGTGCCTAGTACAGTGTCTGGCACATAGTAAATGTTCAATGAGTATTTGTT
Source organism: Cynopterus sphinx (assembly GCA_030015415.1). Lineage (NCBI taxonomy): Eukaryota > Metazoa > Chordata > Mammalia > Chiroptera > Pteropodidae > Cynopterus > Cynopterus sphinx. Next base: position 55,486,992 of record CM057379.1, read on the forward strand.
AAATGAAGTTTGAGTGAAAGGATCGACAAATTAATTGACATAATTAATCCCTTTGTAAAATGGGAAATTCATAAGTGACATTACAGTTCTTCAGATCACTCTAAATTCTGCTTTCCCTAGCCAGAATGCCTTCATGGCTTACAAGAAAATATGGCAGTAGAATTCCACCATCTCCCAGTGTTTCTGGCCGTGTCTCACCTGTCACTCACCTGTAATTACTGTAGCGCTCCAATTTGCTTTAGCCGAATCAATAGTTCCCCACTCTGATGCATACTTATTAGATCAGTGCATCCACCTATGCAATCTTTACCGATAAAGACCCGAGGTACCTAAAAAAGCAAACCAGCCAGGATGTTTAAGGAACTTAAATTGTTAGACTAGAGAGAATGACATTTTATCCTTCCTCTAAACATTTCTCATGATCTAAAGCTTTGCAAATCACTGCAATCTCCTCACATATGTTCTTTTAGGTCAGAACTTTATTCTAAGCATAAAATTATCCATTAAAGAATGTTTTTAAGCCAAGATCTTTTTCAAAATGAGTGTGCTGTGCATGAGATTGTCTAACTTGTCAAAGTGATTTAAAAATTTCGCTCTGATTTCCATTGGCTGCAGCTAGAACACCCTGATTGAATTCTCTGCAGCTGGGACCACACTTGAGACTTTAAAGTGAGCCATGGTGAGTAGGAAGGAGTTTGTTTCTAAATGCAGCTAGAACATTTTTGCCTTAGGTCTCTGTCCCCGAGTTTTACATTCCATCATCTCTCTCTCCGTAGGCTTTGTCCTCAGCTGGGAAAAGGGTGGTGGTATCTGAGTCTCCTTCTTTCATTCCTGGCCTGTCATCAGAAGTTGTTTAAGTGCTGCAGTTCTGAGAGAAAGGTCATTCCTCCTTAGTTTCACACCTGCATGGGTGAGGCACCCAAGGCATGGACACAGTCATTATACCTGCTAAATGCATTCAGTTCCAGTCATACTCAGGTCCCCTCCCTGCTGCTTGGTACATTCCAGAAGTCCAAAGGGCTTTTGGAATTCTGAAGGAGGAGGCAATTCTCTCACTGTGGCCCAGACAACTTCCACGCCAAGGGTGTAACAGAAACAAGCACAATAGGTCACCTGACTGGTCAGAAGCAAGTGGGTCCTCTTCCTGAGCTCTAGAACATACCACGAGGGGTGGGAGAAGTGAAAGACAAGCAGCAGTAGAATATTTTCCAAGCTTTTGGTTTTCCTCAGAAACCATGATAATTCAAGTGAATTTTTAAAAAAGAGATGAGACAAAGGGCTGAATTATTTTGGGTAAGTTTTTACATTATTTGCAATAAGGGGGTCTGGGTAGATGTGGGCTTTAAAAAGCAAGGTCAGTTATTAAAAAATAAGTCCATCACCACATTTCCACAGCTATTTTCTGTGCCCCTAATGGGGGGAAGGGTCCTCACAACTGCGTTCTGGAGAGAAAGCCTGGTAATGCCTTAAGTCACAGGAGGTGCTGCCTGCTCCCCCAGCACCACAGGGTTGCGTGGAGACTCTGCAAATGGAATGTGCCATCAAGGCAGCATTGCTTTTATCAGGCTGAAAGAAGAAGAATAGCTATAGAAAGTCGAGATCAGAAACTTAAGTTTTCCCCTAGGCCCTAGCCATAATTTTAGAGAAAATAAATCTTTCCCCACAAATTGTTGGGGCCTTTTGGCTTCTATCTCCCCAGGAACACTCAGCTGTGGTCAGTTGTAACAGTAAATAGAACAGAATCCTGATGTAGTTCTAATATGACAATGCAGAACTCCTGTTAAGGCAATGTCTGATGAAAAAAAATCACCTGATCTTTAAATAAGGACAGGATGTATTTACCCTTGAACTTTTATCTTTTCAAAAGGAATTAAGCAATTATCACCACTCCTACATCTTGCCCAGTCTCCACCTTTGACAAGGGTGTTGGCCAACAGGGCCTGAGTTAAGTTATTTGGAGATAATGCCTCAAGGGACAGGCGTCCTAGTCTCAGACTGTGGAAAGTACACCAGAACTGACAAAAGGCTTGTAAAAACATAGATTTCTCCCCCACTGACCTCAAATTTCTGATACAGGATACCGGGGTTGGGGCCCAAGAATTTGTATTTTTGACAAGTTCCCAGCTGCTGTTGCTGCTCCAGGGATCTTGTTTGCAAATGACAGGTAGACACCGAGCAGTTGTTCATTCCTCCCATGGTAACTGAGGCTTTGAATACCCACAGCCTTACAGCAGCCCCCAGACACTCCAGGCAGGCCCTGACACATGACCCGGCTTTCTCGAGGGTAGAGTTCTGTGTACACACTCTCTGGCAGAGAAGCTGGTTTACCTGAAGACTGAAAGGCCCCTTCGCCCTTACACCTACTCGTTAGTCTCTGTAGCAGCAAAACCACATTAAAGCCACCAGTTACCGGCACCCCCAAAGGGAACTGAATTACAGGCTGCACGGGACAGTGTGGGGTGCTGTGGTGATAGAACAGGAAACTTGATTCAGTTGAGGAAAGAAGAGGAAAGGCACTTTCAGTGCCTGTCCCTCCTGGCCCCATCCCACTTTTCCTGGGAACTTGAGTCTTTACTGTCAAGAGGTGAAAGAGAGCTGCCACCATACACAGTCTTGGTAATATCAGGCCCTTACACTCCCGGAGTAGGTTTCTCCAGCCCCAGCCTCAGCAAGGTGGTGTCATCTGTGCTGTAAGGTTCCTTGGACGCAGCTACTCAAAGCTACATCCCTACACTCCTTGCCACCTCCTTGGCTACGTTCGTGGCACAGGCCACCATCATTTCTCATCGGAATTAGAGCTGTAGATTGCCTCCAGATGTCTCAGCTTCAACCCTCGCCCTGTCCTTCCTACAGCCACCAGAGCGATCCTTTCAAAAGGCAGGCCATATCATTTCTCTGCTCATCTCACATCACCAGCCACAGTCCTTACAATAGCTTGAAAGGCCTTCCCAGCCTACACCTTGCTGTCTCCCAGACTTCATCTCCCACTGGCCCCCATGGCTTATAGTGCTCCAGGCACACATGCCTCCGTAGCAGGCACACTTCTATTATAGGACCTTTGCACTTGCTATTCCCACTGCCAGAAACACTCTTACCGCTAAATTTCTGAGTGTCTTGCTCCTTCACCTTTAGAGATCTACTGAAATCGGTGAGGTCCCAATGGCTCCATTTAAAACTGTACCTGCCAACTGCCTACCTCCCTCTCCTTAGCTTGTCTCCTTAGCACGTACGTATCCCTTACCAACTTCCAACACTCTTTTATTTAGGGTATTTACCAGAATGAAAGTTCCACAAAGGCAGGAGTTTTTGTTTTGTTCATGCAGGTGTTTCCAATGTCCAGAACACTGCCTGATATTTAGTAGGAACTTTAAAATATTTGTCATATCCAGCAAAACTATCCTCCAGAAGTGAAGGAGAAGTAAAGACGTCCTCACACAAAAATTGAGGGAATTTCTTGCCAATAGATCTGCCTTGCAAGAAATGTTCAAAGAAGTTCTTCAGAGAGAAGGAACATGATAGTGGTCAGAAACTCAAAACTACACAAAGGAAAGATTTTTAGAGAAGAAATAAATAAAGGCACTGTTTGGGAGTTGTGGCTATAGCAAAACCAAGACAGGTTTCTCCAGGCACATGGCCTGATTGAAGCCATAAGTTTTGGCGATCAATCAAATCCTGCTGGGCCCCTACTATATGCACCATAGGTCATTACAGGATAGGTACAAGATAGCAACTGCTTTCAAGTTGTCAATCTCTTCAAATAAAACCTGATCACTCCTGGGGATCACGAAGCATACAACTTTAGTGGGGTTGTTTCCCTTGGAGAAATGCATTTAGGACTTAAGAACCCATGGAAAATATTTTTAAAAATTCAAAAACCGAAAAGACCACTAGGAGAAAAATTGTCGACGAAATGAAAAACACTTGTTTAATGAATGCATAAAGAGGTTGATTGTGCCTGCTAGAGAATAGATGCTGCCCAGGTGACAGCTCCCAAAACTTACTTCATGTTGGAATTAGTTGGAGATAACAAATATAGGAAATATAGGAAATAAACTCTAATTTTTTCCACCTTCACTGAGGAATAATTGACAAATAAATTTGTATATATTAAGGTGGACAATACCATGGTTTGATACATGTAAATAATATAAAATTACCACAATCAAATTAATATATCTATCACTCACACGGTTATCATTTTTATGTGTGCAGTGAGAGCACTTAAGATTTACTCTTTTCTGAAATTTCAAGTTTACAATTCAGTATTATTAACTATTGTCACCATGCTTTATGTTAGATCTTCAGAGCTTACTCATAACTGAAAGTTTGTGCCCTTTGACCTACTACTGAGGCCTGGTTCCCACCTCCAACATGGTGATTGAATTGATATGGGGTATGACTGGGGCATCGGGATTGTTTAAAAAGGCTCTCAGGTGATTCTGATGTGCAGCCACATTTGGGAACCACAGGCAGAGAGGGGCCCATCGCAGTGGGGGCCGTGGCAATGCTGATATAGCCCTTTCCCTCTCAGGCAGCCTGGACAGCTGGAGGTCCAGCTAAGTAGTCAAAGTTCCTCTTACATTCGTGTCCCCTGCCCCAGGTCCTCCCGGAGACTAGAGTCCTCAGCCCACAGCTGGGGGGTGGGGGGGGAGCCCTGGAGACAACAGGGTAACATGCTTAGACTCCCTTTGCACCAGAATGCTGATTTGTCACTGGAGAGGCAGGGAGAAACAGCCTGCTGTGCTTTACACTAAGAAATCACAAAACACCCTGTAAGCCCAACTAAAACTGAACTAGGATGTGTGCTCTGCAGACCCTGTGTCCTAGACTGTGCATCTTGAAAGCATGCTGGGGAGCCGGCGGACACCGTTCACCCCAGCCCACCCCAGAATGGACACAGGCAGCCCGCGTGGCCTCACATCCCACAAGAAGCCGTGGGGCCTGAGGACGTTTCAGAGGGAAGACAGCAGTTCTTAGAGGGTCCTTTGGTCTATTCATAGCAAAGGGGACTTAGAGCTTGCCCACTCTGGTCTGGCCTTGTAGCCAAGAGGGTCGTTGAGGAGCACAGAGAGGTGACTGCCCAGGCTCACATGACAAGCCGCTGCGAGAACCAGGCTGGAACTCTGGCCTCTGGACTTCCTGCGGTGACAGGCCTGGAACCACCCCACCATTGAGAGCAAGGGGCAAATAGTGAGTCATTAAATTTTTCCAGTGGAAGATGTTAGATACGAAAGAGCGAAACTGGTGAGGGTTTAAGAGAGCCTCAAGAAGAGACTGAAGGACAGCGAATCCCACTGAGCCATGTGAACCGTAAGGAGGAGTGCACACGGTGCCCGGGTCGAGAACAGAAACCTAATGATCACACTTGGCTTCTCCACCCCCAGCCCTGCAAGCTGAAAGATGTCACTTCGCAGCGGGGCTTAAAACAAAGCCTCCAGATAACTCCTTAGTGACTCCGGACAGCGGCTGGAGCCACGGACCCCGATGTCCAGCACAACCAGCTGTGTCCCCTCCTAGGTCTAAGAGGACCGCTGGCCGCCGTTCTGCCGCCCATTCAAGGGAGCAGTGTCTTCTCTCAGGCACCCTCCCCCACCCTGCACAGCCCTCCCTGCTCCTTGAGCGACCGAGCCCTAGCGGTGTCGTAGAGAAAGGCACCGGCAGAGCCATCCACAGCCCTGACAAGAAAAAGGAACTGGAGAGCCTTTCCTGTCGACCTTTTAGGGCGAAACCCCAAACTCACCGTTCTGGCTCCTGTGAGCTGTTTCAAATATTCTTGAATCTTTTCGGTGTCACTGGTGGCTGTGATATCGACAAATTCCAACACCCCTTGTTTGAAGGGAAATTGACTGAGGATCTCTTGGGTCTGTCTGCAGTAGGGGCAGCTGGGCTTGATGAACACCACCACTTTCCCAGGCTGGATTTTGCTGTTCACAAACTCCTGAGCCATGCTGACAAGCTGCTGCCTCCTGGAGAGGAATCCTCAACTGCAGGTATTGCTCAGGAGTAAAACGAGGCCCAGCCAGCTGGCTCTCATTTAAAGGAACCTCCCTGGAGGAGGAGTTTGTCTGGTAATGTGCTCAGTTTTTAAAGGGACAGCCCCAAAGTCATTCCACTCTGCTGCAATTCACCAGCTGGTGATGCCAAGGAAGAGACACACTTGCTTGCATTTCGTCATTGATACCTGTGCCTAGCTTGTCATTGTCCTTAGACCTTTCAGGAGTGCCTGCCCTTTGGCAGAAAGCAGGGTCAGATCACCCTTTGGAGAAGCACAAAGCACACAGACCAGCCCCGGGGAGAGTTCTGAGCGAGCAGTGACCTTCTAGGGTGAAACCTTTGCCCTGTCAGTGACGCGGGTTTAAAAACTGTGCTGGCCAAAAAAGAATCATTCAACAAACAAATCTCTTTAGAAGAAGTGAAACTGCAATTGTGACTTGGCGTCTGTCTTGAAGTTGCCCCCAGGGCCTTCTGTTTAGCCTGCACAGGGATTTTGTTGTGATTATTTTCAATGGATGTAGTTCCCAACATTTAAAAATCTGGAGATTTCGCAAAAGAATCTGGACTTGCGCTTCCCTGAATAGTCAGGCCTGACAAGACAGCTTGCATTCCTTGTGGCAGCAGCTGGTGCTGAAAGGCTGTTGTCCCCTGTGGGCAGGACAGAGGGCGGCTACGGTGTGCCAGAAAATCTTGACTCTTCCCTGGGGTCCCTGCACTCCCTAGGAGGCGGAGTAAAACTTCTGTTCTAGGACAGTTCAGACCCCCTCTGTGTGCAGAAAGTTAAATCACAGGGAAAAGCCATTAAAAGGGAATCATCCTTTTGGCCAGGAAGTTTTACACTGAAACTCGAGTACCTTCAGAGAGATGGGAACTGGACATCTCGACTGCCGTGTGGTAAAATCCCAAACACAGTGTGATTTCTCAAGAAAAGAAAGTGACTCCCAGAAGCTGCTCGAATTATTACTCAAATTAAATGGCAAAATGAGAAACGCAGATTCTGTCTCGGAGAGGGAACTAACAAATGAGACCTCTGTCAACGAAAAGGGGCCAGGAGGCCTGAGGCTCTTGTCCTGTCCTGGTCAGGGCTTGGGACTTCTCTGTCCTTAACTTCATTTCCCTCCTTAATAAGTTCACGGGGGAGGCTGGCTGTGTTGTCTCTCTTCTTTCTTTAGCTCAGACCTTTGTGGCGGATCCCACCCTGAGGCCTAGGGTCCCTTCAGGACTCTCAAGTCTGCCTCCTTCCACTCACCCAGCCCATGGGTCACCAGGCCGTTCCCTTAGAGCCCTTCTCTCTTCTCGGTGTCTGGGGTTCACCTCTCCTCTGTCGGCTCTTTTCCTTCAGCATGTTATTCTGTTCACGTCTCTCCCTTGTTAAAAACCACCACCACCACCACCATCACCACCATCTCCTATCTCCTTTGGCCCTGCTTTCTAGCCTCTGCCCTTTTCTTAACAAATAAGTGTTGTGAAACTGGCTGTTGACTTTCTTCTCCACCCTTCTGCTAAGAGTCCTTTGGCCAACACCACTCGTGACCCCTGCATTGCTAAATAACCTTATCGAGAGGTGTCCTGACTCAGACTGAGAAGTGTGGGTGCAGAGTTTTTGGTAAACTAGTGGAGTGAAACTTGCAAAGGTCTGTTTGCATAGAGTCCCCTTAGGGTTTGGGCTGTGGTACAAGGGGACTCCATCACCGGCCCTGCAGCTCAGCTCCAGGGAGTAAAATCTGAAGCCTTAGGACAGATGTCCATAGAACACAACTGAACAAGGCATTTGGTTGGGGAACTGTGAGACATGGAACACAAACAGATGACAAAGCGGGGGTGCCCGTTTCATTTCTCAGAAAATGCTGCGGCTTCAGCTCAGTGAAGGATTCAGAGCATAGAATATTCTGCTGCATTGGCATATTGAAGGTTTGTAGCTTTGACACTTCAGGAGATGGAAGCTATGGTCCTGAGGGGCATCTCAGGGTGTAGGGGGAGGGGCTGCCATGGAGGGTCCAAGGTGGCCCTGTCCTCAAAATACTATGGACAATCAAGAGGGGTATGTGTGGTGTGTGGAAAGCCCATAAGACACCCCCAAGCAGTCCAGGCAGACTGAGAAATGAGGACTTTTTTTTAAGGGAATGGAGGTCCTGCTATGCACACGGTTGACAGCGAGTTAGGGTGGAACACGGGCTATTGCTGTTCATATAATCTCATTTATAGCCATAGGTTGATGAGGGCTGGGAAAATTTGGCCACAAATGAATGTTTTCAGGCTTTTTCTTTATTTTCACACTTTACCGGGCTTGTCCTTGTAGTTCACATTTCCCCCTTGAAGCTGTCTTCTTCCCAACATCATTGGCAATAATCTTTTTTATTTTTTCTGTATCTCTGGGTATTCTCTCTCAGCCTTTCTTGGGAAGTTTGCCTTCCCAGGATATATCCTAGGGCTTGATTCTCTCCTCACTAGATACACACCCTCCCTGAAAGGTTTTATCTGCACAGCTGGTTTTGATTAGAGGGGTTTGTTTTTCTTGGCTACAGGAAGTGGGAGGTGGGAAGTCCAGCTGTCACCTATTTGTTGATAAGCATCACATTTATTTTTCTTGTCTAGACCTCTCTCCTAAGCCTCAGAAGTGAATAGTAGCTCACTGCCTACTGAGAAGGCCCACCTGGGGTTTCCTTGGGCCTCTCAGCCTCAGTGTGGCCAAAACTGAAGCCACCCTTTTCTCTTTTCCATACCTGCTCATCTTCCCATGAATATTGTCCTCTATGCAGTCTAGTTGGGGGGAAGATACAGACAAAAGCGGTGGGCACATGGCATGAAACGGTCTAGGTGATATAATAGAAGTATGTATGGGCACAAGGGTAACCAAAAGAGAGCAGTCACTCCCACCTGGAGGGCTAGGGAATGGTTGACAAAGGTGAGCTAGGCCGAATCCTGAGAGAAGAGATGTTTGTGGATCTACAAGGCAGGGAAGGGCACTGCAGGCATAGGAGAAAGAAAAGCAAGAATGACATAAATGGTGCTTGGTGTCAGGTGTAGCTGCGTGTGGATAGAGTAGTAGGGGTTTGAGTAGGGAGAGCAGGCAGATTCTGGGTGTCCTTTGTCAAGCTACAGAGTGCGGACTTTAGACATAGGCAGTGAGGAGCCATAATAGGCATGTTTTAAGCATGAGTAGATTGCAGTTAAATATTTGACGAATTAAGGACTTTGTCACATCTCCCAAGTAATGCAATGAGCGTTAAATGCAATCTGACTATAGAAGAGCTCTAAGGAGCGGTAGGGATGTTTTGGAGCATGTAACATTTCAGGGTCCCTCAAAATTTTCCCCGGGACCAGTCCTGACTTTCACAAGTCTGGAAGTGGTACAAAGAGGCAGCTGTGGAGGTAGGTGGTGGCCCGCTATTGTTCTGTGCTGCCCTCAAGGCTCCCTAAACTGGATCATGGCTGCCTTGGCCCTTTGGATATGGCACTGTAGGCATTCAGGTGAGTGAGCCATGTGGCCAGCAGCCCTTTTCGACTTCAGACACATGAAGATTCTAGTTTGTAGCTGTGCCCATTTTCAGAGTCTGATTCTGTTTGGTGCTCTCTCTCTCTGGACCTCTCTAGATTCGACCACAGAGGACCATAACTATAGATGCTACCTCCAGATTTGACCACGGAGCACTTCCGACTGTGACGAGCCGTAATCCTTCCTCATCTTCCAGCTCTATGGAGCTGCTCAATGCTGAACTCAGTGATAATGACAGCTGCCATTTATGATGTGCCTACTGTGTGCCAGGCTCGGTGCTAGAAGCTTCATATACCTTACGCAAATCCTCACAGTAACTTTGAAAGGTAGATACTTTTGATTCCAAACTGCCTAGAGGACGAAGGAGAGCATCTCTGACTTGGAGGACCTGGAATTCAACCAAGGTTATGAGTCTAGGCTGCTTCCCAATAGGTTCCACCATATATTTGGAAGGTCTCTCTTGTTGCCATCTTTTGTAAGATGTTTAGGAATGGCATATCACCTACTAATACTGGTGACCTGCAAGTCCCTGGATCTCAGTGAGGTTGCTTGCTGTCATTTAAGTTCAAGACTCTGTCATTGACCTTTCTAGGTGTTTCACGACACAAAGATCTCTGATTCTTGCTGTTGGCTTCATAGGAGAGAAATAACACCTATTCCTCTCCTCTCCTTAGGCTAATCATATCAGACAAATTAAACTAAGCCATTTATTTAGTTTGAGTTTATTAGGAACCTCTGTATTAGGAACCTCAAACAGCATTATGTATCTCTCTCTTCCCAGCCCCTGGTGCCAAAGGAGACCTCACAGGGCATCATACCCATCTCCTTTAGGATGAATATGGTTGGGGATAGATGGAAGGTTAAGGATTCCCCTGGGGCTGTGATTGGGTTTCCTCTGAGAGGTTTTAGGGGGCTCTGAGGGACAGCACATAGATTCACATTTCAGGGCATCATTTGAAGAAGCAGAATACAATACCCCTGTTTTTGTAGCCCCAGCCTTTAACCAAGTTTATCAATTGAAATATTTTAGGTGGAAAGTAACAGAATACTCAATTAAAATTGGTTTTGATTAGAAGGTTTTGTTTTTCTTCGCTGTAAGAAAGTCGGCGGTGGGAAGTTGGCTCAGAGGCTAAGGGACCCAGGGCCCTGGGTGAGCGTCATTGAGATCCTCCTGGTTGTCCCCTCATGACTGCAGCTGGTCTGAGCACCTGTCCTCAGGCAACTATGAGCAAAGGTAGGAGGCAGAGGCTGGCACAGGTAGGACATTCCTCCGTCCATGCTTTTTGATTAGCAGACTTCCCTTATAGTTCCTGAGCTGGAACTGGTTCACATGCCCACTCCAAGGTCACGATCTCTCCTCCCTAAGCCCATTGATGTGTGTTTAATGCCTGAATTCTCTGGGCTAGCAAGAAGAGATGACACACTTGGCTATAACTGGAATGCTTACAAATTATGACACATCATAATTCCCCAGAGTTCAGAGTTTACCTCAGAGCTCCCTCTTGGTGGTATACATTCTCTGGGTTTAAACAAATATATGATGACATGAATCGCCATACAGAGTAGCCACCCTAAAAATTTTGTCTGCTCTGCTTATTCATTTCTCTCAGGTCAAGGCTTTTATTTTTCCATTGTATACATTCTTCAGAGAATTTTTACCATATGCATGTATTATGTTTAGTTTTTTACTTATCTAAAGTCATGGTTGAAAATAGAGAAAACCAGTGCAGAGTAGCCTTTAAGAACTTTGGTAGAAGAAGGGGAAGTGATAGGGTGATAGCTTAAGGAAATAGCAGGGCTAGGAAAAGGTATCTTTAGTATAAGAGAGTTTGAGTAGAGTTTTTGTTGTTGTTTGTTTGCTCACTTTTATTTTTATGATGGCAGCAACCAACTGAGGGAGGAAAATATAAATGTAAGTGAAAGAGGATGCTTGTTGGAGCAGGGGCACAGACGCAGCCGAGGGCAGGGAACAGAAGGCCGGGCAGTAGGGATAGGAGAGAAGGAGGGGAACATCTTCAGTGCAAGTGCTGGGATACAGGGCACAAATGGAGAGGGCCTTCCGGGGCTGGGGATGGACAAGAAGGGTGGCTACAAAGAGATAAGAGACTAAAAGACAGGGGACTCTTGACTCTCACATGTGGCTGGAACGGCCCAACACGGGCTCCCGAGTGGAGAGGAGGCAGGTGAAGCCATGAGAAGATGATGAAAGAGTAGAATGGAGAGCGGTTCATGTCAAAATAAAGATGAAAAACTGGTTCAGTGGCAGGGATTTAAAAACCGTAATAAAAAGAAATTATGCTCAGCAACAGGAAATTCAGGCTCATAAGCAAACACTTGGTGGACGCTTGGCTGGGTGAGTACATATGAGCGGTGGTATCAGAAATGCTGAAACAAAAGTTTTGTTTTTTTTAAAGAAGTTTCAAGCCCTTCTTGGGAAAAATGACTTGACTTGGCTAACATGACTCTACAGCTAAACAAGGACTCCATGACCAGGGAGGCAGAACTAGAAGAAAGAGAACCACCTAGGGCCAATTGGTTACAATGCAACAAAACATTAAATTAATATTTTCAGATTATCAGGTACATAGCACCTGCCTCACACAGAAGTGGAAGCTACATTTGTGCTCATCTGGTTGTGAAAAAACTCCTTACCCATGAGCTGATAAGCTCAGAGGAAATGAATCACTTGGGGACAGAACACCTTTCCTGGGAAAGGACAGCTTTTCCCACCCAGAGACAATCGCTGGGCACATGTGTATGGAGCTGTGTCATTTGGAATGACTTGTCCAAAATGCTTGCGATAGAACAGAAAAGAGCAAAAACTGGGAAATAAAGATCTGAGTTGACAGAAACTACTGAATAATGTCGCCTTCGAGTGAAGTGATGAATTCAGAGGGAACAGCAGGCTCTCAGTTCTTCCTTGCCCAGGAATCTTCCCTCCATTGTTTCTGTCAAGCACCTTTCCTCACACAACTCCTCTCAGGTCTCATGCTCCTCTGCAGAATACGAGGTGCCATTACAGATGCAAAGTGTACTTATAGCAAAAATGTTCTTCGGTGGGCTTCTGGTTAATAAATTTTGGCACATTCAAATGCTGGAAAAGGATGTAGTTAATAACAAAGGAGAAGAGAATGTGCTGTGTTTTCTAGGGTCTAAAAATCAAAGTGTAGAATTGTGTGCAGAATAGTCTCTTTTATATGAATATAGAAATGTATGAGAGTATTACGTGTGTGTATTTTCTATCTATCTATCTATCTACCTATCTATCATCTATCTTGATTATCTATATATTCTAACATGAAAGATTTTCAAGTGAAAGACATATCAATTTTTAAAAGTTACAAAATAATATTTATATTTTAAAAATGAGAAATAAAGTAACGACATAAGTGATGGATCCACATATTGCATACGACGTAAATGCTCAGAAAGGGGGCTGGCAGGTTACACAGCAAATTGTGAGCGGTGGGGTCTCTGACAGGGAAAGCGGCTGAGGAGTGGCTGTTTTTAGCTTTCTTCCATAAACTTTTATATTATTTGAAAGTTATACAATAAGGATATACTCATGTATAACTTAAGAAAAAAAGAGAAAAACTAAAGATCAAAAATGAAAGTTAGGCGATCAACTCTTGATACCCTCCTGGGAAAGTAGAGAACCAGAAAGGCAATAAAAGACACGTTAGGTGACACAGCCTGGGTTTACTGATCATGACCATGCTGGGAGATGACCAAGAGAGCACCGCAAAGGGAAGGGAACAGAAAATTTGTAGCCATGCCAGCCCCAGTTCCTCTTTTCCACAGGTGTGGGGGCTCCCAGAGAACTATGAGGAGGAGACTGAGACTGTGAGTTCATGTCAAAATGCCATGAGCCCTCACCAGCCCCATGGCGGTGGGGGAGGAAGCCACCTGCGGCCTTAGAAAGGTCGCAGAAGAGTGGTTTCTCTACAGTTTTCAGGAGAATATGGAATTTTAGAGCTTCTCTTTTGGACTCTGAATTACTAAAAAATTGAACTATTTCTGGAGAAGGCCGATTGTCACCCTGTCTGGGTGCAGGAGCACGAGTGCCCATGGCCTTGAGGTGAGCACTGACATATAGGGACAGGTGGAGGCCCACGTCAGGTTGCATATGAGGAAAACAATCGATGATCAGAAACTGAGGGTATTTTCTGAGGATGAAACTGTCATCCCAAAGGAAGGGACATCCGAATCTTGGCTCACATTCAGATTCTGTGCGAGTGACTGGTCTCAGGGGTGACACGACAGCCACTGATGGAATGTCTTTGAGACCCAGCCCTCTAAGTCCTTCATAGGCTCTGGGTGAGCAGTGCCCAACTCTGACTGAGCTCCCGAGGGGTGAAGTCAGTCTTCTGGGCCCCCCACTAGAATTCAAGGAGGAGGTGTCTTTCTAAGCACAAAGGTTAGAAATACTGGTGCAGAGAATGGTCATTAGGGAAAGTTAGGGGGCCAATCTGGAGACCAGGCCAGTGCCTTTATGATAGGACTGACAGGGCCATCTAGAGTGATGGCTCCAATCCCAGACAGCCTGGCTGACTGTGAGCCCTTCCTGAGGCTTCACTGCTCCTGGAGCAAGCAGTCCCGTTGTCTCATTAGCAGGAAAGCAGCTGGTGAAACCAGTGAAGGAAGGGAAGAGAGATGAAGTGCTTATCTATTGTCATGGCTGAAGAGGGTGCAGCAGTGAAGTGGGGGTCCAAGCCCTGACAGCTAGGGAGAGGATATGCACCACACAACTGTAGAAACCCTGGACCACCAATTTGCAGCTTTCCCAAAGCCTGCCTTGGTACTTCATCCCTGTCTTGCTCTCCCACATCCCGCTGGCTACCAAGGCAAAGGAGTCTCAGTGTTCCTCTCCATGATGTCTAAGGATGGGTCACTGGCGGGCAGCGGGGGAGCTTCCCTTCCAACATTCAGGACAACACCAGGGGTCACAGGAGGAGGACGGGCCCTGACATGAGAGGGAAACATCAGCGTCTGTGTGGCATGGACACTGTGTGGAAAACTCGGAGAACACACAGAGGGTGTTTATCTGAGGACGTACTATGGGGAGATGGAAACTGGGGCTGTGAAACCAACTCATAGCACTGGTGAAATTCAAAGCCTTAGGCCCACACATGTTTAGCTTTCCATTCTGTCTGTATGTGAGACTCACCTGGGGAGCTTTAAAAATACCTGCCTGGGCCCCACTCCGCCCCACCGAATCAGAACCCATTAGGTTCATGTTCCTTCCGTCCTCAGAGGAAGACCCACCCAAAGATGTTCTCTGTATCCTTTGTGCACAGACTCACCTGCCCAACCTCATGAAGCTTACCAACCCTGGGAGGTGCTGTTTTACTGTGAAAGTTACCCTCCTGTGATATTAAGTCCACAAATCTGGGTCTCAAGTGCTCTGGCTAAGCAGGGCCCTTGCCTCCCTGTGGAAGTCTTCCTATTTATTTATGGAACATACTTCCCCTTATAAAGCACAAAGATTTATTGAGAGGAAGGTGGAATAGAGAAGTGTGCTGATAATTCCCAGGTGGAGTTTTTTGTGGTGCAGAAAACATCCCCTTTACAGAAAAGACTGACAGGCCTTTGTGTTCTGAGTTTGGATGCCCTCATCCAGAATAGGGAAGGGGCCAGTGTTAGCTCTTTTGCGTTTTAGAAGTAAAACATTAATTTTGAAATGTAAGGAGGAGCCAGACAGAGGAGGGGATGGGAAGTGGGTTTCAAAGAGAAGATGGCAATGGCCTGGCTCCAATGGCAGAGAGAGGGTGGGAAGCCGGGGCTCCTTGCCATCCAGCACCCCGAGCTGTGACACACTGGAATGAGTTGAGTGAAGGAGGCTGTAGAGACCTGGGGTGAGCCTGAGTCTCAGGATCTGGGAGCCAAGGGAGAGGTTGTCAGAAGAGATTGCCAGTGGTGCCAGGGGTCTGGGCCATGGGCAAGGAGATGGGATGGCTATGGCAATGCACCCAGGGTTCCTGCCCAGTGGGCCTAGACTCTGGAAACTAGAATGTTAGAGTTCTCTGATGACCCCCCAAAACGAACTGGGACAGGGTACCTGGGGACTGAGCCAGATTCCTTTTTCTCCAGAGAAACTAAGACATGTGGTAATTCTCATGGTCTCAGGTAGTGGAGTGATTCCCACTGTGCACAGAAAGGTTTTGGCAGATCACTGGGGAAGGGAGTTTCCATCCAGTGGCTTTAAAGGAGGGGGCATAGTTGAAGTTTGGGTGTGGAGAAAGGAGAACGCATGAAAACAGACAGCAGACTGAAGGTGTGATGGGAGGAGACCAGCAGAGAAGCTGCAGTAGCGGGTGTGTAAAAAGGGATTTGGGGACCAGACCAGAACAATCGGCAGCTTTCTGTGGGCATAAAACCCTCCTCTCCCTCCTCCAGGAAATCCTACATGAAGCCGAAACTTGTTACCTAATGCTTTTGTGAGGGTGGCTTTTCTCCTCAGGAATGTTTTTAAAGTAACTCTGGTTTGTTGTTACAAATCATGATACACTAAAAGAGCTGTGCTTCCTCTTACTCCTGACCCTGAGCTCCCAGTTCCTGTATCTACATGTAACCACGATAACCCAGTTCTTCTTTCTGGAGATGGTCGTTTATGTATTTTTTCCCCAAATCTGCCCAGGGTCCTGCCCTTGGCTTCATCATGTAACAACTTACCTACTCATCTTTATTAATGCTCCTTAGTATTCCAATGATACTTCTAACCATTTCTCCTGTTGGAGTTTGGGCTATTTCAGGCTAGTCAAACTGCTGCCGTGGCATATCCTTGTGGTGTGAGTGTTGCTTCCCGTGGGAGCCACGATATTGCAGAGATAGTCGGAGAGGACTCAGGAGCTTGAAGTCAGAGGACTGAGAAAGATCAAATCCCACAGAATCGTCAATGATGGGGAACTCTGGGGCTTTCCAGCTTAGAAACTGGCAATTTGAGGCGATCCGACACATCTTAGGGACTGATGATTCAGTTTCTCCCTCCTCAGAATCCCAGAAATACCTGACTACCACCTCCCCCCACCAAGATGCTTGCAGAGGGCCTCCTGGAGAAAAACTCGCTTTAATGTTTCCCACTGACCCTCCATAAAATTTGATTGAATTGAAGGTTCCTTAATTTTTGTAAACAAAAACATAGCATTTCTTTCACTGTTTGTTGTCATTGTTGTTGTCTGAATCTGCCAGTGGAGAACTTGAGCCCTTGCAAACACCTTCCAATAATTTCTAAGATTCAACAAGGGGTATTTCACATGAACTCAATAAATCTTTTCAGCATCTGCATGATTTCTCTGATATTTTTTACCTTCTTCCTGACTGACTCCATCTATTTTGGGTCCTGCTACTGTTTTGCTGAACAGTGTTCCTCACTTTTGACATCGCCCAAAGGCTGTGAGCTGCGTTCACTTTTCCACAGGAGGAGCACAGGACTTTGTTTTTAGCCATGTCATCATGCTTTTCTTCTAACCCAGGCAAGAGCAGAAATGCTCAGGTTTAGGCGTTGGCTTCTTCCAGGCTTGGGTCAATGTTCAAAGATAATGAAATCAAGTGCTTCATTTCCTCATGACCTCATGAAAAGCCAGTGGAAATTCCTTTGGGAGAAATAAATGGGTGGCTGTTGTACAGACACCTGTTGAGTTTCCTAATAGTTGAATCTGCAATGAGCAGTAGGGCGATGCCACCTAATAGCTCCCTGATGGATTTCACAGTCTCATGCTGACACAATAACACACATGGATGTTGTGACTCCCCTTTGATAATTCCATCCCCCAGATGAGAGAAAATTGGTGAGGAAGGAAGGAGAAAGAGAATCATGCAGTTTTCATTTTTGTTTCTTCCTTACCTAGTGGAGTTCTGTGGTAACTTAGCAGAAACACTAGGACCTATTTCAGTCATTCTCCACCATGGTGGTGGGCAGGGTGCCCTCAGAAAGCACCATAGGATGCACGGGTGTAGGCAGGACCCCTGTTCTACTGGTATTTGCCACTGTGCTATGAGGGCCTGCAGTGTTCCGATTGGTTGGAGCCCATGCCACCTGAGGTGCTGAACGTTTTAACAGTGTTTGGGTTTATTCTGAAAATCATATTAAATATTACCCAAAAATTTTATGGATGGGAAATAAAAAGGAGTTTCTTTCGTAATTCAAACTACAGTAAGTGAAGCTCAGCAAAATCCACTGGTTGGTGAGATGGAGAAACACAACAGGCAGAGTGGGGGAGAAGAAACCACTGGGATCGTACCAGAGTTTGGGATGATGGGAGGAAGAAGTTTGCACTTACCAGAAGAGTACACAGATAAAATAAGGTTGAGAAACACTCAACTACAGAAAATAGAGGTGATTCTGGTTAAGTGGAGGTAACTCGAGAAAAAAAAACACTATCATAACCTCTTCTGTACATGTTGTTTGGAGAGGGTGTGTTCTCAAGACATTTAGATTGAAATCACTCGGCCTCTGGTCATCAGAGGTGCCAATGTCCTTCCCGAGTTTCGGGGGCCCCTGAGTGCTCTCTGATACACCCTGGTTGGTTCTTGTTATTCTGTGGCTTCAGGCATCTGTGCTGGGAAAGGGCTTCCTGAAGCAGAGGTCTTCGGAGGCTGGTGTGTCGTGGTAGGCAGCGAGGCTGCTGTGGCAGGCCGCCCTGGTTCCAGTGCCTTGGTTGCCTCTGACTGACCTGCATTCAGGCAAGTGACTTCATCTCTCCAGCCTCCAGTTTCCTCTTTGGTGGGTGGTATTACTTTGGATGGTATTGGAGCCTCCCTCAGAGGACAGGTGAAGATTACATGAGATAATACACTGAGGTATTTCCCATAGTGCCTGGTCCGGAGCGCGTGCTCAGTAACTGGTAGCTGGCATTGCTCAGACACAAGGTGGGAGAGAGATTCTGGGGGTTTTACTTCATGCGCAAGAGGAGACAGAAACGTCATGAGGTTCAGGGACTCCCTAAGGTTATGAAACTGAAAAGGGGGATGACTAGAAATAATGACCACAAGAAAATTGTAAGGTTTCTGAATCTTTGATGTTTTCCCAGTCCTCAGTGTATCTTCAGTTTTAATGAAAAAAAAAATCTTGTTCCTTATTTTTAGGAATATCAAATGTAGCTGGAAAGACACGTCCTAGCCTTAGCGAATTTTATGAAAAGAAAAACTCCCAGGGAACAGAGTAGCAGCAAAAATGGCTGGTACTCTGGGGCCTGCAGGAAGAAAAAGTAGCTGACAACCAACCAATGCTCAAAATACAGCCTGGGGCCTTGGCCGGCCCAAAGCCTCTGTACTTCCTGACGCACTGGCTCCTGGAAGCCAGTTTACCCAACTACACTCTCCACATGTGCTCTGTCCAAGTTCGTGGCTTACTGCAAATAAACATCTGTTTAAGGAACACATCATTGAAAGGGCAGGCTAGCCTAGCTAATTGCTTGTTACTTAGCTGCTTTCCAGCCCACTAAAGGCCTCAGGTGTGTGTTATCTGATCAGCACAGAGTACAGTATTGCCGGGCAAGATGGAGCGAGTCCACAGCTGTGGTTTTTCCCTACTCAACCCCTCTTCCAGCAATGGAACCTGTCTTTTCCTTTTGGGAAAACATCCCTCTTCTATTCTTAGTCCTTGGTTTGGGTTCGGTCTTTTAAGGTTCAGTTCTAGAAGGATGTGACCTCTGGCAAATTCTCCATTCCCAGGGGCGGTCATGTGACACAGGCTGACCACTTTGAATCAAACCAATATGTTAAAGGAGAAGCATATGAATCCAATTCAATGAGATGCTACTCCCAGTACCTGGAGCTATTGGGACATAAGATAGGTGTTCTCTGCCTGGAGGCCTTTAAGTTTGTGTACCTGCAACTGTTGGGGTTTTGCTATCCCTTCGGGAGAGCCTGAGGGAGGATGAAGTCCATTAGAATTAAGTGGAGGCAAGAGAGAGAGAGGCCCAATGACATTTGAGTGCCTGCCTCTGGTTGAATGTGATCCACCTGTTCACTTTTTCCATTGCCTGCGCTGGTAAATTCTCTTGTTCGCTTAATTTGGTTTGAGGTGGGCTTCTTTCACATAAATACAGCAAGAAGCTGAGGGCACACCTGTTTTCTTTTTACCAGTCAAGTAGAAAAGCAGCAGGGCCTTTTTCTTGTGACCTGGGTTATAAATTTCCCACCACTTTTTAAGAGTTAATCTCTTCGTGCTGACTCTTGGTTTTCCTAACTCATGTCTTAGCTCATGCTCTTGAAGTTAGTCTGAAATTAATTCCACATTTTATAAAATAAGGAGGAAACAGAAGTTGGTGAGTCAGTAAATATTTTACAATGAGATAAGATTTGGGGCCAGCGCACCCACTGCCAAGACTGGATTAGAGCCTGTTGCATCACCCCAGGAGGGAGTGCTACCTTTTTCTTAATCGTATTGGAGGCATTTGGATAAAGAGTAGAATATAACTTTAAGATAGTAAGTGAAAAGAGAAGAGAAAAAAGTCCTTTGTACAATGGAAATTAGTATTCATTTTTCAAGTTCTGTGGGTATGGGTGTGTGTTGCATCTGAGTCTCCATGTCTCTTCTCTGGTAAGAGAGAATGTATCTCTTAATTGAAACTGGGAGGCAAATATAAACTGCCTTTATGTTTACATGGTTTGGCAAACATGCTGTTCTCATCTGTGAGTCAGCTGAGATGTGGGTCTTATTTTCATGTGGACATCTGGTTCACCCTTCTTCAGCATATTCAAAATATTCCCTGCTGTGTGTGACTTTGAAAAAGTCCCCAGCGTGCTTAGACGCTTGCATCTGTAAAATAAGCACTTTAGACTAAATCATTGGTTTCAATTTAAAACAAAAAAAAACAAAAAAACAGCAGAATTTTTTTTTTTTTTTCAAATATAGCTTGTACAGAAACCCACCAAAGCGGAGCTATTTGGGCTGAGGTGGGGGCAGTGGGCTGGGACTTCTCCCTGCTCATTCTCCAGGTGGCTCCTGAGGGAGCTCCCCCAACCCCTAGAATTCTGAGGGACCATTTCAAACACTCTGTTCAGATGTTTGCCAAGGCCCTTTCCAGCTCCAGACGTTATACTAAGTGCCACCTCTTTCATGAAACTTTTCTAGTACTCCAGCCTATATGGATCGCTTCTTTGTACGTGCACTGTAACATTTGCTAGCATATCACACACCCAAGCCATGTTTGTAAAGTGACCTAGATATGGAGGTTTGTCTTTCTTTGAAGCTGGCTCATTCATGTGCTTCATTTGGGAAGTGGCTCAAAACTTACTTGGGAAACTGAATGTAACTGAAAGAACTCCAGGAAATGGGGAGAGAAGCTTTGTTCACAGACTGGGGAAATCTGGATCATTGCCTCCTGCAGCAAGTCGCCTGTGCTGACAAAAGCTGAACTGATAGTCCAGAGTATGTACCACAGCAGAGCGGGGTGCCCACCCACCTACGGCCCCCACATTGGCCCTCCACCCAGACCTTTACCTAATATGAATGTTGACCAGGCCATGGTAACTGGAAGGTCATGGAAGATATCTGTGTGAACTGGGTTGTGGCCTTGCCTTTCAGCAGTACTGGGCCATCCCCTAGTGTGGGACACTAACTTTCTATTGAAGGTATCACCAGGAGGAAAAGACCGGGCTTGTCTCTGGTACCCCAACTGCCGAAGTCATCTCCTTCCCACTGTGGCTAAGTTCTGGTTTCCTGAATAGAGTACTGTACCACTGTCATCCTCACTCTAGGGTTCTGTGTAAACTTTAGTGGTTTTAGAAACGCACATCACATGGTGTGATTTTATTCAAGGATGGCTTTGTCCAGTGTGGCCTAGCCTAGGAAGGTGAGCCACAGAGTCCTGAGGCTCGGGCAAAGACATTGTAGTTGGAGCACCACCTAGTGGCAGCAAAGAATAATGCATATGATGAATGAGGAATCTTCCTAAGGGGGTGGATGATAAGGTAAATAGCACCCAGGGATCTTTGATTTCAAAAAACAGTTCCATTGAAAATAAGCTTTAACGCAAAATTATACTGAACATAATTTTTAGCCTTTTCTTAATTATTCCAAAGACATGTCAGTGTCATCATAATGAACACTAGTTATTATTGTAGCGTGTTGTAAATGTAGGAGATGGGGGGGGGAAATCTATAAGAAAATTTCATCCCATTTAAGTTTCTATTTTTTAAAATTTGGTTCACCCAGAAATAAGATACTGTGTAACCATTAAAAGGAAAGAGGCTTATGTATGATAGGAACTAGCTAAAAGAAAAAAGATATAGAACAGCATCAATAGAATGTTATAAAATGTATGTGAGAAACACATTAGAAAAAAAAATATATGTGCCACCTCTTTCAGGAAATATATATTATATATAATGTTTCATAAAACATTATATTTCTCTGTCTCTAGTGTTTTACAATATATCACTACATTCTGGTTTTGTTACCTTGGAAAGATACCTAATAAACTAATAATTATGGTGGCCTTAGGCATAACCAAGAGCCTAGGGGAAAAAATGGGAAAAAAAACTACTATATACATACATTCATGAATATGTACATATGTAATTTGCTTCCTTGTTGTTTTTATTTTTATTTTTTTAGATTCTGATAAGTAATATGTTATCCATTCAAACAAAAAATTGTAGTACAAAGTCCTCCATAGTACTTATCAATAAATTGTAGGCACTATTATTATTATTGGTAGTAGTGGCAGTCACAATAGTCATAATATTGTCATTTTGTTCTTCCTTTCAGAAAAGCTGAGTGCAGGAAATACCCCAACCCTGCCCCAAGCCAACACTTTAAAACTCTGACTTTTTCCTAACAGTGAACTTAATGAATTTCTTCACTCGCTGATGCGTCTTTATCTGACAAGTCAATAGACTTACCTTTTTATTTTTATCTATCAATTGATCGATCGATCTATCTATCCACTCACCCATCCATCCATCCATCATCAATCCATCCTTTACTTATTATTTATTAATACTGGTTGTCTTTATTGACATGCAGAAATAAATGAATTATGTTAAGTACTGGTATGCGATAGCTGTTCTTATTCACTCACTGATATCCTGTGCATATCATAAAAACAACGTGACTGAAATATTTAAATTTATCTCATAAAAGTATATGTGAATGATAATACACAGACTTCAGATGATAGACTGTTTCTAACCCAAATTTTTAAGTAATGGTGTAGTACTTGGAATGCAGAAAAATGGCTGGGAAGATTTTAAGCCCCTCCAGTGGGAAAGAGGCTGATATATTCAGGTCTAAGTTCAAGGTCTGACACGTTGAAGTTTGGCAGACCTTTCAGATTCTAATTTACAGACTTTTGAAAATTATAACTCTTTAAGGAAACAGTTAAAAAGTGGTTTGTTGGTATATGCGTGTCTGCGAGACTTGTTTTAAAAGCTCAGCGTGTGCACACACATTCACACATACACACATTTGGTCTTACACTGTAAACTCCATCACAGCACTCAAGGCGGGCCCTGGTTACCAAGAAAATGTCTCTGTTTCTCAGAGCAAAACGATACTGAGGACACTTCTCAGTAAGCAATGCAGAACAAGGCCCTTTTGTTTCCTAGACCTGCTGTTCTGTGTAACCTGAGGCTCTGGGCCCTGTCCCTGCCCACTTGGTCAGTTGCAGCAACAGCCGCCACTCCAGGCTGTGCTGGGTAAAGTTTGGCCTGTAGTCAACATCCATACTCCCTTCTTACTTGTCTAGGGAAATGTGTTTGAACTGACCAATGAAGAAATGTCTTGGATGGGTTTGTATTAGACACCACTTGTTGTAGAAACAAATACATGAATGGATGGGGTCAGTGAGCTCAGGGCTCTGGATGCCACTGCCCAGTGGTCAGATCATCTGCTCCTGAAGTCAGGTGAAAAAAACTCTGAGGACTGCATGACAAGATGATAGTAAGTCACTTAGATAGAGCCAACTGTCCAGACCATCACAAGCTGGGAGCCAGCTCTGCTTCCCATGTGAGTTATTCCTTTTATAAATGTGCTTTTAGTTAAAATTAATTACTTACTTGGAATTTCTATGTCTTGCTAATTGTCCAGCTGGAATGGCTGCAGCTCCTTTCCCCAGACTAACACTGAAGACATTACGGAATCAAGATGTAAGCATGAATCCTTAAAATTAACAACAAACCGCCCACCCTGGTGATACTTTTCCCTAAGGTTAATGGCTCGAACTCTCATATTACTGTTAAGAAAGTATTCAAATGTTCTTTCCCCCTTAGACTTTCTCCCTCCTGTGAGGAGTGCAAGGAACCCCAAAGGCCACTTGGTCTGGCTGATTTCCAGTGGCCCCATCTATGCTGCTCTGGGCCTTGTGGGTTGTGCCTGCTTCCTGCTGTGCGGGTCGAGGCACAGAGGTGAAGTTCATCCTGAGCTGTGGCCCTGACTGGTCCAGCAGTGAGAGAGAAGGCCCTTCTTCCTAGCCTCTTACTGGTGTTACAGCTTTTTGTTAATATCTCTTACACACACAGGCACACACAGCCATTGCCTCCAAGGCATCCCCATTGTTCAGGGTGACTAGTTCTAGCTCCATCACATTCTGGGACAAGCTTTCCCCAAGAGGGCCCTATCCTAAGAGTTAAACCTGGTTACCAGTCTAGACTCCATCATTCCTCACGAGCCTCTACCCTGATGTTGTTGCTAGGCTGCTGGCCACACTGGCCACTGAGAGGTTCTAATTTCATTGACCATAAAAGGGAAGGGGTCAGGGGCTCCATCTGTACACCTTCCAGAAAACCAGCTCTAGATGTCTGTGGATGAGTAGCCTTCGTAACCTCCCTCCCCCATGTCCTTTTTTGGTTTTCTATCACAACAAACTTAACCAGGAGGAACTCCTGGAGGTACCTGCTCTGGAATAAGGATTGTCTGTTTCGAAGGCTTGTTGTAACATTTGAGTGACCATTTCTCTTGATTAATATTATTTTTCATCAATCTATAATACAGATTATCATTATATGTGTGTCTGTGGTCATTTTTAAACTTACTTTTTAAGAACAGAACTATTTTTCTAAAGAAAATGTAGAAAATCATGGCATTAAAAATATTAAAGTGGGACTGTTTTGGCTGAGTGTGGGGTGAGGGCCCTGAGCCCCGACCTCTTACCCTCCTGCTTTCACCCTGCAGAACGTTGTAATTTCTGAGAACACCACTTTAAGAGTGTTCACATAGAGCGTTGAGCGTAGGATTGAGAATGAGAAACCTGAGTGTGTGACCATCGGTCAGCGTCTCTGGCTATAATCAGGAAAAGAAACTTAGCTCACCACAGCCCTGGGAGAAAGAGAGGTCAGACTTGTAAGCAGGGACAATGGCCCCGAATCCCAACACAGTGAAGAAACTGCTGTGGCTGGGCACAGGAACTGTAGCTCACCTCACTGCCACTGCTGAGCCTGGATATGGGAATTTGCTGCTGAAGCTGGGGCCACGGGGACTCTGGAGGGTCCCTGCTGTTGAGGTTACTGCTGCCACCACCCACATCTCACTGGGATGGAGCCTGATAAGCCCTTGCTTTTACTAGTTTCTGATTCACAGTCTGGGACTATAGGCCAAACTTGCATCATGTGCTCCTTAGCTTGAAAAAAAAAAAAAAAGACTGGGGAAGTGGGCATTGGGTATATTCAGCCTCTATAATGTGAGATGGATCTCTTTTACAAGTTAGGGAATTCACCAAAAGGAGAAGGAGGTTCAAGTGCTGAGGGAGGAGGGAGAATGACAAACGTCCTTTATAGTAGCTTCAGCAAGTTGTTCTATCTCTGAGCATTATTTCTCTAGAAAAGACAATGGCCCTGCTAAGTCGTCCTTCCCTCCATCCCTCCATCCCTCCCTCCATTTATCCATCCATCCATCCATCCATCCATCCATCCATCCATCCATCCATCCATTAGCAAACATTTATTGAGAGCGGTTCTAGTTATCTATTGTTTCGAAACTATCCCAAAGCTTAGGGGCAAAAACAACCATTTTATTATATCTCATGATTTTGTGAGTTGGGAATCTAGGAAGGGCTGAGCTGAGTGATTCTTCTGCCATGTGGAGTCAACTGGGGTCCTTCAGGACGTTCAGATGGTGGCTGATCTGACTTGGAGGGTTCAAAATGGCTTTCCTCACTTGTGGTGAGGATGGCTGAAAGGCTGGGCTACGCTGGGCTCATCTCTACATAGTCTCATGCCTCTCCACCTGAATTCTCCAGCAGGGTCCTTAGACTTTTTACATGAAAAGGCTCCAAGAGCCTTAAGGCTAGACTTGGGGCTGGCGTAATTTCACTTCTACCATGTTCAATTGGTCAAAGCAGTCACAAGCCAGCCCAGATTTAAAAGGAGGAGGGGTCTCCATCTCTTGATGGGAGGTGTCAAAGAATTTGCAGCCATTTTTAATCTGCCTTAAAAACCAACCATGGGCCACGCATACCTAGATCAGGGCATACAAAAATATTTAAGACATAGCCCTGTCTTCAAGACCTCAGAGTCATATAAGGTTATGTGACCAGGAAACAAATGAAAGCCATAAATGAGATCTATGCGAAGGTGCCCTGTAAATTGCAAAACAACTCTAATAGGAAGGATTCGCTCTTAAACTAGGATATAACAAACTCCTCTGATGCTCTCAAATATCAGAATTCATTTATCGAAGGGTTTGCAAAGAATCAAGAACTCGGCTAAAAGTTTTCCTTGCATAATTGTCCCCAATTCTCAAACCAGCTCTATCCCTGCAATTTCTACACAGTAGAGCACAGCAGAATCAATGCTTCTTGTTTACTACACATCATCTTGAGACCTCGTTTTATATCAGCACCCATCACTCTCTGCTCATTGATGCCATTTGGTAGATGCTTTTCAAGATGCCCACACAGGCCTCTAGCTACTTCAGAAGGGATTTTAAGTTGAAATGACCCACCCAGCTAACCCTCGAGGGCTCTGATTTCTTCCTCTCACAATTATTACTTTAATTTGCCGCCCTCTCCCAAGCCACAAAGCAACAAATCTTCAGGATACAAGGCGATGGAATTAAAGACATATTTAAAGTTTCTTTATTTCATAGCAAAATTTATTAAGTTCCTGCTGTGTACAGGAAATTAGACATCTGACTGCTTTGAGATTTTGAGATTTTGCCTCAGAGAGTAGTCACCCAGACAAAATTTTAAAATTGTGCATTTATTTGACCTGATTGATAAAGTGACACTTAAATATAGAGAAAATTAAAATGTAGAAAATTTGAAAAGTGAAAATGAGAATAGTCATCATCTCATCATCCAAAAATGGCACTATTAACATTTTGATTTATTTCTCTTTTTTGTTTGTTTTCAGTTAGTGAAAATAATAGAATTCATTTTTTTAGAACAAATTTAGGTTTATGAAAAAATTGAGCAGATAGTATAGATATTAATCATGTGTTCTCCTTTCCTGCACACAGCTTCCTCTATGATTAAGATCCTGCATTAGTTGAAACGGTTGTTACAAATGACAAGGCAACTTCAAAACACTGTTGTTCAAGATTCACCCTTCGTGTTGTAAACTTCTGTGGGTTTTGAAAACTGCATAAGAGCATGCATCTACCATTACAGTATCACACTGATTAGGTTTACCATTTATGGTTTATATTATCAGACTGTATCATAATACACTTTGGCACGCAGCTTTTTCTCTCTGTTGTTCACATCAGAGGCTAACGCAGACTTTCCTTTACGCTATTACCTGCTTCTTCTACATGCTGACAAACTTGGAAATGCCATACGTTTCTCTAGCCTTTATTTAACTCTCCTCCAAAAGTAGACATTCATACTGCTGATGCTTTTTCACTTATGGGATATTTTAAAATCAGTTCATAGAAATAGATTTCCAGGATCTAGATAGCATTCAGAAAAAAAAAAAATCAATTTAGGAAGAAACACTAGTGTCCCCCAGCACCTCCCAGACAAAACAGACAAAAGGCTTCTGTGTGAAGGCTTGGGGCCTGTGCCACCTAGAGAGTGCCAGTTTCCCTGTGGCTACCCCAAGCCCATACGGGAGGGTGGGCCCTTCCTGGATGCCGGGGAGGGGAGAGGCTGGCTGGGTCTAAGTGTCTCCGTCTCTGCTCCTCCAGGGGGCACAGGGCTTCTGGATCCGTTCCCCTCTCACTCTTATCCAGCCAGTGGCCCTGAGAGCCTTAGATGGAAACCTGGCACTGCAGCCATTCCCCCTTATCCACAGCTTTGCTTTCTGAGGTCTGTTACACTTGGTCAACTGCGACCTGAACACACTAAATGGAAAAATTTCAGAAATGCACAACTGGTAAGTTTAAAATTACAAGCTGGTCTTAGTACTATGGTGAAATCTCATGACATCTACTCTGTTCTGCTCAGGATGTGAATCACCCCTTTGTCCGGTGTATTCGTGCGGTGCATGCACCCCACCCATTAGTCACTTGGTCACCATCTGGGTTATCAGATAGACTGCTGAGGTATTGTACGGCTGTGTCCAAGTAACTCTCACAGTTGCCTTATGCTTGTCTGGATGCCTACGTCATTCACTTCACCTCTTTGCCTCATGGGGGCATTGCAGCCTCTCACAATACAAGAGGGGTGAATACAGCACAGTAAGAAATTTTGAGAGAGACGAGGCCATATTCACATAACTTTGTTGTAGTATGTTGTTATAATTGGTCTATTTTTATTAATCTCCTATTAATTA
This sequence comes from Cynopterus sphinx, assembly GCA_030015415.1. Taxonomy (NCBI): domain Eukaryota; kingdom Metazoa; phylum Chordata; class Mammalia; order Chiroptera; family Pteropodidae; genus Cynopterus; species Cynopterus sphinx. The sequence goes on from CM057379.1 coordinate 55,515,139, forward strand.
AAAAATTAAACTTAATCCTAGGTGTGTATGTATAGGAAAAACACAGTATATATAGGATTTAGTACTATCTATGGTTTCAGGCATCCACTGGGGGTCTTGTAACATTTCCCCCACAGATAATCAGGCACTACTGTAGTTTCTTTTTCGTGAAGGCTGGTTGACTTAATAGGAAAAACAGCACGGCCGATGGTGGAAGTGAATTTGCACCGTGTAGGACAGTTTTGATGAACATGGCATTTTGATTATCCAGTCAGGTCAAACTGCCTCATGGAAACTTCGACCTATGTAATTCTGTGCAGAAAGTTTTAACCAGAGGCAAAGGACTGCAAGGACAGTGTCCCTTTGCCAGAATTAATGAGAATAATAGTCCTTTTTTGCCCCTGGGGAACTAATAACTGTAAAGCTCAGTACCGGAGGCCAAAGCACAGCAACATTTTCTTGTACATTAGCTTGTGTCGCCCACGACAATTTAGCACAGTTGTCATTTGCAGCACTTTCCAGTGAGAAGCCTCGGAATCTCTGAAGTCCTCAGAGAAGACACTGCTATATGCTTCTTTTCATGTCTGTTCCACAGTTCACAGCTGGTATGTGGCAGAACTGGAAGTTGAATCCAGGGCAGTGTTTTCCTCATCTTCCCCAGCCACATAAGAATGGGCCAGGCCGCCCTTCAGACCCAGTCCATCCCACTCAGGGACACGTGCGCAAGTCTCAGCCTGTGGGTCCCCACGTGGTACTGAGAGCTGCTATGAGAAGCCTCTTTTGGTTTTGCTGTCATTGTGCAGTCTGTCCCCTGACCTCTGACCCAGAACTATTTGTTCCAACAATTCCCCAGTTTGTCGTTCTGGCTCAAAACAAAGTAAATAAAAATTCTCTCCTCAAGCCCTGTTTTCATACTCAGGGGGTCAAAGAAAATGAGTGGGATGGTCATGTAGTTGATGAATCATTTAGACCCTGAAATAGACTGTAAAATATACTAGTTCGGGGCCTAGCAAGGCACAAACAGCTGGGAAGCAGTCGAGTAACATTAGGAGCCTGGTCTTTGGGCCAAAGAGACCTACCTTTGTTCCTCTGAGCTGTGTATTCTTAGTCAGTTCACTTAACATCTCTGGGCTTCAGTTTTCTCATCTGTAAAGAGGGCTTATCATGCTGTACATCTTATAGGCAATTGTGAGGATTATGTGAGAAAAAAAAAAGGCAAAGCACTTAGCCTAATGCCTGGCAAAGTAAGCCTTCAAGATATTGTAGTTTTTGTTATTCAGTCATCAGGAAAATCCAGAAGAATCACTCTGTTGGTCACCAGTGGTTCTGGAACTGTCAAACACTTGCACATGACACACTGCCTTTCAATGATCACCTTCACTTTGTCTTTCAGGCCTCCTGCTCAACAAATGTCCTTGGTTTTAGGTTAGTAGCCTCTTAGGCAGGGAAAGTCACATTATGATTGTTTCATATATGAGCTCATCTCTAAAGGGCTAAATTGGTTCTGACAAAAACCAACTCATGGCCACTTGTCTGTTTTCTGACGTACCCAGTACCAGCTGCCTGGAAGCTGCTGAGGTTTGATTTCAGACTTCTTCCCACAGCTGGCTGGAATTTACGTCGGCTCAGCGTCAGCCTTGATCTCCTCCATGCGGACGGCCCATTCTGCCTGGCCAGGGGTTTGTGACAATCTTCCTTTCCAAGTAGGCAAAGTCTTTTGCAAAGGGGGGAAAGTTCATTAGTTAGCTGTGATCTTCAAACGTGATTCGGTTATGAGTAATTCTGCCAGAGTGGCAGCTCGTTGGCTTGGGACTGTCCTATCTACTCGTAATAATAGCGAGAGTTCAATTAAATGGGATAATTCATGTAAAAGTCTGCCAACTGCAGAGTTCCTTACGAATCCATCAAGGAGGAAGACAAGGACATCACTTATCCTCCCTTTGAGAGATTAAACTGTGTGTGTGTGTGTGTGTGTGTGTGTGCACGCGCGAAGGCACACCCACACTCTCACCTGCACACACATGCACCTGCACACCCACCGCACCACGTGCCACAGTCAGGAAAGACTCACTTGTGGCCCTGAGGCCTGGTGGGGACGAAGGGTGGTACTTCGACCCGCGTTTCTGGTCTCCTTCCAGGCACCCTGAGACGCACGCGATGACACGCCGGTTTGACGAGGGCCTCTGTCGGAAGCCAGGGGACCTGGCGTCACCGCACCCTGGAAATCAAAGCGCTTCTGCCTGCCCGGCCAGGGTCCACGCGTGCTCACCGTCGATCCTGGGGCGCTCTCAGGCAGAATGAGTTCATGCGAAATTTCAGACCTTTGCCGTGACTCCGATTCCCTTTCTGTGAACCAGGGCCAACAGGACACTTCCCCGCACTTCGGGCCATTGCTTCACGTTCTGGGTCACCAACTGTGCTTGTGCCAACTGAAGAGATAAGGCGTATTTCATCAACAGTCTTTTTTGAAGGACAAAACTAATGGAATGGATTGGTAATTTGAGATTTTTTGTCACTCTTGGCTCCAAAAGTTGGTTGGCTTTATAGATTATTTACATGTTTGAAAGTATGCTATGTAGAAATATTTTTTTGTGTAAGTAAAACCTGCAAAATATTATTCTGGCAGGAAGCCCGGAGGAGATTGTTACTGGAGACAATGGTGACAGGGCCACGACTGGGGGCAAGACACGTAGGTGAGGAGGAAGTGGATGGAGGAGGCCGGCTCAAAGTTTTTGTTTATTTCTAAATTTTATTTATTGATTATTTCATTTCATTTTATTTTATTTTGCATCTAGAAAATAATGTAGATGACTGGAGTTGATCTGTTCTGAGAATCATGGCGTGATTTTGCTATTGGGGGAAAGATGAGATGGGGTTAGAACTGTAGAGAAACAACGGACCTGGGAGGGTTTGAAAGGGTTTGAGCAAGTGAACAAGAAGGCGCCTGGATAAGCCCTGGGTTTGCATCAGGGGAAGCACCTGAGGAGCATTAACTTGGGGGGGGGCATGGGAAAGCCTTTCATCTGTAGAAAGTTAGGAGAACAGCAGCTGGCCTGAACTTGAAAGTGTGTCAGGTAGCTTCCTGGGCCATGAAAAGGTAATTCTTATACCTGCCTCTCTCTACCGTGCTGCTTCTGACTCTTCTCTACCATATTTAGAGGGAAATGCATCCCCTGTATCCCTGTTCCCCTAAAATTTTTTCTACTGAATAGCCAGTCACCTTTCTCATCTTGTGAAACCTCAAATCGCATTGTCTCCTAAATGTTCTACAGAAATCTTTATTCCTCATTGATTTTTTGTGCTTTTATTTTTCCTTCCTTCCTTTCTTCCTTCCTTCCTTCCTTCCTTTCTTTCTTCCTTCCTTCCTTCCTTCCTTCCTTCCTTCCTTCCTTCCTTCCTTCCTTCCTTCCCTCCTTCCTTCCTTCCTTCTCCCCTCTCACACCCCCTGTCTTTCTTGTCTGTCTTTTCTTTTCTCTCTCTCTCTCCTTTTCTTCTTTCCTCAAGAAGACAAGGTAGGAAACTATCTGAGGCTTCTTTTGAGCATCCTTTACCTTCTAAGCCTAGGGCGTGGGTGCTCTTTGGCTACCCTGCTGATCTCTTGCTTTAGTGGAATTGAGTGGGGGCCAGCAGGAGGGGTGTGAGTACATACACCGAGCAACTTTCAGACACAAGGATATGGCTGTTTCAGGTGAGTGAAAAGACAAATGAAGAAACAAACAAAAAACCCAGAACTTCAAAAGCCAAGTCCAGCAGGTTTAGCTTTGTCCAACCAAACTCAGCCCCATCCCTATCCCCATCCCTATCCCCATCCCCATCCCTCAGTGCTCACAGGAGGATGATATTCATTTGGGTAAGAGTCTCATGGATGTATGAAATGTTATGGGTAATTCTTGGCTTGTGATGTAAATTGTATCCTTTTCTTCCTCACTCAGAGAAACATTGAGTTTAAAAAAAATGAAAATTCTGATTCTTCATGAGTATTTGTATTTGTGTTTATGTGAAAGAGGAAAGAAATGCTAAATGAAACTGCTAGTAATAGATTATGGCTGATCCTAATGCATCAGGGTAGTGTAGAACAGTAAGGCAAAAACAACAACAACAAACCCCAAAACTGTTATACACACATACTCTCACACACATTCACTCACACACACGTAAAGAACCTTGCTTTGCTGTGGCATTTTTAATACCTGACTTTGCAGATTTACATTGTTTTGGAAACTCGCAGAGGTTTTACGTGAATTTAAATACCCGAGACCACGGTATGTCAGAGGTGCAACTAAGTCTTTCGACTTCCAAATTATGTCTTTAAACTTTTGCCTCTTATCTTGTGAGGTGACTGGGGAAGACCAGGTGCAGGTCTGAGAAATGCCTCCTTCTATTTTGAGTGTTGCCGAGGTCAAGGGCCTCCTACAATTCGAGAAGCCTTGCCAAGAAATGGCCGCATTCCTCAGCGCTCAGGTGAGTGCTCTTCCCTGGGTGATAGTGCCTGGAACATGCAGGAGGGAGACTAGGTAACTATTACTCAATACTCTCTGGTTGACAGCATGGATTTTATGTCATTTGAGAGAAGTGTGGCACGTCAGCCAGGCTTTTAGCACACACCCCTCTTCCCATCATGAGGATTGTTTGCATTGTGGAGATTTCCTGTCTATATTTTTAGTGTCTAATTCTCCATGGTTGCTCAAGTATCTGTGACCACCCTTTACTGACTCATGCAGACGCGCTGATGCCCTTGGTAGAACTGATGACTATTGAGTGGAAAGTAGTCAGTGTGGAAAGCCCAGGAATTGTCTCATAGCTTGCCTTATTGGTTTCAGCTGATTTTCCACTTGTTTTGCAGATATAGTTTTATCTTTCACAAGTTTTTTCTTCCAGAATTATAGATTTTTCATTAGTTACCTTTCTTCATGCTGAATCAGAAAAATAATATATTTTGGGATAAAGAAAAGGAAATGGGTGCACCAAATATTTATATACCTTTTTTTACAGTGGCCTCTCTCCCTGTTGCTTTTTTCATGCCAACTGGAGTTCTGAAAGCTGTGTGTCTGTGGGCAAGGCCACATGGCGAAACAGCTGAGTCACAGCTTTGCTTCTCTGTAATTACAAAATTTATCACCTCGTCTGACATAGAAAGGGTGTTGGTTGGAAACAAAATATATATTAGAAATAAGCTCTTTAGAAACAATAACAAAAGAAGAAGAAGAAGAAGAAGAAGAAGAAGAAGAAGAAGAAGAAGAAGAAGAAGAAGAAGAGGAGGAGGAGGAGGAGGAGGAGGAGGAGGAGGAGGAGGAGGAGGAGCAAAAATAGCAAAAAATGGCTTTCATCACATGAAAAGTCTTTTCCAAAAGTCTGGAGCTAAGGTTATGAAGAGACAGAGGAGTCATCTCCTCTCCCCACCTGTGCAATCGTGAAAATTAAAATGTCAAAATAAACAACATTATACATTTCTCATTCTATCAATACATCTTCCAGTTACTTTGCTTCACGCTCTGTCTCAAGACCTTATTCAAAATCACCTTCACTATGAAACCTTCTTGTCCCTCCACTAGACATTTCTTCAAGGTATATTATTTTGCTTCTAAAACTTAAACAAACTGTTCTCAGGCTATTCTCTGTCTCTGTCCCATCTCCACCAGACCCGAAGTTCTTCCCCGGCAGAGGCGGTGCCTTTTCAGCCTTTTAACTCTCCCTGTGCTTCTTCCTCCCACAGGGTAGCCTTCAGCATGAACAGCGCCCAGTCTCAGCTCTCATTTTTGCCTTAGGCCAACCGTGTGCCTCCTCCACCGGGCTGGGAGCAAAGCCCTCTTCCCAAATGCACAAGTAAGCAGCCCTCCCCCCACAAATAGCCAGGACATGCACACTAATTAACTTTCCTCCATCTCTACCCAAATATGACCTTGTCAACACTATTTCCTATTAGATGACAGATCTGGATGTTTCTATTACATGGTTGCTGTTTGCCACATGCTTCCTGAGCAGGTTTCCAGGTAACCTTAATGGCTCTGCTTCTGGGGAAGGAGGAGTAGGAAATAACTCACCTCGTCAGTAAGTGGTTTTAAAAATATAACAGCATTTAAAAGCTTTTAAAGAGCAGCTCTCTCTTTCCGGAGGCTCAGGCCCTGTTTGCTGATAGGAACCTCAGTAATGCTTCATGGCAACCTCTGACTAGGACAGAAGGCAGATTTAAAGGCCAGAAGATTGATTTTTTCTGTGGAGGGCTTTCCATGAGGGGCGTGGAGAAGTGAGGCTTCCAGTGGTCAGTGAGGCTTACTTCTCCATATGCTCTTCATTCATGTGTAAGGCTGAACAAATTCATCTCTGTGAGTGAAGCCCAAACCACGGAGGGGAGCAGTGTTTCCTGAAGGTCCTGGGGTGACAGAGAGCTGGAGGATAAGAGGCTGGGGCCATCACAGTTGTTCCTACCACTCGAATTTCCATCCAAAACTGGCAGGAGGAATGTTCCTGAATTGCTTGTGTATTTTGCTTTGATGTGGCCTCCGTGTGGCCACCCAGGTGTCCTTTGGTGCAGCTGGATCCCGTGGTTCAAACTAGGCCTGACTGTCCAGTTTGGGAAACTGGGAGGAGTTTTTCCCTCTGCCAGGGTTGGGGTTTACCTTCCCTAGAGCATTGAGCAAGAACCTCGTGTTTATAAAATTCCAGGCCCCATGATTTCTTCCTGTCAGGACAGGAAGAGAAGTAGGCACATAATGTCAAGTAGACCTTGCAACTTCTGCCCCTTCTTCCTGCCCAGCACGAAGTTACCAGGGAAAGGATAGGCATGCGGGGGTGAGGGCATGTACTGGTTGTTTGAGCTCTGAAAATAAAATTTTAAAATTCTCATCATAAATCAAGTCATTAGCTCTCCTACATATAGTTTTATTTTTTTCAAAACTGTTCATAAAAGCTGTATATAAATAGAATTTTAAAACCTAAAGTATATTTTAAATGCTCTAGGCAATGTAGTGGTTTTTTGTTTTATGTGTTTTTCTTTTTAAAGAAGTACTGTTGTAGATCCTCTAAAAGATGTATGCTCTCTACCTGGTTTATTTTTTTTGTGCAAATTCATATAATTTTTAATATATCAAAGGTTTTAAAAATCAAGCACTCATATAGTATTTGATGATACCTACCAGCTGCTAAGTTAACCCCAAATCTTCCCAAGGGTTTTTATACCCTTTGGCGCTGCCTTGAGAAAAAAACCACTTCTTCACGCAGCAGCGTGCCCATCCAGTTGATGCTCATGAACGTATTAATGGTGGGCTTTTCCACCGTGGTGTGCAAACTGCTTTTTATGGTATAGGGAGAGCTTGTTTACACAGCACCTCCCAGGGGTTAAAATAAAAAATATCAATGTCCTTTTTATAGAGTGGGTCTTGTGGGACCTAATTAAAATATACACGTCTTTTAGAGAACATGAGAGGTAGGGGGTCATATAATATTTTATATGTGTTAAGGGATAACCACACGTTTTGGTGTTCATCAACTCTAAACTACCACCAAATTATTTGGATTTAAAGACTAAAAGTATTGGGTTTCTATAATTTCTGTAGGTAAAAGGGGCTATGCAAAGGTTGAACCATAGGAGCTAAACAATTCATTTTAAAGAAGACTGAGGCTCAACAAGCCCAGATTCCAGCAGGATTGAATAATCTGAATCACTTGGGTGGAAGTTTTACCGGGGAGCAGGGAACGGCAAAAACCAATCTGTAGGACACTGGAAAGCAGGGCTTGATTATGACATTCAGAGTCCCCTTGAGTCAAAAATATGGGAATTCATTTCCCCCCACACCACCATATATAATACAAAATAGAGTACTCTAAGCCACAAAGAAATGTAAAAAATTCTCCCAAGGTAACTACCTGGTTGGGTAAAATAGTTTTAATTTTTACTTTCTGAATTGCTGCTGTCTAAGCACATGCTTGGTTTGCCTGTTAGCTACCTTAGCAAAACCAGCAAGGTAGGGAGTGGTGGGGGAGGGCAGCTATGGAGGTGGTTATTTGAGAGAATGTAGTTTTAAGGCCATAGACAGCTCTAGCTAGAGGGTAGCACACCTGTCCAGCCACAGGGCAAAGAGTGAAGAGACAAATCCAGCAAGAGCTCTAGAGGGGGTAAATTTTAAAATGTATAGAATAACTCCTTATAAGTCGCAAGTGCTGAGTACTTAGTTAACGATTTGTACCTGTTTATTTTCTGGCTGGAAGTCTGAAGGCAAATAGACAGGTCATTAGGAAAATAACCAAAGAGCTAAATATAATGGGGAAGTAGGCAGCAGATCCCAGACAGATGAGCATGGCTCACAGTCCTTCATGAGAGATCAGAGGCCAAGCCAAACCAATGTGTCTGTCTCTCAAGGTCAGTCGTGCAATGCTTTGTCAGCTCAGGAAGGGAAAGTTGTTTCAAAGGGCCTTTTCTGGAACACACACAGCTCAGGCCCCTGAGATTCAATTCAGGTTCTGGAAACGTGTGTAGTAGCAACCACTTGCACACACAGTGCTTAGAGACCAGCCAGCGCTCTCCATCCTCCTTCTTTTTCCCCTTTTTTTAAACTTATTTATTTATTTATTTATTTATTTATTTATTTATTTACTTACTTATTTATTTACTTACTTACTTATTTATTTATTTATTAGCACTAAGTCTTCTCTATAATTGGGAAAGAGGTCATTAAAAAACAAACAAAACAGAAATAACCAAAAGATGAAGTTATTTACTTATTTTTGAATAAACTCAAATGATGTTACATAATATTTTTTGTTGGACATTATTTAGAAAATTATAAGAAATATATTTTGAAAACCATACAAGACATTATTATCTGGATCATAGATCATACTATCTAGTGGGTAATGCTATATATATTGCATATATATAAATATAGGTTTATATATGTATATACATCGCAAAATAAACCAAATCTAGGAGTAGAGTAGCAATCAACTTGTTAAATACTGAAATATAATTTAAAGTAGATTCTCAATTGTTTTTAACCTCCAGTTTCTTTTGTTGGATCATATCATCTATATATATTATCATTTCTTCCTTTTGCTTAGAAGAGCAATTAATCCTTCTCTATCCTTTTCTGTCTTCACTATTTTAAACAGCAGGCATGATCTCGCTCAGAAAATCTGGGAATTGTGCCTATGTTTGCTATTTTGCTCCTGAGTCTTATTTAGCTTTTAACCAGCACACAGTTTTTATTTGTTTGTTTTATTTTGTTTATTAGTTTTCCTAGCACAGTACCCTCAGGGACTCTGTTGAGGAGAACCCATGTCCAGGGAGCAGAAAGCCTTGGCTGGTGCTCCACTTCCTAGTCTAGGGCCTATGGCTGGTCCTTTAGGTTCTCTGAGATTCAGTTTTTGTAACTGTTTACAGAGTTGTTATGGACATTGAACAAAATAATGATGCTAAAAGCATTACTCAAGTTTAAATTCTGTGTTGTTATTAAAGTTTCCATTTTATTCCAAGACAAAGGAACACTGGTAGTCATTCATTTGGTATTTCTTTTATTCCTAGCATATTCATTTCACATGTTTCCCTCTTCTATTTCTGTCCATGGTCCTCTTCAAATTTTATAAGTTTAAAATAATGTCGTCATTACTGAGTCATGACTCTGACTCAGCCATTAAGAATATGAATCAGCTGAAATTAAGGGAAGAGTCATCTCAAGTCCAATAGGACCTGACTCTATGGAGTCAACTTCTGTTGAAGACAAAAGAACCTTCTTTCATTGTAAAGTTGTAAATGAAACTCCTAGGGCAAGAATTAGGGAACTCAATAGGCAATGAATAAAGAGTCAGAGGAATTTACAAATAGCTGCAGAGGGCAATTTTAAACCTGCAGGCCCAGTAACCTATCATCATCTTTGAAGACAAGAATATCATAATCTCAGCAAGCTGAATAAAGGAGGTGAACCAGTGAATCAGGCCTGTAGTTATATAGTGGCTTGCCTTGCAGTTCTGAAAGCTTGCTGACAATAGTTTCTCTTTCTCTCCGCCCTTTCATTGAAGGTTCTTGACCCAGAAGGGTTGAACACCTGTTAGAAGCCCATATCTAAATTAAATTCCTTGAGCATTGATCATTATCATCTGCTATGTTTCTATACCAGCAATTCAAGTTTGTCTGTGAAATCCTAGGGAGAGAGCCTCAATCTTTGATTTTAAGCCATAGCCCCTTTGGAACTCTGGTAGAACCTATGGATTACTTATCAGAATGATGTTCTTAAAAGTGTAAAACAAAATACATAGGATACTAAGGAAATCAGTTATATCTAAAAATAGTTACCATGCACAAACACTTTTAAAAAACTTTTGATATAGTAACATAGATGCTTTCTTATTAAATAAGATCTCCTGGTGGGTTTAGTAAGTCTAATACTTTCAAAGTAGTGATGAATGTTAACGATATTTCAAGGTATTGGCAAGAACTATCAAGGACAAAGTTACAGATAACTATCGTGGTTTGTCACCTACTTTCATAATTGAAAGAAATGCTAAATATTAGTTACAGGTTCATTAAAATAATGAGTTAGTTTTCCACATCCAAATTTATAGACCCCTGGAATTCTATCCAAGAGCCCCTGGGGTATCTGTGGACCCCAGAACAAGAACTCCTACCAGAGTGGCTTCTTCGCTACTGGCCCAAAGGGCAGCCACATGGACTAAGAACAGCATTACTTGAATCTTCTTGGTGTATCTATTTATAAAACCCGGGTTTCACGGCTCATTTGCAAATGGCATACCTTTTTTGTTTAATGGCAAGATATGAAGGTACAATTCATTTGGGAATTAGAGTCAATGTATATGTGCCTTGGTTCAGGCGACCAGATATCCTTACAATAGGTAGCAAGGTTTTAGAGTACTTGTCTAAACATTGAAAGTCATCTTGACTTTATTTACTTTATTTGAGGGCTTTTAGACCCCTTACAGAAGCTGCAAAGGCTAATACAAAAGTTGACTAATGGCAAGATCAAGGTAAGATGAGGCCCACATTAAGATATGACATGAGAGTGGGACTAGGAAGAGGCAAGAAAGGTTTGGACTCAGGCATTGAAATGAGCCCAGGCTGGGCAGGGTTGTACACAGCGTCATCCACTGGCCACAGGACTGGGGCAGCCACAGAGTATGGGCCAAACAAGGTGTTTTTACCAATTTCACAGTGGACACATTTGTAATCCCTTCCCTGGCACGAACTAAGTTACCACATGAGTAGAAATAGAAACAAAACCTACCGTTGTTTGGTTTGAAGAAACTGGTTTTATTTTAGGGGCTAAAAGGAAGCAAAGAATGTACTGATGTCCACAATCAGGCAATATCTATGTAGAATGTGTGCTCAAGAAAGCAAAAGGATTTAATAGATATTTAGAAGTAATGCACTTTAACCTTTCGATGGCATAGTTTTTAAGTTCATGATTTTTTAAGATGTTGCTACAATGTTTTTCTTTTAATATACACAACTTTTACAGTAAATTACATTGGCATCAGCCTAATTTTATATACATATATATGTATAAAATATGTATTATATGTGTTTATATCTATGTATATCTGTGAGTATACATATACATTGCCTCGTTTTTGTATGCATTATTAGTCAATGAAACATCTCTTTTAGAAAATATAGGGTAATAAAGCAAAGGGATGATGCGTGAGAGCTCATGTTTGTTTGTTCCTGAGTCACACAGTTTTTCCAGACAAACGTCTGAGGGAATGACACACGCTTTGATAAACACTGAGTCGAAACTGGATGAGGAAACTGCTATGAATGGAAAAAAGGGAATTTGAATTGTGTGGTAGTGTTAGGAAATGTGGAAATGAGGTCATATACAGAGAACAGCAAATTTACTTTTCAGTATAACCACTTTTCTGAAATGATAAACAGTGTGTCGCTGGCGGACAACAGAACTGCCAGCAGAGCAGCTCTGGGAAATGGGCTTAGGAGGCTGAAGGCAGAGATCTTGGGGGTAGCTGGCCGTTGCTCCTCAAGAGAGGTGGGAACGCTGATGGGACGAGGAGGCAGCCTTGCAGGTTGGCCTTGCTGTTATCTCTGCACTTTGTTCAATGCCACATATTTCGGATCAGTCTTGAGTGTGCCTCCTGGCACTCTCAGTTTCTTTTGATTTTGATGTCTCTGAGAAGCAGTGTCATCTCACTTTGGTCACTGGGTTTAGTGAAAACTCTCCAGCTGTGCTAATACTGTCCTCTGCACTCGCGTGTGGCGGCACTGACCCACAGAATCCTCGTATTTTCCATTCCCTTTCACAGAAGTTGAATGGTTTAAAGTCCCAGCCGTGGTTCTATCCAAGGATGTAGTTCCAAAATTTAACTGTAGGAAAAACACCACCATGTTTCACTAGAATTCATTTTTGCAGTGTTTTAAGTAGAACTGTGAAACATTTGCTCCCAAGAAAAATTTGTTTCTTACTTTGCTTTATAGAAGCCATTTCCTTCCTAGAACGTTGAAAACAGTGTTCCGGGGACTGCAGGAGGATTAAGAATGACCTTTAGCTGAGGAACCAGGCAGCACGACTACAGGAGGTTCTGACCTATTTTCTTTTTATGTGTATAATATTGCATCTCTATGAAAAACAGTGGCAAGGTCACAGGCCAGCCTCCAGCAGACTTGACATATTCTTAGATAAATGGCCTTCAATCAGTAGAGAAATAGTCTAAATACATACCAGGATAAAACCTAGTTCAAATCTGCTAAAAGTGTCTCCTATTCAAAGGAGGGGCTCAGATTTCTTTTTAAAGGACAGTGCACAAGACATGTTGTGATTCTACCATTTCTTTTTACCAGCTATTTCTGGGCAGTTTGAGGAGCATTTTCATGATTGCTTCATTTGATTTTTTTTAGAGATAGGTTAATAGAGCAATGACATAGTTGAGTGTACAATTACATAACAGATATAATTAACAAGGGGGTAAGAACACTCATTAAAAACATCTCCACATGTTTTAGTTAATACAACAGATATGGCAATTAAGGCATAAAGTATGAGAAACAAATAGAGTTAATTCAGAAAGAAATTAAACACTTATGAAACACCTGCTGTGAGCCAGGCACTACCCATGGATCTTGACATGCATTATCCCACTTGATCCTTATAACAGGTTAGTAGTACTGAGTATTTTACCAAAGACAAAACTGATGGTCAGAGAAGTGGTTTCACTGAGGGCACATAGTATTGTATGGTCTGAGAGGTGAGCCCCTGTATGCAAAACTCCACAGCCCATTGCCTTGCCATCACACCATCCTGCCTCAAGTTATTTAGGATGAATGTCACCTTTCTATCAACTCGATGTGATCAAACTCTCCATAGCTCCTTTTATCATCATTATCACCATGAAAATAATGGTAGTAACTCACTGACCCCATTTAATACAACTTACTATTGTTAATTTTAGGTTTCTTGCCTTACTCATGTATACCATATGTTCCTTGAAAATAGATCTCAAATCTTACTCATTTCTATGTCTTAAGTAGCATCTTTCACACTGTTCTGCATCTAATATCTACTCAATAAACTTTTTGAATGAAACTAAGTGAAGCAAAATGCTCATAATCAAGAGAGCCTATTAACTAAAAAGTTTGAAAAAAACAATATTTTAGCTAAAAGATGGTGATGTAAAGTCATGTTTTCTTTACCCTATCCATGAAACCTATAAAATAGATAAAATTAAAAGAGTTGGAATTTTGATAGAATAAGTCCACTTACATACAATGAAACTAGGAAATAGCTAAAATCTCAAATTGCTTTATCTGCCAAATGCCGTGAATCTGGACTGAGTCAAGGGAGGCTATAGGAAACTGAAACACACCTTCTGTTTTTCCAATTACAATTCAGCTTTCTTTGAAAGTAAGCGCTGAAAAGGGCCCAGGTGATATTTTACTATCCAAGGGCTAAGGGTGTGGATGGGACACAAGAGAAATGAAGAACATCCCTTAGGATGTTCTGCATTTCAGAGACGAGAGGATGGTCAGTCAGATGGAAGAATGTTATTGAAGAAGACACATATATTCCCCCAAAATAGAATTCCTATGTAGGAGGCGAGGCCGGGAGGATGAAATAGTAATGGCAACCAGCTTTGCCATGGTCGATCAGATTCAAACAAACAGTTACAAATAAACATAAAGAACCACACATAAGACTTGAGAGCTGGAAGTCTCCACCATGATCCTTACTAACATCTTTCTTGGGTGATCCACACACTCAAGAGGTCAAAGACTACAGTAAATATGACTAAAACTTGTCAGCGATTAGACCTAAGCTGAAAAGCCTGCAGCTGCTCTAGCTCCTCACCATGGTTACTCTTCTCTCCAAATTGAGGGAGAACCGCATTCCCTTCAGAGCAGAGTTGACATTTTCACACACTTAGGCGTATTAATAACACCCAAAGCAAACAAAACCAAAAGAAACAAACAAACAAACCCCAAAACCCAGAAAACAAAAACAAAGGAAGAAAGAAATTCAACAATCAAAAGGCAGATGAAGAATAATATTCTTAAGGAGAATTATTCCAGCAAACCAAAGAATTTCAGATGCAGATTTACCTCCACTCCCAGAGAATTAAAAAAAAACAAACAAAAAACACTTCTTTGTGAAATAATTTATAAGTGAAATGTAAGAGATCAAACAAGAATAGGCAAAAGACAAAGTAAGCTAAGAATAATGAAAGAAATTATAAAACCATCCTAGAAATGAAAATCAGAATAGATCGTGTCGAAAACATATTCAGTGATGCAGAAGTCAGACTAAAGAGACTAAAATAGCATTTATAGAAAAATAAATTAATAGAAATTAAGTAGAGAGAAGATGATAGCTGTTTTAAAGACAGCCAACAGCCAGTCAGCATACAGAATAATGGTGTCCCTGAAGTAAAGAAAATATGGAGAAGGAAATAAAAATGTCAAAAAATAAAATGAAACTCCACTGAAATAAATATGAATCTGAAGATTGAAAGGAATTTCAGGGAAAAATAAAACCCTGATAACAGAATAATAGTGAATCAAGTTACTGAACTTTAAGGGCAAAAGCAGTATCCTATGAATATCTAGGCAGAAAAAGCAGGTTTCCTATAAAGGGAAAAGAGCAAGCTGACCTTAGATTTCTCAACAGAGAAATTCAATTAGAGAAAAAATAGACAACAAAATCTAGTTAATCACGAGATGAATAAAAATAATCTTAGTGCTAAAGATTGAGGTGGAGAACCTTGAATCCATTTAATCATAGAAGTAAACCAAATACATGCAAAATTATGGTTAAAGAACAGAATGTAGCTATTGCAATTCTTAAATGTGAAGAATAAGATAAACATGTAATAGTTCAAAATTATCAGTAGTGAAGTTAGCTTATTCTCTCTTTCACAGCATGGAGCCACAGCTACCATTAAAGTTTGCTGTATTCAAGAAATAAAATGTACTTGATCTCTTTTAGAAATTGAATTTCTGCATTTGTAAATGATTTCTGAATATCCTCAGTCTTTATATTTTATAGTTTTCTCATGCTTGAAGATGATTTGGTAAGTATAGCAAGGTGAGGTAGAGATTGTCAGCAGGGATAGTGACTAAAATGTCAAACCATTCAGTTAAAAAGAGAATTTATCTGGTCGTTGTTGTTTATTTCATTTTTTCAGTATTAAGAATACTCTGAATCTCAGTCAAGAGGGTTTAATTGTGAAAAAAATTGCTATATAAACAATGAAATACCATGCAGCTGTTAAAAAGAATGGGATAAATCAACAGGGATTAACATGGAATGATGTTCAAGCAATGTTGTCAAGTAAAACATTAAGCTACAGATCTATGGTTTGATAGCTCATTTGAACAAAAAGAAACTGCACATGGATATGTACTCTTAGTGGCTACCTCTGGAGCCTGAGGTATGTAAGACTAGGGGGCTTCTGCTTTTTTATTTTATTTACTATGTATCATTTGAAGTTTTGCAAAGAGCAGAAATGACTTTTTTCTAACAACAGATTGAGAAAAAGACAAAGGACAAACTTAGATTTTTTTACTGAATGACCATTAATAGTCATGATCAATGAGTTAAACAGGTAATCTGGTGGAACCGATTTGCTTAGGAGTGTCCTTTAAGATTCTGTTCCCGCCACCAGGTTGAAACTTAGTCTGGCTATGATGGAGCAATTCCCACATCCGAGCAGATTACAGGAGGAGGGAATGGTTACAACTGTGAGTGGGAGCCTGGGAAGGCCATAGTGACCTGTGGAATGGCCTGAACTCAAGGGTGGTGTTGGCAGAAAAGGAAGCCAACACCTGGTTGCAGAAGCCAGGACAATGAGGAATACCTGGCTCAGGGGAGAGGCAGGGGGCTGGCAGTTTTGCCTCCTGAAAATAGTGGTTAACTTCACAGCTCTTAGAGGACAAACTGATTTCAGGAGGCAGAACATGAGTGGGGCTGTGAGACCTTGCTGGGTCCCCTCAGTCAACAGGTAAATCTTGGGAATCAGCGCCAAGACCAGGAGGGCGAGCTCCTGGGGTACAGTGGCAGGAAGCGGGGTACAGCAGTGACAAGATCTGCATTCTTGTTCCAGTGCTGATGCCATGTGACCCCTCTGGGCCTGTTTCTTCTTGGTGGGCTGTCCCGCTTCACGCTATAAGGGAACCAACTGCGAACATCTGTGAAAATACTTGGATAAGGCACAAAGCTTTGCACGTTATAAAGCGGTCTATGAGAAAATGTCCAACTCACTTCCCTACTTTTGCTCATTTTCATTCCCAGAAGTGCTCTTCTTCAGTTTCTCTCACCTTCTGGCATCTCTCGCTCATCACTCTTGCTTGGGTTTCCTGCTTGCCCACCAATTACCTTGTCAGAGCCACACCACACGATGGCTGGCCTGGCTGCTGACAACAGAGAGAACTGGTTGGCAATTTTAGTAGTGCAGATGTTATTTCTTTTTTTTTTTTTCTCAGAGAAACTGCCTCTGGCTGATAAGGCTCTATCAGTGTGGCCAGGACTTCTTCCTATAACCCCAGATACCTCCAGCAGCGGAGGGCAGCTGTCAATCTTGGCTCCCTGCGCACTCCTTCTACACCGGCCTCTGACCTCAGGGGAGACGGCAGGCTCGTCAGTTCCGGAGAAAGTCAGTCACTGTTCTTCCCCAGCTCAAACTTTCCTATGTGAAAGCTCAGACCGGTTTGAGATCAACTGGCCACTAAAGTGATATCTATTTTGGAAACTCCCCCCAGAACTTATTAGCAACCTGAGAAGGCCACCAGATAAGAACCCCAAGTACCAAAAGGCCTCTGATAAGGCAATAACCCCAAGTGCCTGGTCCTCAGGAACAAGTTGTGTCTGGGCTTCATCTTCCCAGAAGTACTTAAAAGGGCGAAGCAGCAATGGAGGGACCAAGTTCAACAACGAAAAAGCAAGATCCTAAATGGCTTTTGTTAATGAAAAATGATTTGGATAAACATGTACTCAGTGAGTGCCAGATGCCTTCTTCTCAAGGTCTTTCCAGCATGTTCTCTTTGATACGCTCTCCTCTCATCCACCTCTTATCCATCCCTCAAGTATTAGCCTCCATGCCATTTCCCTAGGGAGGGCCTGCCCTGTTTGCTTACTGTCCTATGTCCCCTTATCATTCATTCTCATGGCTACCCTTTTATTTTGCAGCATTTACCACAATTGGAATCAAATAGTATGTGTTAATTCACATTTGTCTTGTTCAATAGTGTATTCCCACCACCTAGCACAATGCCTTGGTACACATAAATATTTGCTGGATGAATCACAAATGCTATAACTGAAAATTCACAAATATATATAATAGGGCTTAACACAGCACTCTTTCTGACAGTGTTCATTGAAGTTAAGGCAAATTGCTCTGAGTCGCATGTTGTTAAATCTCAGAACTAAAACTCAGACCCAGAGTGTAGGACTCCATGTTCCATTCTTGGCTCTCTATTTCACAAAGCATTTTCAACTTTCCTTCCCAGACTTTTTCATATCTTGCCTGCAGGTCCCTGGTTCTGAACTGGCCTCACTAACTATAAGCCAAGTCATCTTTAACCAGAGACAGGGAAAAATGATAAGATGTGCACATTAACAGAAGGGAGGAACCATAATAGTTCATCCAGGCGAGAATAGCAAGTTAAGGAAGGAGCAGGTGGGGTGGTGGTAATTGGCTATAGCAATAAAGACTTGTCAACAGGGGCAGAAAGAGAGGAAGGAAGGATGAGGGTAGATAGGTGGTGGCTTTGCCAAGAGTCCCCAGTGTCTCCTTACAGCTGTTTTCAGTTGCAGAGTTCTGTAGCTCAGGTGGCCATGAGACCCCTGGAGATCCTCTGGGCACTCCTTTGGCAAAGCTGACTTAAATAAACTCTATCCTTGGGAGAGGGAAAAGATTACAAGGTGTGAGGATCATTTTCATAGCAGACTTTTCCCCAAAGCATCTTACCTGAAATGAACCATGTCAACCTCCCCTAGCACTAGGTGGCAAGAAGCACTTAAGCTTACAGAAAAAAAAGGCTCTTTTAAAAACTCTCTCCTATGAAAACGACTGGAAGAGAATCAATAGAAAAATATTAAAAGTTAAGCTCCAGTTGGGAATGAATGCATCAGCACTCTGACTGGAAGCCATGATATCTGGGGATTGCTAATGTGGTACTTGAAAAGATTCACAGAGAAAATTTATTTCACAGAGCAATCAGATACTTTGAAATGCTCTAGGTTGTGTTTAGCTACCACAGGGTGTCAATCATTGTTATATAAAAATCTAAACCCAGTAGAGTTTTCAGTTCTGGTTGGCTACTTGTTTATCAGGTATATTGCTACAAAACTCCAAATCAAAATAAAATATGGAACGAAATAATTAGAAAATAAACAATAAAAATACATATAGAAAACTTATGAGCTGCCATCACTACTCTCCATGTATGTTATTCAACAATCCTCTGAGGAGGGTGCTGTCCCATTCACGACTGGGACACAGGCTAGAAGACTTCCAAAACTGCTCAGTCTGTTGCGTGTGAGTGGTAAAGCTGGGCTGTTCTCAGCCCCTCCCCAGGAAGAGTAAGTAGCTCCTGCGGTCTCATCCAGTTCCACTGTGGGCTGCCTTTCAAACATCTTTTCATCATCAATGAAATGAAGGCAGTTGTTCTAGATACTGTTGGTGAGCTCTGCTAGCTCTATCATTACAGGAATCCCAAAGTCCTTCGATTATCCTCAAAATGGCTACTGCATGGGAGGTTACAGAAGTGCTAGACATAAAATAAATGTCAGTAAAAACGCATGTTGAATTTAAAGCAACATCAGGCTAGAGATACCTTAATGAAGATGGAAAAATGATATACGACACTGTCTTTACCCCACTGTCCTCTCCCACATCGTTGAGAAGTGAGAAAGCTACCGAAAAAATAATTCAGAGATGAAATTAGAATCTGTAAGTTATAGTAAGTCATTCTTCAAATCATTTCACTTTATATTCTAAACCATTATAGAGCATTATAGATGCTCATATTCCAGAGGCAACTAGAGGCAATGTTGGAAAGAAATGTCCCCTTCAAAGGTGTCCAGTTAATCACGGCACAGGGATTCCCAAAGTTAAGTCAGTCTGCTATCAGTAACTGATTCCTAAATCCTGACTTTGGAAAGAGAAAGTGGCAAGGTATAATGAATGACAGAATGGACTTTTCTGGCCATATGAATTTTAAATATGATGTAAATTATCTGCTTTGTTCAATCTTTCGATAAATTATTATTGAGTACCTTCTATATACCAGGCACTGGGCTAGGAGCTGGGGTCACCCTAGTGGACAAGAGTTTTACTTTCACAGAACTTACTCAGTTAGTAATAATGCAATTAGCATTGTTATAATTGTATTAAATGGCACAAAGCATAACATGAGAGCATACACCAGGGTGACCTGAGTTAGTCTGAGTTAGTCTTCCTGAAGTGATGTTCAAGCAGAGATCTTAAGGAGGACTTAGCTAGATGAGAAAGGGGCAGAGGGTAGAGCTGATGGTGCAGAAAGGATAGCAAGTGCTAAGCAAGGCCTTGGGATAGGAGGAGCAGGGGTTATTGGAGAACCCGAGGTGGGGTGTGTGACTGGTGTGCAGAGAGTGGTGTAGCAGGAGATGAGACTGGCGAGGTAGATCATGCTGCCTATCAAGACCACAAAGGGATTCAGTAAGCCCAATGGAATCCACAAATTGTAGAAAGGCCATTCCTCTAGAAGCCCCAGCTTTAGAACTCAAACACGATGGCTAATTATGTGAGCTCATCTTTAGGAAGCACTCTCCTACACTCATAGACCCAGATATCGAATTATCCATCTACAAATGCCCACATTGTACCAAGTATCTAATTACACTAAGACAAACCAGCCTGGCTGGCTAGTTAAATTAAGCAGACAGGAGTTGTAAATGACACATCTCCACCATCACACACAACAGAATCATCTGACCCCAACTTGAGAATTAAGCAATCATAAAGTATCAGAGCCACCTATTGCCACTGCTAGCTCCTGCAGAAAGGTGAAACCAGTGGAGCAGGTACATGAAGGCCTAGCATTAAAACAAATGCCAAACACTCCACCTGGAAACCTCAAGGCTCTCTGCCTTTGTCCCCTTTGCAATCAATCAAAACAGACCTATTTTCACTTGGAAAATAATGCTCCAACACTCTCCCTATTGCATTCAGCAGATAATTTGTAATTTAGATAGCTGCTTTTCATGGAATTCCCAAGTGCTTTATAAACAATAATTAAGCCTCTTCCATACCCAGTAAGAAGGCATATTTTCACTCTGTGGCTGAGGAAAGAAGTTAAAAGACAAACACAATGTTAAATGTCCAGTGGGAGAGTGGGGGTGGGAATGGAGAGGGCGAGGGAGGGAGCTGAGAGCTACTGCCACAACTAACATAGGGAACCTTATTCATCTTAGAGGCTCCTCGTAAACCTAAACACTGTGGGCACTAAATATTCTAGGTTTTTAATACCAATGTTTAATTGAGGCTTTCTTTCCTTCTTCCTCCATTACTCCTTCAGAAAACTTGCAGAAACTGGAAGGTTAAGGATTCAGCTAGGAGAATGTCCTTATGTCTAATTCAGACAGGATACCTCCTAGAGCTAGAGTCTGTTACTGAGACAGCCTTTTTTTTCATATGAAAACTGTGATTACAAGGCTGTACTCAGCCTCCTCTCTCTACCTGCACTGCCACAATATCCTGCAAATAGCCCATTAAGACTGCACACATTCAAAAAGAAAAAAAAACACATCTTTTCTCAAAAAGTATTTTGGCCTTCCTTCAAATTTAACTATCAATTCTGATAAAATCATCTCACTGAGAAAAACCCACCAGACATCACCCCCAAACCCCACGTTCTTTGAATGAAGAGAGTTTGTCTGGCCTGAGTGGTATTATTAGAATTGTCACTTTGTGAAAATTATTCTAACCCCAAAGAGGGACCAACATATGAGGGGCGGTATGGAAAAGTGGTTAAGAATAGACATGGAGTTCAGGCTTCCCAGGCTCTACCACTTAAACTTGCTGGACGATGGGCAAGTTTCTTAACTTCTCTAAACCTCAGCTTACTCACCTGTAAAGTGGGTATAACAGGGTTGTGGTGAGGAGAAATAGGACAATGCATGCAAAGTGTGTAACCCACAGAAAACCCTCAATAAATGCCATGATTATTGTTTCCTGAGCAGATGCTACTGCCAGAGGCATGTCCTGCACTCATAAAGCTGGCTGGGTTGTAGAGCAGATGTGCTGCTCCCACGTCCCAGAGTCACCAAGAAGTAATAGCTCTGTCCCAGGAGGATCATTTACACGAGGGCACAGAGAACACTTTGTTGTGGGGTGGGTGTTCCTCCTTTTTTTTAAGACAAAGTCGAGGGCTTTGAAATGAGACAAAGGAAAAACAAGTACCAGAATTGCAAAGTTAACATTTTTATTGAACTAAAATTGGTGTAGAACAGGGACCACCACAGTTGCTGAGCTCAGTAACAACTGCAAAGTCCCTGACATTTTACCTTCGAGAGTCCTAACATGGTTTGGTTGGAACAACTGAGAAACAACACAGATATATATATATAATTGTAACACTTCAAAATATTTTGAACTGAGCCTCACAGCCTTGTTCAGTTTTCAGATTACAAAGAGCATGGATAACATCTTCTGTTGCCTTCATTTAGTAGTTTCAGTTAATATCCTTTCCCTAAAGGTTCCTCTCAAAATGCTGGCTATAAATTTCCTTCCATCTATACACATAAGAAAAGGATTTAGTAATACTTAGGCAAGTAATAAACTGTAAGAACTTTAAAAGTAGTAAAGGCATATACCAAGCATACATGACTCAATCAATACTCACACGGCCGGAAAGACAATGGACTGGCTAAGAGTTTTGGCCAAGTCCCCAAAGCAAAGAAGGCAGTGATGGAAGGCATAGGGCAACCGAGCAGTGTTTGAACCAATGGACAGTTTGTGTCTAAACCTCATTTCAACATCTTGCTTCCAACATGCAAATATGCATGTTTTACACAATAAGATGAAATACTTAAGGGAAAAGAAAACTTCACTAATGGTTAAAAGATCAGAGATGAAAGAAAATGAATACTGAAATTTTATAACCAATGCATGGAACAATGATATAAACTGACCACACCAATTACTTTTGAGACAGCCGGTACTGAACATCTATCACTAAGAGCTGAAAGTTAACCCACTAAAGTATTCCAAGAGAAATAAAAACCAACATGATAGGAAATGAAATCCCCACAAAAAAGACAAAACCATATCTAGTTAATGTTCTTTTTGATTTGTATTAAATCAGCAGGTCATTAAAACTAGAGTTAATTTTTGGGTGTTGGTAAAAATCTTCAAGAGTGTTTCAAATTACTTTAGATAAAATGTGATATAACAACTCATTCTCTTATCTTGACAATGCTATTTTACACGGTTTCTCTCAAAAAAACTAAATTCTTCAACCAGAGTAAATGATCCCATGCAGACACCTATTCCTGCAGCAATTATTTGAGAGTATTTAAAAATCTAGCAGTAGGAGATGAAGAACGATTATAAATATTTTAATAGGCTTATACCATCTTCAAAAGAGTTGCAGCCTCAGGTAACAGACTCAGAGATTTATAACTCTCAGGTTTGCAACTGATAGACAGACACACATTTTGTAAGGATCTGCCCAATGTACACAACAAACATTTAAATTAAGGCTTTTATAGATTGGTGGTCAAGTCAATGGGTGTGCAATGCTGGATTTTTGGGAAGCATCTCCAGCTTCTATTATTACCCAATTTGTAAACCAGAAGATATGCTGATGTAGGTGGGTAGGGGCTCAGAGGCCTAACAGACTGGAAGGCTTGTTTGTAAACAAGTCCTGAAATAAGAGGTGGCAGTGAAACAATAGAGAGTGCCTGACTCACCTCATATAGAAGGGAAGTGATTTGTACCTGCGATAGAGATGACCTTAAAAAAAATAAATAAATAAAAAGCCAATAGTTGTACTTCAGTTGAAGACTTTGAGATTTAGAGACCTAAAGTTTAGCACTAACATCCAATCCAATGGTTCTCATACTTTAGCTGGCAAAAAGTCACCTGGAGGATTACTTATGAAAATGTGGATACCTATTCCCGGAGATTCTAATTGGTGATGTAAGTGGTCCAAGCACCTTTCTTTTGAGATATACCACTCAAAGCAAATAGCAGCACACAATCTTTGATTAAAAAACTGAGATGTCCAAGAAATGACACCAACGAGGTCATTACCTACAGACAAATACCTCAGCAGCTTCCACCACAGTCATTTGAGAACCAAATTTAGCCCCAATTAAGTTTCCTCTCTTTTTTCAACTGAAAGTTTGAAATCAATGAATATTTAATGATTGTATCAATTCTGAGGTAAAAGGAAGAGCACCAGGGATCTCAATGCTAAAAGAAACAGAATTCCCTAGGAGGTCCATGCTACATAGATTTCCGCAGTAACGTCTAGAGTTATAGTGCACAGGGCCTTAATTCAGTCTTTGTATAGCTTGTATACTTTTGTATACATTTACTGTATTACCTAATCTTTCCAGTTAGTGTTTTAGAAGAACTCCACAGAGAAAAGTTCATCTACATGATATCTCAGGTTTTCTAGATACTAACATTTTCTAGATACTAACAGCAATACACAACAAAGGTTATTTATTTTTTTTGGATGCTGGAGACAAACATTTTTATTAAAGATACTACCAAAATTTTGGCAAACATTTCAAAACAGATTTGTAAACATAATGCTTCCCTTTTTAACTGGCAGCACTTTGAAAAGACAATACAATAAGACAACACAACTTGAATCAACATTAGTTCAAAATCCTTATATTTCTGACATAACTTATGTTCCCACGAAAAAAACAGGTGATAGTTTAAATCAACGTCAACAGATAAACTCCATGAAATGAAAGTTTGTGCTGTTTGATGAATCACAGTATGTTATGGTAAATATATCCGCTCTTTTTTATATTCCTGGCACCCAGGATGAAAAAAAATCTTTAAATATACATTTCATGTAGGTAATAGTTTCTTTGCATATCTCTCTTCAAAAAATACTTTATAGCAGTATATAAATAGGTTACCTACACATTTAATTTTATAATTTTGCCCCAAAACTATATATCTGTTTCATTTTCATAACATATTAATTTTGCCCAACAATAAAGCTGACAAACTGTTGAAATGGAAATGCTTTTGTCTTCCACAATAGAAGTAGCAATTTGACAAAAAAACAAAAACAAAAAAAACCTACAGTAACACTCGTCAGTTGTTTAACCTGAGCGTTTGGCCTACTGAAAGTAGCAGCTTTTTTCCTTCATGCACGCTCACATCCACACCACCTCTGCACACATACAGGTTGCGCACACACTTTCAGACGCTGGTAGGCCACAGTACGCTTCCCATTGCTGCAATCAAGTGGGAAGCAGTGTAGCTAACAATAAACCACACTATGTACACAACTAGCAAACACCTTAAGGCAACCATTGCAATGGGGGGTTAACTGGCAGGGCGGATTTACTGTTCTAGATCAAGTCAGCCTGTATATACATGTGTGTATGTGTAGCTATACACATATACATACTCATACATCTTTCTAGATTTCTTAACCCTCCAAAACAATGTTTTAATTTTTTTTGTATTTTGTGCAAATTTCTAAATATTCTACCATTTAAGGCAAAGAGTTCGCATTAAGAAAGGTCAGAAAATAGGCTTACATTTATCCAAAAGCATTCAACTTGCACATTACTGTTTTTTTTTTAAACACGCATACCTTTAAGTGTGGATATTGGATCCCCAATATCAAAAAAAAAATTATTTCTAATGACAAACAGGTTTTTAAGGAAAAAACTAATTTGAAGTATAGATACTGGATCCCCAATATCTAAAAAATTACTTCTATTGACAAACACAAGTTTTGAAGGGGGGAAAAAAAGGACCAAAAAAAGCAGCTTCAAAAATGCAAGGAAGCAAAGTAAAATGAAAAAAAAAAAAAAAAGGTACCTCAAGTTTACAAATACTGAAACTTTCAACAGGCAAAGTTTCATTTTTTTTAGACTCTCAGAGAAACTCATTTGGAAATTTAAATAAATAAGCTTAAGTTTATTCACATCTTCTGGTCTAAGCAGAACTCTAGTGCCATGACTCAGTTCCATGACTCGGCTTGCTGTTGGTCAAATTCACCTATTAGTCTTTTGATGTGAGCCAGCTTGTTATGAAGATACTCGCATCTGTATTTTTCTTCATGGTAATTGGGACTAGTCTGCGGATGAAAAAAACAGTGAGGAATCAGGTTGACAATACGCAGCACTTCCCAACTACAGGTCAGAAAACTAACAGTGATGATACCTCCTACCTGCTTGATCTTCTGATATTCTTGTAAGACTTCTTCATGAACATTCTACAAAATTAAAAGACAGAAATCAGAATGGAACTTTTTTTTTTGCAATGTAAACGGCTAAGACACATTTGGCAAGGGTGTGGGAAAATACTGATGATGAGAATATAAACTGGTATACTTTTTTAAAAAGGCAATTTGGCAACTGCTATCAAAATAGCAAATGCAAAACTGACTCAGAGCTTAAACTTTTCTTTTCAGATTTACTTGTGCCTGAGTGAAATGACTGTGTGGAAGGTTACTGGCCGCAGCACTCTTTGTAAAACAAAAGACAGTAAAAAAAATCTAAGTGCCCATTAATCCATCCTTACAAAGGAATACTAAGAGGCCATTAAAAAAGGGGGAAGTGTTTATGTACTTATATAAAAAAATTCTCTAAGATGCATTATGTTGTTTATAGCAAAAAAAAAGCAAAGTGCAGTTTGATATTAAAGGAGGGAAATAGAACATTACATTCTAAGAATTTCATTACTTCTGAGATGGACATTTCTTCTCATTTTAATGAAATCAGATAATAATATAGTTTAACTTACTGGAAATAAGTCAATGGTGCATCTTATAACTGTTGACATCTTAAATTAAATTAAATATGGTATATATGTGAATTTATGTGTGTATATACCTCTTAAATAAACACACACAAACCTCTGAAAGAATACACTGAAAACTAATACCACTGATTGCCTTCGGGGAGGGGAAATGGGTGGCTGGGGAAAACAGCTAGCCTTTTTATACCATATAACTTGATGTATGATGGATCTAAGCAGTTTCCACATGCTTACATATATTCTGCTCTATAATCACCTCATTTTGTGAATGGAGATTTTGAGGATTTTGAGGAAAATTAAGTAACTTTCCCAAGGTCACCTGAGTATTAAATGGTAGCAGACTTGGGACTCAAACCCAGGCATTCTGGCTCTTGATCCTGCTCCTAACCACTAAGAAATCTGGAATTACATTTGAAATATAATGGCATGCTGGTAAATAACTATACAGAAAAAACTACCATATCACTGACTGTCTTACACCCTCCCCCACCCTCCAAGACCAACTTCTGGCAAAATCTCTAAAATTCTAAGCACTTTAAGAAATAAAGGCCCACTAACAGGAGACATAATAAACCACTCGGGCATAGGCGTTCTTGGGCTGATTTTCCCATTGTGGGAAAACCCATCCATTCTCACTTAGGTTTCTGTCAGAACAATGGTAGTGGGCTGGGGTGAAGACACCACCCATGCCTTTGAAGTACAAGTTATCTGGCTTACACAAGGACAGAAACATCTATACTAACCCTTTGCTAAGAACTATGAGAACAATCCACCAGGTGTCTACTGCTCTTGGTTAGCTGTAGAAATATTACCACTTAAAGGTGGGAAGTGAAAACGGATCAATAGCTGTTAACAAAAATGTCAAATCTCTGGAACAGCTGGAAGTACCAAGCTATTCTTCAAACCTCTGTGGTATTAAGCTCCCTTTATATTCTATGTCTATATCTTGCCTATTCTGTGCCCAATTTTGGTGAAAAAAAGTTAATTGAAATATTTACTTGAAATAGCAATTTGGGAAACAGCATCAGATCTAGGAGCTGTAGTCTGAGTTCAGCTGGCAATGTAATCAAATATTTCAATGAATCCTAAGTCTAACTTTTTTTTCCTATTTTGCTGTGTTTTCCTATTTAGTTGGTATTTTTCTCAGTACACCATATATTATAGTAAATATAAGTATATATTATGTATTTTATACATGTTATATAAAAAGTTATTTTTTCCACTGGAAGAAATACAAGTTCATTGTGTTTACTTATTTTCAAGAACTATTTCAAAATATTTAGCTTCCTGGTTAATTTTAAATGAAAGCCAAAGCTGGAGAGAAGCTGGTCAGTGAGAAGTCTTTCTCTGAAGGCTCACAGGATGCTTGGGGATGGGCAGGGCAGATAAAGAATGAAAGAAAAATATGAAAAGTCAGTCCACTTAGGAAAAGATGCATTTACCTGATACTCTTTTGAGCCTGGAGAAAGGCGCTTTCGTTGCGCATCCAGTTTGATAAATCTCCTAGCTACAGTCTCCATTCTGGCGTGCAAGGCCCGGTACTCATCATACTCCGCATTGAAGTCATCCTTGTAATTCTGGCGTTGCTCATAGGAGACAATAGCAATATATTTTCTAATAAGAGAAAAAGGTAAAAGATAAATGGAGAGTAGCTACAGAGTAAACAAAATGAACAAATTCCAGACTTAAACAAAATCTTTAGAAACTGTATCTTTAGAAACTATATGCTTCTCTAGATTGAATGTTGCTTTGTCACTGTTTGCTGCCACGTCACTCCTTCAAAGAACTTCCAGGTGAAATTATGCTACAGAAATGCTTAAGAACTTCAATGAAGGAGAGTGAATTAAAAAAAAAATGTAGAATTAAAGTGAAATCATGTAAAAAGAAAACAATACTCATAGACATAGCTTCCTAAACCTTTCTCAACTCCAAATTTTTCAACTACCACACTAGCAGCAGAAACCAAACCCCTATTATGAGTCACATGAAGACAGAAGGACTCGCCTTGATGGGTAAGTGAAACCAGGAAAATGTCACATCATCACTTAGTGCTGAAGTCAAAGTTCTCTCTAGACCTGCTGCTTTATGAGAGCAAATCTGTCTTTTGGCCTTTCACACCTGATGCCACCAAGGTACCCCAGACTTGTTTCCTTTGTTAATTTCCTCCCATTTTTGGCTAGGCAAATACACAAAATACAAAGGGGAAATTGTTTATCATGTTTTTAAAATGAAAGACCAGGAAAAAAAAAAGTATTATTTTTAGTTCTTTTCAAACATTTAAATGCCATACTATGCATACAGAAAGGCAGTATTATACTATTAATTTAATTCACATTCTTCATAAAAGTGCCACAAATCCGTTTTACTTTGGAGTGTGAATACTTCCAGGGCCCTGTGAAGACCATTTTCCCAGAGTGTCAGTTTATTCAGAGGTAAGTAAATTAAAATAGCACTTTAATATTAAAACAAGTTAATATTATTTGTTTGTGGATCTGAGAACTGAGACCACAATAGGATCTGGTCTGGGTCTTTGTGCTTCTGTCATGGAATGCAAAATTCCCTTGACTTTCCTGAGATAAAAGTTGAGATTTCAAAGCAATTTAAGACAGGTGACAGAAGATTCAGAATGCCCCCTGGGGTTACACAATATTCTTTACTGTTGGAAAACCTTGGAGTTCAGTGCTCTCCAAAATGGTTTTAGATAATCTTACTAGTTTTATTTAAAATGCGATAGCACAGATGCCTAGTTGAAAATATGAGTAAAATGATGCAGTGAGCAACCTTAATGTCTTCATTAATGTTTTTATTTATGCTGAGTTAGACAGTGTGGAGGTTTAATTTTCTAAATGTAATCGATATAATGGTAGTATGTTAATTTAAGCTGCCCTGCTGGTGTCTTTGCTGTAAAAGGAATACCGCCAGCCAGCCAAGCAATCAGTGGGCTGTCCTGACTGTACACCAGAGGGAGCTCAGTGGGGAGAAAGAGGTTCCTAGGGATCAGTATATGTAAGCAAAATGTCTAAACTGACCTAAAACTCAGGTTCAATTTGTTACACAAAACATCTATCCTGCTTTCTCAAAACCACACCCTTAGTATTTGTATTTCATTTAATAAATTCTTTATGAAAAATAACAAACTGGCTAACAGTTGTTTATACTGGCATTTTAATGAAAAGCATTTCACTATTTTAAACAAAAATTATGAGTTCTACAGTTGGCTCTTAATGCAGTGATGGGATAAAATTTTAAAACAGTGGATAATTCACAACCACAAGTAGCAGAAGTATTCTCTTTATATAAAAATCGGAATATTGTGGTTAAGTACAAATTATTCAGAGGCTAATCATTAAGGTTTTATGGTATGATCTTTTGGTTTCTTATGAAGTAACTTAAGTTTTATATTTTGGGTGATATTTCTGAAAATTCATGCTTTCTCACCATATTTAAATTTTTTTCTGTATTTATATAAGACAGTTTTTGGTTAAAATAAATTGCTTTTACTTAAGCAAATTTAGCAAACAATCACATAGGTTATATACTTCTGTGATTTTTAAAAGAGCTAGAAACATGACAAGTATACAGAAATACACTGAGGCAGATGTAGCAACCATCCGTAGATCAGTAAGTTAAAATTTTTTTCAAAATAGAAATTACTGATTAAAGTAGACAAAACAACCTGATTCCACAAGAAAAGGTTAGATTTTTTCAGTCTCCACACATGATGTCATATACCAGTATACTCACTATGACAAAAAATTTGGAATTCAAAATAGGTCCCAAGAGAATGAGAGCAGTACTGTGGTTATTTGAGGGGGGCGGAAAGAAGTGGGTTTGCAGTTGGAGAGTTCATGAATACCCTCATCCATGGAGACAGGTGCTGTCCCAAACCAACCCTTCCTGGACCAACTTGGTGGTGGTGGCTGCTTTTCAAAGTTCCCCCACACGACTCTAAAACTGTACACCACCTCAGATCAGAGTACTCAGCATGGTTTCTTGAGTTCCTTTTAGTTGAAAGATAAAAACCAGCATTATGGCTTCATGCTGCATCATTCCCCAATAAGTATAGCTTTCACACTACTGTTAAGCAAAAGTAACACATTTTAAGTATAGAATGTTCTTTCCTCTGGAAAATAGCATTTTATAGGACATGGAGAGCTAAATAGCATAGTTTAACTTTGTCCATCCTGAGATGCTACTAAATACAGAAAAAATGTTTATACAACGCAGATTCCATTTTCCATTCTACATTCAAGCTACTTTGCGCATTTGTTCATTTTTAAAGCTACTGACAGTCAGATCTGTTTGTTCTTTCACTCTACATTTTTCCAGGCTTTTGCAACTTAATTATTTTCTTCTTATAGAAGCCTTTGAGTCTGTAAAAAAGCTAGAATTATGTGTCTAAGTTATAATTTCTGTGATAACCAGTTACAAAAATGTCCCCAGCTCAGCGTTTAGCAACTTGTCATAATGAGAAAAACATTATATATTACCCATACTAAAGTGAGATGATCAAATTTTAATAGTCTCTCCTCTTAAAATTAATTTGATGGCAGAGCTTTATTTAAATAAAAATCAACCTATCGTTACTTTGTATTAATGCAGTGATTTACATACTTTATCAGTAATATGCACAGCAAATAACCATGCATTGACAGACTCTCGGTTTTGAAAAGTCAGATCCTTAAAATCTTCCATAATCAAATCCTTAGCCTGGCCTCGGAACAAAGGATAGGCTTTTCTATACTTACAGGCCACCTAGCAGAGCTCAGGGCACAGGGAGGGACAATCTGCTCAGGCCTACAGGGGTGGATTTGGGACAAGCAGTCTTAATGGCAGCCTTTCAATTGCAGGGGTGGCTCCGGGACTCTAATTCTGGAACTTCTTACTTTTCTGATTTGCAAATTATGGGAAAAAAAATTTGCAAATTTTCTAAAATTAAACAGTTCTCTCTCATTGGCAGACATGCGAACTTACATCAAATAATCTGGGAGTTCAATTGTTGAAGAAGGCTCTGTGGAGGCAGTACAACCCTCTTTAACTCCTATGAAGAAAAAAAAAAATTCAAGTGTTCACCAAACAGTATGGTAATAAAATGCCTATAATTCTAAAATAGATCAGAAACATCTGGAACACTTTTCCTCAAATTCTATTCTTTCATCTCAATAAGCAACAGTGAGCAAGGAATACAATTGAACACGAACAATAGAGGCCGTATGACCAGCGCCAGCAGAACCACGCCAGGCATTGAAAGCACCCTGGCTACTGCAGTGTCTGCACAATAAAGGAATTCCACCTTAACCCAAGGTCAATCTTCTATTCTTTCAACAACAGTTGTGGCATCTGCCCAGCAATTCAAAGATTGTGGTGGCAGATGCAGCCAGACAATAGGAGATACAAATTTTACATCAACATCTACTTTTCATAGGATTCAAACAAGGCAGATGAAACAAAGAAGTCAGGTAGCAGACTGTTTTGGTCACTGTATTTTTACCAGTACCCTTTTTTGTATGCAGACAGTGGAATTGGGTAGGAAGTTTTCCCATCAGTTTAAAGTAATTTAAAGTAAGTTATTACTGAGTGCTGATTTATACTACTCTACTCTCTAACCATCATAATAACACAGATTTGTTTTAAAAGGAAATAAAGCGTTAGCTATTCAGGACTATTCTGTGAAAATGCATAAAATAAAATCCCTCTGCATTCCATTTGTTTGAACACACCATTTCTGGAGGGTATGTTTAGACGTTTTACCAGGGTAATTTTTTATCATTCAAAGTAGAATTAAAGTAATAACTCAAACCTTAACCCTGATCTGCTGGCAAAACACACATGTTCAATGTAAAACAAAGTGAATATCTGATAATTTTTTGGTTTAATATTTAAAGAATGAAGCCTATCAAACAAATTATGTAGACTCTGTGGACTTACTGTTCATATTGTTTGTGTACTTATACATACAGTAGTCCTCCCTTATCCAAAAGGCGATACGTTCCAAGACCTCCTGTGGATGCCAGAACCACCAATAGTACCAAACCCTATATATACTACATTTTTTCTTATACGTAGATACACTTTATGGCTTCTCTTTGGCATATCTGAATTGCCTGCATCACTATTCTTGCACAAGTAATATAAGGGTTACTTGAATACAAGTGTTGTGATAGCGAGACAGTTGATCTGATAACCAAGATGGCTACTAAGTGACAGGCAGGTAGCATACACAGGGTGGTGATGCTGGACAAAGAGATAATTCACATCCTGGGTAGTACAGAGTGGGACAGTATGAGATTTCATCACGCTACTCAGAACAGTATGGAATTTAAAACTTATGAGTTGTTATTTTCAGGCTGCGTCTGACTGAGGGTAACTGAAACCACGGAAAGCAAAACTGTGGATGGTGGGGGTCAGGGTACTGTATGTTTGTTTCAGGTTTTGATAAAAGCTTGTTTTTACAAAAGGCCAAGTCTTAAAGGTAAAGGCATCAAGTCTATATCACATGACTTCTCCTTTGCCACAGACAATAGATAAGTTCCAACAGATATTAAGGAATGTGGGTCAAGATCAATCCTCAACTTACAATAATCTCAATTGTCTTTGAAAGGTACTAGATCTCCACTGAAGGATTCAGAGACTAGGTCTGCTTTTCTAGGCCTCCAACTCTGAGAAGGTCTCAACATACTAGGATACAGTCCTCCTAGCATGAGCCTCTAACTCAGGATCACCATCTATGGGTTTTGTTACTATTTGCCTTTTCCTGATCTCACAAATTCAAGTGCGATAGTGTTCGAGGGAAAAAGCTTACACCTGTCTCTTAGGCCACTATATAGTATAATATTGATCTAAATATTTCAACAGATATGCTTTGACATTCAGTATACTCGATCTGGGTCAATAAAGGCACTATATCATACTATTCTACAATCAAAGCTTCTTTCTTATGGTAACAACGGTCAGTTAAATATAAGGATTGCAGACTTTCAGTATTATGAACAAATTACAGAAAGACCACAATCCTTAAACTCTTCATTTAAATAACTTTTCTTAAGTTATATTTTCCTGGGGGAATTTTGCCTTAGTTATGCTGGATTTAAAATTGGCAGCAATGCTAAATGATGGGCTTGAATCTCCTATGTGCTGGAAGGCAAGACATTATGTTTTAGATGACAACTCTTTTCTTTTTTTAAATAAGAAATATCTAATTCTGTCATCAGGTTTTAGAAATCACTATACCTCAGGTGAGTAAGGTTAGCTTTTCTTTAGAGGTAAAATATTATTTTAAGCTTCTTTGGGACTCTAGACATTTGGCTTTGAAAGCATTCAAAAACTTGCAATGATTGATTTTATTAATAACAAATGAAATTAATTTACTAAACTGTTCTCAAAATTAAAAGAAGTTCTTAAGATCTATCGAGCCAACTGCCAGCAGTCTTGCACAAGACAGATTATTTTTACTCTGAATGAAGATGATGTTATGGCTCTATAAATGTAATTTTACCTTGCCTGCTTTATAAAGATTTTAACATTTCCCTCGTGCTAATATTAATTAAAGCAAGGGTGACCCTGTTTCTTTGACAAAGAAGGAAATAATATTTTTATTGCTAATTGTGTGTCTGGCTAAATCAGTTCAAGAATGGTATGTAATATTGACATTGCACAATACCGTGACAGTTTTGGAGAAGAGCAATGAAGCCCATTTCTAAAAGGTGTCTCTGGAGGAGGATGACAGGGTCATTTTCAAATATCACCATATAATAACAAATGGAGAAGCCATATTTAATAGTTGACTAAAAAGAGACCAAAAATGACTGCTGTAAAACGCAAGAAAAAATCTGCTCAAAAACAGAATACTCAGATTCATAACAAAATTAGCTCATTTGATAAAAAAGCATCACTAATTTAAAAAATGGCATAATCTCACACTTGTGACATTCCCCTTTTCGCATTCCTTTTCATGTATAGTAAATTTTTACAAGTGCAAAATACCTTCACTGGAATCCGGACTGGAGCTGTTCAGCTTGGCAACTTCCTCATCTCTCTTAAGGTCCTCTTCCTTTATCTCCATCATCTCAATGTCGTGCTTCTTTATTTGGTCTTTTTCCTTGTGTTTTTTAGACTTCTTTTTGGACTTTTTGTGAGACATTGAATGGTTTTCTTCCATAGGCTTTGGGCACTTTAGTAGAACTGAACCAGGGGGTAAGGTTTCCAGAGAAGTCCTAGAGGTATATTTGTCTTGTTGGTCCTCATAGATACTACTGTTTTGACTAAAACTGTCAACAGGTAGGTCTTGAGTTCCCCGGCCTTCTGGAGTGCTAGGGGAATTGGAGTTAGAATTTACAGTCTGAGGAGGATTGGAGACAGGCAGGTGGGTTGAAGGCAGTGGTGGAGCACTGGGGATGGCAGCAGCTACAGGGGGCGGCGGCAGGCCTGCAGCAGATTTTTCACTGGTGGAATTCAAATGACCATTTAATGTTGGTGGCACTCTATTTGTCAGGTGAGATATTCGAGCTTTTTTATTCATTAAAGGATCAATGAAATCTGAATCTAAAGGTCGTTTCTGGCGGGAAAAAAAATGAAAAAATATGAGCCAGTTTCCTCTAAAATTCAATACATGTATCACTGATGACCAAAACTGAGTAATTTTATTCATACCTAAGTTTATCACCTTTCGCCAAGCTTAGGCAAACAAGTCACAAAAACAAAAAATGAAACAAATTGTTATGTTTAATGTAAAAAAAAAAAAGCAGTCTAACAAATACGTTTCTTGGAGTACTTAAACTTTCTGATCATACAGCTCCACCCTAAGTTCTTTGAGAGACTACACCAATTTATATGAATTATACCACTCAAGAGAGTATTACACAGAAGTGGCCTCCTTCCTCTGCTGGCCATGGGTAACCTATTTGTATTAAGTGAGAGAAGGAAGCAGCTTGCACCATTTCACTGTCAGACCTAATAGGAGTAGGTAAAAGGCAATAAGCCTACACTTATTTAATCCCCTCTAATGTGCAAAGATGTTCCAGTTGTGAATATTTTGGTCATTATTTATTACATCACCTAATTGAAGATGGGAACAAGCCAGCATCTTCAGATTAATTTCTCTTAAGTATCTCTGTCATTGTTGAAATACTATTCATTTTCCCCCCCCTTAAATATATCTCTTCACTAGATTTAAATTAAGTCTTAATAAATCAGTAAAAGTGATATGAAATTAGTGTTTCAGGAAGTTTTTAAATCATGCTAATATTAGCCCAATCCAGCAACTATGATAGCATTTAAATTAAAAAGGAAATCCAGGCAGTTGAAAAACATAAAGAAATACTGTGGCTTAAACTTCAGCTTGAAAGAAAATAAGCTAACAATCCCATTAATTTATTCTGTTTTCGGTTTAGCACCATTGATTTGACACCTAATATATAATTAGATCAGAACTCCAAGTAGCTTCGTAGTGGTTGGCATTAAAATTAGGGCTTCTATAGACAGTGCACATGCCAGGACTGAATTGCTTTTATTTTGTGCCTCCTCTGTTCCTTACAATTGGTTGCTAACATTTTCTGATGTGTGATCAGCCTTTGCCCAGGGCATGCTTACTGTTTTCCATACATCTATCCTGTCTCCCTAGTCCTTGGGAAGAGAGTCCAGAGAGAGGAGCACTCTGTTAGCAGTCTGGGATAGAGAGGTCTGTCCTACTATCAATCCCTAAGACCCAAGAAACTGAGAAAGTTAGGGCTGGCCAGGTTCTCTGAGAAATAGGCAGGCTTAAACTCGAACACTATCCAGTACCTTCCCATCTTTTTGCAGGATAAACTGACTCTCTTGGGGGAAACTAAGCTAAAGTCTAATTTGAATATTCGGATTGGGATCTAATTTAAAAAATGCTTTAAGAAAACATATATGAAAATGGCAGAACTTTTTGCTTATTTCCTTATTTTAAAAACATTTTTCCCCAAGAATATTTTCCTGGAACATGTTTCAGATAAAATTAATTATCTTCAATTTTCTGTAAAATCAAGGACTGGATATGGGACTGCCTACGTCTTCTAGGTAGTGACCAAGCAGGAAAGCAGATAATCTCACAACAAAATACAACCTTTAACAATGGAAAAGCAAGGTAGACATTGAGTGCTTCGATAAACAGTGCTGGGTAGCAGAGGAGAGCTCTGGGGTGAGAGCCAAGACCTGAACTCTAGAATGAGCTCTGACTGAGCTCTGCCATGAACTAGGCATGTGACACTGGGTGGGCAAGCTGTGCAACTTCTGTGGGCCTAACTTCCCTCAATACAAATCAGCAAAGCTGAACTAGACGTAGATGGCCCCTACATCCATTTCAGGACTATGATTATACAATTTTATGAAATACCTGAGGAGAAGATGTAGTATCTCTATTAGAAGACACAGGAGATTCTGAACGGCTGGTGCTGGCAGCATTCTGAGATGGATTTAGTTTCCTGTAAAGGACACACATGTTTTAGTTGTGGAGAGAATTTTTAAATGTTCATGATGGAAAGCTTACCCTTGCTTTTCTTTTCCCATCTCAACACTAAAATAACAATGACTAAAATAATTACTTATATGAATAATTTTTAAAGAAAAATATAAATAACTTACCTTGAGAGCACTGACTCTAACGACCGCCTGTCTATGTCATTGTATCCAGGCCAGTCTCTTTGAAGCTCTTTAAAAACATAATCCTTTAAAGTATATGAGAGGTCCTTAGGATTCAGATTGGCCACCTGGCACATGGTGTAAAAACAGAGCATTAGCTATTTTTGCTATTTCCTAACATAAAACAGGCAAGTTTTGAGATCTATACTGAAAATAACTATTTCGACTGGCCACAAAGGGACTACTAGTTTTGCAAATGCTGGATCTCAGTAAATGTTGTTCAACCTCACTGGGAAAATTAGAACTTTATATGTATAGCTAAATATTTTTTCCTGAATGGCCACTGCCTTTGTTATATTTCTAATCAAATAATAAGCACACATTAGGCAAAAAGTAGAGGAATATCTAATCAATTTTTCTAGTCAAAGGAATCCCAAAAGTTATGTTAACTTCATTATTATCTACTTTTGGGTCAGTAAAATTCCTCGGTCATTTCTGTTAAGTAGAAACAAAACAGTACACAAATGTTAGGTTAAAAATTTTCCCTTTAGTAATCAATAGAAATTATCTCCAAAATATTACTGATTCTGACAACTGCCATTTTCTTGGATAACTAAGCTTGCTGCTCCCTGTTGCTGCCAGTTCTCTTGAAGAACCATTTCTTCAAAATCCTTGAAATTCCTGAAAACCATTAAGTGGAAACAATAACCAAAATAACCTTTAAATACTGTTATTAACCAGTTTATTTCCAGTGTAATCTTTTCTTATCCCTTAACTACAATTACTAGAGTGTACAAGACTAGATTCCATTTATACAAATGTACAGATTGAGGTGCCAAACGAAGACTCATTTTTAAGGTTGGCAGAAAGATTCCTCCTGTCATTTCCTCCAGGAAAGGACTTCTTTCTATATCTTTTAAAAGTGCTATCAAATATACTATGATGGAATATGCTTTCCACACAGCTCAGCTGACTACTAATCTAATATTACTGTTGTTATGAAGTAGAAAATGGTAGGCTTATTTTAAAATTCAAATTTGCAAATAAATTAACATGAGATACAACAGATTTCTCATAGTGGAATAAATACAACAGTCCTTAGATTTTCTATTATCCCAGGGCACTATGAATACTAACAATACCCCAAAACTAGAGATTATGGTTTCATTTTTTCATAGCATTTAGTATCATGCTTTGAATGTAAGAGAGGATTTAAAAAATGGACTTAAAAGTGTTATTCTTTGAATAATTGATGAAAACCTGTAGGTTTTTTTTTTTTTAATAATCAAATTAAAGAACAATTTTGGAAATGTCACTGCTTTAGGAAAAAAGCAAACAGATGGACTACCATTTATGGTGGATTTGAATGCTAATCAACATCTATGACCCAAGGTGAGCATGAAAAAGTTAGAGTTACAGTCTGACAACAGTTGGCTTTAACAAATGAATGACCTACCTTTACACTTAAGCTTGTGATAAGATGACTGATCAGAGCTAATACTTTATACACTCATATCCTTGAATGAAGACAAGTGACTGATCTCAACATACCCAGTAGTAGAAAAATGCAGACTAATAAAGGCAGCAAAGAGGATGCAGGGCAAGACACATTTTAAACTATTTAGTAGGTAAAAATATTCTAGTTTATACCAACTAAAGACCTATGACACATTACACAATTTCACCTATATAAACCAATAAAAATTATAGTAATAGTTTAGGTGTTTTGAGACTAAAAACAGAGAAAAACTTCTTGCTTACTTTTTTTTAATGGAATTTCAGGGCAAATTTATTTAACCCAAATGAAGATGACTCAAAATGAAATTTTTTTTTTTAACAATTCAAAAGTCTCTAACTTATAAAACCTAGTACAGTCTACAGCCAGGCCACCCTGAACAAGCCTGATCCTGTCTGATCTCGGAAGCTAACCAGGGTTGGGCCTGGTTAGTACTTGGATGGGATACCACTTGGAATACCAAGTGCTGTAGGCGTAAAAAATAAAAAATAAGGGATTGTAAGCTGATGAGGTCCTTGTACTCTGTGAGGTCAACCAAAGGTTGCCTCACCTAAAATAATAAACAAACAAACAAACAAACCTAGTAAAAATGCCCACATTTCAGTTAGTTTTTAACTAAATGTTTAAACAGGATGATTTAACTTAATATTCAAGAGTTAAATTTCACATAGCATTATCAAAACAATCCTGAAATTTCTCTACCTCAATAATAATAGTAACAACAACAAGCCATCTTAAATAAACTTCTAAACAAGAAGGTAAGTGGAAGGAACTCTTTCCAGCTGTCCTTACCTGTTGCAGAATTGCTCCAAGGGAGTTCTTGTCTTTTTGATTGACACCATCTTTCTGCAGTCGAGCCAGGAGCTCAGGTTTCTTGTAGGCCTTCAGTGCCAGTAAATGAATCACCCTGTCCCTATATGGCCGCTGAGAAACATTGCTGCTGCCATATGTCTTTCGAATTGTGTTTGCAGGGTTCATGGGGGTTGACCTTTTCCTCTCAGGCACTGCATCTGAAACAGCTTGAGGCGCTTTCCGAATTTGCACTCTTTTCCCTAAAGTCCAGTGGAAATGACACTGTTACACATTTGTGGGTAACAGTAATAATAAGCACCTCAGTTTCCACAACTCTGAGTTAGGGACCTGTTAATTTCTGGAGGGAATAAAGACTACTCTTTATTTCAGTTTTTACTTTAAAAAGATATGCAAACAGAAAGCACTCTGAATAAATGACCTAAAATATGAATTAGGAATTTTTTGATGAAATATTTAATTGGAATAAATATGTATTAAGTAAGTATTTTGGCCACTTAGCTACACATAGATAATATTTAGTGACACATCATACCAAAAGACTAGTAATTTTAAGGTTGTGGGTATTTAATGTTCACCTATACTATTTACAGAACTTAAATCTACATGTTATATGTCATTTCTTCAGCAGATGTGAACACAGCAAACATGTGGAATGTGAGAAATATCTGTTGTACCCACTAAGAACACATCCTTGGCAGAGCTGGTGTATTAGCTTAATTTCTGATTCAGAAGCCACAAAGAGGGGAGTCAGGCACAATCTGGGATCAACATCCACAAGGGCATCCCCAAGTGATATTTCTTTTCAACAGGCCACAATAAATTTTAGAAATCAAAAAGCAAAAACAACACAATGCAATATATGTATATAGTGCACACATCATACACATATGCCTTACTGCTAAATTGTACACGTGAAACTTACTGGATTTTATTAACCAATGTCTCTACAAAAAAATAAAAAGACTTGACCAAGAGAAAAAAGATCAAAAAACAAAACCAATCGTCCAACCAACCAACCTCAGAAGGCCAGATAAACAAGATCTCTCCCCTGTGGTGCTGTGGGTTAAAGTAATGGAAAAAGGTAAAAAGGCAGTCTTTACACCATTTCCAGTGACATTCACATAATGAATTCACTTTCTGCTGTGACTTAATGCGGACAACTGTTTGGCAAGTGGCTACTTCTGGAACCTGAAGTCATACTGAAATTCCTAATGTAGCAAATGCAAAACCTACCAAATCTACCATTTCTCAGTTGCAATGATGTTAACAAACAGTACTATTCCTTGACCTTTCAATAGGGATTTGTAAAAAAAAAAAAAAAAAATTGGATCAGGGTCACAGAAGTTTAGGAAAGGCTATAAATTCCACACTCCCCTCCGTCTTGTTTAAC
This sequence comes from Cynopterus sphinx, assembly GCA_030015415.1. Taxonomy (NCBI): domain Eukaryota; kingdom Metazoa; phylum Chordata; class Mammalia; order Chiroptera; family Pteropodidae; genus Cynopterus; species Cynopterus sphinx. The sequence goes on from CM057379.1 coordinate 55,555,896, forward strand.
TTATCTTTCCCTAAACCAAAGGGACTGTGGAGCACCCCCTTCCCAACTCTCTGGGAAGGGGGATGGGTAGAGAATGTTTAGCTAAGCTCACACATACCATGACTGGTCATTTAGAATAAATTTATTAAGCTAGTAAAGAGGGCAAATAAAAATGAAAACGAAAGGTAACAGTATTACCACTGTGTTGTGGGCTGTCCTACCTCTTTTCTGTACATCTGACCAACATTTAATCCTTAGTTTGAGAGCCCCGAATTCTCCTGAGTTTACCTCCACCTCTCTATGAAGCAGACAGACATAGGGCCGACAAGTAAGGGAGGCTAACTCTGCCCTTAATACTATAGTATGTTTGACAAGCAATTAGAATCTGGTCAGGGATATGACAGTCATACCTGGGGCCTAATGCTAGGCTTTCATTCATTAGTCTATGAATCTCCTACCCCTAATATACTCATTTTACCTTTACTTCATTTTTCTTTTAAATAGTCAGGGAGTAAACCCATTTATTGCAAATGCTGAAAAACAATCCAGCTATTGTGGGCCACTGGGTTTTACACAGGGATCAATTGTTCATGGACTCCTGATCAATTTGTGCCTATTTAACCAAGAAGGAGTCTTTTGGTTAAAGTCAGAGAGCCTTTTGGTAAAGAAAACATCAGTACTATAAGTAGTTAAAGAACCGAGACACTCAAAAAATGAAAGAAAAAAGTAAAGCAGAAAAATGTCAGGTTTAAAGTAAGCAGAAGAAAGGCTTTATTTTTTATTATTTTTTTACATGCACCTCAGAAAAGCCCTTATAATAAAGCCTGTGGGAAAACCTAATTCTCTTCCCAGATCTGACTGTTAATCAATTCCCTGGGCTCCATATATAAACAGTAGCAGTGGGTCCGAGAGGGTTGGGTAATCTGGGATTATATCTACACTGTTGTTTCATAACAAGAAGTCCGCTTTTATCTTCTCTATTTAATATGAGATGGTAAAATAATTTATCCCTCTATCTAATGGCTCTGAGTAAACAATCTGAAAGGAAGGTGTTAGAACATCAGAAAGAGAGCGGGGGTTGCAGCCATCTCCTGTAGTTGTTTTTCTATTCTGTTGAACCTGACCAGAAGCTCTGGCAATACTGACCAAAGGCTTTAAAAACACTCGCAGGACCTTGATGATGGTGTGACTCCATCATGGTTCAATACATAACCTGTCTCAGTGGAATCAATCTCCACCATTTGGCACTTATGATCAATTTTCAAAAGGTTTACTATCAAAATATATATAAGCAAGTCACAAAATAATAGAGCTACAAAGAATCTTAGGTGTTATCTAGTTCAAATACCTAATTTAATTTAATATTTGAGGAAATTAACAAAGTCACTCAGAAATGTACTAACTCATCAGAAATTAGGACGATAGAGGCAGAAGTTGGAAAAATCAGGAACAGAATATGAGAGATTAGAGTGGTTGGGTTGTTTTATATACCTAAATATTAGCATGCATAAAAATTTACAATTTAATAAAAGTCCAGAATTTAGGTAGAAATTATTGAGCAGTCTTAAGATACTGGTAAACTTGAAGCAGTGGTGATTAGTGATTCTTTTTTAAACAAAGAGAAGGATGTTAACAATGCAATGCTTATTACTGATATAAATGCTATGACTAGAAGTGAAAATATTACTAAATAAATAATAATCATGTTTTCTAGGTTAAAGCCTCTCCTGCTCCTCTCCAGGCAAAACAGGTTTTTTTCAGCCCTTAAGAGGGTTGTAGAAATTCGTATTCTTGGGTGGCTAGGCCAGGTGACCCCTCAGAGCAGAGTCTTCATTCCCTTAAACTGGACATGTACCCTAATTCAACTGTTAGAGGCCTTGCCCAGCATTATGCCAGCACAACCCCACAGTGGGGCCAGCATTATTCCCAACTGTCCTCTGTCGAGGCTGACACTGTTGAAAGAATCCTTGCTATGCAAGAACTTCTAAGCTGGTAGTGAGCTTTTGGTATCATTTTATATGATATATTCAACTATGAACTAAAGAGCTATCTCCTATTGTCTTAAAAAAGTGACACTACTTGTTAGTGAGGACAAACCCATATCATTTGCTATTTGCTGATACTAACAACTTGATAAGTAAATGGAGAGGTAATCATAATCTATGTACCTCACAGAGGATTCTGAGATTTAGGGGAGTAACTACATGTTAAGTGATAACCAGTATATCTCTAACACTTAGTAAGTGCTGGGTAATATTAGTATTAAAAGGTGACTGACCCCATTTTAAAGGGCTGAATGAGTCATGTAGTTTTGAGTTACTGAAAAAAGCCAGAAGGTATACACTAACAAAAAGGGAAAGAAACATGGTAAAAAACTGGCAATGGATAAAGTTAAAAATAAATAAATAAATAAATAATCAAAACATGCCGTAATACAAGAACAATCAAAATCAAAACGACTGAAAAGTTTTAGGATACTAGTCTTTTGCTTCTCTATTCAGAATTGATCAGACTTTTTTCTTAGGAGTAATGTGTCCAATTTTGAATTTTGAGGTGAAGAACTGGAGGTAGTCCAGAGAAGAGCAATAAAAATAATGAAAGGGTTAGAATACAGGCCATATTAAGAAAAGTTAAAAGGAGCTAGGGTTTATTTGACCTAGAGAAGAAAAGGCTGAGGAGGTTAATGACAAGATTTAAGACCAGAGACAAGATTTGAGACACTGTGCTGTGATGGTGAGTGGCCGGGGGCACTGAGGACAAAGCACAGAATAAAAGATTAAACAGAGCCCTTGAGATGGCAGACAACACTGCAGGCCTCTGAGGTGGGAACATATGTGTATGGAGAGTGGCCATCTCTTCTTAGAAGGGTACAGATGTAATTTGGTTCAGATTAAAATTTAGAGAACCTCAAATTTTATGTGGTCATTCTCGAAACATATATATATATAAATATCTGTAGTGCCTATAAGAAACTGCAAATTCTAAAATTACTGTACCATTAGGGAGCATATGGTCTATGAGATTCTGGGTGTTGAAGTCTGTTGTGTAAGCTGTAAGTGAACTGTACCTGACTCTATCAAAATAAACAAAACATATGAACATAGGGGACACCTAAGGGTCATTCAGTGGAAAAGTACAGTAATCATCACTGATTTTCAAACATTGGAATAAATCAAGGTAAGAGTTTTCAGTTGTATTGGGAGGGGGAAAATATTATTCTGATGGTTGAGTCTTTTATTTCTTTGTCAAACATGCCAATTCATCTCACTGTTTATAAAACGGTGGTATTGGACAGAGTAAAAACTGACTGACCGACCGACTGACCGACAATAACAACAACAATAAAAAACACTTTCAAAGCAATAGGGACAGAAAATTCATAGTTTGTACTTAAATTTAAGCATGGCAGATCTTGCACATTTTAAAAGTAATTTGAGATTTAGCCTACTAGCAAGGAAAGTTAATGAAGTTATTTGTGAGGATAAAGGAAAAAGAAAGGAGGTTGGAAGTTGCTACCATACTCGGCAGGAAAGAGAAGGTGAAAAATCTCATTGCTAGTAATTTACTGGGCAGGGAGCTGGGCCCCGTGGGTACAGATATCAGGGGAAGCTATGAATTGTTGTTAAACCAAACTAAATGTATCTAAGCTAAGCACTAAGTCCCAGGAGCACTGGCTTTGTTCCAAGGAAATACTTATTAAAGACACTAGTGGAGCTTTTCAAAGCTGAATGTACTGTATCTAGGTCAGTAATGGGAAAATGCAGAAGTAGACCTCTACTGGACCATGGAAAGATATTAAGTGGTTTGGTTCTTCAAGACTGTTTTTGTGAGCATTTACGTTTACAAATTAATGTACATTCATCATTTACTATATAGTGACTTGTGTTATTAAACTGACCAAGGCCTCAAAGAACTCATTCTCACTCCTGATAATTCTCTTTATTACTTTTAACAGACACTGTAAACTGACTCTTTAAACTTGTTAGGGTCACTGAACATAAAGGAGAGCCTCATTTTGCTGATCTGGTCTTCCTTCCCTTCAATCTGATGGATATGATGGGGGTGGGGCAGGCTTTTAATTAATGGATAGGTGAAGATAAGAATCCATAAACGACATCACAATTGGGGTACCAAGGAGGCATGACTTGATAATGCTTTGCTATAAACACATATTATACTTTTGTAACAAAAAATCCCTGTCGTGCAAAGATTCTCTAAAAACATAAGCAAAAGCTGCAACAATGAGGTTATCAACTCAAATCCTACTAATAATTTTTTGTAAAAATAACCTTACAAAAGTGGAAAACAAAAACCAAACCATCCACCATGGAAATTACATCATCCAATGACAAAGAAAACAGTGGTACTATTATTACAACCTCACACACTAAGATAACTTGACCAGATCCTAGTTTTATAAACTAATAACAAGTAGCTAACAGAGGATTCAGAATTTCTGAAAGAGAAGTTTAAGTCTGTTCTTCAATTAACCAGCAGTTTGAAGAGAACAAATGACTTCTGACCATGTTATCCAAAATGTTTTGAAAACTAATTTTTTTCTGTTTTCATGAAATTAATGTTACTAATATTTACCTACAGTGATCTTGAATTATTCCAATCAATCAGCGAGAAGAAGAAAGATATCTATACAAACCTACATATGGTCCACCGGGTTTGATAACTTTTGTGCTTCGGTTGCGGGATTCCTCTTCTGCCTGGGTCATTCTTTCTCGTGTCATCTGATACGAGTCGTTTGTTGCACACACTGTAATTTTATCTTGTATAAATCCCAGGCAATTGAGCTGGGAGGCTCCAGAGCTGTCAAGTAACATGGTGGCTTTATTAGAGATGTACCTCATTCTGCACAATTTTAAAGGCTAACGAGATTTTTATAGTCCTAAAATCAGCAGTCAAAATAACTTTGAAATCTTAAAATATCTGATATTAGTAACTTTTAAATATAAGTATTATTTGAAATATTTGAGTTTCTCATCTTCATTTCATGTCACATTCTTTTTCTATATTGTTTGAGTTGAATAGATAAACTGAGCTTTGAGACCAAATCCATGAAATTTTGAAAAATACCAGTATTTAAAGTGAAGATTCGAGTCCTGATGAGTAATATAGTTTTACTTTCATTGTCAGTCAACTACTTTTAAGAATTACCTACCATTGATATGAGAAATGTTAAAATTTTAACTATTAGTGAAACCATAATATGCATGTTTTAGAACTGACTGGATGAAATAGACTTACAATTCTTTTTATTTTTAAAGAACACTAATTTTAAAGCTAAAATACTGCCAAACATTAAACCTTACTTTATTATTATTAGCCCAAAGATCCTAAACATTTGTAGAATTTATATTTACCATTTTGTTAAATCTCTATAAGAGGACTGGACCTATTTACATAGCAAATATTGAAGAAAATACTGGACAAGAGATTTTGGCAGAATATCATAAACTTTTATACACAATCATTAATATTAGTGTTGGCTCAGAAGATGGCTCTGTTTCAAAGTATTATGCTAATATTAGGGGATCATAGTTACACTGGTATTTTAAAAGAGATAATTATGACCTTAAAACAGATTGCAATATAAAAGTAATGAAAATGCCTTTACAGCTTCAATACTCTATTTCCAAACATAATTGGAAATAGCTTTGTTGATGCTAATAAGAATTGATAAAATTTTTATAAATTGCTAATAACTGTCTGTACAAATACTGCTTTTTAAAAAATCAGTTCATTTATCTCATAAATATTTATTGGGCAGGGACTGCATGCCAGGCAATGTGTGAGGTACACAAGCTGTGATAAGGACTGAGATAGATGTAGCTCCTCCTTCAAGAAGTTCTCTGTCTAATGGTTAACATGGATGAGCAAACTAGAAATTACGACATGATATGAGAAATGCTGAGGGTGGAAGAGGGCAAAGAATTCCAAGAAAGTGCTTCAGCTGGATGTGTAGGTGAGGCAAAGCTTCTTAGAGAAGGAAGTGATGCCAGGGCTGATCTAGAGGAATATCTAGACAAGGGAGAAGAAGGACAGAGTGTTCTAGGAGAATAACCAAATTGTGCAGGCCCAGGGAGAGCAAGGAAGGCTTTTTCAGTTAAGCCAAAGAGAGTTGTAAAGGACAATTAGAGGTGAGGCTTAAGAGAGTATGAGAAGTACATTACACAGAGCTTTGGAGGTCATGGTCTGGATTTTGGACCTTATCCCAAGAATGACAGAGGCTGAAAATAGGGAAGAGAAAATATCTCATTTATACTATAGAAAGATCAATCTGGATAAAGAACAGATTGGGAGGAAGGGGATACAAGAATGAAAACAGGAGAGCAGTTAGGAAGCTATTGAAAGATTATAGGGAAAAGTGATGGCTTGAACCAGTGTAGGGCAATGTGAATGCAAAACAGTAAACAGATTCCAAAGACAGTGAGGAGGCAGAATTGACAGAGTTTGGTTAGTGATTAACCAGAGGCGGACAGAATGTGTGTGGTGGAGACAGGGAAGTAGTTAAAGATCATGTCCAAGTTACTAGATGTATGGAGCTTCCACTTATTGAGACACTGGAGTAGGTCTGGGAGACAAAAAAATGAGTTCACTGTTGAACATGATGATTTTGAAAAAATGAGGGAATTGAGAAGAATACTAATATTTAAAGTAAGCAACAGGAAGACCACACAGGAGACTGAAAAGGCACAGCCAAAGAGGTAGAGGGAAACCAGAAAATCAGTGTCATGCAAACCACTAGAATAGAATACATTTAAGAATCAGAATGATCAACAATGTGAAATGCTGGCAACAAATCCAGATGAATAAAAAACGAATAAGCATCCACTGGATTCAGGGACAAGGGGTTCAAGGCCTCCTTGGGGAAGCAGTTTCAGTGGAATGATGAGGACTGAATCCAGACTTTGGCTCCAGAGTGAGTGCAAAGGAGATTCTTTGTCTTTATATTCTTTTTAAATGAAACTCACCTGCTGAGCATGTATGAATTCTAAAAAAGCAGTAAAAGGAAGGGAGTGGGAAGGGAGAAAAGAAGGGAGGTTTAACCCTGGGAGGAAGTGAGATGAAAGAGAAGAGTAGGAAAAAAAGATTGGAGTAGAGTACAGAAAAGATGAAGTATAACGGTCAGGTGGCAGGAAGTTTGAATTTTAATATCTCCCCCTATTATTTACTAAGAAATTTACATAGTAAAAATAAGCTGAACCTATTGCCAACCATGATGAAGTTTTAGTTTACAGAATTCAAGATCAAGAAACAGATCTTTAATGGAAAACTAAAAAGAGCTAAACCCTGCTGGTAAAAAGATATTCTCTAGAATTCTCACCCCTTTTCAACTGAGTTACATTAAAATATAAATACCTTGACATATGGGTATAAATGTTCTTATAGACTTTCTCTAGCCTAGATCACTGTGTCCCACACTTGAGTGTGCATTACTGTACAGGGCTGTATGCCCCAAACTATTTTCACTAGGCCTGTGAATGGACAGATTTAAGGAATTTTTTAAATTTAATTTTGACTTTCAGATTTCTTCCATATTAAATGAGAAAAATGTGGCTTAAGGAGATTAAAAAAGATAAGAAAAGAAACAAGTTAATATGTAATTTTGGGACATCTATTGAGCATTCAGTTTGAGCTCCACCAACACTGTAAGATTAGAAAAAATGGCATAAAAAAGCCCCTGCCTTTGAGGAGCACGAACAATTGCAGGAGAGACAGGATCCATGGGAAAAAATAAAAATTCAATTGAATAGAAAAGGTAGATGTAGATTATGAAAAGGTTTGCTTGCCAGGTTAAGAACTAAAAGTTTCAGTGCTTTTGTTTTTAATAGTTGCAAATTTCAATTTATACCACACTATTTTAAAAGTACCTTGTATCATACTTTTATAATTGGATCATACTTTTATAAAGCATACTTAGATCATACTATTTCACTGGCCCCAATTTTCTCACAATAATTTCTCTTCTTTTGCTGTATCACGTATAGTTTTTTTCAGGTGAGCTTAAAACCTTCTCCAGACAAGCAAGGTAGAAATAAACACAGTATTGTGATGAAAGGAAGAAACCATATCCCCTATGATATGACTGGTTTTGAAGAGGGGATTAAGTTCTTTAACAAAATTCCTAACGGGACATAGTTCAATTTGGTGTCAAAATGTTCTCACTATAGTAAGACAATTCTCTAAAGACAAGCAATCGAGGTGATGGCACCGCAATTCGAAATTGATGTACCTTGTGGTTTATAACGAACACTGAACTGGGAGTTAGGAGAGCCCAGTTCCCATTCAGCCAGTCACTAACTAACCAGCTATATAACTGTGGCTGTCACCTGCGAAAGAAGGGGATGAACTACACAATTATCAAGGACCCTTATACTTGGCGATTCTATCATTTATTGCAGTACTTCCCACAGAATTTTCTACAATGGTAAAATGATTTGTATCTATGTTGTCCAGTATGATAGCCACTAGCCATGTGCGTATTTGAACCGCTGTAATGTGTGGTTAGTGTGAGTATAGAACTGAACTTTTAAATTTTTTTCATGTTTATCAATTGAAATGTAGATAGCCACAAATGGCCAGTGGCTATCACAGTGAATAGCGCAGAAAGGTCTATATAATCAATAACAAATGCAATTTATACTAAAATATGTAAGTTTGGGGGTGGGCAAAATTAACATATACTCAGGAAATTAGCAGATTAAGATCAAAAAGTTATTTAGTCACTTTAAATGGGAGGAGAAATTGAGAACTTTCAGTGATGCTTTTTATTTTATATCTCCGCCTCCTGTGCTCACCTGAAACACAGCTTTCCATTCGTCTTTCTCCCACACACAGAGAAGAGCGCACTCATAGTTTCAAGTGCAGCACAGGTGAGATAGGGATAGATGGCCCCAGGACACTTTTGGCCAATATCATGGTTTCTTGGAAGGCTGGGGGCTCTAAGGCCTTATCTTTAACCACAGGCAGAACAAACTCCCTCTACTCTAGGGGCCCATTCTTTAATCAGAAACAACCACTACAAAGAACAGTGAAAACAAGCAGCCTATTGTTTACAGAGGATCTGAGTAGATAAGGGTTCCATGGTACTCTGGGATGTGCATGTGTATTCTTGTCTGCCCCGCCACCCCCAGCCCCTTTTTGTTAAATCAGAAGTGACTGCTGTCTGGGGTTAATTTCTCATTTCCATTCTGCTGCAGAATAAAGATTTTTAAAAATCTATCTTAGAACAAGGCTTACACAAGGTATAAGGGAATGTATAAGATATATACATACATATATTTTTTTCCTTTACCCTTGAATGTGAGCCTGGAGTATACTATAAAATCACTTATTTAAATACAGTAAATAAAAACTTCTTGAAAACCCCCAAAGTTGTCTTTAATTAAAATAAATAAAAAAACCCACCATATTTTATAGGTGAAAAAATCTGTACCTTGAGTGACAAATATAACCTCTAGCACACAGTAGATGCTCAGTATTTCTCAAATGAATAAATGAGCTTTGCCATTAAATTCAATAAATTTTTATAAGTGAGTACTATGCATTTTATTGTTTAATTTTTAAAAAACCTCAAAGAAAAAAATTTCTCCTTTTAGTATACCTTGAAATGTACTTACCTTGAGAACCTTTGCTGAATGCAGTCAAAGCTTCCCTGAGGGTTGTCTTTACCCACATTTGACAAATAGAAGTTAAACGTATGCACTTCATTGAGGGGATCATTTTTGGGAATTTTGACAAGCTAAAAAGAGAGAAAAAGAAATACCTCAAATTATAAAATTTTTATAGAAAGATCTGATGACTGACTGACTGCTTTTTCAATTTAACAGTCACTTTATACACAAGTTGCCCTCTTGAGCATTTAAATTTATAGCATTTAAATTACCAAATCATCCAAGGAATCTGGCAAGCATGTCTATAACTCACCACATTCTCATGTCTATTTTGTACCCTTAAGTGTCAGTAATTAGTTTTTAAGAGGAACCCTCTCCATTTTAAACAAGCAAATGACTACAGTTTATTTATTTTTTTACAGTTACTAGTGAATTGGCCAAAAAGCTCTTCTTATTTTGAGATACACAGGTTCTGTCAGGCTGACATGACCCCTGCTGAATAGCTCCTAGATATTTAAATGGTCTCTGAGATAGAGTCCACATCCCAATCTTTTGCTCTCTTTTTATATACATCTTTCATTTTAATTCTTGCTTCTTCGAGTAATATTTTTGAAGAATAACTAGCAGTATAGGTGAATCCCATAATTATATTCACATCAAAATACAGCTGGGTGTTTCTCTCTACCCTATGGTTCCCTTATTCACCTTTAAGTTTATAGAACAGGGTCAGCAGTCTGCAGAGATGATTCTGCAGGGCACTCCAAGGCTGATCCATAGGCAACACTGTGAAATAGGCAGATATTTTCTATGTTCTTGGTCAAGGTCTGGTTTCTCTACTAGATGGAAAACCCTATGAGTGAAGGGCCAGGGTTGCTCTCGATGGCTGAGTCCCTGCACAAGTCACATTTTACTGGTACGTGGTAGAAGCTCAATAAATATCTTTGAACAAATGAGAACCTGCTCACTGTCTTTCAACTGCTCTATCTTTTCAGCTCCTGAGATCTGCAGGGCCCACCATGGTGATAATTACAAAAAGGTTTAGTTAGAAAGAATGTAAAATATGACATCCTGCTCTCCAGCCCCCAAATGCATTCTTAGTGATTTAGGAGATACTTAGGGAGAAGAAAATCTTTTATAATTCTTATTCTTCTCCCCCAAATCTGTCCCTTCCATGACTGGAAAATTAAGACTCAGAGCTAATTGGCTGCTGTGTGTGTGTGTGTGTGTACACACACATGCAAATATTTCACATACTCATATACATACACTAATGTTTGACTTCTACTTGGCCCTGCAGGACACCCTGACACTCTAACTTGCTCACTTAAAAGACTCCTAACTTTTGACCTACAGAAAAGAATTTGGAGCCACCAATTCCAGCTTACACCCCACATCTAAAAAAGTAAGAAAGGAGACAATTTGCAATGTTTGGCACATATAAGACATGCAATAAATGTCTGTTGAAAGAATGATCAAAGAGAATAAGAAGTCAAAGAAAATATCTTTTCAAAGGAGATTCATAAGACTAATGAAAAGCTTGTAAGGCCACATTTCACCAAAGATATTGAATATTCAATAGTATTCCATAGAACCTCCATCATCCACGAATTTTAACTTTGGTTCCCTATTTTAAATTAGTTCCCATTCCTAGAGTAACAAATTTCTTATGTACTCTACAAATCAAGTCTTTTGAAGGCTCTAAGGTTACTCCTTTCTCCCCCAATTTCCTGTAGTTCTAAACTGCTGGAACTTTGTGAACAGATCTTAATTTATTTAAGTACACATCAGGAGAGCCCCCTCCCCTCCTCCACCACCAACAAAGAATCACCCAGTCTAAAAGGTCAGTGGGACCCAGGTTGAGAAATTATGGATTAAAAATAGGTCAGTCCCTTAGGAGAGAAGTCAGGGAACTGGACTTCATTGACCTCAAACTTAATAAAGAAGTAGAGGAAAAATGGTATCTTCAAATAAATGAAAGTAGCCATTTTATATCAAACTAAAAGGAGCCATTTTAACTTACTTAAAATGCTTATTCCAGTTTTATAACCTCCAATCACAAGAAAAGTACAATGAAAAGTAAATAAGTGCACACAAGTCACATTTACAGTGTATGTAGCCATGGAGAGAATGTGAAGATTAAGTATCTACTGCAACCTCTCTTAAATTTTACAAAGGCAACAAATAAACAAATGTGTTAACAGGAGTTATAAAAAAGTACTTTATTTGGAATGCCCACTTTAGATATCTAAAAAAAGAGAGAGAGAGAGAAAGAGATCTTGAAAAGATATACTATGAATTTACTCTCAAAATGAGAAAGGATCACTTCAGGACAGAGAGAGTGAACCTTTGTAGTGACTGTCTCTGAGAACTGTTCCCCTAGTAAATTCCAAAGCCTCACTGGCAAAAACAATGAGAAAAGTCTAGTATAGTTTTCAACTTTAAAAAAGACTAAACAGAGTAATATTTATCTGGAGAGTGCTTGTAATCCCTACCATTCCTCCTTATTGTTACATATACCATGCATTTTGATAAGGTTCTCAGGCTGTTAGCTAACAGTGACAAACAAGCTGTCCTGGGCTCTGTGGAAGAAAGGTAGTTATGGCCAAGAATGACAGCAGGATTTCTCAATCCCTCCTACTCACTGTCCCACTCTGTGGGCATATGTGTGTGAGCAGTGTGTAGATGGAGCCAAGGGTAGGCATCAGGGCAAACTCTATTCATTTTGGGACCCAAGGGTGAATCTCAATGCATATCATGGTATATTTTTTAGCTATGGAGCTGGGGTGGGGGTTGGAGGTTAAGGAATGATAAGGGAACATGATGTGCTGAGTTTCTACAGTACTTTTCCTCAGTGGTTTTCAGAGTAGCAGATAGTACAGACTGACCTAATCTCAGGCTCTTCCTGTAAAAGATCTGAGAGCAAGATGTCGCCAAGCAATCTTTACATCTTTAAAATTTCAAAAGCTTGAATTACATGGTCTACAGATTTAGTATTTTATTTCCTGAAGATGGTACAAATTATACACAAATTTTATTTGTATCAACATCTAAATAAACTCTTAAGAAAAAAATGGTTGTACAAAAGAGCACTTATGTTTATAGCTGGTAAGTCTGTATAACAGTTTAGCCTGATGGGCAATAAAGGAGATTTAGTGGAAATAGCAGGTTGTGTATGACAATTAGGGCAGGCAGGTGTTGGGGGTAGCAAGGGGGACTGGAGGATTCATAACTAAACCAAGGGGACCTGAGTGAACCACAGCTTGTGGGACTACGGAAGATCATAGCTAAAGTGGGATCTGAGATCTTGCCTAATCAAGGGTAACAAGTGAGCCATTTCAGAGATGAGACCTCAGAGGAACTCATCATTCATCTCTCTGATATACAGGAGCCTATGCCACAGCTTATCTAGCTACTAAAATAAGAGTCTGTCCCTTCTTCCAGAATAGTAACAAAACATTTTCTTATTAATAGGCTTTTAAATTGGTGGAATATGATGAAGGGGAGATGAAAATGAAATGACTATCATTGTTGAGCCTTGGGTCAGTTTCTGGGGACTGGGCTAACCACCAGGGGAAAAGAAATTCTGAAATCTGATACAGAAGCAGACTTGGAAGAGCATCTCTTTGTGTGATAGGAATTTTTCAACTTTAATTATAGCATTTTAAGCTTTTGTACAGGTGAGTGGAAATACCTTTATATTTAGGGATCTATAGTCTAGTTGAAATTTTTAGCTAGATGCTTTAAGAATGAAATCTCTTTTAAAAAGTATCAAAGACTATGATTCTAAACAGTTTCTTATTTAAGATGGAGATGGAAAAGCAGATTTTAATTTACGTTCCAAAAATGAGAAATTGAAAATCAAAGGTTCAAGACCATAATCCACAACCCTCCTCCCAAATCCTAGTCTGTCTTTGATATAAAGCCCTGAAGAAAACTTTCAGGAAACTTTCAGACATTTATAATTAACATAAACACTGTATACCAAGATGTGTAAGTCAAAGTTTCTAATTATTCTGAGATACAAGCTCAGGCATGTGGCAATAGAATACTGTCTGAAAGGTCATTTCAACATCAAGTCATGTACCTCCTATTTACATAAGGATGTAGGGCAGAAACGCAATGTGCACACTGCTGCAAGTTTCTCACACTTGCTAATATGTGCTTAAAAGCTACTGGTACCTTTACTGCAGAGGTTTCTTGCCCTTAAATCAAATACTTTCTACTCAACATTGGATTGAGGTACACACCAGATTAAAAATATGACCATCAAGGCTTTTTTCACATTTATTTAAATAAATGCTTAGTTCTTTTGTGGGTATTATAAGTGATTTAAACTTACAGGAGCTTTTCTTTGAAAGTAATTTTATGGGTTTTAATATCCAACCTTTTCTGCTAAAGTGGCCATAAATAAACACTTAATGAAAAGATCATGACCCAGCAGTATCACAGTTTGATATAACTCTTGGTCCTTAAGGCAGACCCACAGCACGGACAGGGCTTTGGAGATCACGTAGTTGAGCCTCAGTGACGTGCTCAAAGTTATGATTATATTCAAAATTGCAACCCCTGTAACTCCTGAACCCATCACCCTGCTCCATGTTTGTCTGAAACACTTGGTGCCTTACAGATTATACTTACTGTCTTTTTCCCCTGACTAGAATATAATCCTTGGAAGGACAGAAATTTTTGTCTAGTTTGTTCTCTGTATATATCACTAACATTTTGAAAAGTGTGTGGCACAAGTAATTATTCCATACATGTTTGCTGAGTTGATAAAAATGTTGATTAATGCTTACACCAGGACTAGAATTGAAGTGTCTGCTTTCTTACCATCAATATTTCCAAAGCATGTGGAAAAATTTGAGGTTTCTATTTTCTGTTTTGGTTCTAGATTATTTATATGAAAAAGGGATTATATCCTCAAATAAATTTGTGAAATCCCAGGTTAAACAAGATAATTTTCTTTGCTGTAGGTCCTTTGATACTAAATAGCAGTTTCCCAAATTGTATGACCTCAAAACGCACCTCCTTCTATTCCTCTGATATCTCTGGAGACAAGCCTCTCTCTTAATATTATTTGACTAATATATATATATATATATATATATATATATATATATATATATATTATTTTACTATACATAAACTATGTATCTTAGCTTAAATATTGCTACAAACAGTTAAACATTGAAATTCTGTTACTCTCAAATCCTTCTCAGGCATTTAATGATTCTGTGATTTCCTAAACAATCCAATTTAGCTAGAGAAATATATTTGCATGTACTGTTCAGGTTCCAGAGTTTAGGGGCAGAATAAATCTAGAATCAAAACAGAAAATAGAAACCTCAACCTGAAAGCCACAAGTCCTATTTTTAAAATTAGAGCCTCAGTTATGACTTTAGGCTAACACCATGGGTTTGGGATGCGGGGGGGGGGGGGGGCTGGCAGGGAGAGCCTCTCAGATCAGCCCAGATGTAGAAACCAATGCCAGGTGGGTGTGAGGAAGAAGGGAGGGGAAGGTATCTATCACTGGCAATAGAAAACACTAAGTAGTATTAGAGAAATCAATAAGAGCTAAATCATGTGAGGTAGCAGAATTCCTAGACATATTGAATGTGAGGGACGAAAGAAAGAGAAATCAAGGATGATGCCAAGGTTTTTTCCCCTAAAGGACTGGGTGTGTGTGTGTGTACATATACAATCTTGAATATGATGATGATAAATACTTTATTGTAACTGAATCCATATTAGCTAAGTGCACTAAAATACAAATGACCAATGCTGGTTTCACTAACAAAAAGGGGGGCTTCGAAGTGAGTTTTGTTATGACTCATTCTGTAGCTTCATGGCTAAAAATTATTTAGAAAAGACCAGGTGGCTGTGTGTAGTTGGTTGGCAGCTGGGTATTTCCAGGAATAAAGGAGGGATGACAGTTATTGGCAGGGGAAAGATGCAAATAGCAGATACTAGAGATACTGTATCAAGGAAAAGACATACAAACTATGTAGCATGAAATAGAAAATCTGTATTTAAAAATGACTATAAAACTCATCTAAATGCCAAAATAGCGTTTAGAAGTGAGAGAGCTATTGAGAATCAGAGAAGTTTGTTCAGACTTCACAGCTGAGCTGTTTCACAAGTCTTTCTTTGACAGCTAAAACTAAAACCTCCCACTGAGTTCTGTAACTCATCATAAAACTGCTTTTTATTTTCATTTTATTAACTAATTCCTTCTAAAATTTAAGTATATTCCATAGATACAATGTCGATATAAAAAAGAATTTGCATCTAATCCCTACATTTGCCCACCCTTCCACATTGTCTAAGATCCTGTTGATAAACTGCCAGTCAGGTACTGAGGTTACTGGGATCTTGGAAATTGGATCTTCTTTTTTCTCACACCACCAAACACCCCTTGACATTCAGATAATCACAGGTCCTACTGCTTTTACTTCCTAAATTATCTCTCAAATGTATGTCCTCATCTTCCTCCTCTGCTTTGGTTCAATAACACCTTTTGTTTGGACAACTTGTCTTTCGGCCTCCACTTCTGCCCATTCTCAATCCTATCCTCTAATCATTCTTTCAGCAGCCAACGCTAGTACCACAAAATGCCAGTCTGACCATGTCAGTCCCAAGAGTTATTTCTTCATGGCTCCTTACTACATATTAATGGTACAGTCTAAGCTCCTTAATAGGACATATGAGATTCCTTCTCAATAGACTTGGGCCTCACTCTCCACTTGTATTTGATGTCCCCACCTCCTGCCTTGGTTTGTACTAACTTATCCTTTAAGACATCTCAGCAGCCCTTCTCTTAAGAAGTCTTTCCTTCCCCCAGGGAGGTGAGTTTAGAATCCCATCCTTGGGGTCTCCACAGCCTCTTGGGCCCACTGCTACTGCTGCCTTCACTACACTCAATGCTAAGTACCTGTTTATGTATCTTTTCCCCCTCTAGACTGAGTTCTTTGGGGGCAAGGACCATGGTCTTATTCTCATATGTATCTGGAATATAGTAAATACTGAATTCATCTGAGGAAACTTGGGATTTGATTAAGTTCACTCAGAAGAAACCTTATGCTAAGGATACTAAAAAATTGGAGATGTCTCTGAAATAGATTACTTAAGAGTCTGTGGAAAACCAGGTCTCCCCAGAGCAGGGAAAAACAAATAACAAAATGAAAGGGAAAAAAAAAATCCCACACAGCTGCCCACCATGTGATACAAACATCGGGAAGAGAAATGTCTGACCTCTCCTGTGCTATGTTTAGCCCCAAATCCTAGGCTAAGTGGTTTTCAGGGTTCGTGGAACTTAAATTTATAAGTTTCTTTTTAAAGGGGTATCTTCATCTTTACTAAACATTCAGAATACTCTACCCTCACCGAATTCCATCTGAAAATATGATCCAGCATCTTTAAAACCACTTTGTATTTTAAAGGCCTTAGGGAGACCACACTAAATAATTCTAAATTTAGTAATTCTCCTAGTCAAGTAGGAAGCAGAATTTTGTTTTAAAAATGATTTATTCCTCAGAAACAAATCCCAAACCTGAATTCTACAAGGGAAAACAAAAAATCTTAAATATGTACGTCAATCTCCAAATTCATTGCCAATTTTTTCTTTTTCTTGCTCTTTTGGAATCTTGAAGAAAACTGTATTATTCCAGGAGAAACTGCTGAGGAAACAAGGCTCAGAACAGAATTCATACATGGCAGTCAGCAATAGTTGTGTAAATTTAGGGGAAAGTCTAGTACCTGACAAATATGAATTCTCAAAATTAATTGCTAAAAGTGACCCAGGCCCTACATTTTGCAAAACACATGGTTTCACCCAAACCCAATCAATGTTACCATAAAAACTGGTAAATTCAATAATACATATGATATTTAAGTCTGAAGACTATTTCCATATTGATTTGGAAGTATATTCAACTCTTCATTCTCTGTTTTTCAACATCAACAATATTCAAACTTTTTTTAAGCCAGAGAGTAGTATTTTCAAAATAAATCTTATGAGGAAACCCACCACATATTACAGAGTCCTTGCTTCTCTGGCTGAGGAAAGAGATGATGACTGACTGGGACTGCTGAGGCAGCTACTGTGGCAGCATCACAGAATAACCCCCAGGCTCTGGGGTGCAAATACACAAAAACAAGGCTCTATATTAAGAAAAGAGAAACAGCAACAGGACATACAACTGACATTTGTCACAACTTAAATGACAAATACAAAAGATTGTATACAAAATCTGAAACTCTCAAATGCCTTTTAAAAAATGTTAATTAATGCCAAATACTTGAAAGATCCCAAAGATAGAAAATAGTGTCCTGCTGCCTTGTTATCTTTCCTTTTTATTTTTCATTTCTTTATATTTTTATTATTATTTATGCCTACAGCATCTGGTCTTCCTATGTGGTCTCCCATCCAAGTACTAACCAGGTCCAACCTTGCTTAGCTTCTGAGATCAGACATTGGGCTTGTTCCGGCTGGCATGGCCATAGACCGTGGGCCATGGCTCCACTGAGGCATGAACCTAGGACCTCCGGCGTGTAAAGCAGACGTGCTAACCACAACACTATGGAACCATGTCCTCTCTTTTTAAAATGCTTTCTTTAGTATTGAATCCTCTGTATTTCCAGTTCAAAGTTGGGTCTCCCTCAATGGTTTGGGGCAAAAAAAAGTGAGAACTCTTTTACACACAGCACAAATAGATCACATCTAGAGTGCTAGATCATGGAGTGTGTAGGAAACTGCTCAGTTTCCAACTCTGGCTCCAAAAATCTATTGTTTGTGTTACCTTAGTTAAGTAACTTAACCTCTTTAATCCTTAGTTTCCTCATCAGTATGTAGATAATGACATTACCTCATACGGTTGTTGTGGAAGTTTAAAAAGATAAACCATGTAAGATACTTGGCAAAGACAATGTTGGGGAGTTCCTGCTCTGATTTTGGCCTGTTTGATTCAAGTGCACACATGCCTTAACATAATTATGTGTTTGATTTTTAAAGTAATTTTCAAATGGTGATGGACTGGCAATAAGTGCCCCGTGGATAATCAAAAGCCGACAATACTTATTCTGAATTCTTGGTATTTACAAAGGTAAAGGGCTAGAAACTTTCCAAGGTCAAAACTTAAATGTTAGCTTAAATAGAAGCCAAGGAAGTTATCTGGGAACACAACCAAAAGACTAGCAATATTTCTAATTGTTCCAAGCCCAAAGTACAGATGCAAAAATGAATCGTCATCACAACAGGTGTCCATGGAAGGCTGAAAAATTACAGCTTTCTGCTACTCTAGAAGGGTAGCAAACATTGCTTCCCAAGTGCCTTATCCATAAAAAAAAAATATGCCGCCTTCAGAGCCCCAGAGAGCCCCAGATACTAGCTACAGCACAACAAAGAAACAAAGAAAATAGAATTAAGGGTTCTCAAGGGAACCACAACTTTGTGACTTTAAAGCATTCAATCTTCATAAATGCAAACAATATTTTAAAGTTAGCTTTTTTTCTCTCTCAAAGTTTACAGTATTCTTTTTTAATTTTTATATCTCTTTCCAAACATCTTACCATGAAAATACATTCCTGAGGTAAGATCCATTTCATAAAATGTATTTCTATTCAGTTTTCACTTGTTAATTTTCTTTAAGACTATATAAAAGTAAACTATTTTTGATTTTACATATATAAAATTATTAATATGCACAGTGTACCAATAGCTAAATTAGAAACTGCAGTTCTGATTTCTAAGAGACTTGGCTTATCTGATGTAAATAAGAGGGCCTGTCAAGTCTCTTAGATCAATTGATTTATGATTGCAAGGAATAAATGAATGATAGTAAGCTTGAGTTGTTGGCAAAGCCATTAAACCTATGTCTTCAAATAAAGAAAGATATGTTGTCAAAGGGCAATGTTTTACATTTAGACAGCTAAGGCAATTACTGTATTTGAATAATTCATATTATAAAATGTGTTTGCTTGATTATCTTTTAGATAGTTATTTAATTCTGTTAGAAGGCAAAACCACACACACCAGGGTTGCTCTAGAAGAATGAAACTATACAAAGCAGCAAAATATTTTATCCCCTTGCCAATAACACTTCATTGCCACATGAAAAAGATATCTGTATCACTAGGCTTCATGGGAAATTTGTAATGTTCTTACAAGGAAGACAGACATTTAAAGGTAAAGGTCGAAACTCAAAAGCACTAAATTATCAGGACCACTAACAATGGTAAAGAGAAATGGGAAATAGCAAAACAAGTAAAAAGAGAAACAATAATTATTTTTAAAAACAGAGAAATAGAGTAAGTACTTTAAAGAAAGTCCGTGAACTACTAAAATAAAGATTTCTCCCTACCATAATGGAAAAAATAAATTAAAAATGAAAAACTCAAAACCACTTCTAGCAATAGTAGAGACTGCAAAACATTTTCTGATACTTCAGACTGTATTATTTTATTCATGCCAGATATTATCAAGCAAATCAGTTTTTAAACATTATCAAATTTTCAATTTTGAAATTAAAAAAAATAGGTATTCGATATTGGCCATGGGAAACAGCTAATGAAAAGCACTTTAAAATGGCTGTGGAAATAGCAGCAGCAGTGTTCTAAGGCTAAGGGTAAATGTTGGGATGGCAGAAGGAGGGGCAACTGGGTGACAATAACTTTCACTGATAACAATAAAGGTATCAATAACTTTAAAAGCATTCATACTTTTCACCTTAGGAATCTAATCTGAAGAAATAATTGGAAATGGAAATAAAGATTTACACACAAGATGTGCTTCATATCATTACTGTTGAGCAATTAAGTAATAGATGGCTAAATGCTAGTCTAGAAAATGAAATGTTAAGTAGTTATTTAAAACTAATTTTTCCATTTAATGACATAGAAAAATTCTTATATGTTAAATGGAAAAAGGCTATTTAAAGAACAGTAAATACATGTGACCGTAATTTTAAAATACATTTGACTATGAAAAAAAACTAGAAAAAATCTAACACTGTTTTTCATTGTTAGGGAAATTTATTATTCATCTTTATCCTTGTATGTACTTTTTATAATTCTCAAATGTACATTAATTTGTTTTTCTATCAGAATAACAATACAATATGCTGTTCAAAAAACAATCAGAATTTAAGTTATCACTATGACACTGCCCTTCATGACTTAATCACCTTAAATATTCCTGGGGAAAAAAATATTTTTTTTTTACAGAATCAGAAATTGTGAAATACTATAAGACTATCCAAAATTATTCCTGATTCATAAATGTCTTGTTTTTCAAGTTCTCCGAGGAAGGAACAGAACACTATCTTCTTTAAAAAACAAAACAAACAGCAAGTACAAAACTCTTAAACATCTGTGGAAACAGAACACCCAAGTACCTTCCCTCCTTCGTAATCCATGAAGACTGATTTTAATGATGAAGAGAAAACTAAAAGTCATTCAAATTAGTCATGGGTAAGAATTTCTTAGAGTTGATTAGTATACTATTCATACATTCATCAATATGGCTATGCCTTATATTCTCACTCTAAAATAAGATAGTCCCAATGTAACTGAGTGATTATTAAACACTCTAAGCATGTATCATAAAAATCTGCCCTTTTCCTATGGCTAAGTACCAACCTGCTGATACTGTGGGCCCGATTTAATTCTCCTTAATCAGTTCTCTATTACATTCTGAGTTTTACCTGAAGTCCCCTAGGAACTTTATCTTTTAAAATTTAACTGACTACTACTTTTCATTCCCATAATCTGTCCATTCGAGACCCAAACCATCTTCAGGACACTCCATACTACTGCTCCAAAATGTCAACTGTTAACTCAGAAAGAAAAGTGGACTCCCATGTCAATGATAACACCAGTAACTCTGCCTGTACCTTCCTTCCACTTGGGAGAAAGATTACAGATGGGGAGAAACCTCTTTCTCCACTGATAGATGACAAAGCAATTCTATCAGTAGCTTACTAGCAAGATATTTAGCTAGTGCCTAGCTGTAGATAATTTCTCAATATCTGTCTTCTCCATTTTCCTTTTCAAACTGTTTTTAAAACCTTGGCTATTTAGCCTTTCTCCTACACTCTTCACATATTTAAACTTGGCATCTCAAAACATTTCTTTTATGTAATTAGAACAATTAGGAAATATAAATTAACACACACACACACACACAAATATATATGAAATGCTACATACCAAAGTGTCATAGACAGTGAAATATAAAATTAGTAAATCATCATCTATGAAATTTTGGAATACAGCATTTCATATTTTCTATGTGAGTTAATATTTACGTTTGCATATTTATTTAGTTTGTAATTGTATAATGGTTTTTGATATACAAGGTCTTTCACCACCTTGGTTAAATTTATTTCCTATTCCATTCTTTTTGATACAATTGTAAATGGGATCGTGTTCTTACTTTCTCTTTGTGACAGTTTACTATTAGTAGGTAGACCCACAACAGATTACCCTCTATTGATTTTCTATCCTGCCACTTTACTAAATTCATTTATTAGTTCTACCAGTTTTTTGATGAAGTCTTTAGGGTTTTCTATATATAATGTCACCTGCAAATAGCAAAAGTTTTACTTCTTCCTTTGGCTTGTAGCTTTTTACTGTTAAATATGTTAGCTATGGGCTTGTCATAAAATGGCCTTTATCACGTTGAGGAACAGTCTCTCTATACCTTGTTGAGAGTTTTTTCATAAATGAATGTTGAATTTTGTCAAATCCTTTTTCTGAATCTTTTGAGATATGATTTTTACCCTTCATTTTGTTAATGCAGTGTATCACACTAATTTGTGGATGTTAAATACCATCTTGTATTTCTGGAATAAATCTCACTACGTATCATGATGTATGATCCTTTTAATGTAATGTTGAATTTGGTTTGCTAATATTTTGTTGAAGATTTTTGCATCTATGTTCATCAGAGACATTAGCTTATAATTTTTTCTTGTGGCATCCTTGTCTGGTTGTAGTATCAGGGTAATAAAACGAGTCTGGAAGAATTTAAGCCTCTTGTACTTCTTGGAAGGTTCTGAGGACTGATATTCTTTGAATGTTTGGTAGACTTCACTAGTGAAGTCATTTGGCTGTGAACTTTTGTTTGGAAGTTTTTGATTACTGATTCAATCTTGATAAGTTGTATGTTTCTAGGAATTTATCTATTTCTCCTAGTTCATTCAATTTGTTAGCATACAATTGTTTATAGTAGTCTTGTATGGTCCTTTATATTTCTGTTGATATCAGGTGAAACATGTCTTTCATTTCTGATTTTATTTGAGTCCTCTCTCTTTTTTTCTTAGTGAGTCTAGCTAAATATAAAGGTTTGTCAATTTTATCATTTCAAAGAACTAGCTTTTGGTTTCATTGATCTTTTCTATTGTTTTTTTAGTCGCTATTTCATTTATTTCTGCTCTAAGCTTTGTTATTTTCTTCCTCTTATTAATTTTGGGCTTAGTCTGTTCTTCGTTCCTTCAGGTATAAAGTTAGGTTGTTTATTTAAGACTTTTTTTGTTTCTTGAGGAAGCATTTATTGCTGTTAACTTCTCTCTTAGTACTTGTTCTGCATCCCATAAATTTTGGTATGTTGTATTTACATTTTCATTTGTATCTGATAAGGGGCTGATATCCAAAATATGTAAACTCATATAACTCTATAGCATAAAAACCTAATTTAAAAATAGCCATAGGATCTGAATAGACATTTTTATGAAGGCATACAGATGGCTAACTGGTACATGAAAAGATGTTCTACATCATTAATCACCAGGGATATTAAAATCAACAACACAATGAGATATCATCTCATACTTGTTAGAATGGCTATTGACAAAAAGACAAGAAATAACAATTTTTGGTAAAAATGTGGAGAAAAGGATAATGAACAACACTATTGGTGAAAATGTAAATTGGTGCAGCCACTATTGATAACAGCATGGAAATTCCTCAAAAAATTCAAAATATAACTATCATGATTCATCATTTCCACTTCTGGGTATTATTCAAAGGAAATCAAAACACTGCTTCAGAAATCTGTACCCTGTGTTCACTAGAGCATTTATTACAATTGCCAAGATCTGGAAACAACCTAAGTGTCCATCGATAGATGAACAGATAAAGTAATTGTGGTGTGGACAATTGCTGGTACGGACCTCAAAGACATTATGCTAAGCGATATAAGTCAGAGAGGCAAAGATAAATACCATAAGATCTTTCATGTGAAATTTTTTATCTCTATATATACCTATATCTATGTTTATATATATCATTACCATCAGTTTACAAACATTTTGCTATTTCTTCCACTTTAAAAGAAATTATCTCTTCACTCTACCCTCCCCTCTATTAGGCCAGTGGTTTTGAATGTTCTTTCTGAACCGACCACCTTAATGAAGAAAATTTTATAAGTTTATAGTTTTTAACTTGGTATGCTTGGATTGTCTGTTGATACTGGCAAATTTTTATCCACTTATTATTCATAGCTTTTATTTCCTTTCCTTTCAATAACATTACTGAGCATTCTCAGAATAATGTCAAATTATAGAAATAAGTGGGTATGTGTATTCTATTGTTAACATTAATAAGGATATTTCTATTGTTCTAGTACTGAGTATGGTTTGGCGAAGATATTTTTCATTATATTAAAGAAAAATACTTTCTAATACCTACTTAACCTAAAGTTTTAATGCAGATTTAATACTGAAAGGCATTTTTAGTAAATGCCTTTTTTATATCTACTGAAATATGTTTTGGTTTTTCTCATTTATCCCATGAAGATGATAGATTATATTTAAAATTAATCATAATGAGAACAAACTTTAATTTATGTAATATTTGTTTCTACAAAATAAATACAGCTTGATAGTTATTAAACTTCATGACATAACAGCTGTGAACTCGTTGCCCAACTTAATAGAACATTTGCAATAATACATATATCTGCTCCTTTCTTATCCCTCTTCCTTCCTTTTTCTACCAGAGGTAACAACTATTCTAACTTTTGCAATTATCATTCTTTTTGTTGTTGTTGTTTTAAGAATTTTATCACATGTTTATATACCTATACAACACATTGTTTGAGTCTGCCTGCTATTAAACTTTTAAAAAATGGTATCTTCTGCTTCTGAGTTTTCACTGTCATGTTGTACAGAGCTCTAAATCACTGCCTTTCACTGTTGTGTACTTTTCCACTGAATCAATATACCAGTTTATCTATTAGCCTGCCATTGTTCTCAATCAGTGTGAACAACATTTGTCAAAAGGAGCTTCAAATTCCCTGTCAGTAATAAAAGTACCAACACTCAAAAATAATCACAAGTAAACTAGTACTCTTGACAATTGGAAAAAAAAAAATCTTTAAACATATACAGCTCTATACCTGAATTCCATCTGTAAATACACCCATTTTGCTTCCCACTATTGGACTTTCGAGTATAATTAAATCCTGTAAAATGTCCTTTGGAGTTCCTTGTTGAAAAATCCTTTTGTTTCAAAATCCCAAAATGCCAATGCCTCCTGGATAGCTCCAACTTGATAGAGCAAGGTGCAATGTATTATCTGAGCACCTCATGTACAGCATGTCCCAAAACAAACATATCCCATATCTTCTGCCTCGATCTGTTCTTTCCTCTATTTCATATCTTGAATAATGGCCTCAACATCCAACTCAATGCTCATAATAAATATGGACCCATACTTAGCTCTTCCCTTCTCATATATAAAGAATAACTAAGTCAAGGCAGCTACTGAATAGCATGTTGAAATGTAAATCTGACCATATGACTCCCTGGCTAAAAATTTTTAAATAGATGATAATCATCTGCAGTGTTTTTTAGATTGTAGATTCTGACTCATTATAAGGTCATGACATTTATTCAGTAGATAGTGACAAAGATCCTTTTAAAATGAAATAAAATAGAAAATATTAGAGTATATGGATGAGGGCTAAATTTTGTGCTGTGAAACTCTTGTCTGAGCTATGTGAATGTGTACACCTTTACGTGTAAAGGGCCACAGTGTAAAAATTTTTTTCTTACTGAATTGTTTCTAGTGTGTTTGAAAGCATCTACTGCACAGGTCCCTTTTAGAAAATGATGAAATTTAGGAACCTGCTCCTGAGAAAAGAATATACATGTACCTATATATATGATATTCTTATCATATTCTTTATCATAGTGAACCCAGATTTCTAGACCTCATCATAGACACCCCCAGGAAGATTTTATAGATTAGAAACACTGATCTCCAAGGTGAAATTCCAATTCCTTAAGGTGAGAACATTTGCCACACCTGAACTATAGCCCTTAAAAGCATTTTCTTTCTTTTTGCCAAACCCTGGTGGCAATCCTTCACACCTCAGTTCAAACATTACCTCTTCTGAGAACTTCCTGACCAGTTTTTTTCCCCTTGCTAGTAGTTGGAGAGGAGCTCAAATATGTTTATGTGAATGTGAGAATGAATAAAATGTTCACTGAACATTTATTATATGTTCATTGTTGTAAAGAGAACAGGCAGCCTCTGGAGTCAGATGTTTAGATTTGAGTGCATGCTTCTTCACTTACTAATTGTGTGAACTGCAACAAGTAATTGAACTTCAGAGCCATGGTCTGCCCATCAGCAAAATGCAAGTATCTGCTTTAGAGCAGCAGTCCCCAATGTTTTTAGCAACAGGGACCAGTGCTCCAATGAGAATCTAATGCCTGACGATCTGAGGTGGAGCTGAGGCAGTGACACTAGTCGTAGTGCTGGGGAGTGGCTGCAAATACAAATGAAGCTTTGCTTGCTCACTGCAGCTCACTTACTGCCGTGCAGCCTGGTTTCTAACGGGCCACAGGACCAGAACCGGTCTGCAGCCTGGAGGTTAAAGACCCTGCTTTAAATCATTCCTATGAGGATTAAATGAGAATAATATATGAAAAGTGCTTAATATAGGGTTCTTAGTATGTAATATTTAACGAATCTTGGCTGTAATTATAGAGAAATTGAAATCTATATATGAAATGATAGATAATTGTGCATTTATGGTAAATATAGTACAAATTATAAGGCTAGTTAGAGTTTTGAAAATTCTTAGCGTGATAAGGGGAACTTCATTAGCCTTAAAGACTTTGAGTGGGCTAATCAAGTCTTTAAGTCAGTAAAAGTCTTCTTGTAAACTTATTTTCAAAACAAATTCCTTTTATAAGTTAAGGTTTTTAGCCTAAAAACAAAAGTGAAAACATTTTAATTCCATAGTCATGTTCCTCCCATTTTAAATCACAATTTAAGAATGGTTATAAAAATATACCTTACCTGTAAATTCTCCAGATTATCTAACATACTGAGCTAACAAGCAAGTTGGTCTACAATGAGGTCAGGAATAAAACTTTTGAAAAGATTGTATTTAGATAAAATCTTACTTTAGGACATAGGAACTTTCTAAACATTTCCACTGCATTGCTGTAGTTTATTGAATTTAAGATGCCAGCAATTAATTGTAAGACTGTTCATAATTTTATGTACCACTGAATAATTTAAAATGCTGACAAACTATGACACAATACTAAGATGCTACTGACAATGAGATGCATTCCAATTTCAAAGACATTCAATGTTAAAAAAACACACCTTGGAATCAAAGACATATAGCATTTTTTCGCGTGTTAAATATTTTTTGAAATAAGATATGGGGCTTGGACATAGTCTGCTAAGTTGTTTTTCCTGCTTTAAATTTTGACTTTTCTTTTTAAGAAAGCTCTTATATGCTCACCTTCTATCTGCAGAATAGGGCCTTACATATAGTAAGAAGTCAAAAGATATTTAAATAATGCTCACAGTTCATATTTAGGGGTGGTTTATGTATAAGAACCACAGGTGTTACAAATGATAGAAGACTATTTTCCAAGTTTAAATAAGTGAATGCTATTAAAGTGACAATGTCTGTAACAGAGATGACTCAATTTCTCAAGTTTCAGTTTTGGGTGGGAAGCAAAAAAGCAAAGCCATCAGTGATAGATTTTACTAACAAATAGATGTCAGTTGGGAACAAGAGCTGGTATTTCAAGCTATTTACTTCTATCTATACATTGTCTACAATGGTGCCTAGATGTGGTAAGTATACATAAATACTTACTGAATGAAGACAGTAAGCTTAACTTACGAAGAATCAATTTATGGTATTTGTGGTAGCTTGAGATTTCAATCAAAGTTTTAATCACTGCTTTCTAAAATAGCCAGTTTGGTAAAGGACAGAATGGGACGGTTTTTTTCTTCAACTCCTGCTCTTGATTCATGTTTTGAGAGGCTTGTCCTGGTGTAGGCCACACTGGCTGTCCTCAGTGAGTACTCTGAGTTTACTCAGGCACCACAAACACAGAAAGTCACCCTCTCATTCTCCATCATTCTGCACTCTTCCAGTGCAGGGAGCGGGCTGGCTCCCCTTTATGTCACTGGTGCCTGTAGTGAGTGGTACCTGGCTACAGTGTTAAGACACAGAAGGTGAATTTAGCTCATTGCTCTCCTTATTTAAAAACCTTGCAGCTAGTTCTTATCCAGAAAGGAGGGCAAACGTGTGTGACAACATAGAGAAGTTCGTGAATTTATAATAGCTTTGACTACGATTCAATTATTATTTGTGATAAACCTGAGTTTCCAAAATGTCAGCCCATTCTATGGGCCAAATATGAGATTTTACATATAATCATATGTTATATATTATATATTATACATAAAATCATAATGTATATAATCTTTGATATATATATTAAAGTTAAATATTTCTTTCAAATTACATAATTTACTATTGCATTAATACCTTAGTAAATTAACATGTAGTTAAAGAATTATATAATTCAGTGCAAATATTAAAATGTTATCTGCACATGTCAACCACTGTATATTAAAAACATTAAAACAGAGCTACCATTACAAAAAGATATAATTTTAACATTCTTCTAGTATTAATTACATTCAGAGCTGAGTGTATAAAGGTAGCTGTTAGTTAGCAACCTTTGAGCACACTGACTAAACACAACTGTTGGCAAAACCAGTGCGCTAGCCAAACCAAAAACAGCAGGGGAAGCAGGCAGAGAGCAGGCATATCATCTAAGAAGGAATGGCAGTGTTGGGGATTTATTTTTATCTCTTCTGCTGTTTCAAGCTGATAGTTATGTTTGCTTCCCAGGAACCAAGTAGGTTAGAGAAGAGTAGTCTGCAGGAAGCATTTGCAGGTGGGCTGAAATTGCCTACTAATTTCAAATGCTGTATAATTCATACCCAAACTTTTCCCCACCCCCCTATAAGAAATTAAAATTTTATTTTTAATTTTCTGAATGCTTTGCTAAGTTTGGAAGTTAAAAAAAAAAGAGAAGAAAAATCAACCTCTGTTCTTTAGAGTTTAATGGCTCTGCCGTAAGGGTTTTACAGCACTATTCAAGCCTTTAAAATGCAGTTAAATGCTGATTAAATCTTCAGGTCACGGTACCATGTGAGAAGACATACATTTAAAACTTGTTTGGCTGGCTTTTCCTTGTTTATTCTTCGAAAAGTGTGTGTGATTCAGTATTTTACAGGAGACACTACATGATACTTTTAGAAAATATTTTCTATTTTCAGTCCTTTTCTTAAAAATAATTTCTAAATTACATATGCAAAACTAACTTCTATTTTCTAAAGCCTCTGAGATTGCTGAGTCCGAAGAAATTAAATTACAAAGAATTTTGGAACAACAGTCTCATAACAAATACTGGGTTAATACTGGGGGGTCTGGAATCCCATTTACTGTGACAAAGTTAACACTATTTCTCACTGCCAGGGGGAAGTCCCTGAGGCTATAGGCAACTCCTCTGCAAGGCCACCACACACCAGCAGATGTGGCCTTTATTTGGTTCAGAAAACCTTGCCATTACAGAGTTTATCTGAATTATAAACATATCACAGATCTACCTTTTTGTGTATGTGTGTACATATATTTCAATAGGCCTTCTGGAATTTTACATACCTATTACCAGGATATAATATTTTTTATCTACTAAAATCTTTGTTTAAAATGCTGATTCATACCAATCAGAAATACACACATAAGCCTTGTTTTTGACAGTCCCCTGTTTCTTTAGAAGTTCCCAGTGGAGGGTTCTGGATAAGTCCTACATTATTAATTCTTTTCTATTAGTCTGAATGTGTTTGTCAGACTCTGAGTGCTCTGAGGTGGAGCCCATGTCTTACCCATTCCTGTATCTTTGCAAACTAAGCACTTAGTAAAGTATTTGGCACTAGTAAAGGCAACAATGTGCAATAAGAGATAGGCAGAATAAACCTATTAGCAAAATATCTGTTTAAGTTTATTGTGAAAAATAATTATGTCAGTAGATAACTGCATAAGTAACAACTGCCACTACCTGAATATACTGAGCTAACTTGCTTTGAGCACCTCTCCTTTTAAAGCTCTGCAGTAAGTGGGGGAGAACTTTCCCTTGCTTTTGTGGAGACCTAGAGTATAGTCACAGTCTGCCTTCATCAGCCGTGTGTCTAACAAGGAAACTTTCAACAGATATAAAAATACAGGGTTTAGTTTTTAAAATGTCACTGGAAAATTTGGTAAAATTTTCACCTGCCACATATTCAGAGTCCAGTTAAAATAATAAGAGACAGAACTATTTTGATTTGTATAAAGCTTACCTGACAATAAAGATGCAGCTTTTGGAAACGGGGTGCATTATACCAATACAGCCCTCTGAATGTTGTACCTTGAACACCTCAATACTGCAGCCCATATGAATCAAACTAGCTACCTTTTCTGTTCAACTAGAATGGCCTATAGAAATGTATAATCCTAGGAAACTTTTAGTTATGGGTAGCCTAGTTTGGATTAAAACTCTGAGGATAATTGCTTGACCCATAGCCTTCAAAATCGACAAGGCATTTTTGCTGATTTATGCAGTTTTTGATATTTGTGACTTTAGAAATCACAATCGACTGTTTCTAGTGATATTTCCTCTTCTTTCTGAATCCATAAAATGTCTTCAATAACCATTCAATTTCTTGAGCACCCTCTTCCACTAAGAGAAAGGGGTGAGATGATTTGTGAAAGACCCATTTTACATTTTTTATGCTAAAATGCTGCCACCCAACTGCCATGCTAAAAATCCAGGTATGTAATGATTCTCAGAATTTACTCTTTAACAGCATGCTGGTGTACTTTGTTTAATGCATTTATTTAGAAGAAAATTTCAACTTAAGAGAACATGTTCAGGCACTGAAGTAAATATGCTTAAAACTAATCTGCCAAGACCCATATTCTGACCTTCTAAAGACATTACTGAGAGGAATAAAATCCTATAATTAGTCCCAAGAAACAACAAAATCATACAGTACTTATAAGCATCAGAAAAACAGGATATAATTTTTCCACTAAATGTTCATTTTTAAAATATTTTAACAGCACTTCAGTTACGCTTCAAATATGCCTACGTATGACATTAGCACGATAATTATTGTTTATTTTCAATGACATCTGATGTAAATGTTAGATTTGCCAAATCCATTCTTGAAAAACTTTCAGTTTATGAAACACTGTTAAAAGTTGACTAAGTTTCTCATTAAAATTATCTTCATCCCCCCCCAAAAAAAGTATCTTTTGTGGGAAATCTAAATTTAAAACTTCTATTTTAAAGTCCTAAACATTTTCCACATAGGAAGCTCTGTAAGCATACTTCTTCAGAGTTTCTGAAGCAATCAGTACAGGCAATGTTAAATTATCATGGCTCTTGAGAAAAACAGAGGAGCACTGTACAGAAGACCCTTACATTTGTGGCTCTGCATATTCCCTGTGGGCTGTGCCAACCTACTCTCTCCCCTGTAATGACTCTTTGTTTTTACTAAGTCCCAAAAGGCTGGTGAGAGCTTGGAAAAGAAAAGGGGGGAGGGGTGGATGGAATGCAGCTGCAGGCTCTGAAACAATGCTGAGTCCATATATTTTGTTCCCAGTTAGAATAATAAAAAGAAGAGTGTGGTAGGGGTGGGGGGGAGGTTAAGAAGACAAAACTCAGTGTAAGCAAGGTAAGGCAAGTATCCCATAGCTCTCAGTCAGCAGCCTCCTCTTCATGCACCCCTCCACTTTCTTTTCTACCAAATTAAATAACCATTAAAAAAATAACCTAAATAAATGGGTTAACATTCAATCTGTTAAATTCAATCACCTGTTAAAATGTAAACCTATCATTTATATTTAAGTCACTTTTATCAGGCAAGGATGGAGTCGGAAGAGAGAATGAAGCTAGCAAAGATAAACTGGGGAAGCTTCGGGTAAACAGGTAGGGTAATTCAGAAAAGGATATTCGAGGTCTGAAAAATAAACTGCTTTGCAATGGTGCCTAGGGCTTGAGGTCAGCTTGGTATGCCAGAGAAAACCATATTCTTCTTAAGACTGCTAAAAGCTGTATGTGTCTGAATCAAGAGTCGAAAACTTGCACATGTTACTCCTTATTCAGTCTAACCTAGTGCCCCCTAAGAAAAAGTCCTTCACTTGCATTGTCCTCGCCTCCACGTCCCAATTGGGGGAAAGACAGAGAGAATTAAGGGAAGAAGCAGCCCCCAAACAAGTAACAACTTCTAGTGAGGGGAAAGACCCTCAAACCCTACTCTCCTCTCCTAGGTCTTGCCCCTCTCCTCCCTGATTGCAAAAGTTTAATAGAAACAACAATCACATAACTTCCCCCAAATGAATAATTTCTTATTAGTTAATTGTGAGAAACAAAACACATTCTCATAATACTTTGATGTATGTTATATTTCAATAAAAAGGTTAAAAGATGCAATTACCCATGATTTGGGAAAACCTACTTTCAATAATAAGCATATCTAATTATTTTTTAAAATAAATCAAGAAAAGAAAGTAATTCAAGGGTCTTAAAGTTGTCAGGAATTTACATTTAGTCACAAAGGTCACAAAATAAGTGACATTATATTAAGAGGTACAAGTGAAAACAAATTTTAAGTTAAACATAATAGTATGTAAGAAAAATAGATTTTCTTGCTAAATCAATAAGAGTACTCACCCCTTGGAGCCCTTGGAATTGAATTGAAGGTCGAAAAGGAATTAAATTCTATTAAAAGAAACATAAGAAACAAGTCAAACTTGGTTACTGTGACACAGAATTAAATGTTTAGTTGAAATCTGTGCATTTGGTCAGTGCTATATCTGTGAAAATATCTTTTCATTATATACTTAGGTTTACATGTCATTTTTTATCAAGACGCCTTGATGAACAGTATCACGCTGTTGACATTTCTCAGAAGCACACAACTAAAGCTATCTTTTGGCAGCGTAGGTAATCTGGTTTTTGAAAATGACCAACATAATTTGGCAAAAAAATCATTAGTATACTAACTCAATTTTACATTGAAAAAACATACTCTTGTTTAGTTTCTTCATATGTTTTTAAAAAGGATGACTAGAAGGAAGAGATAATTGGAACTTTGCAAAACTCTAAACAGGATGCTAGAAATGTAAAATTACAGAAATATTTTAAAATTTAAGCTTGATCCCAACTGATCCTGGAAGCTAAGCAGGGTTGGGCCTTGGGCCTGGTTAGTACTTGGATGGGAGACCACCTGGGAATACCAGGTGCTGTAGGAGTGAAGAAAAAAGACATATAAAATTAAAGTATTTGAGAATAAACTGTGGTTTCCTTTTTTTCACATTT
This sequence comes from Cynopterus sphinx, assembly GCA_030015415.1. Lineage (NCBI taxonomy): Eukaryota > Metazoa > Chordata > Mammalia > Chiroptera > Pteropodidae > Cynopterus > Cynopterus sphinx. The sequence continues at coordinate 55,589,197 of CM057379.1, forward strand.
ACCGGAGATTAGTTTTTAGTTGAGGGTCAACCAAACAGGCTATCGTTTTTCTCCTAAGATTCTCACCAGGAGAATATAATTTTTAGAACAATGTTTTATTATGAGCTTTCATAGCTTTAATATTTTATCATAAGGTTGTATATTTAAAAGTAAAGCTGTAATTATAAATATCTACTATAGTCTCAGGTATGACTTCCTATATCCAAAGTCACCAGTATGTTTTTCTATGGAAACGTCTTTCCAAATTGCTAACAGAAATTCATGGGAAATCAGAATAGGTAGCATTTAATAATAACACATTAGCCTGTAAACTATTCTTCACATCCTTCTATCCAAATTAAATGCACAAAAATAGAAACAGTTGTTTCTGGTTTCTCCCCTACCTCCAGTAAAAATACAGAGGCAGGCATCCATGTGCCCCTCCCTTCAGCCACTGCACAGTACCTACTAATTCCAGTTACTTCCCAAAACTTCTTTGCAGATTTAAAAGTTTATTAATCAGGATTACAATAAGCTAAAGAGAAATAAGGAAAGAACTTCTCTAAAAGACAGATCATCTGAATATAAAGTCATATGGTAGCATTAACCATTCTATTATTATTTATACAAATGGATAAACATCTTCCTCAAGAAAACATAACAGATTCTATTATCCTTGTTCTACTATCCTAAAATGATAATTTAACTTTAGACTAATCAGCAGAATCAAAGTAACAAATTTATTACTTGGTGTGGGAGAAGTGAGTTTTTAAAAAAAAAAAAAAAAGAAAAAAGGTTAGTATTTGAAATTTTAAAATAATTTTTAGTAGTGACTTATTTTAATTCATGATCTTTTATGAAAAAACAAAACATAGATTAACTTTATCTTGAATTTCTCAGAGAGAGAAAACCCCACCCAAACCTACCTTTCCATAGCTAACCCTCTTTCTGAAGTAAGGGAGACATGCTAGTACAAGCCCAGGGGAGCCCCTCAGAGAGGGCCTCTAACTCTTGCCTTTGATCTTGATAAACAGGAGGCTCTTCTGATTTTTGTAATAGGAAAGTGAATTGCTCAAAGAAGTATTTCCAAGAAAGCAGCTCTTTCAGTCAATTGTAAGAAAGATGAAGAGGCATGGATTGAGGTTATGGAAAAGGATTAGAGATCAGCTCTAGGGGATGCTTTATTTAGAAATACTCTGGTGATAAAGGCCTAAATATTAGTATGACTTCATCTGGAGCAAATATTCAAGAAAGAATAATAAAATGTGCTGAAAGCCTGAATATTAGGCATCAAAGAAAAACGAAGCAAAGGTGGCTCCAAGGCTCCCAATCATCATCTCTGGCCAGGTGGCCCCAGAGTCTCTCAAATTAAGCTTACTTTCTACTTTGAAACCTCTTGGCCAATTTCAGGTCCCTATCAGAAAGCTCTGAGAGGCCAATCCTTTCCTTCAACTCCTTCCAAATATGGCTCAACTCATCAAATAGCTAGCTGAAGCTCTATCAGACAACACTCATGTTACACAGCCTACAGTGAGTTCCATCAAAATAAAGAAAACTCCTTCACATGGAAAACAGACCCTCCATCTACAGGACCAATTGATTTCATCTTCTACTTCCTCCTAACTGTGGCTCAGCCATGTCAATTTTTGTTTGTTTTGGAAACATTCTCCTCCCTATTTCTATCTCCTTCCTGTTCCTTCAACTTGGCTTACCTTTCCAAACATGTCTTGCCAATCTATGCTAATTGCTTATTTGACATTCAAGTTTAAGATTAATTTCCTCGGATAAATCAGGAATCAAAGATTCAATGTTTTTAAGGATCCAAGGCAGGTAAATATGAAAGACACTATAGTATAAAGCAATGGGCAAGGGTGAGTACCAGGAGAATGAACGCCCAACCTAGAAAGAATTCAAATTTTAAAAAGTTAAACCTTTTTCAGGCCAAACAAAAAATGGCTGCCACTATTTGGCTAATTATGAACTATGCTCACTTTGAGTTAACTCCTATTAGTTGTTTTCCCAGATGCTTGTGTCTACGGTTTTATTACATTGGGAGTATATTTTTTCAGGGGTTGTCTTACTCCTAGTAACTATGATACAGAGAAGTCTAACACATATTTAACTTATAAGTATTTATCCACATTATGTTCAGCTTAAAAAAGTATTATAAAATTATTTAGTCATGTTCTCTTTATATATGCAGTATATGCTATATAAATTATATTCTTTACAAATTACTATTCAGGGTTGTATAGACAAAACAGTACAGTTAAGTTTTACATCAATTTAGAAACTTTTTAGGGTAATTTTGACTTTACCCAGTTTATTTTTGCCTCATCACTTAAATTTAGATCCTGACCTCCTAAATGCTTATAGTTCTATCTGGATTGCTCAATTTCTCAAAATAAATAATTTTTTGTTTACACAGCTTTGTAATGCACAGAGCATTTTTATATCCACTGTCTCAAGTAAGCCTCCTAAAACCCAGTCCTGGTTGGTAGGAAGGCAACCTTATCCCCCGTTTCAAAGGGAGATAAGTCTCCAGTAGGTAAAGTGTGTTGTTCAGGGTCATCAAGCTAGTGGTTAACAGGGTTGGACCTCAAATCCAGCCTTCTGAATCTCAAATACAGAACGCTTTCCTTTTCTTGCCTCTATAGCAGGTTGTCAACTAGTGCTGAACATTTAAAAGCCCTTAAATGCTCATTCAGTTCTTCTGGCATTTTGTTTCCAAGGAAAATCATTACAATTTCCACAGTTCAGTTTCTAATTAAAAAATAAGTTATTTATTTCTTTATTTTACTTTAAGGACCATATATGTAACAAAGAAACATATAAATACTTATGTTAGCATTTTTCATTTAAAAATAATAAAACCCTCATCTATGGAATAGTTGTGGGTGCTTATCTAAACAGAACCAACTAAGATCACTTAATGAAAAATTCTTTTAAGATATCTGACAACCTAGAAAAGAACAATACTAAGAACCTTAAATACTTTACTGATTTAAATCCCAATTTTAGATAAGATATTACTAGGCTATAGTTATTAAATGTCTTAAAAAATTTAACAGGAGACAGCTAAAATTCTATACCACTTACTATGCATTATAAGCAAATGCCTCGAACATGTTAGTTTTTCATCTAAATGTTTTTAAGCATAAGTTTAATTATACAAACATGCCCTGAATGCACTGTATATTTTTAAAATGCATTTCTATTTTAAAACATAATGTATTTATAGCTGGCAAATATGATAGGATATGTTTTAAAGTAATGTTTAATTTACTAAGTACATTCCCAGTCAAATGAGTTTCAATAAGGTTTCAACTTTTGATTTTCTGCTTAAATTAAATATTTGCACCAAGAAGCTTTTTAAAAAATTAAGTAACTCTAGGGTTCATCCAGCCAAGAAAATAATCAAGAATCCTTGAACTATTCAAAATCAACCAATAGGTTTTATTAAACACCTGATATTTATCTGTTATAAATTATGATATAGTGTCAAACAATTCCAAAGTCAAATACAATTTTGGAACTTCACCCAAACAAAAACGTTTGTATAAATGGTGATGGGTCAGGTGACTGCTTTAGGTAGGATTGTTTTAAGAAACAACTATAGCTCTACCTAGTTACTATTTGAGTGCTTAAAAAGCGACAGGCACTATAGTCATTTTTACTACCACCTCTGGGGATGCTCAGAACACCATTGTGGGGCAGATACTATTATTTTCACTTCTGAAGTAATCCAATGACTTACCTAATGTTCCACAGCTAATAAATGACCTGGGACTCAAATCCTGGTCTGTCTCGCTTTAAGAGCTGTGTTCCTACCCACCATGTTATATAGCTAGCCTCTCCTGCCCCCCTCCCAATAGTTATATAAAATGTGAAATATCTGAAAGCTAGAGAATTAAGAACTGATAAAAACTGAGAAATTTTGGGGGGATCACGTTTTTTTGGTTTTGAATTATAGCTTAAGGAAAATATCTGGCACTTGAATTTGTTTTCACTTGTGCAAATAAATATTAAGAAGTATTTATGATTTTCCAAAGAATAAAGCTGTATATAATAGGTCTTTCTTCCTAAAAGAGGTACTATACCATTTTAATAACTTGTGGTTATGACACTTTAAATTAAAAAGTCATTTTATTATTCTGTTCTTTAAAACATCTCCTGATAGAGAAACCAAGATTATCTAATAATTTTATTTTAATCACTGTAACACAAAAATAACCTAGGCAGGGAGAGAAGAGGAAGAAAGAAAACTGGAGCTAAAGCATAAATAGCACAGGAAATCAGACTGTTGATCCTGAAGAAATCAAATATACTCAAGCTCTTATATCTGGTATATGTTTAGAATGACAGTATGAATGTGAAATTTAGAGATAATCTAAAGCTGCCTTATTAATGGTATCTCCTTCTTCGTACCCAAATTTTTAGATGACAAAAAAAGAAAGTCCTGAAGCTCCACAAAATTTAGTATTTGGCTTTGTGAGTCAATGCAACGTTGCCCTTAGGAGAAATTCCTTTTCTGAAGATTTGGAAGAACCAGATGAAAGAGCATATGGAATAAAGAATAATTTCTTTCTAGCCATTATAGCACAGAAAAGAGTAAAATAGTGAGAAGAGGTCAAAAACCTAACCTATGTAACACAATCCAGTGAGAAGTCAAAAACCTAATCTAATTAACACAATCCTTGTTTTGAAAAATAGTTTATGGCAAACTGCAGCTATTTGATTCAGGCCAAAATTTTAAAAACATTATTGTTATTATTGTCTTAAATCTTATTTCAAATCGCTCTTAAAGAAACATGGAAGGCAAAATCTAAACTAAACAGCTAAATAGTTATTGTGAGCCAGGCTTCTAACCAAAAATACTTTAAGCACAATATCCCATTCAATTTTTTCCAAGAGAGAACTTAATGTGAGCTTTATAATTATATAATAAGCTTTACATGTCAAATCTGACTACAAACATAAATGAAGATTTACTACTTGGGATCACTCTCTAGAGCAGAAGTGTAAGGAGAAGTGGTAAAATAAACTTGGATTGAAAAATGAAGATTATTTTTAAATAAACCGATGCAGTAAAGCACCAAAAAACACTTTCACAAAAGGAGCCATTAAAAAACGTGAAACCAGAAAAGTACATCATCACACTTAATGTTTGAAAAAGATCACTCTGGCTGCTGGGTGAAGAATCAATTATGGTGGAAGAGTGGAAGGTTGGAGGCTAGCTGGAAGTCCATCACAGTGGTGCTCAAGAGAGAAGATGGTGCTGAGGCTGGAGCAGTGGTTACTGATGGGGTTAGATTTCAGATGTTTGAAGATTGACAGGTCTTGTGGATGAATCAAATAAGTCAAGAAAAGAGGAGAAAAATCAAGAATTACTAGTCAATTACTAGGCAATTGGTGAAGAGTACTGCCACTTACTAAAATGGGAAACACTCCCTCATCAGGAAGATTTAGTCTTAAGGAATGAAATCAAGAATTGTGTTTGGATCTGTTAAGTTTGAGATACCTATTAAACTTTGATGAGGAGATGAGGTATTGAAAATAAATGTCTGGAGTTGGAAGAAGGTCAGAGCTGGAGATAAATATTTGTAAGTCAGTAACATATAGATGGCATTTAAGTTGATAGGACTAGATGAGTTCACTTAGGGAGAGTAAACAGAAAAAGAGAAGGGAGCTGGGATCTCTAGCATTCAGACGCCAGTCAAGCAGAGGCTAATGAGCAGAAGAGACTGAGAAAAAATGGGCAGGGAGGCAGGAGGAAAATCAGTAAAACTGTTTTAATAGGAAGACATGGTCAACAGAATGAAATACTGCTGAGGTCAGATAAGAGAGGAACAGAAAGGTGACCACTGGACTTGGTAACAAGAAACCTAGTCAGGCGCAACCTCAAGAGTGTCATGGAGACAACCCAGTTGTACTGCCTTGAACAGAGGGTTCGAGGAAAAGAACAGACAATGCTTATCAGATCCTCAAACTTAATCATTCTTTTATATGTCCCCCTTTAATAAAGGCTTTATTACTTTAATTTTTTCATGTTTGCACTTTCACGACAGCAGGGACTGTCTGACTTATTCAGTTTCATATCTCCAGTGTCTAGTTCTATGCCTAGCACATGTCTGAAGATTAATAAACGTTAACTAAACGAATAAATGAATATTTGGTACTTATAATTCTGACTTTTACCTTATCTTAATCTTTTATTACAAAAAAAAAAATCTTAAGATACTCAACTGAGTTTTTATTATGTGGACATGTAATAAAAATACATATTGGTTCACTGAGGCATCAATGGTTTCCAATACTGGTAATCAAAAGCAATACTTAAAGTAAATGCTATTTTAAAATTTGCTAACACAAGTTTTAGCATGTTTAGATCCTAAAGTATCTCAGTAAATCTTATTAGAAAGTTCAAGCTTGGTTCTACCCTGAATCAGCTCACGGTGTTCAGTGAAATAGTTTTCTAGCCAAGAGTATCCCATGGACCATGAACCAAGCACTCATACTAGTCCATGACAATGTATATGTATGATATAAGCATTATGTACTCATCATTTTTTGTTTTGTTTTTCACAATGAAATTGTCAAATAAAAAAGAAAGAGGAAAATCAAAACACTAAAACGGAAATGGAAGTAGTCGGGAAGAAGTGAAAAAAAATCGACCCTTTCAAGGCCTTTTTAGAAATCATATCAAAATGATGCTTGAAATACATCCAGGCACAGTAAGAGTTACTTAACATTTCAATAAACATCAGGAACAGAAACCATAGGTCTCGTTTTTACGTTAAAATCAAATTTTATTTTCATATTATCTGTATTCTATGATGGTCTTAAGTGCAATTTATAGAGATTATTGAATAAAGGATGTCCATAAAACACAAAAATTTAAAAATCCCTGCTCAAAACCAAAATTTCTTCTACCTGATAATTTCAACTTCCTCCAAATATCAATTCCCAAATTTCCATCCAAATGTAAAAGACTCTGTATGAGATATGTAAACAATATAGCTTTGTTTTAGTCTAGCCTCAGACCCCTAAATATAATTCTCAAATATAAAACATCTTATAAAAACTAAGTGATTAGAGACAAGAAGAGTGAGTGTTCACTAAAATGGTATTAAACATCTTTATCTCTCCCACCCCACCTCACTCTCCCAACTGCTTCTGGTTTCTTTTTTTCTATTAAGGATATTCTTAGTGCTGATGGCCAGAAATCTCAATTCAATCCTACTTCTTTAAAACTTGCTAAATTCTATAGACTTTATTCATTTCTAATACCTCCCATAAGCTTCCTCAAATCATCTCTAGCCTGGACCACATACTTTTTCATAATTTGTCTACTTTCTTCCAGATTTACATCCAAGCATGTTAAGAGTATACAGGGAAGTCAGAATAATCCTAAAGCAAATCACCTTAAACTTCTACCCAGTGTTTCCCCATTACAGATGGAATAAAATCCAACCTGTTCCAATCTACCTTTACTCTCTTAAATCCAACTATATTTTCCCCCTGCACTACAGATTAAGTGGAACAGAGCCTTCCTTACAATTCTTAGGGCCTGCCCTAGCTTTTCTACTTCTGTCCTTTCCTCCACTGTGCCATTCCTTCTTCTGGAAAGTGGTCCCTTACCTAGTCGCTGCTTGCTAAAATCCTTTAAGACCCCAGGATGTTTTTCAGACCAATTAGATATAGGATCCCCAATAAGAAAAGAAACTTATAGCATTTGTCTAACAATCTCATACTATGAAACTAGTAGCCAAATGCTCTGACTGTAGAGTCCAATTCAAGGTGCTAATTAGATTCATAAATCTTTGAGGAGTATACAGCCTAATTAACAAGATTCTCTCTTCTTATAATCTATATTATACTGACAAGCATGGAAATACTAGGTTTGGCCTTTGCTGGCAAAGTATTAATGGTGGCCCTTAAACCAGGTCTTCCTAAAGATTTAACATGGCTTTTAAGAGCCATAATCCCACCTCAGAAATTACAAAGGACAGAGCAATTCTTCCTGGTAAATCAGATCTGACTTATGCCATGTTTTTCAGCTTCAATTTGGCTGTGAAGACATGATCATTGATTTACTGTACTCTACTCCAGACCTTTTTTATCTAGATTTTTGCTTAAGTCATGGGAAATGTCGTATGGAGCTGAGGTATGCAGGAGTCTAAAATGGCGTTATATACATGCATGCATGTTTTCTATATTCCAAAATTTAGCTCATCCTAAATGCAGAAATGCCAATAGCACATTTTAGGAACATCTTCTCAAATACTCCAAATACATTTGGCACAACCTGGCAAATAAGTGTGCTGAACTCTGGTGCCAAGGCTTCTGAACCACTTTGTGGTCACCATGAATTGTTAAAATGACCCAGCATTGGTTTAGATGAAATTCTCATTTTTTAACAAGTTTAAATGGAGCAAAAGGAAAGGCTTGGATCTGTTGATTGTTCTCCGGTAAGCTTTCCTGTAAATCATTCCAAGAATTCTACGCCCCTTTCCTTTTAAAATCTTTTCTTGAACATGTTCCAGTCTTTCACATATGTTCTTTCCTTCTCCACCCAAGTCTGGTGCCAAGATTCCCTGTCTATCATTTTAGGCAATCTGGCTACTGCTTTTCACTGGGAGAAGCACCCTCCTTTGCGCTGAGCACTTGGTCATTTGAATAAACTTTTCAAATACACTGCAACATGGGGCCCAAATTTGACTTTACTTGATTAAGAGCCTTTTAAGATCAAGTTCAGCCTGCAGATATGTCTAAGTTAAAAGCCAGTAATATTAACATATTTAAATTAAACCTGGCTACATTTAAAAAGTACAATAAAAGGAATGTGCTAATGCAAACTTCATTGTTTTACTTAATAAACATGTCTACTGGCAGTGCTGGCAGGTCTGGATGATTGAGTGGTGCCTTCAGGAGAACAAGTTCTTTTGTAGTTATTTATAAGGTAGATTATTGAACACACACACAATTGTTTGAGGGCAGGCAAAAAAAAGTAAGAAATAAAAACAAGGTAAGGTATGAGTCTTTTCTATACCTAAATCACGATTAATCAAATGCTGAAAAGTTCTCCAGACAGAATGAAAGGCTAAGGAAAGGAAATCACCTATTCTATGACCTTTGTGATGAGTATTTTAAAAGATCAAGTAACATATCAAAGGGAACTACTGTGAAGGATAGTAACTTTGGAGGTTTAAATAAGACTTTATGCTTTGATTAGAAATAACAGTATCTGGTAATACTGAAACAAAGTTCCTTGTACAAAATTAAAAGTAAGTATATTCGTACAAACTTTCAAAACACTATTATTTTCCTAGAAGACACTAACCAAGGTGTCTTGGTTAATTATTATTATTGGTTATTATTGGGTTCTATTAAGTCAATAATGAGTTAATAAGAGAATGTGTTAACAGAATCCTTTTCAAAGGTATCTGCTTTCTGATCCTGAGAAACAGAGAATGTCCTAGTCCCCGCCCTCAAATGCATCTATGTAAGACTTTTTACATAATAGTTGGATAAAAAATGGTATTATTTGAGCCACCACCTTTGAAACTTTGGGTAAATGTTAAAAAAATAAATTGACAGGATCAGCAAAAACAGAATCTAAAAACAATATTTTGATTGTTGTTATTACAAATGAGTTACTCAAATATCAAAATAAAGCCAGCTATATTACTGATATTTTAAAATTTTGGGTCTTAATTTTAAACATAGTTTTAGAATACATTTGGAAAAAATATATGATTACAGGAACATATGTTCGTTTAAAATATGTAGAGCTCATAGAGACCACACAATCATAGACATGAATTTAGAATGACAATAAAGTTGTAATTTGTGATTTTATTTAACTTGTTCCCTCATTCAAAACAATCAATGGTAAAAAAAAAAAAAAGTGGATTTGTAATATATCTTAGATATCTACATTAGTATGTCTAAAATTATTCTGCAAATTATGAAAATAACAATCTAGTTAACATTTTTTAAACAATCAACTTGAAACTATTTCTGTATTCAAACTAAATAGAAAAACAACTTTTAGGAAATATTTACTCCAACTGTAACTCTCATTCCTGCATTCACAATATCTCTCTCCCCCACCCTAGTCCCGTTTAGAAAAGTTCCCAAGTTAGCATTCTTCATTCTTCTCTAAAAATAGAAAACTTGAATAATGAAGGTCAATTAGGTTTGTCTTGTTTCCAATTAAAGATTCTGTTTTCATGAACTCTAATAATTTCATGTACTTGTTCAATTGTATCTAAAGAATTTCTGTATTTTGCATACTTCAGTTTCCTAAAATTCCTAAATTTACCTCACTGAAGCCTAGGTCAAGTGGATTAATTGAGAAGATGAAATCCAATGGACAAAATAATCCGGTTAAAAATAACTCTGATACTCAATTTAAGAAATTAACCAACTGAAAAATTTCTGGCTCTTAGAAAAATCATAAGAGGAGGTTTAATAGTTAATAGCTCTAGACAAATTAAAGCCACTTGGAGGCCACTTTTCAAGCATTAAGAACCTTTCTATCTGAGCACAGAATAGTGGGAGCAGTTGCATATGAGAAATTAAGTCATTTCCCACCCCCCAGATAACAGCTTTGACCACCAGGCACTTCTTCCCAATTAGCCAACATGTAGCAACATATTTCCAAACAGCAACTACAATTTAAAGTCACGAGCTCTACTTCTGATAAGGGTGGAGGGTGTAAAATACCAAATAAGTATCCTACTGGATGATAAAAGCTCAGGCTGATGCCTACTGCTGGCAACTCTTACTGTGTAAATGGGGGAGCCCTGGTCTGACCAGAGGCAAGAGGGGCACTTAGGACAGTTGTAGGAGGCTTATCTGAACAAGCCAGAGGATCCTGCAGTGAGTAGTGTGTACAGTACCTAAAGGGTCTCTCTCTCATTTCTTTTTCTCCAGTCTCTTCCTATTTTTCAATCATCTGGGGTTAAATTCTCAGCCCAGCTATTGTTTTTCCAAGCCCATTAACAAGTGTTTTTGTGGCTGGAGTGACAGTAGGTCTGGGGACAGAAGCTGGTTAAGTAAGAAACAAGGCAGCGTCCAAGGCAGTGATTTGCAAACACCAAATCAGCTTATTTCTTCCCCCCTCTCTTTGCACACCACTGCTTCTACCACCAGCTTTTCAGGAGAAAAGGAATCCTAGGACAAACTCAATCAACCTGGCTCCACAATCAGAAAGGTAGAGGGACTTGGAAGTCATCTCCCTTTCCCTTCTTGGCCTGTGTACAGATAGATCAGAGCCATTTATTTGTAAGCACAAAGATGGAAAAGACAGTAATGATATTAATAGGCAGGAGAAGTAGTCAAGAGCAAACCCATTGACTTTGGTACCTTTGACTATTAAAAAAAATTAAGATTCAAGAGGTTGGTCGGGAAAGAATTTTTATCTCCTGTCTCCTGGAAGACAGTAGTATATAAATGTAGGGACTTTTGAAGTTAAACACTCCAATCAATGCCAAGCATATAAACACTAAGGTGTAAGAAGCTGAAATGAAGGTAGGAAAACAAACAGTACTCCCTTCTTGGGGCCCCAGTGGTTATACAGATCAGTGAGCACTGGGACCTCTCTGTCACCTCACTCTCCTTGGATAACACCCCTTCCCTCTGAGGGACTCCGCATCCCTGTCAACTGTATAATATCTGTTAGTCTTGCTGTAATCAACTGTACAGTTTGCCTGTTCTCCCAAGGTGGCTGGTTGACCTACTGTACCAGAGATGCCTTTCTCCACCCTCTGTCAGTCTTTCTCTGCTCCTCAGGTCTGTTTCTGACTGGAGGTTGGCAGCTTCTTGCTGGCTTCTTCCTCTCCAGCCTGTTTTTCTTTTTACATCCTCTGACCTACCTTCTTCCCACTGTCATTCCTTCCCACATCCTCCCCTCAGAACAAGCAAGCTTATCTCTCCATCTTGCAGGGCTGAATTTCACTATAGTGTCTGCCTTTATCCCTCTGCCTGCCTATCTGGCTTCCCCTAGATGGGCCTCCCACTCCATATGCTGGCGCTAGTCTCCTTCCCTGCAGGTGCACCTGTCTGGGAGTAGCTACTGACACATACCGTTTTGTATTTCTTGTATCTCGTTGCATTTCTATTGCTGGGTGTTTGCTGACTTCCCAGCCATACATGAGGCTCTTCCCCCCCCCCCCCCCCAGATTTCATGGTGTATAGGAAAGTATCTTTCTCCCTGTGTATTCACTCCTCTTTTTCCTCCCAAGTCTGAGTGTTTCTCATATGCTTTTCTGGTGGGTAACACAAGTGCCTGAAGTGTATACATCCATGTGTCCATTCAGTTCTGAGTGTCCCCCTGAGAGCATGCTCACCTCTACGAGCTCTCCTGACATTACACATACACTATCATAGTAATCATATATTTCCCAAGATGTACACAATTGTGCGTCTTCCCATGTGCATGTGTATGTAGGAGGCCTCTCCAAAAAAGTTCCCCTTAGCCCAGGTTCATACACTCCCAGTGAACCAGGGTTCACACTTCTCCAGTGGCTCTGCCTCCAACTGTCTTCCTTCGATGCATTCAAAGTGCCTGGCGCTGGTGGGAGCTCAACAGATGTTAAATTTCTACTTTTATCTGAATAACTGAGTCTGCATCTGGGTGTCCTTCTGGTCCTCTGTGCCTTTTTCATGAAATCAGTTAATTGCAGCGTGTTTCCTTGGTATGATCTGGGCTATCTGTCAGGACGCTCTGTGGGTTATATCTCCTTCCAAATGTGTCTCCTCTTAGAGAAAATGTTACCCCTCCTCATATGGTATATCCCTTTCCTTATGCAATGGGTCCACTCCGGTCTCCCTCATCCACACACATCACGGGATGTCCATACACGGCTTCTCCGGGCAACCGGTTGCGGTGTCCCTTCTCTGTGCTCCACCCCTATTTTTTCAAAATGGGAACGCGTTCCTGGCTTCATACTCCAACTGCGGCGTGTGTTCGTCTATATGAGCCTTCGCTGTTCTAGAGCTATGCGTCCATGGTCCGGAACGTGGTGCAGGGGGGAGGGACGAAGTCTCTGCCTGGGAGACGGTGTACCCTCCTCCTCCCACCCTCGCTCCCCGTCTCTACACCCGTGGGTCCGTCCGAGTCGCGGCGTCTTTCGAGTACGAGGACCCTCCACGAAACTCTCTCCCCGGTAACCGCTGTATTGCTTTCGGGAGAACTCGGTGTGTAGCTCTCCAGTACGCGATGCTGGTTCGTCTCTGGGAGCACGAGGAGCCTGTGTTCCCGAATCCCCGGGAGCGCAAGGTGTGTCCGCCTCCCTGCTCGGCTCGGACGCCGAGCGTCTGCCTTCATCCAGCCTTTGAGAATGAATACCCGGCGTGCCCCCCATATGCGGAGTGCCTGTGTCCCTATTTCTGCGCGTCCACGGAGCGCCCCGCCATACACGAAGCGCCCATGTCCCTAAGTCCCTGCGAGAACAAGGTGTGTCCTACTAAACACCGCGGAGCGCCTGTATCCCTATCTCTGCGACTAAGCAGGGTGCCCCGCCATACATGGAGCGCCCATGTCCCTAAGTCCCGACGAGTACAAGGTGTGTCCCAGCTGCATGCGCGGAGCGCTTCGTGTCGCCGTGTCTGCGGGGTCCACGGTGTTTACGTGTCACCCCCCACATGCGGACAGCTTGTGCCCGCGGGGTCCTTCGGGGCTCGTTACCGGTACGCTGCACCCCACCCGCTTCCCCCATCCCCCGCCGTGGGCAGCGCGGTTATCTCACTCATCTCCCTTGTCTCTCCCTGGCACTTCTCTCGCTTATCGGGACAGGATGAGCCAGGAAACCCACGGCGCCGTCGGAAAGTCCCCACGTAGGGCTGCGGTGGCCCCGGCCCCGCCGCCAGGGGCCGCCCGCCTCCCAACGCCCCGGCGCCCGGCTGGCCCCGCGTCGTCAGCGACCCTGCCCGGCCCTGCCCAGCGCTGCCGCCTCGGGCGCTGACCGCAGCGGCTGCGAGCCGCGCCTCCGCCCGCCGCGCGCCGGGTGCCAGGGACCCGGCGAGGTGCGGCGGGGCGGCGAGGGGCGCCCCTCCCTCCCCGAGCCCCGAGGGTCGGCCGGCCAGCCCACGCACCTTGTGGCTCTGGTAGGTCTCCAGCGCTCGGATCGCCGTCTCGGTGAGCTTCACATGCAGCACGGTGATGTTGTCCTGCCCCAGGCGTCCGCACGACAGCCCGTAGCGCTGCTCCTCCCGCAGGCCCGCCGCCCCCCCTGCCGCCATCTTAAACACCCCGGGGTGCCGCCGCCGCCGCCGCCGCCGCCCGGGCTCTAGCCTCCACTGCGGCCGCGGCTGCTCGGGCTTCTGCAGCCGCCGCCACAGCTACGGCCATCCCGCTGCTGACGTACTGTCATAGACTGCGCGCAGCCGGACCTCGGGCAGCCGCGGCCGCCGCCCGCCCCGCCCGCGCCCCGCCCGCGCCCCGCCCCGCGCCCGTTTCATTGGCCCCGTTTTCCCCAGGACCGCCCTCATTGGCCACCACCCACTCTCCAGGGGGCGGAGCCTAAACTCGCCGGAGTTTTGCTCTCGGGCCGGGACGGGACGTCCGAGAGGTGAGAGGCTGACGTGGAGGTGACGCGCCCACTTAATCACATCGTACGTCACCTCTAGTCTCCCTGGCCCCCCGGCCGCGGTCGGCCAGGCCGGCGTGGTGGCTCTCCTGCTTGTTGCGTGTCCCAGTCATCTAGTCTGGTTGTCTGGAGTGGGAGACCTGCCGCTCGGAGGACAGGAGTGGAGAGTGGGGGTGAGGGGGAGAGTCTCTTCCTGAGGTGTTGGTCCCGGGAGAGGAGGACCCTCACCCCCCAATGTGTGGCCACCAAGGAAGGGATTTGTCCCCTGACGGCCGCGGAAGCTTTTGGAGATTGATGTGTGCCAGAGAGGATGCCGAGGGTGGAGTCTCTAGAGAGCTTCGCAGAACCCAGTTTGGTGATGTTGAGCAGACAGAAGGGGGAAGGACGCCCCTCTTTGTCGTTTCTCCCCGACTTTGAAAAGAGTGAGTCGACCCTAGGTTGAGTTGTGCTAGATTGTGTGGAACATCTAAAGGGCAACAGCATGCCTAAGGCTTAAAAAAAAAAAAAATGCCTTCGGTGTGGTCGATACAGTAGCTACAGAAAATTGAACCTTTAGGGTCTTTCCCATGCCGTACCCGTTTGTGATCCCATAGAAACGTGTTCCGTTCTTCTGGAGCTCGCCACGGGCGCAGGGTGGGTGGTGCCTTTTAGGGACTTGGAGGGCCGCTCCTGGTTGTAGTGGTATCTCCTTTTAAAGGAGTAACACTGTCCTCCGCCTAAACTAAAAGAAACACCAACACCTCGCGTTCTCTGGCTCGGTTTGAGTTCTGTCCACTTCATTTGACAGCGAGGTGGGAAAACCTAGCTGGAGTTTAAGCTATCGATGTTAAGTGGGGAACATGGGGGTGTGAGGGTGTGGGGAGGCCGGGCATATTTTCCATTCCTCACGATGCTCCGTGTGGAGGCGTGGCTAAAGGAGGGAACCTAATCATGAGCCCTCTTGAGGCTGTGTTTGGACAGACTGACAGGATTCCCGTCAGAGAGGATGGATTACCCTTGTCATCAGAAACAACCAGATAAAAACTCCATTGAAAGGCTTGAAACTGTTGAAAGGCGGTTTTTAAAAATTACTTTTAAAAAGGTTTTAGATGCTTATTGTTTCCCTCGGATTGTAAAACCTTGTTAGGTTTCACAGGGTTTCTCCAAAAAAAGAAAAATTATAAGCATTTTAAGTATTTCCCCATTTTTTTTAAATTAGAAAGGGCTATATTTTCTAAAAAGGTCCAAGTAGTTTTTAACACCTTGCCCCCCAACCCCCCCCCCCGCCACACACACTCCTGAATAAATAAATCCCTTCCCCAGCCTACAGGTACACTACTTCTTGATTCAGACTCTCAAGCATCGTATGTGTACGACATGAATTACAGAATGAATTCTCCTTTCATAGAGAGTGGGTTAAGTGGAAACACCTGTATTAAGAGCTGGTTCCATCACAGAAGAGTATTTTTTAAATTGACTTAATTTCAATCCGCTAGAATTGGCTAGCTGTTAAGATATGATTAACACTTGTTAATTTAGTTTACTAGAGTGTTAATTACCTTAAATTCATTGAATAGAGAAATTAAGGCAATCACAAGAAAATCCAAAATATAATTTGTACTTGAATAATTTTTTTCTTGTGTTTGTTTTCCTTTGATAGAGAAGTATTTACTTTGACATATCTAAAGCTCTAATTATTTGGCGCGGAAGGGGGGAGGAGTTTGACCAGAACAAGTCAAACCTGTATCCCACTGCTTTTCCGGTGAAGGTGGGTAAATCCCCGCCCACATGGCATCTTAACTTGGCCTTCGATTACTCAGAACTTCTGCCGACATCCAAGAGGTGGGGGAGGAGCAAGGGTGGTTTTACTGTAGTTTTCAAATGGAGCCACTTTCTAGTAATTGATTTTTTTAATTGTAGTAGAATATTTTTCTCATGCCCTATTTTAATGGGTCACAATCTTTTCATGGCTGATAAATTATTATTGTAGTGAGTTATTATTTGTATTTTTTCTCTTTTGAGCTTTTTGACTCTGGAAGGAAGCGATGACCACATATAAAGAAATATGGTAATCTAATAGAGTTTCATAATGCCTACATGAATCAGATGGGCTAGTTGGGACACTGATAAGGGTAATTTTTTTTTGAGGAGGCTGTTGAAAGTTGCTCTTTGGGAAATTCACCATTTGATGGATATTTTCTGTATCATTCAGTTTAATAATTAACAATAATTATCGAATGCCAATTAAATGTAAAAGGCTGTGGGAGATTTAAAAATTAAACAGTATAGTCATATTTAAAGGAATTTTCTTTTTTAATATGGTGAATAACCTAACATACTCAAAGCAAAGCAATTAGAGAATAAATGCTACTTTGAGTGGTAAGCCCAAAAATTCAAAGAAAGGAGAAATCCAGAGAAGTCTTGTGGAGGCGGCAGAGCTTAACCATCTACTCTAGATAAGTGGAGGTGGTATAGATGGGGAGAGCCAGCTAAAAATGATCGTAATGATCATTCTAGTTGAACCCATTCATTTTATGAATGAGGAAACTGAAAATACTTAATTTCAAAGCAACTGGCTATCAACCTTAAAAATTAAAATAATAAAGGTTATTCAAGCAGCAAATGAGTTTATTTGGGAATAGCAGAAAAATTGCAATTTGGGAAATGCAAACAAACTGGTGAGCCATAGGCAAGTCTGAAGAGATAAGGGGGGTCAGCTTTTTATTGGGTTCCAGGAGGAAACTGAGGAGGGTTGTTTTGAACAGGAGCCCACTGGTAGAGGAGAGTTTGAGGTTGTGGCTGTTTTATATTGGCATCAAGCAGAGAAGAAATTGTCCTTTTTTTTTTTTTTTTTGCTAGTTATGTAAGCTTCCACTAATGAATTACCATGAATTTTTGAGAGCTCTCCCTTCATGGCTTCCAAATAATTTGAACGTTTCCTTCATTCTTTTTCATACTGCCTAATTTATTACAACCAGGAGAGGCAGGGTCTGAATCAGCTATTTTAAATGTCCTTCTAGTCACTATATACACTAAGTAGCTATTATTTGGATTTAACAACAGGAAAAATATGTCTTACAGGGTAGTTAAGTGCAAGGAAAAGGCAAAAAAGAAGTAACCTGATGCAGAGCCCATTTTATCTCTGATGTCTATCTACCATACAATGCTGGCAAAGGATGTGAACATCGAGGCCTTTGCTGGCCTTAATGCCAAGTCACCCCTCATTCTTGGTTGCCACATACTTAATGACCATTTCTTACTCACCTTTAGAGCAGAGGTCACCTATTCAGGTGCCTTCAGGAACCATTAGGTACCCAAAATGAGTGAAGCAGGCCAGACACAATGCCATAGGGACTGAAGGAGCTAGACTGTGGTGAGCTGGGGGTATTTAAAGGGCTCAGTGGTTTTCTGGTTCAGTTGATTGTTGCTGGGTGAAGTTTCAGGGGCCCAGCATTGTCTAATCACATTTTTTAAGAAAAGCTGGAAATTACAGGATTTTACGTGAACTTACAGATTTTTGTTGGCTAATTAAAAGTTTTAATAAATGTTTTGAGGACATTAAAAGTCTTTGGGCCTGAGGTAGCCCACAACTTTCTAGTTTTCAACCCCTGCTTTAGTAATTTCCAGAATGAAATGCCATTTTGTCTTATACCTGTCTTAATAGTTTTATGAGTTATTTCTTAAAGTCACTTAATAAAATTCATACTAATGTCTTAATATAAGGCAATGGTTATGAAAAGAGGACACAGAACCCTTGAGTTATAGCAGAGAAGCTCTCAGGAAGAATTTCTGATGGAAATTCTTTACCCTTGAAATTCTCCCTGATGCCTCCTGCCCCAATTGTGTTTGACTCCCCACCATTGTACTGCTCTCCTGTTAAGACTGCCCAGTTCTGTGCAAAAATCTCCTCCTTTCCTTGGACACAGCTAAAGTAGGAGCTTGATGGTTTTAAAAGAACTCCACTAAAGGTTTATAGGGAATAAAAGTGAAATATCTACAGAAGGAACATAAATATTTGCTGCCTAAAAATAGATTTTAAGATGAACAATTATTGTATCATGCAAGATTATTTTTTACTCTACTCTGTTTAAGAAATGTCACATTGCATTATTTATCATCATCATTATCATTGCTAAATCTGACTCTGAGGATCTCTAATCTCTCTGTGTAGTAGAACAATAAATTCACTGGTCTTACAAATGTCCCAGAATATATGGTGAGGTCTTTCTGGTCTTTCTTTGTCTTTAACTCCTGGCATAATTGATTAGAAGCTCAAGGATTTCCTTTCCTTTTAAGAAGGGTTTGGAACTGGGTCATTCTAAATGGAAGGAACCAGATGACCTGAATTGAAACTGGGTTTATATAGCAAACATACTGGTTTTACTTAGATTGTGTATTTATTTGGTGATAGGATTGAGGGTGGCATACAGATGGAGGTAATGAGAAGGGAGACTGAAACCCTCTTTAAATACTTTGCACCAAAACATATATGATGAATGGTCTACATGATTTCCTGAAAGGTATAGTTGATCTGAGAACTTTGCTGGGACTGGCAGCATTGGGATACCAGGTAACTTCTATCTACAGATGTGTACTTTCATGGGGAACTGAAAGAACAGTAGACTTGGGCTATACCCTTCCTGGGATTGGCAGCCTCTGCCCTTTCCCAATCTTGTGGGAAGCTATCTCAGCCCTAGATTTCTGCATCTATACTCTCTTAGTCTCCATAGTTTGTTCTTCCTCCTTTGACATTCTGGATCTTTTTAAAAACTGTGATCTTAGAGTCAGGAAAGTAGCACACACCCCCTCCCCATTCCTCTCACATCCCCCCACCTCCAGTTTAAATCCCTTCTTTATTTTTAAGGTTTCTTCCCACTCCCCGCCCCCCAATTATAGTCGACATATAATATTATACTGGTTTCAGGTATACAACATACTTGTTAGACATTCATATACCTTACAAAGTAATTACCCCACATAGTTACTATAGTATTATTGACTATATTCCCTATGCTGTACTGTACATCCTGTGACTGTTTTTACAACTGACAATTTGTATTTATCAATCCCTTTCACTCTTTTCACCCATCCCTCCAACTGCCCTCCTATCTAGGACTCTCAGTTTATTCTCTGTATCTATGAGTCGAAAACACTAATTGAAAAAGGTATATGCACCCCTATGTTTACTGCCTCATTATTACAACAGCCAAGATATGGAAGCAACCTAATTGTCTATCAGTAGATGAATGGATAAAGAAAATGTGGTACATATATACAAAGGAATGTTGCTCAGTCATAAGAAACAATGAATGAAATCTTTCCATTTGTGACAACAGGGTTGGACCTCAATGGTATTACTCTTAGTGAAATAAGTCAAAGACAAATACCATATAATTTCACTTACATGTGGAATCTAAAAAACATGATAAATGAACAAACAAAACAGAAATAAACTCAGATCAAATCTCATCTTTATTCTTGGTGGGGTTGAGTAGAAGGCTAGGTGTGTCGGGTTCTCATTCTTTTAGAGGTATAGAAAACACAATTATGGCATCCAAAGATGGTGATACTTTACTAACACCTTTCTGGGCTTGTTTCCCTCTGACCTTTGCCTTTCTCCACTTGAAGAGTGGTCTCTAGGAAGTTCTATGTACTTTGAAAGCAAAATACGCAGGCTCTGTTCTCCTGCACAGCAAGAAAACATGTACTGGTGGAGAAAAATGTCCTATCCACAGAATTGCACAATATAATGATCAAAGTGTCCCTCCCTTACTCCTCATGATATATATATTTCTTGGGCTTTTAATTACAGTACAAAGTGTCCTGGAAAGTGTCAAATAAATTCTGAGAATGAGAAGGATGGTATAGAGTGACTTCACAACATTTGCTGTTTTCATGCTGTTTTGTACTGAAAAGGAGCATATATGTTTCTGAATACACTGAGGATGTAGGAAGACTAGGGTGTACAAAATGTTCACCTTTTCACTTTTAAGAACGTTAATAGTGGGCCAAATGCCATCAACATCAAGAAGAATATAGAATAATATTAATAATAACAGCTTATTTTTTCAACTTTGTTATTTATGTATGTATGTATGTATGTATGTATGTATTTATTTATTTATTTATTTATTTATTTGAGACGAGGCAACCTTTGCTTGACCTCACAGATTGCAAGGACATTGTCAGCTTGCAACCCCTTATTTTTTATTTTTTATGCCTATAGCACCTGGTCTTCCTAGGTGGTTTCCCATCCAAGTACTAACCAGATCCAACCCTGCTTAGCTTCTGAGATTAGACAAAACCAGGCTTGTTCAGGTTGGCAAGGCTATCGACAATAATAGCTTATTTTTGATGGGGCTTTGGAGTTTAAAAGCAATTATGTTACATTATCTCTTTTTTGAGTTTTCTGTCTAAGGTAGCCATTGTTTTATGCCCATTTTACCTTTCGAGTAAATAAGGCTCAGAGAGATTGTGTATCATCCAGTTGGTAAGTGAAAGAAGCTAGTCAGAACCCAAGATTTCCTTTTCTGAATCTAGCACTTCTATCTTTGAACATGGCTCTGAGTTCTGAGGAGTTATCCTGAATGTGTCAAGTTGTCACAGTAAAATTAATAAAAAGGAAATTGTTCGTTCTACTTTTAGGGGCAGCTTGTCTGTTGGTTTTGTTGTTGGTCTTAAAAGCAAGACTTAAGTCATTTGAATTACTCCCTCTACACAAATGCCAAATATGCAATTAAATAGTAAAAAGGCAAATAAAATGATCCATTTAGCATTGCCTTATTATAGTTATCATATTGACTTTAAGGAAAGTTATGGAAGCTAACCTTTTTTTATGTGTGGCATAATTTGTGATATAGTAGAACCCTTGGTATAACAAAAATATATGCAGTCATAGGTGTCCATTTGAAAATGTTCATAATTTTAAATTATAGTGGTTTACAGTTGTTATAGCTTTGTTTTTATTTTATGTTCATATTTATGATTTTTTCAATTATGAATCTGGTCAAAGCACAGTCTTTAATAGTATCACTTGTTCCCATAGGAAAATACCACTTAAATTATAATATGGTTTCTAGAACATATTATGGCAAAAAGTAGAGAATAAATATATCATATATGTGAACACAGAAGACTTTTCTGCTTTTATTTAGAGAATTAGAATTGTAGTCACCCTGATACAATTTGTTTTCAGTTGGCTGTTTACTCATGTATCATCTTTGATTTTTTGATCTGTTATGGCAAGTTTGAGAGCTTTTGTTATTGCTTTGAATTTGGGAATTTAAGAACCAACATGACCCTAACAAGTTAGAATATTTACATAATTAGGAACATGAAAGTATAGTCTAGTAGAAAATGTAAGATACGAGGATAAGGGATATTAGATGAGAAGTATCGTACAGGCACTAATTCAGAGATGTATAAGTTCCGGATCAGCTCAGGGCACTGGGAAAATTTTCATGGAAGAGTTAGCATCAGAACAATAAAGGTTTGTAGCTGTGATAATGGGAGTACTGCAACGTTCTAAATTTAGGGATCTTATAAGTAGTTGTTTGCTATCTAAGGTGTTTTGGGGAAAAGACGGTAATCTGGTTTAACTGGCACATGGGGCCACATGAAGGTAGTTGTGACTGATGGAGCCAGAAAAATGAATCAGAGACAGATTGTGAAGAGAGCTTTCAATATTGGATTAAGAGGTATAGACTTTTCTCTGTGAACAATGGGGAGCCTTTGGAGGACTCTGACCAGGAAATGGCATAATCTAATCCATATGTCCAGACTGTTCAGGTGATAGCAGTATGTGTAATGGATTGGAGTGAGGACGGGGCAGGGGTGTACTGGAAAAAAGGAAGCTAAGTCAAGAGGCAAAGGTAATAAGGCCTGTGCTCAGGTATTGATGGGATTGGAGAAGAGGAGGCAGATATGAAAGGCTCTGATATGACAACTTTGTTTGGTATGAAGGGTGAGTGAGCATAAGGAACCCAAAATTACTAGCTTCAAGTTTGGTTTACTAGAAGATCGTACTGATATGAAAAGAAATAAAGAAATCAGGAGAAGGAGCTGGTTAGAAGTAGTGGTAGAATTTTTGGTGAAAATGTTTGGCAGGCATTTGGAAATGTGGATTTTAGGCCTCATAGTCAATCCCATTGAGATAATAGTAGGAGTCATGGAATTAGACAGGTTTTCTAAGGGAGATGATGAGGAAAGAAGGGAAAATACTAGCAAGGATTCCCAAACCATGCCTACTATAAGGCTGTACACCTCCTTCCTATTTAAAATCATGGCTACGGTAGGCCATACTACTGACAGGGAGATCTTATGCCTGGTGTGTGTGTGTGTGCTGTGTATGGGTGTCCCCCTATATATATTTCCAAGGTTGTTTCCAGTAGTAACATTATGTTCAGTCACTTGCATTCAAATTTGTGTTTTGTAGTGAAAGAAAAAGTGGGTAAATTAACAGCTGTCTCTTAGGCATTGCTCTTATTCAGTGCACTCATGGAGGTGTGTTGATTTGCACACTTCACTGGGTATGTTATGACAGGAAGTAGGTATTGTAGGCAATAGTGGGGAACTTGAAGGCACTTTGATCTAAAATGTAAAGGTAACGAGATCAGTGGGGAGAGAATAAGCAGGGAGATCAATGATCAGAAGGCTTTATATCATTTGAGAATTTGAAATAAGGCACTATCAGTGGAAATAATGAACAGTGTGAAGCTTAAGTGATTATTTGCAAAAATCATTTATGAGTAAGAGACCATTGCAGTTGATAGTAGTCACATACTGAATAAATTTGCTGAGCATATGTTGAATATTGCCTATCCTAAATAGATTAAAATTTCAGTTCAATCCTAGGGAACATTATGCAACTGTAAAAGGAAAGGAATTCATTTATCTGCAAGGGCTAATACTATTGCATAGGATTTAAAGTGATAATGCCCCCTTCAAAATGCTATAAGAAATGAATTTTAAAGGTCACTAATAATGTGTTTGATAATCTGTAATCTGATCTCAGAAGCAGGGCCATTAACTGAAAATACACAGAACTGCTCTCTGTTTCTGGTTCCATTTCTCTAATCCTTGCTTTGAATAAACCACTTTTTCTGTGCATAAAATGCTTTTAGGTAATTTGAATACTATAATTATTTGAATTGTGATATTTCTCTTCAAAATTTCTCAAGTTTGCTAGTATAAAATTTATAAAAAGTATAAGGTATGACTTGGTTTACTTGTAAAGATTATTAGCCTTATATTACAATATAAATGTATCAAATCTATATGTTATATACCTTAAACTTACACAACATTACATGTCAATTATATTAATTTTTAAAAAAGCAGTATTAGCTTCTAACAGAGATATTCGTATTTCTTAAAAATAACATCAGGCCAGAATGTTCATGATCTATAATGATTCTGACCCCCTGTGAAAAAATGGTACTGGAGTCTGCAAATGTATTAAACTTCAATAGAATAGAAAGCCCAACAACATGATTTAGCTTTGTCAAATGTTGGTAAATCCTGTATGTTGCATAGAAGAAGAGGTCTGTCCTATGTAGATTTTGACTTAGTTAATATCTTTGCTTCATTTTTAGTTTCTTTAATTTTTAAAAAATTATTTTTATCTTATAGTTTTAAACTTATTTTTTACATATTCACTCTAAGCATGTAAGTTTGAATAGATTAGTTGAATGTAGTTTTTGAACATTTTCCAAAGTAGAAGCATGGTATTGGAAATTTACTTTAAAAGTAGAAAATTTGAAGGCATTTTTTTTGGTTTGCAATGACAATTATCCCAGAAAGTGTTCTGTAAAATATTCAAATGTTAGCTCAGAATAAACTCTTCAAAATTTATTTTTAATTTACATACAGTAAAATTTACTTTTTGTTGTATACATTTGATAAACAGAACAGTTCTTTCACTCTCCACTCCCCGCCCCCCCGCCAAAACAAAACAAAACAAGACAAAACAACTCCCTCATGCTATTTCTTTGTCAGACCCTATTCCCCCTACTTGTCACCTCTGGCAAGCACTGATTTGTTTTCTATCCTAACAATTTCTTCTTTTCCAGAATGTCATAAAAAATGGAATCATACAGTATGTGGCCTTTTCAGTCTGGCTTCTTTCACAAAGGAAAATGCATCTGAGATTCATCAATGTTGTTGTGTGTATTTGTAATTTGTTCCTTTTTTATTGCTAAATAGTATTTCATCATATGGATGTTCCACAGTTCATTTACTCATCAATTGAAGGACATTTCCATTTATCCAGTTTTTGGTGATTCTAAATAAATCTGCTATAAACATTCACAAATGATTTTTATGTGAACGTAAGTCTTATCTCTTGTGGGTAATTATCTAAGGGTGGGAGTAACTGTATATAATAAGTATATATTTAATATTATAATAAACTGCTGAACTATTTTCCAAAGTGGCTGCACTATTTTGCATTTGAGAGTTTGGCTTTCTTTGCCAGCATATTGTCAGATTTTTGGTTTTTGTTTTTAATTTTAGTCATTCTAGAGGGTGCATCTCAGTATGGTTTTAATTTGAACTTCCCTAATGACTAATGATGTAGAGTATCTTTTTATGTTTATCTGTCATCTTTGTATCTTCTTTTTATATCTTTAATTCATTTTTAAAGTTTGGTTGTTTGTTTTCATATTGTTGAGATTTGAAATTCTTTATATAATCAAGATACAAGTTATTTGTGATTTGCAGGTATTTTCCCCCTAGTCTGAGGCTTGTTTTATTAAATTCTCTTAAAGTGTCTTTTGCAGAGTAAGATATGCCTTTTTGTAGAGCAAAAGAAAAGTTCTTAATTTTGATGAAGTTTAACTTATCAGTTTTTTTTTTTTTAATGGATAGTGCTTTTGGTATTATAGCTAAGAACTCTTTGCCTAGCTCAAAGTCAGTTTTGCATTTTTACAGTTTTACATTTTTACAGTTTTACATTTACATTTACGTCTGTAGCCTACTTTGAGTCAATTTTTGTATAAAATGTGAGATACATCTAGGTTCAATTTTTTGCATATAGATTTGCACCATTTGTTAAAAAGATAATCTTTTGTCTATCACATTGCCTTTATACTTATGTCAAAAATCAATTGACCATAGCATTTATGTGGGTCTTTTTCTGGACTCTCTATTTTTTATTGATCTATGTGTCAATTTTTTCACCAATACCATATATTATCATGATTATTACAGCTTTACAGTAAAATTAACTTTAAACATCTCTGCTAGAAAGAAATAAGTTCTCTATAGCACTCTAGTCAATGTCCTTTTTAGCTTTCTTATCCAAGCAAATGTATTATTTCTCAACAATTTTAATGTTTTCTGTCTTCATTCAGTGTTTATATTGATTATAACTTAGAATGGGCTATAATCCTACTTCTTATATCTCTTCCCTGAATGAAAAAAGGAGCCCTGTGAACTATGGCATTTAACTTGAGCTTTCTCTGCATCAAAGTCAAAATACAAAAATTTGCAAGAGAATAATTTTCTAAGCTACTATTTGTAAAAGTTCCCTTGAGAAGGCTTCCCTTCTCTTGTATAGGTCCCAATACCTCTCTCAGCCTAAACTGCCTGGACAGTTGCGACACTCTACCACCCACTGACAACTAGCTTCCTGTCTAGTGGAGTGGCAGTTGGTGGAAACCAGCTGTTATGATTCATTCCATTTAAGATTTGTGCCTTTGAGAAGTGACGTTAATACATCCAGGCTGAATAGTGTCTGATTGGGAGAATCTTCTTTATGAAAGAGGTTTGATTTCCAGTGCCTTAGTAATTGGACTTTTTATTTTTTAACAGGTATGTTCCAAGTTCTAGTTTCTGTGTGAGCTCAGTTAGATAGATAAATGTTGTTTTCATCGAGTATTTGTACTGGCTGTTACTTCTGCTTGAAAAACAAACAAGCATGGAAACTTCCATAAAGAAAGGTTCTTGCATTACCAATTCTTTAATAGTTTTACAACTTTTTAGTCTTCTCCAAAAGGTAAAGTATTCCCTGCCCAAGATATGACTTGGTACATTTTGGATTTGGTGAAAGAATTCTCAAGTGCCTGAGAAGACAGCCTTACGTCCTTATCTTGAAGACATGGCCTTTCTCTTGGGTTGCTGAAGCCGATTTTACTGACCCCTCCCTTTTTTTGTTATTTTGTTAGTTCAAATAGATTTATGAATATTATTCAAAGCAAAATATTTCTTAGGAGTTTGAAGAAGTTTGCAACCATCAGGACAAGTTTTTGTGCCAATCAATCAAAAAATACGTGAAAAGTACAATAGAAGAAAAATGAATTTTAATTTATTGTGAAAGAAAAGTGTATTGGTTTTTATGAGTTACCCCGAATTAACATTGTCTTTATTTTAGAGAAGACAAGAGAGCATGATCATGAAGGAGAAAGACAGTGATTAAAGTTCGGGACATACTGATCATGATACTAGTTGTGTACATGGCAGGTGAAAAGGGAGCTTATCACCAGCAGCCTTGTAAAGCGTAGGCCAGATTTCTGTAGTCGTGCATGTAGCACCTTTGCTACATGTTGAATCATACCCCTGAATATGAGAAAGTCAATTGTGGCTGGAATATTTCTAACACTAAGTGCTGGTTTCCTATAGCCAATTAAAATTGTGTTAGAAGTTCAACATTTTATAACACTTGGTAGTAAAAAGTAATTTTTTGCTTCGAATTGGTGATGTCCTAGGGCAGAGATTCTGAAACTTTTAAGTACATAAGATTCCCCTGGGGAGCTTGTTAAAGTTTAGGTCCCTGGGCCTCAGCCATCAAAGGTTTGAATTTAGTAAGTCTAGTGAGTGGCCAAGAATCTGCATTTTAACAACAACCTCACTCTATTTGGCACCCTTGGTCATCTCTTATGCAGTTGCTAAAATTCTCCTAACAAAAACTATTGTCTCTCAACTGAATTTTTTAAAATACTATTTCACTTAGCAAAAGTAGGTGTTATGAAATCTAATGATTGAGCTTCAGAGTTCCAAAGAGGTTAGCAATAACTAGTTTACATTCCCTAGGTGTGAACTAATGTGTATATATATATATATATATATATATATATATATATATATATTCAATGAGCAGTATACAGAGACTTAAGTTAGATTTCTTTCAATTAGAGGTTACACAATTTTAATTTCCAGGTCGTCTGTGCATCCACATATGGTACTAGATAAGGGAGGTAGACCAGGCATAGATACCCAGGGAATTTCATGAGGTTCTTTAAAATCATTTATAGCCTACTGTGCCCTTAATGATGTTACTCAGGATCCCATTAAGTTAGCTGTGAATATAGTAATTGGTCCTTTGATAATAGCCAAGGGGGTATCAATCCTGTGGCTCCACCCTATTCTGGTCATGTTGGAAACAAGATAGAAATTATTGCCTGTAATCTTCAAGGGCACTTTCCTTTCTGAGGACAAGGCACCTTAGCTCCAATGATTTCTTAATACACAGCAGGAGTCCCTAGAGAGTCCTCCTCTAATTCAGGCAGGCACTTATGACCTACTTTTAAAAGCAATTTGAAAATCCCATCAAATACAAGTAACCAAATCCAGATTCTCCACCAGGTATTCCGTCGACCTAGCATTGCATTGTTTCCATCTGCCCACACCAATAGTTTAAATATGTTTTGAACAGGTTTTTTGCCTTCCTCTTGTTGATAAGTCAGATAGAGCATTTCTAGTTTCTGGATTCAAAGCAACTGCACAATTGAATATGATAGGATATAAATTGGTTCTTCCTGTAGGTAACAAAGGGAGTAAGATTAACAGACCTGGTGTTCAAATTCAGACAAAGTTTTGCATCTTGCAGGATTAGAACACCTAAACCAGAGGTATTTTTCCCTCGGAATCTGCGCTTGTGGTTCATGTATGTACCTTAAGAAACTTTTCTAGCTTTTCAAAGCAAAACTTTGACAAGGTAAAATGATTTGCAAAATCTTCCAGAGTTAGAAGGTACTTTAAAGAACATCCAATCCCATCACTCACCTAATTTTTAAATCTCATCTTGCTTCTACTTTAACTCTCCCACTTAATTGTCAGTTTATAAGGAAGTTTCTGTCTTACTCATGCATTTTTTATCACCACGAGATCCTATTAATAATCAAATTCAACTTCTTGGGGAAGAAAGCTTCTTTTTGCACAGTTGACGGGATGAAAAAAGGGGAATCTATGGTAAGCAACCTCACAGGGGTGATCTGATCATAAATTCCTGACTGGGCAAGTCATGGTGGGTAGCCACACCCCAAGCATATTACTTTGTTAATAAAAGGTTTATCTTAGCCTTAATCAAGTCCTGTCCATTGTTTCTGTGCATTGCTGTTAACACACCTTTGAAATGCCCTTTTTCAGGCCCCTCCTTCCAAAGCTTAACCATACTCATGGAAGTACTTAATCTTTACCTTGTAATCCTATTCCTGCCTTGCTTTCTTCTACTGTCATATAATCTTCCTTATGTTCCCACCTTAATTTCAAATGAATAAAAGAAACTAAAAACTCATTCTTCAGAGCATTTGAGATCTTGCTCCCTAGCATGTGTCATCAATTTGTCTCAAAAAAAACTCATGAAAATTCTTTACTGGTGTGGATGTTTCTTTTGTTGGCATGACCTAAAGGTTGATGAATATGATTATTACATTGGAAGATGTCTCTTTCATTCCCTATTTTCTAGTTCTATGGATTTGGCAGCCACATTTTCTTAATTCAGATCTTTTCCCTGTCACTTATTAGTTGTGTGACCCTGGGCAAGATATTTAACCTCTCTGTACCTTAGTTTCGATTTCTGTAAAATGGCGTTTGACAAATGATAGCATGATTCTAATCACCACCAGCCAAACCATACTGTCTTAATTTTAATAAATTTAGGGTGTCTTTTACAAGATTTCTATCATCTCTCCTATTTGTAGTGGTACCTTCAGCTCTCCCTAAAATCAATGTTTATTTTCTGCATTTATTCATTTCTGGCTATATTTGCCCAGTAGAATTATGCAGTATCAAGAATTCTGTGGCAGTATTCCAGGCTCTGGGAAGATGGTCTGAAGATTTAAGAGATTGTATAGCATAACACAAGATGTGATGCAGCCATGGTGTGATCCTGGATCTGTTGCTTACTCTAATTTACCTCAAGTAAATGGAGATAATAATGGTACGTATGTCATGAAGTTTCGTATTAAATGATTAAACATAGGTAAAAGTATTCAGAATGGTGACTAGTACATAAAATGGATACCATGCCCAAGCCCCACTCTGAGATCCCATTTAAATTGATCTGAGGTGGGGCTCAGGCTTCTGTATATTTTAAAAACTCTCTAGATGACTCTAACGTGCAGTAAAGATTGAGACCCACTAAACTAAATGATTCTCAAAATTTAGCCTAATTAGCAGTGGAATAGGCATGCATGCTTATGCTTTTTGTCCTTTCATTTTATAGTTTAAGTTCTGTCTAGAAAATATTGTGGGAAAGACAAGTTATTTGAAAGCTGTTGAAAGTGTGAAACACTAAGTTATAATTATTTAGTATCTACATGCTGGGGATACTTTATTATGGTAGATTCTCCATGATTCTAAGTCAAGCAATTTTCAATTAAAAATATAAGGAGTTTTAAGGCTGTCTCAATTCACTGTCTTACAACATAATATGGAAAAACAACTTAAAAAAAAAACCCTACGTGATTCAGTTAACAGAGACAGGAAATGTATGCTCATGTAGAGAAGAAAAATAAATTAATTGGGTTTTTGGAGTTTGATGCGTTGTAATGAAATGGGTTATCAGGTGGTGACAATTAGGCTACCAAATGAATTAACACCACTTAAATGTGGCAAGTTCAAACTTAGCTTCATCACTCCTGTCAATGAATTGGTAGCAGTATCAAAAAGTTCAAATTCCATTTCTGAAAAAAATTCAAGTAGTTTGTATGAAAAAATAATGAGTATCAGAGGCATTAGGGCCCAATTGTGTAATGTTAATGTTCACTGAAGACATACTGAGAAAGTACAAAGAGAAGAAAACTAAAATCACCTATATTCCATACCCTAAAACTACCACTGCTAAGAACTTTATATATCAGCTCCTCTTGGCCACAATTATATATATTAGTGAATTAAAATTGGGGTCATAGTTCAGATAAAATTTTGTATTTATCTTGTTAAACAAACTTGCTTAGAGCTTCTTGCAAGACAAAATAACTTAAGCTTTTGCTTTCTCCTCTGTTATACATGAGATATGCTAAATATTAGTAAGTTCAAGATAAAGGATATAAGGAAAAGGAAGATTGACACTACTCAGGGCAGAGAAACAAGATAATAAACAATAAATGTATGTTATTTTTCAATATCATCTTATATTCATTAATAAATTGTGGGAAAGTGTTGAAAAAAGCAGGGATTTAAAAATTACTTATGGCAAAAGTGTAGGATCTCAAAAATGCTTCAGAGAAAATTGGTTTAAGTTCACTAGTAATCTTTTAGGGAGTGGCTCAAAGAGTAATTGTTTCATGAATGGCTTAAATAAGAACTAAACATATAGGAATATAAATATAATTCCTAAAACCTTAAAACTGTTCTCTCTCTTCCCTGACTTATTTCGAAGTCCTACTTTTTTTCTACATTCTGCCACTCAAGAATTTTCATTTTTAAAAGTGGAAAAAGAGTTACTGCTGATTATATCTACGTTTTTAATTTTTAGAAAATATGGAAGTACAACTACATACTCATAGGTATGAACATAAAGAATTGGAGGTCTGTGTAGATGTTACAATTCTTGGTATAGGCTTCTATTTTCCATGGTGGAAAGTCTCCTTTAAAGAGGGCAAGCAAACCTTGTGTTGCTGAAGAATTCCTAGAACCTTCTTGTAATGAAGGCTGCTTTTGAGTTCACTAATGGGCTCATGTACTTGCCATCTAGGTGTTAGAAATTCATCTTTTGATTCTCAATGGCCTCTGCATCACTGACTACATAATTTGCCAGGTTAAGTACAAAATGAAAATGTAGAGCCCCTTGTTCAAAAGCAAGAAAATTATAAAGCATTTTCCTTTCTTCCACAGTCTCTCTCTCAATCCATAATGGTGTTTTATTTGCTTTTTAATATTTTGTGTACTTGGGCATGGTGACACTTGCCTGCAAATGCAGATTCTCACAGAGTCCCATTCTGTGACTAAGCTACTCACTGGCTGTTGGGTTCTCCTTTCTACTAACCACCAGACAGTCCTATGTCCCGGTAGGGGGTAGGAAGTCATTGCCAGGTACTTTCCCTTTCCCTGGGCCACTGATCATGGGAACCCACAATAGGTGGGGACCTTCCGAGGGCAGTGAAACCTCCATGCCAGAATGTGCTAGGTTCTTGGATTGGAAGTAGGTAAGAGGCTCTCTTCCACCCCCAAGTCACTTGTACGCACTCCATGGTGTTCCCTGTCCAGAACGGGGATGTTTGCTGCCACGCCTAGCTCTGAGATGTCTGATGAACAACAGCAACCCTTCCATCAGTGCCCAGACCTCTGCTGGGGCTGAAGGTGAGTAGCAATAGGTAGATAAGGACCAGGAAGGGGAAGGTTGAGAAGTCCCAAAGCGCCAAGGCAGCTGAGACCCTGTTTTAATGAGGCAGAGAAGTAGGGTGGCGGATAAGCTAAGGCTCCAAGCTCCTAGTGCATGCTCTGTTGCCTCACCAATCTTCACTTACAAAACAGAAAGGCAAAGGTAAAATTAAGAATTCCAAGACAGTATTAAACCTCATGAGGGGAGGAGAGTCTTTTGGACCAGTATCCAGTGTGACTGAACTGGTTGCATACTAATGAATCAGGCTCTGGACCTCTAGAATAACCTTTCTTACGTGAAAATGAAAAAACTATTTTTTGAAAGAATGAGAAATACTTTAATATCACTTTGCTTCTTGTGTAGCAATGCTTCTAAACTTTAATATGCGTATGTACCTCTGACGTTCTTGTTAACATGCAGATTCTAATTTAGTAGATCTGGGATGGGATCTGAAATTCTGCCATCATATCAAATTCCCAGTTGATGTCAAAGCTGGTCTGGGAAAAGACCCTTTAACTCGCATCCACCCCCCCCAAAAAAAGCGCCCCATTTTATTTGGAAATAATGATAGACTCACAAGAAGTTGCAAAAATAGTACATAGACTCCCATATACCCTTTAGCCCCTAATGGTGACATAGGTAATACAATACAATGTATAATACTACTGTAATATACTATCAAAACCAGAAAACAAATGTTGGTACAATATTGTTAACTGGACTACAGACTTTGCATCATTTTTTACATTTTCACATTTCTGTGTGTATGTGTGTGTATATTGTTATATGTAATTTCACTCCCTGTATATATTTGGTATGGAACCGCTCTATCACCACAGAGGAACTTTCTATGCTACCCCTTTAATTCATGCCCCCCTAAGGATGTATATATCAATAATTTTCAATAATCCATACAAAGCAGTGCCTGTTCTTTTTGCACAGTGAGAATTATTTCTAGAATGCAGCAAACCAAGGGCTTGGCAGTATTAAGTGCACTAAAGCAAAGAGGTGATGTGAAGCTTGAGGGGCAAAAATAACACTGGTTGTTGGAGGGAAATGCAACATTCCTTGTTCTAATGTCAGCCATTTATCCTTGAGTGTACCTTGCATGATGAAAGTCAGATGCAAATTTTGGAAAATTATTTAACTTAAAAGAGCCACGCTGAAAATAAGAATGAGATATACCTAGTAGATCTCCAGGACTCATTATGGAAATTGGTAAATATTAATTGATGATGGTGAAAGAAGATGCTTATCATCATAATGTTCAGAGGGCCTGCTAATTGCTTTATCTGTGCATCAGACAGCCTCTAACCCTCACACATAAAATAAAACTTCTTACCTAAGAAATGCCCTATACAAAGGCAATATATATCAGAATTTTGGTAACCATGACTCATAATTCATCCTCTCTCAGGATTATGCATACCTCTTCTTGTATTTTGGTGGTATAGCCTAGTAATTAAGCATTTACCAACTGTGTGACTTGGCTAAGTGACTTACATCTCTATGTCCCAATTTTCTTATTATCTATAAGTTGGAGATGATTATAGGACCTAACTAATACAGTTATAGAACAGTGTTTTCCAGGGTGTAAATGCTCACTATTGATTAATCACATCATTAATACTAGGACTGGCCTTGGGTGCCTTCTACTAAAAATTGCCCCAAGTTTTGCTTCTTCTTTATATTCAAACTGCTGATCTCAACAACTTTTATATTGACTATGTATATATTTTTAAGAATAAAGATTATTTTTTTTTAATGTAACCCTTCATTGTAAAGACTAAAGTCAAGGACATAGGCTCTGGGTTCAAGTTCTAGCCTTTACTAATCACAGACTAATTCTAGAACTTGGGCAAAGAGCTTCCCTAAGTCATAGTTTCCTTATCCATGGTCAGGGGATAGTAACAGTACTTACCTCATAAATTTGTAAGGACTAAATGAAATAATTCATGTAAGGCTCTTGGCACATAATTAATACTTTATTGATATTAGCTGCTATTTTTTATTGATTCTTGGTTTTCCCAGTAAGTGTAGATAGTCCATGGAGTATCAGGGGTACTTGGGAAAAGTGACATTAAACCAAATATAAAAGAGTATCTCTCTAGCCCAGTGGCTGGTAACACCTCAAGGACAGAGGAGTTGGAGCTCCTAAAATATAGATTCCCAGGTGCAACAGAGACTTTTAATTATCTCCCTATATCTATCCTGGTCGTAATTGAACTCTGCCCCTTGCCAGGTTTAGGAGAGCACATGGCCTGTAGAGCTAGAAACCACATGTTCCATGTCTGCCTTTTAACAAGTCAGGTCCATATTTTCTGCCAGTGTAATGTGCACAACTTCTGTGCTTTCTGGCACATTGCTTTGCCCTCTACTTCTTTGCTTTCTCCTTCCCTCTGCTAAGAATGTGATAGCCCCAGTAGACTTTGTAGGGGACCACTTTGTACCATGCAAGCAAGGCCACATCTTGCAGATTGGCAGAACAAATAGACAGCATTACTTTGATTCCCTAGACAATTTACGGAGTAGAGCTGCCTTCTCTACATTGACCTGCCTGTGTAATACTGGACTGTTACATAAGATGGAAGTAAACTTGTGTCTTTTTTGTGTCACTATATTTTGGAGTCTCTTGGTTATAGAAGTTTAGACTATATCCTAACTAATTTATCAGGCTCATCTCCAAAGATGTTGAATACTAGGAAATATGCATTTTAATAAGGTCCTCCAGTAACTGTGATGCCAGCTGTATAGGGACTATATTTTGAAAACCAATATCCTTTAAAGTTGTCTCCTTGCCTCATAGCAAAATAAAAATTTTGAAAGGGGTCTAAAATATAGAAGATAGGAACATCTCTTGTTAAAATTTTATTGTATTAGAACTGAATTTTTTTCAGGAATTCTGAAATAGTTAACATGCTATCTCATTTTACATAGTAGTAGGATTTCTTTTTAAGTTAAAAATAATTGATTTCTAAAGATGAATGCCCAAGATGTTCTTTGCAACATTATTCATAATGACCAAAAAGAGTGAAAAGAATTTGTTTACTTATCAGTTCATTTGTTCAATTTTATACCATGGGGTCAAAAGGATGAGGTAATTCCATATATAGAGACTAAGATGCCCAAGATATATTAAGCTAAAAATAAACAAATAAATATTGCAAATAAAAGAAGCAGGCACAAAAGAATACATATGGTATGACTCCATTTATTTAAAACCTAACAACAGAAAAACTTATAACACTCAATGATGTGTGCTTAGGTAATAATATTAAAAAGAAAAACAGGGAATTGATTAAAGGTCAGGATAGTGGAAACTTTTAAGAGGGAGGTGGAGGTAGTGATTAGGAGGAATCATAAGGAGGGCTTCCAAAGAGCTGGCAGTTGTTTTGGACACTTATCTATATGTATATTAGATTTCACAATAAAAGCCATATTTTATAACTACATTAAGCATATGTATAATCTATATATTCATGTATATGTATGTGCATATGTATATATTCTTGTGTATTCATAGAATTTTTTTACAAAGGATACATACACAAGAAGAAAGACCTATGCACATTCATTTTTACCTTTGGGTAGTAGGAATGTGGAGCAGAGAAAATTTCACTTTGCATTTTACCATAATTTGTATCTTATCTATAACCATGTGTTAATTTATTTTCAAAGATCCCCTCAAACATTGTATGTGAATATAATCATTACATTTTTATACGCTTCTGTCTTCTTTGAATTTTCTTCATAATCATTTACTTTAAAAATACGTTCTAGAAATTTGCATATGCATACATATGTGTATGCATATGTTTATGTTGGAAATATATATTTACATATGCTTGGAGGCTTCTATGATGATGCTCGTAAAACTTTTGTTGACCTTAGAGAAATAACCAGATATTTCTCCAGCAAAATGCGTTTATTCCATAACAACAATGAACTGCAATGCAGTATATGTAACCTAACAGCGAATCATGCAAGTTCGGAGGAAGCCTAGGAGAAGAATCCTCTTTTCTGTACTTGAGCGGAGTGGTTGTAAACAAGGAGTCCATTGGAGGAAACCAGAAGTTCCAAGGATAGTGACTTTTCATTGGCTGAGTTATGGCAGTCTCCCATTTGCTGAGCTGTTACTAGGCAAGAAAGAACATTTTCTTCCTCCTGCTTAGGTAGAAAAGAAGTATCTATCACTCCTGTCCGAAATGCAAGGTACCTCTTTTTCTGCTAGGATTAGTAGTGTGCATTGAGTGACAGCTGGGTGACAGAGAGTGCTCTCTTCTAGCCTCCTGACTCCATTTTAAATGAGGTTTCTCCTGATTAATATTCACACTTGGTCATTTCTGAGGGGTGCATTTGGAGATAATGCATTAACAGAGGGGAGAACTTTCACTTTTTACTTTATATTCTTCTGGTTTGTTTGAATATTTTCCTTTGCAATGAGCATGTGTTACGTTTAAATTTATAGCACACACCAAAAATGGTACAAAGTGTATTTTGGCATATTTTACTTTATAGGCAGAATAAACTTGAAGGGATGGAAAGGGGTCTATTTAAACACTTGTCTGATTTGTGCGGAAGGCTCCTCTTAGCAAGATACCCAAGAATACAAACTTACATCCCTGCCCCAACACACACATGCCTGAGCCTCTGATAATGGGCTACCATAATGGCATCTTTAAAAATAGATCACCAAGGTAGAAATCCTTAAAACCAATCAGTGGCCTATGGAAGGTATTCATTAGTTATTTGTTAATTTATAGCTAAATAGTACAGTGTTTAAATGATATTCCACTTCCTAAAAATTCACGGCTTGTTGATGCTTTATGTTTTGTAATATGTAAGATGTTTTGTTTGTGAGAGGGTTGAGAGGTGCAGATAGGATGCAAGTGGGTGATTTAGTCTGCTTTTTAAAGGCATAAAATGCTTCACAATAGTTAATTAACAGTTCTAATAGTTCCGTGAAGCCCAGAGTGTTATCTAAAGTTCAATAGCAATGACTGAGTCAGACAAGAAAAATTCACTTGAAGACTGAATGTATTACAGGGAAACAGTACACGTATTAATCAAAGCTCTGATTCTGAAACTTTGTGAGTAACCTAAGTAGATCCAGCACTTTGTTGTTGATGGTTAGATACTACCAACAAATGATAATCAATAATAATGTTTTGTTTGCAACAGAGGCAATCAAGTATAGAGATGCAGAAGTGACCTACTCACTGAAATAGGTTTTTGTTTGTTTTGTTTTGTTTTAATAATGGCCAGCACTGATATAAAATAGTGTTGCTCAAAACAGTAGCAATTATCCATATGTGGCTCCTGAGTACTTAAAATTTGGTTAATCTGAATTGAGATATCGTGTGTCAAACACACATTAAATTTTGAAGACTTAGTTTGAAAAATGAAATGTAAATTGATAACAATAGTATTAAAATATGAATAATGTTTAATATAGATTACATGTTAAAACAATATTTTGAATTGGGCTGATAAAAGTATTATAAAAATTAATTTTATCTGTTTCTTTTTTTATGTGGTTATTTAAAAACTTAAAATTACCAATGTGGCTCACTTATGATTCTGTTAGTGCTGGTATAGAAGGTTTGAATTAGAAGCGAGCTAAGAATCAGCATTTTCACTTTTCTTAGTTTCTGACTGGGAAATGCTTTTCTCAAAGGCACAAACATGGTTGGGAAGAAGTGAGAGGACTACAACTTCCATTTTTTGTCTCCTATTTTCTAGCTTACCTGACTGGCTCCTAATGGAAAATTCGAGGCCATGAGAAACAGATTTTCTTAGTACACTTATACATCAGAGACTGTGTTTCCTTAACATTTTAAGAGTTAGACAATGATTTTAAAAATTCTAGGGATTTGGAATAGGATTGAGAGTAGATAGGGGATAGAAGATTTGAACTATCTATTTTACACACCTCTGTGTTAATTTTAATCCTTGGGCAAGTATTACAATTAAGAAAGAAAGGAAAAAAAAGAGTTTGGGGTTGGGTGGATGGCAAAGCACACACACAGATAAGGTTCAAAAGAAACCATGACTTGAAATTCAAGACTGGAGACATTTGAAGTGGCTTTTTCTACCATTATCTTCTTTCTTATCTCTAAACACCCATAGTTAATTCTTTCTCCTCTTTTGGGGGTGGTTTCCTTTTTATATTACTAAAGCAAAATCTATGGTATAAACTAATTTTTGAATCTGCAGCTGTAGCTGGAAAAAAGTGTTCACTACTTTTATAAGCAGCAGGAAGTAAGAATGATTGGTGATTTCGTTTCAAGATAATTCAAGTCCTGCCTCCAAAGGGCACAGCCAGTCTTTCTTTCTATTTGAAGCTACTTTCTCCAATCATCCTTGAGATTTTTCTGCTCATGACTTTCGGAGCTGTTACTTCTAAAGACAGATTCTTAGAACACAAGTTCATTTAGCTTCAGAATGTGCAGAGCCTCCTAACTGGAGCAGCTGTGTGCTGAGTTCCTGAATGGAGAGATGATTTCCACAGTACATTTTATAGCCACACGCCATTCCTAAATAATCTAAAACACAAATTATTTTTATTTTTACTCCTTTATTGTAGAAGAGAAAGACATACTTGGCTAGTCTGAGGGGTAATGTTTACAGCAGCATTTTCTATTTTTGTGGCAGTTCCCTTCAAGCCCTTGCAGTGTTGACTTTCTTTCTCAACCTCCAGAACTTGATTTAGTGGTCTCCTGTCCCAAAGCAAGGATAAATGCAGGCTGCCTCTGCTTAACAGGGCACCTAGAGTATGGTATAAATTCTTCTGTTTAACTTTTTGGCAATATTCTCATTTTTCTCTTCCTAGTTCATCACTTAGAAACCTTTTCAGCCCTTGAAATAAAAAATAATCCCGTCCTAGACTGGTGTCATTCTCTTGAACCATTTTTGTGAGGCAAGTACAAAGGTTCTTTAAATCTGATTTTTAAAAAGTTATTTACCAAATACATATTTAGATATTTGAACCCATCTATAAGCTGAGTAATCTCAGTCTCTTGAATTCCAAAATCTTTAATTTATTTCACAGTCATAATTTTAAGCAGCTACAATATGCCAGGCTAGGGTTACATCCATTAGAAGTAACCTTGACAGCTCATTACAAGAAAAATAAAATATGGTGATGGCTGTTAACTACATTTATTGTGGAGATCATTTTGCAATATATACAAATATTGAATCATTATGTTGTATACCTATAGCTACCATGATGTTATATGTCAATTGTATCTTAATTTGAAAAAAAGAAGTAACTTTGGCAGAGTGAAAAATGCTGCACAGAAGCCCTCAGACAACTCCTAAGAACTTGAAGGGCCAGAAAGAAGGGATGAGAGGATGAAGCTGACAAACCTGGGAGAGTTGAGCATTCCCATCTGTTGAAAAAGTCAAATACTGTAGCTCCCAACTTTTGTCTACCCTCAGGCTTTTTGCCCAGGGCTTTAAATTCCTGAGCTTTCCTGACCTTAGCTCTTTTGCTGTCCCCCACAACTCCAGAAACTAGAGTATTTACATATAACCCATACTTTGGCCTTGTTCTTAGCTCTATGAAGACACCAGCTATGTGACCTCAACTCTATCTCAGCGTATCTGGTCTTCGGTCATTTTCTGTCATCTGCAAAAAGAAGGAGTGGGACTCTTTTTAGTGTTAAACTGTTAACCATGCTTAAAAAGCAGAGATTGAACTTCATTGCAGTGGCCTTTGGAAATGGTTATCCCCTGCTAGGGGCCTCGGTCACACCCGTGGTGTTGCACAGTGGAAGTTTTAGAGATATGCATACATTTGGACCCTGCCTCAGAACAATTAAATAAATAAAGATTTCTAGGGACTGGGACCTGGGGACAGGTATTTTTGAAAAGCACACCAGTATGCAGCCAGTGGTTGAGAACTGGTAACGAAAATATCAGGTCTGAGAGAGAGACAGATGTGGGTGTGAGATACAAAATTTACCACTTATTAGTTGTAAATTCATGAGCAGGCCACTCAATCCCTCTGAGCTTCAGTTTCCTAATTTGTAAAATGGGGACAAAATTGTACTTTCCTTAAAGGTAGCTGTGTAGCACATAGTAGACAGTAAATAGTAGTTACTGAGATGAGGCTATAGCTGTTCTGTTCAAACCTTAGCCATTAGCCATATGTGAATTTTTTTTATTAAAATGAGATAAAGTTAAAAAGTTTGTTCCCAAGTCCCACTAGCCACATTTCAAGTGCTCAATAGCCATTTGTGGCTAATGGCTACCATATTGGAAAACAGAGATGTTAAATATTTCTTTCATTACAGAAAGTCATCTAGCCTGGAAAATGCTAATCAATAGGATTTGCTTCACCAAGAGCTAGGTATATTCCGGCAAACTTCATTTTTAACTCTGTTCTGGAACACGTACTATCTTCGTTTCTGTCAGGTAAATAACAGGCTTGAGCAGAGAAGTTAAGTAAAGCCAGTAACCAGCTCTTCTATGGAGGTTTTTTTCTTGTTCCCATATACCTGTAAATAACTTTACCTAGAAGTAAACAAACAAGTGGGAACATCCAATCAATTGTTCAAATAATGTTCTCTCCTCCCATTCCCACCCCATCCCACCAGTTTTAAGGCCACACTTACCATTTAGTCCACGTATTGAAGTAGAACATTAACTTTTTCCTGTCCTACTTTTTAGTATCACAGGCACTATTAGTGAAGCTGCTGCTGTTGCTGCTGCTACTGGTGTGTGTGTGTGTGTGTGTGTGTGTGTGTGTGTGTTTGCTGGAAAGTGGAAGGGAAAAGGGCTAGAAAGGAGAAGAACTATTAGTAAGGGAAGTCACTAAATATCTGTTAGTGAGGAAAAAAATTGGTCATAGACAGGATGTGTTTTATGGTTTTATTATCAGTGATGTTTATTTCAGGTATTTTGATATCTGTTCTATTCTAAAAATTCTTTAGTGTCAATTTGATTGTCCAAGAGTTGGTAAGAGCAGTCTCTGAAATTAAACCTCTTGAGTTCAACCCATGCTTCAGTATTTACCAGCTGAATGACTTTCGACAGGTTATTTAACTTTCCTAAGTCTCAGTTTCATCTACAAAATGAAGATAAATGTTAGTATCTATGCCTCATAGGATTGTTGCAAAGATTAAGTGAGAAAATACATATAAGGTCCTTCGTCTATCACGTGATAGATGCTCAATGAACTTTAAAAAATTATTTAGAGAAAAGAAAAGATATTTTGTCAGTAAACAAATGATGTGATAGTTTTAACTACAAGTATAAGATATATTCCCTACAGGAGTTTTAAGTCTGTTTCAAAGGTAACACTCTTTTCCTTTGTCTTATCTTCTAGAATAAGTAGCCCTCTTTGTTTCTCAAAAAAGATTTATAGTTTCTGTGTTACATAAATGTTCCATTTGTTTTACTGTACTTGTTTAGTTAAGCACAGACCTAGCAGCTGGGGAAGTGTCAAAGTCTGAAGAGCAAATGTATTGTTTATTTGAGCTACCATGTGTTAAAAATTGCAGTATAACCAAGCAATATTAAAAACAAGGAATGTTCTTGATAGAAAAAGGACCACAACCTACTACCTCTTAAATTCACTTTACATTTGTTTAGTCTTCCTGCAATGATGTTTTTATTGGCAAAGTTACTTTATTATATTTTAAATCCTAAAACATGGCTTTTTTTTTTAATTTAGATGTTTCACACTCTTTTGTTTTTTAATTCAGTACAACAGTGTGACATACCTAAAAACTAATTCCCCAGTGAGTGGAAAGTGCTAGTATTTATTTTTAGTAAGCAAGCTGTATTGGTTCATATAGCTCCTTTCCCAGCTGAAATAACATAGCAGATTGGTGCTGTTTGAACACTGTTAATTGCTGAAAGTTCTTAAACTAGTAAATAGGTCTGATTAGCTGGAATCCAAACAGTAACTGAAAGAGACCAAACTACTTTTGATAAGATAAACACTCTACTAACCGTAAGCATTCCCTTTGGATTATTTTCCAGTGGTATGAAATGTTAAACTAAAAAAAAAATTTTTTTTTCTATTTAAAAAGCCTTCAGAAAAAATTGTTTGGGATACTTGAAACCAAGATAAAGGTCATTATGTTCAATGTAGATTTAGGAGTTAATTACCAGCAGTGCTTGTTCTATATCTTTAGCTCATGGGAGCTGAACAGGAAAGGTGGGCCAGTTTGTAACAGAAGGTCTGGATTTATATGATCATATTGTACTCTGTCATTTCTGTTTGGGCAACTGCAAACAAACAATAGTAACTCTAGCAAGAGAATGATGAGCTTTTAATAAATAAAATGTAATATAGATTCTTTATTAGACATTTTAAAATCTCAAAACTGGAAAGTTTCTAGAACAAAAGTACACTTTTATTCAGCATTTGAAATATTCATTGGAAATTCTAAAATTCTTCTATATTCCAGATTCTAGAGTTGGAATACTACTAACTCACTTTGTGGACTTACACAAAAATTATCAGTAAAGTACAGTGGGTGAACTCTCTAAAGATTTTTTTCCAGCTCAGATATTCACTAATAAGGTAAAATTTTATAAGATTAAAAAAATCTTATTGTTTTTTTTTACTCACTATTGAAAAATAGCAAGCAGAAAAAAGAAAAAATTCTACAGTTCCATTGGCCACTGTTAAAATTATGATATATTAACTTCTAGTCTTTTTCCTATACTAAAAAAAAAAAAAGAGTTGAACTTACATAGCACACATATGCTACTCTCACAACATTAAAAGCTTTTCATAAACATTGTTTTCTTAAAAATGGCTGTGTAAATATAAATTTCTTTATTGGATATTTAAGTGGTATCTATTTTTTTTAGTATAAATAATGCTTTCATGAAAATATTTATGTATGAGGATCACCCTTTCCTCTGACTATTTAGCATTCTTTTCATTGAATAGATTCTCTTACTGGAATTACTAAGTCAAAGATAAGAATAATTTTAAGGTTTTTGTGCATTTGCCTTCCAAAAGAGTTAACCAAATTGTATTACCATTAAAAATATATTACTTTAAAGAATTATGCCCATTTTACCAAAATGTAGACAGCACTGAGTAATTTTACTAAGATTTTAGTACAGTTCTCCCACGTTTGATCTTTCAGGATTTGAAATTTTAACGAAGTATGAAGTCATCAATTTAACTTCATTTGACACAAATGAAGTTTCATGATCACAGACTGTATGTCTATTAATTGTTAGTGAATTTTAAGATTGTAGGTTGACTTAGCACAGACTGTGATTATTACTCTAAGGATATTTTAAGGATAATAATATAAATTTGTGCATTTATTTTTCCCTGTTTACCTTTAAAAAGTATTTCAGGCAATGTTGGGTTCTTCTTCCAGTAATGGCTCAGTTAGATATTATTGAATTTACCTTCTCCATATAACAATTATAGACTAGAATACATGATTAGTAATAATAATAATTTAAAAATAAATAATAGCAGATACTTGAAGGTACAGGAGAGTAAACAGAAGCAGAGAGATCCTTGTGAGAAATCCATATATAGAGGAGGCGAGGGAAAACAAAGAAGACCTAAATAAGTAGAGAGATAAGCCATGTTTATGGGTTGGAAAACTCCAC
Source organism: Cynopterus sphinx (assembly GCA_030015415.1). Taxonomy (NCBI): domain Eukaryota; kingdom Metazoa; phylum Chordata; class Mammalia; order Chiroptera; family Pteropodidae; genus Cynopterus; species Cynopterus sphinx. The sequence continues at coordinate 55,632,895 of CM057379.1, forward strand.
GTCATTAAGATGGCAGTTTTCCTCAAATTGATGTAGAGTCATTGCATTCCCAGTCGAAATCCTAGCAGGCTTATAAAAAGGAAATTGACTTCAAAGTTAACATCATTAGTGATGCTGTGTGATTGGCTGATATCCACTAGTACTATGTTTATATAGGCAATATTTTCTAAAGGACTTTGAAAAGTTGGAAATATTTTTCATATTATTGACTCTTATACTGACTATGAGTAAACCATTTTTTTTCTAGAAGCAAAAGTAAAGTGCATAGCTTCTTGTTGTTCTACCTGTTGGAGCAGCTTTTCAGATGTCAGTCAGCTGATCAAGATGATTGATGTAAGCTCAAGAACAAAGGAGATGTAGTTAAAGTCCATGGAGAAGGACTAAGGTATCATCCAAAAATGAGGTTTGTAGGTGATATTTTTGTAAGAAATGAACACACTGCTTGGGGTTTTATCTGCTCAAGCATTCTGTTGAATTCCTAAATCTTGTGTTTAAGAATTTTCACAAGCTGAGAAAAATTCCATTGATAAGAATCAATAGTTACCTGCTTTTTCTCTAGAACTTCAATATGGATCATATACAATGTTTTGATTTGAGCTGGTCTGCAACCTGGTAAGCCTGCCAAGTTAACTTCAAGCTATAACTCAGATAATTGCATTAGTTGACCTATTGAATTATTTTGCATTTTCTGAGTGCTGCTGAAATTTGTATGTGGAAAATGAAGATTTGGGTCATACCCTACTTGATAGTGGATTGCTAATTTCTGAAGTAATTGATCAACAGATTCAGTTACTTCTTGTGGTTTCATGTCATTAGCAAAGGGGAGAATTTTTACATTCCCATCTACTGTGCCAGAATCCAATTTGGGCTGTTCAGGTATGGTTAAAAAAGAGGGGGTTTTGGAAACAGTTATGTAAAATACCTTTGGGGGTTAGGATATGTTCTGTGAAATGTTCATCCCTTCCTATTCTAAACATCTGCAAAAGACTGAATGTTTATATCTCCCCAAAATTCATATGTTGAATTTTGAAGAGACATATTCTCCAAGGTAATAGTATGAGGAAATGAGGCCTTTGCAAGGTGATTAGGTCATGAGGGCTCTTCCCTCATGGGGTTAGTGCTATTATAAAAGAGATCAAAGAGAAATCCCTTAGTCATGTGAAGACACAACAAAAAGACAGTCTGTGAACCAGAAGGCGGGCCCTCACTAGACACTGAGTCTGTAGGTGACTTCATCTTGGAATTCTCAGCGTCCTAGAACTGTGGGAAACAAAATATTTGTTGTTATACAAACTACCCAGTTTTTAGTATTTTTGTTATAGCAGCCTAAACAGATGAAGAGAACCTCCTACATTCTATGCATGTGACCCAGATCTAGGCAGTGAAAATACTGTTTATCCCTGGCCACAGTAAGAAGCAGAGAAGAAAAAAGACTAGGTTCTGAAGATAGACTGTGTGGTAGAGATATAACATCATAACTGCTTAAAATCTTTTGACCGTACACTCCATTTTTTGATAGTTCTCTGTATTGTGAATTTCACCTTTCTAAGATAGCATAAAAACAAAAAGCTGTATTTCATAGTCTCTCTGTAGCTAGTGTCCAGATATGTGACTGAAGTGATATCAGTTTGGTGCACCAAGGACTTACACTCAGAAGTGAGGTATGGGAGGAAACTGGCTTGTCACAGGCATCATTCTACTGTTTCTAGAGTGGATGGCAGAAGCCAATCCTTTTTTGGATCGGAGGTGGCAACAACATTTTGATTTATCTCGTTCTTGAGTGTGATACTGAGAAAATCTTAAGACGAAGCCTCAAAGCTGACTGACCCAGCTTAAAGTTCAACTCTAAGACCCAACTCAAGTTTTCTTCTATGATAATTTTCTTGATGCTGATGAGTCAATCTCATCCTTCTTTATGCCCTCATTTAACAATGATAATTATTTTCATGGTATTGATAATTTTATAGTAGTTTCTTTGGAGACTATTTCTAGAAGCTTATATATAAAAGGTATCAGCATTGAGAATATTATACAAGGCCACTCGGGCACATGACTACCAATAAACCTAATGGAGATGTCTATTATTTATTGTGTTGCACTTGTTTTTGATGTGAATCTCTCTAGGACTCAGCACAGTGATGATTCTCAAACTTCAGCTGTGGAGCTTGTTATGAAGTATATTCTTTGAGCTCTATCCACAGAGATTCTAATTTGATTGGGACCTAGGAATCTGTAGTCTAATAACTCTTCAGGTGATGTGGATGCAGATGGTCCATAGACCATACTTTTATAAGCATTGGACTACATTTGAACTCCTAATGCATCTTTCCTCCTTACTTATCTTCATTCGCCAATGTTAGTCTAGTGCCTGGCACATGGTAGGTGCTCTATAAGTATTGGCTTAATGGCTGAATTTGTTGATTGAATGATAAAAATTAAAGGAAAAAATATTGAAAACAGTGACACTACATATACCTGTCTCTCAAAAGCTAAGAATGCTTTGGAACCAAAGAAGCAAGGTAAGTAATATTTTTCCATACAGTGATTCAACAGATCCTCTAAGGGTCAAACTTTCAGGTCAGTGGTTTTCCACCAAAGCCAGGATTTATTTTCCATGCATGGTCAAACATAAATACTATATGGTGATATTTATTAGTGGAAATTGTACCCATATGTCTGACACGTTTATCACTAAGTAAGGTGATTTTTTCCAAAGCTTTGATGCTTATATTCTGGTAGGACTTACCCTCCTACTACTCCTCTAGTCCTCCCCTCTCTGACACTATTGAGTGTCAGGAGCTTAAATTTTCAGAAAAACAGCAATTGTGAAATGATATCTTTTAAGATACAAGTATGTATTGATGATGTAGAGATAACTTAATCATAGGACTCAGATGAAAGCTTGGTTATTTCTCCAACTTCTGCTCTTTATCTGCCTGAGTTTGTTTGAGTAGTTAGGCATGATAACAGAGCCAACAGCTGGTGAACATGGTTTGGCAAGAGAAGAGAAAGATCAGGAACAAGGATTATAGCTAAAAGCACTCAGAACAGCGGCTCTCACCTATTGGCCCTCACCAGAAGGTCTGGTGCAGCTCACTCCACCTATAGGGATTCTGGCTGTCATGCAATATCTTGTCCATATGACCCCTCTTACAGAAAGACTTTCTTGATTTCCCTTCATCCAAGTCCTGTAGGACCTTGCCACTTTCATAACCGCTATTTCATCATTATTTCTATGAATCCTCTCTATCTCTTCTGTGAAACTGTCAGCATTCTGAGGGCAAGATACTTGGACTGGACAGTGATTCCATAAAGATCTGAATGAGTCACTGTCAAAGGGTCCATGTTTCCCTGCTGTGAAAGAAAGAATATGCTAAAATGTCCTAAAGGCTTTTGAGAGAGTTTTGTGAGGACTGGAGGTAGGGAGGGTAAGAATCTTAAAGATAAGGAATGTAGAGAGCTTCTAGAAATTGGCAGTATATCTATATAATGGAATATTAAATGACAATGAAGAGAGAAGAATTTTTTCAAGGAATATAAGTGGGGCAATGATTCATTCGTCTTTTTAAAAAATGGCTTAGTGAGGTATATTTTACATATCATAAAGTCATCTATTTCAATTCAATGATTATTAGTAACTTTATAGAGTGGTGCAATTATCACTGTAAATCAGTTTTAGAACATTTTCATCTTCCTAACAAGATCTCTTACACCCACTTACAGTTATCGCCATTCCCACTCCCAGGCCCAGACAACTACTAATCTGTTTTCTGTTTATAAATTTGCCTTTTCTGGACACTTCGTATAAATGGAATCAATATGTGGTCTCTTATGTCTGGTTTCTTTCTCTTTGCATAATGTTTTTGAGGTTTATTTGTAATGTAGTATATGTTGGCATTTCCTTTCTTTTTATTGGCAAATAGTATTTCATTATATGGATATACCACATTTATCTGTTGAACAGTTGATTGACATTTGGGTTGCTTCCAGTTTGGGGCTTTTATGAATAATTCTGCTATGACCATTTCTATGCTAATCTTGATATAAACGTGTGTGTGTGTGTGTGTATGTGTGTGTATTCCTTGTGTAGATGTCTAAGAGTGGAGTTGCTAATCATTTGGTAATTATACATTTGGCTTCTTCATAAACTACCAAACTTTTTCAAAGTGGCTGCACCATTTTATTAGCAACATATGAGGAGGTCCCATTTCCCTACATCCTTGCCAATATTTCTTATTGTCTGCCTTATTTATTACAATTATTCTACTTGGTGTGAAATAGTAGTTTATTCTTGTTTTAATTTTCATTTCTCTAATGACTAAAAATGTTGAACATCTTTTCATGTCTTTATGAGCTCTTAGCCATTTGAATAATTTCTTGAGTGAAATATAAGGTCATCTGTCTTGCCCATTCTTTTATTGGGTCATTTGTTTTTTATTATTGAGTTGTAAGAGTTCTTAGCATAACCTGAATATAAATCCTTCATCAGATATGTGTTTTGAAAATATTTTCTCACAGTCTGTTGCTTGTCTTATTATTTTCTTAATGGTGTCTTTTGTAGTGCAAAATTTTTAATGTTTGATGAGGTCAAATTTATCAAATTTTTCTTTAATGGAATGTGTTTTTGGTATCATATCTAAAAAACATCTTTGCTTTACTTAAGGTCTCAAAGGTTTTCTCATATGTGTTTTTATCCATTTAAGTCTGTAATCCATTTGAGTTAGTTTTTGTATATGGTATGAAATGAGGGTCTCAGTTCATCATTTTGCATATGGAAATCTAGTTGTCCTCATTTGTCTTATACACTTCTCTTATACCGATTGAGTGCTCAGCTTGGAGGTAGGCATTGGTGATGCAAAAATGAATTATATAACTTCAAGTAAAGCATAGGGAGGTAAATGTTCATAACCAATGAGTGTAGAATAGAGGGACACACCAACTCAAGGTCTGGTGACTTGAAGAATGACTGACTCTAAGGTAAAACGAAGAAAATGAGTTTGGTGTTCTCAGGGACCTATACATATTAGCCTGGTCTAGTATAATGGGTTCAGCTTCTTTGATCTCTTAACACTAGTTTGTCACCATCAGTTTTAAGGTATATCCCACAGCTTATAGTTAATAAAAGGTTCAAATACAGATGTTTGCTAATGATTAGAAAAACACTTGATATGCTTAGAATGGGGGCTATAGTATATCTTAGAATTGATCACATCTTGGGTTGTACCCTGAGAACATGTTTGCCATGTGAGCATTATTAAAAAATCGCTGAAAACTCTAGTTTAGTGGATGAACAGTAGATTAGGAAACCAGAGATTTAGTCCTGGGGCTACTACTAATAGCTCTGTGTTCTTGGAACATCACTTAACTTCTGAAATCCTTAAATTTGCTGCCAGTATAAAGTGGCAGTTAATCTCAAAGGTCTTTACCTTGAGATTTGTTCATTTAGTCAATATTTAGTGAGCACTATTTTGTGCCAGGCATTGTGTGGCATTATTAAGCAAAGGTAAGACAACGATGCCAAATGATTTTATAGAGAGGGAAGTGAAACAGATTTTATAGAGAGGAAACATAAAATGTTACACATTTTATTCTAGTTCTATGATTTCCTTAGTCTAAAAATGCATATTTTTTTCTGACTGAAGAATTAATTGGGAAGGACATGGCAAGAAGGAAAATGACCCCAAGGGTCAGATCATGAAATGTGCCCTGCAGGAGAGAATTCACATGTAGATATGTGATGGAGAAGTTCCAGCCTATAAAGCTGCTACCAGCCTTTAGACAATTAGATTTCCTCACGTTGTGGTAAAAATATTTATTATTTTTTAAAGAGAAGTGAAAGGAAAAGGTACATAACACTTGGGACTATATAAAGAACTTAATAGATGTTGGTTAACTGCTTCTCTTCATTGTATTGAAAGTTAAATACATATTTCTTATATTTTGGTTTTCCTAAAGAGCAACCTATAGTATAAGACATTTTGTTAAGAAGTATGTTTTTCATGTATTTCAGGATCATGAATCTGATATAAACCAACTTCATGCTCTGTTCCCAAGACTTGTATTCAGATTCTGAGTCACATTCTCTCTAATACATTTTCTGAACTTCCTTTTATAACTATAGCACTTCAGACTTAAACCTAACTAACCTAAGAATCTTTTGTGTAAAATACAGACAATGAGCATCTCATTTTTGAAAACTTTTCAGACCGAAGGTATCTGTGCTCCTCTGGCTTGAGTTCCAGTTCTCCTCTGTTTACCTCCACACACATGTACATTTTCTCTTCTGGACAGTGAACAGTCTGGGGTGCTTATATGTGAATAGTAGAACTCTTTGCAAAGTTATGAGAAAATTAAGCTAATATTACATCCTAGTCATATAACTTTATAATCTTTATTTGGCAGTTATACCATGTAGGAAAAACAATTGTTCAAATATACTTAGAAAATGCCTTAATTACACATTGTAATTTGAAAAGGCCTTGCCTTGATCTATTAGTTAGGATGCATGGTTGCCAGTGACAGAAATCCAGTTCAAGCAAACTCAAGCAAAAAGAAAATTTATTGGCACTTTTAATTAGAAAGTCCAAGTGTGAAACTGGCGTTAGCACAGCTGAATCCAGGGACTTAACAGAATTCATGGCTATTTCACCCTCTGTCACTCAATTTAGCACTTATCTGGGCAATGTCATTCTCAGGGAAATTATGTGTGTGTGATAGTCAGAGATGGCTGCTGGTACCTCCATACTTATCCAGTCTTTGTAAGTTAAGATCAAAGGAGGAGACTCTATGGGGTTTATATACTAGATCTCATTGGGGACCCTGGTCCTGCTTTGGTTAATGCTCATCTTGTGCATCTTTTTTGAAGAGCAGAAGGAAGTATAAAAATTGACTAGCCAAAGAATTGTCCCAGCTCTTGAAACCAGGGCAGAGTAAAGCACTCTGACTGACAAATTCTCCAAATCCATATGAGGTGAAAAAAACACACAGGTCCCTAGTGAGTGCCAAGCAGACACAAACAACAGCTGTCCACTACATTTGGTAAGGTGTTATTAAACACCTTTAAGTGGCACTAGTTGTATTTGTCACCAAAATGCAAAACTGTCATTTATGATATTTCAACATTTATTTATCTTTGAAACCATCTTGAATATTCTAGGGATCTGTTTAACTCATTTTTTCTTGATTTTACTTATGGTAATACACCTTTTTCTGATGAATTCACATTGTGTCAATTCTTAATATTGATTTTCAGATTTTATCAAGTTTTTGTAAATATTCCCATTGTGACTGCTTGCATGAACTTTTTATTTCACACACACACACACAAATTACAAGTATCCTAGTTGAGAGAAATAATTTAAAATATAATTACTCTCTGGTGACTTAGATGTGTTAATGGTGTTTAGTTATCTAGAATTAAAAATTTTTTTGAATAAAATTTTTCTCAAATCTTTAATAAAGACTAGAAAAGAGCTTTTAAGTGATTGAAGTCATAAGCTTCAGTTAAACCACATTTTCAATGTTCAGATCTTGACCTTGATAAGCTTTCTGATAGGGGAAAATTCCAAAACACATATGGAGTAGAGAATTACATTCGGGCATTGTAAATAGCAAGTCCAAATACAGTAATTTTTTTTTTAATAATTATAAATTAGGACAGATTCAGCTTTTAAAATAGAGTAAGAAGGAGTGGCATACATACAGAATAAACCAACATTTAAATATAGCACATTAGAATTCTTTGCATATCAAAGATGAGTAATAAAATATAAGCTGACTTTGGCTTTAAGAGACATTCTAGTTGTTGCCTGGTCATGCCATTTACTATGCTCTTGAGCTTTATGGGGTCTCCATCATAGGATGAAAGAAGAAGTGAAGGCATTACAGAAAGGTCTTGCTGAATTGTTATCATTAATCCTCTTTGGACTATGTCCAGTATAGATATATCATATACAGAATTTCTTGTATATGATTAATTTTAGCAAGAAAATATCTTCTTTCTTCAATTAAATGGTCATAAGATTAGAAAAATTATGTGATAGAATGACTTGTTTCTAGGAAATACACACTGAAATATATACTGGTATAGGGCATGATGTGTCCAACTTATTCTTAAAGGTTCAGAACATTGGCAATAACAACATGATGTTCCATTATATAAATGTTTCATTATTTATTTAATCAGTCCTAGGAGGATAATTATATGTGGAAGCAGATAAGAAAAGTGGATAATTTCAACTCAGTTAATTGGGTTTTATTCAAGTAGCTTTATTATTTGGCTTGAAATGCTATACATTGCAAAGTTTTAGACAGTATTCCAAATTCAATATGTATGCCATTAGAGTTAATAATTGAGTTGACCATATACTTAAAATATTACCACAAAAGACTTCTGGTAAAATGTGGGAATGTAGTCATTAGTAGATGAGAAATTTCAACATGATTTTAGAAGATGGGAAGTAAAAATTAAGATGCTAGAATATGAACATCCAGTTTAAAAGGGCCCACGGAATGCCCAGCACAATGAATAAGAAAAGAACCTTCAAAAACAAGTCATAAAATTTCAGCACTCAATGATTAAAGAGAAAATATTGTAAGACCAGTTTTTATACACTACGTAATAAAATGACATAATATATCTTGGTAGAAATTTTGAAAGATGGAATAGAGCAATGCCACTTGAATTCTGAGAAAAAATGGTTTTAAAACTAGAATTCTAGACTAAGCCAAATAATCAATTGTTCATATAGAATAGACAGTTTCAGATAAGTCAAGTTAAAAAAATTACTTCCCTTGGATCTTTTCCTAGGAATCAGTTGGAAGACCTATTCCAACAAAATGAGGGTGCAACCCAAGAAAAATAGGATCCTGAGGCCCAAGAAACAGGGATCCAACAAAGGAAATTGATGAAGTGTCAGATTTGCTTCAAGTTTAGCCGCCAGTTATAGACTGAAGAAAGGGAATGGAAGATCCATAATGGAAATAGGGGGAATAAATGGAATGGATAGATTATCCGATAACACTAAACTGCTCAGAAATTAATATTGATAGGTCTGTAATAAATCTGATGGAGCATTTGGAAAAAATTTTTAGTCTCTAATATCGATAAGTTAAGGAATTACAGTATAAATATGTTATTTAGAAGCACAGAAGTTAAATAACTAGAGAAATAGCTTTGCAGATGAAAGCGATTAGTCATGGGGAAGAATGCAACAGGAATGGATGAATTTATCAGCTTATTAGTAGTTTTTAATTATATTATCAAGTATATTGGTTATATTGATTGAAAACAAAAATCAAGTGGAAATAAAAGCAGTTCAAACTAAAGGAAACCTTCTAAAGGTGTTAATAACAGGAAAACTAAGTGTGGGGTGAATAGGAACTCTTCACAATTTTTTCAATTAATCTAAAACTGTTCCAAAAAATAAAGTCTCTTAAAAAAACTGAATTGAATAAATAGGAAAGATGAAACAAGAAAAGAGTAGAGTACAATATAATGCATACTACATCATGTATTAAATATAATACAATAAAATTAACATATATCAAAATATACAGAAAATGAAATCAATTTCATTATTGATTTCCAAAACAATAAGTTGTAAAAAATAAACTATTACACTATTGTTAATAAATGTGGTTTATACATATGTGTTTTATTTTGAATTATTAAATACTACCAATTAATTTATTCTTCTTTGTGGAAACGTGATTTTTAAAATAATGAATATTTGAATATCCATGTTAGGATTAAGTGGTTGACATATTTTTTTCCATCAGTGGATTAATATAATTTTGGATTATAATTATTCAAATTTACCTCTTTACCCCATTTAAGCATCCTAAATCACTAAGAGCAGACCACACTAGAAGTAGTGAAGGACAATTTGGGGTGGGGTGGTCAAGAGCATATCTAGTTAGGCTACATCTTCAAAATGTTGCATTATCTGTTGTTAGACATTATTGATGCTCTCTTCCTTTAGGTCAGTTTGGCTAAATGCTAGTCCACTTTCATAGGAATTAAGTGATTTATCTGCTGATCTACTGGTAGAATGGGGCTTAGAAATCAAGCCCTCCGATGCCAAGGGTAGGAGTGTAGCTTAGTCCAGAGACAACAAAGATATGTGGCGTCTACTGTTGCTGTCATCATAATAAGCACTAAATTTCAAAACATAAACTCCAGGACAGTGAGATCGACCTTGAAGCAAAGCTATGGTGAACATCCATTGCTTGAATTGGGTTATCTAACAAGTTTTAAAGCAGGTTTATTTATTTCCTTATTACTTTCTTTACTTTTTAAATTCCTTTTTATATTTTAAGAACTACACATTTCAGGAAACTTCTCTCATAACTTGTTTTCTCTCTGTGGATCCAGTAAGTGAAAATGACAGCCCTGCAATAGCTGAATATCTAAGTTTTAAAAACATTTTAAAAGCCCTAATTGGCATAATAACCTGTAATTTTCTTCTTTTTTGGCATCACCAATTTTATATCTTGCACTTCCAGTTTTCCTCAATCACATAATTATCAGATATTCTTGTGGATTTTAAAAGTGGTTTTGATGTCATATTCTTCAATTAATTGACCAGTTTGCTTCCATTATGTGTAATCTCTTGTGCTTGAACTTCTGGACATAGTGAAGTTCAATAGTACCCTTTGAGGCTTTTTTCCTGATTTATCTACTTTAAAACTAGTTGCATGTCCAAGTAAAAAATCTTGGAGGTGGTACAGAGAATGTTCTTTTCATTGTATGTGCAGATTAATCTTTCCTAAGAGTAATGTTATTTCTATGTACACAATTGGATTGACTGTCTTTGGGTCTGTTGATTTTCATTGTGTGAATAATGGCTAGATAAACTTCATTCCTCTGATCATTCCTTTGACTTTTGAGTTAACTTAGTTCCAGCTCTTTTACAGGCTGTTAAACTGAATGTTTATGTTCCTTCGAAGTTCATGTGCTGGAGACCTTCCCCCATTGTGATAGCATTTGGAGGTGGGGTCTTTGGAAAATAATTAGGTTTAGATGAGGTCATAACAGTGATGACCCATGATGAAATTAATGCCCTAAAAGAAGAGGAAAAGACATGAAAGCTCTCTCACGAGCACATACTGAAGAAAGGCCATGTGAGCACACAATGAGAAGGCAGCTGTCCACAAGCCCGGAAGAGGGCCGTCACCAAGAACCTAGTCTACTAGCACCGTGATTTTGGACCTCTCTGCCTCCAGAGCTGTTAAAAATAAATGTCTACTGTTTAAGTCACAAATAAGTCTATGGTATTTTGCTATAGCAGCCTGACTGTCTAAGACACAGGCCTTCTCCATCTTCTTTAGTTTTTGGATTCAATGTAAATAGAACAGGGCAATTAAACCCTGCTCTATTAAATCTTAAGATTCTTATTTATCCTTTCATTTGGCCACACACAGCATTTTTGTCAACAATTTAGATGAGTACTGTAGTGTAAATATTTCATTTTTTCTTTCTCTGGTGTCTGTTCCCCTACAACCTGGTTATAAGGCTTTGTTTTCCTTGGAAAATCATCTTTCCCCTTTCTTACTCCTCAGTGCATATGGTTTTAAAAGGAAGCTTATCTCATGGATAAGTAGTTACTCTTACCATCTTCGTTTTGCAGATAATAAAATAAGGATTTAAAGAAACTTCGAAACTTTCTTAAGGCTATATAGATAGGCAGTGGTAGTGTTGAGCACTTAATAGGTTTGTTATGATGGTCAGTTCAATGTGTCAACTTGGCCAAGCTATAGTCCCCACTGTGAGATTCAGTCAAACGCTAGTGTAGGTGTTGATGTGAAGGCATTTTATAGATGTGATTAAAGTCCATAATCAGATGACCGAGTAAGGGAGATAATCTGCATGAGCCTGACTCAATCAGTTGAAAGGTCGTAAGAGCAAAGCTGAAGCTTCTCTGAATTCTGCTTGTGGACTGCAGTTTCAGTTTCCTGATAATTCCAGCCTGCCCTTCCTGATGGTCTGTCTTCTGGATTCACACTTGCCTAGCTACCCTGCCCCATAATCATGTAAACCAGCTCTCTGCAAGAAATCTCTTAATATAAATCTACTGGTTCTGTTTCGATGGTTGAAACCTGACTTATACATTTGGCTAAATCCAAAGCTCAAGCACTAACCAGAATGCTATACTCATTCTTTTTACAGACAATCTCTGATTTACAATAGTTAGGCTTATAGTTTTTTGACTATGATCGTGTGAAAGCAATATACAATCAGTAGAAACTGTACTTCAGTTTTTGAATTTTGATATTTTCCAAGGCTAGTGAAATGCGGCATGATATTCTTTTATTTGCTGGCAGTGGCAGCAAGCTGCGTTTCTGTCAGCCATGCAGCTACAAGTTTAAACAACTGATATGCTAAGAGATGATTTTTCCCAGTTACAGCTTAATGTAAGTGTTCTGAGCATGTTTGGGGTAGGCTAGGCTAAAGCAATGACGTTTGGTAAGTTAAGTGTATTAAAAACATTTTCCACTTATATTTTCAACTGATGATGGGTTAACAGGACATAACCTCTTCGTTAAGTTGAAGAGCATCTGTGTATGGCAAATTAGGAATTTGAATCCAAGTTCAGATCTCTGTCCTGCATATGCATCTGAATCACACATTGAACTAATCAAAAGGTATCATACTTTTAGCTTTTATATTTTGTACCCTCCAACTTGATAAGCATTTTGAAGACAAATACCAGCTTTTGCTTATTTCCTTTTTTCTATATTGTATATCATGCACACAGGACGTCAAAGTGATCTCTATCACACCTGCACATAGCCATATTCCATTTGTCTTCTTGTTTTTATACTCTCTCAAATTTGGGGGCCGTCATTATTTTTCCTTTTCTAACTTCTCTTTCATTTTTATGTTTTAATTCTTAACTTATAAACTTTTGGGAGCTTAGACCTTTAGTCAAGGTTACTGCCCCCTGTCTTAATTTTTAGAGATTGTCCTGGGTAATGTAAAATCTTAATGAGAGAAAGAGGTGCTATTCTTTCAGAGCACTAGGTGTTTTAACTGTTTTAATTTGTGCTACTGCCCTTCTAGGGCTGGATTTCTAACATATGTTGACAAGCAAAATTAAAATCTTTTAAAATTCTCTAATGAGTATAGTTAGAATGGGACGAACATGTTCCTTGCTATATATAAGCCCTAATTCCAAGGTCCAAATGTTATCAAAAAGCGGATCCTAAGGGTTGATTAAGTGACAGGTTCCAAAAGACGCTTTTCTGTTATTTTCCTTCTCTATTTGTATTTTACATCTTAAGGTCTTTTTTTTTTTTAATTTTAATTTTTTAAATTAAGTTTATTGGGGGTAACATTGGTTAATGCAATTATATAATTTTCAAGGTGTACATTATAATTTAACATCTGTATATTCTATTGTGTGTTTACCACCCAAAGTCCAGTTTCCTTCAGCTGCCATATATTTGATTAAGGTCTTTCTTAAACATTTTCTCATTTCATGTCAATTAGTCTCCCAGTAAATTTTTTTGCTATGAGAGTAAGAGGTCTTCCTCAGACTTTCTTATAACTTAGCAGGCCCATTTTTAGTTGCAATAAATTTAGCTTTTGCATTTTATGTTGACATTTCTTTCAAAGTTCTTAAAGATATGGCTGATATTACAAATGATAACAATTGGTACTTATATAATAATTGGTATTATTATCATGAGTCAATAAATTTTTGTTTTGGGGCACCAGAAAAAGATCTATATATCTGTTGCTATTGTAAAGACTAAGGAAACAAGATATAAAAAATAGTAGGCCCCTCTTAGCATTTACTTCATTCATAATCAAAATTAAGACAAGAACTTAAATTTTTTGACTTTGGTTAGAAGTTGAGAAATTAATTTTATTTGTTTAAATGGATTGTAGACTATGTGAGCTGAGCCACATAATTTGGAATGTGTCTCACTTTCTAAGATTACAAAACTTTATATTAAAGTTTATATAGGGTACATTTATTTTATATAGAGACAAAACATACATTTTGTTTGGAAAAGTCTTGAAATCAATATAAAAGCCAAGATAGCTATTTAACTTAAAGTAATTTTGCTGATGGTACTGTGTTGCATTGCTTATTTTGCCCCATGAAAAAAGTAGATATCTATGTACTTAATACCCTTGTTCATCCTTCTTTTGCAAGAAATACTTCCCTACATTGGAGTCATACAGAAGATATGTAAACATTCAACTTACTTTTGCAAATCTGTAAAATATATAGTTAAGTATATTTAACCTTCCCCAATATAGACTGTCAAGGAAAATGTGCAAAAAACTATTTTAAAATCTAAACCAATAAGGCCCACTGTAAACTATATAAAAATAATAATAATAAAGAATCAAGCCTCATTTGTTTACTTCTAAGCACAAATTACTCGATAAGGAGGTTTGCTTATTAAGGCTCCATCGTTCTGCAAAGAGCAGAGCCTAAGCTAAGCCACAGTGGAGAGGTGGCACAAATAAAAAATAAAACTGTTGTTTTAAACCACTGAGGTTTTTGGGTTATTGTAATCTCACCTACCCTTACTATTTAATCTCTATTAATTTTCTTATCTGTAAGAAAGGCACAATAGTATTATCTGCCTTAGGTTTGGTATGAGGATTGAATGACATTATCTAGTAAAAGTGCTTAGCACAGTATCTGGCACAGAATGTGTCCTCAATCAGTGTTGGCTCTTATTTTTACTATCATTTTAACTATCCAGAATCTGGGGAGGGAAAATATTATATATGTTTAAAATTCCGAATGTTTACCCCCTTTATTGAAGCCTTTTATAGAATTATTTTTCTTGCACATCTTTCTAAAATGTATCATGTCCTTTCTCCCTTAAGTAGAGTTCTTAAGGACTTAGGGTCATCACTATAGATGTCAATTATTATACTGAAATGTAATGTAGTTTGGGTCACTTTGAGATGTGTAGAGCATCTGCTGTGATGTTTTTGGGTTTTTGTTTATATTTATAGCAGTTTCTGTTCTTTGTCACTTTGCTATTCTCGGTGTACTTTCGACAAAATTTTCTTTCTAATCTCATTGATCTCCTAATATGTTACTTTCAATCTTCTGTAATTTTAGAAAATGTTAACCAGCTTTTTAGAATTATATAGAACTTAAAAGAAATTATTAGCCTGAAGTAAGTGACTACTTGGTAAGTATATGTTGCTATAAAGAATCTAATCTAATTCTCTGCTACTATTAGAAAATTTCCACTTCACTGTAGTAGATAAGATAAATAGAGTCTAAATTGGATGGTATTTGTATTTCATCACTTTTACCATTCATCAGAAATATAAGTAGATTACCATCACTAGTACACTTCCAGTATAAACAAATGAGTTCAGATGCTTGTGGAGGTTCAAGGAACTGATTTGTAAGCCCATCCAAAATGAAAGTTGGGACGGGAAGATATTGCCACTATTCCTGCCACTTTCAGAAGCCATGGTGGCAAACACCAGTAAAGGTGGGAAAAGGGAGTAGGAGAGCAGATTTCCTTAATGCACTCCTAATGTACAAGTGGAAATGGAAATTTGTCATAACTATTCCAGGTGTTGTCAGCATATTCGGGAGTATTGGACATTAAAGAAATAACATAGTTTCTGACCCTTATTATTTATCCTATACATGTAATTATGGTGAATTATAAGGCATGTAACTTCTGAGAAACATTAAAGGGCAATACTTCTGTACATATAGGGAATTTGTTTTCTCATTGGTATCTGTTTCTTCTTCCTCTGTAGCAGCCTTTGGACTTTGCTTTGGGGGTGCAAAGCAAAGGTGAGACTTTGAAGATCTACTTTCCCTCATCCAGTCTAGATCACTTAGATATTATTGTTGATGATTGGAATCTTGAGTGACAAAATGACATAAACAATTGGAATAGAATAATTGCAGCAGCAAAACCCTAAAGGGGAAAAATGTCATTAGCTTCTATTATACTGACCCCTGGAACTGTCTGATTACTGATTGTTCCTTTGGCTTCTGGGGATATCTTACACCCTTCTGGAAATTCATCCTCTACTTTAGTCAATTTGTTGATTAAAGAAAAATTCCACAATGAACTTTTGTGTTTTATGTTCCTTAGTAAGAATTAACATAAACAGACATTTAAAATGTTATTTAGTTTTAAAATATATTGAGCAAAAAATACATTTTCTTAGAATAGAATTTAATGATTTTGAATTAAGACAATTTCTATAATAGCAGGTTATCTACCGTTTTTTGAGCATTGTCATCACAATGACTCAGCGAGTAGATTACTGTTCTCTTTTGCACATGAAGAAACTAAAGCCTAGGATGGTTAATTTGGCAAAGTTGCACAGCTGGAAGTGGTAGAGCTAGAATTTACACCAGGTCCAGTTGACTGAACCACCATAGTACATTGCCTCCTGTAGACAGATACAAGAAACATCCAAACCTGTAGAGAAATGTTATGAGTTTATTTGAGCCCAAACTAATGATATGTTCTGGGGAGCAGGGTCTCAAATGCTCTGGAGAATAAAATCTGCAGTTCCTTTTATGTGTTTGAAATTAACAAGGGAACATAAGGTAGATTATATGGGAGTGGGAGAAAGCAAAATGCTATTGGATTACAGGATAGTTAAGACTGTTTTCTCTCTTGAGGGTGGTTACCTCTTAGGAAGGGTCTGAAAAGAGGCATTTCAAAGGTGTCTTAACCCAGTTACACAGAAACAACAGAAAGGGCTTGCTTAAGGCAAAGATAAACCTTTTATAAAAAGTTATATGCCTGGGACGTGACTGACTACCCACCATGATCTGCCCTGCTAGAAATTTATGATCAGATCACCCTGTGAAGTTACTTTCCATAGAACACTTTTTTTTTTTCATCTACATTCCCATATCAGAAATAACATTATTTTTCAGACTCAACTATAAGCCAATAACTGTTTGGAAATTAGGTATAGGAAATTAGGTATATATTAGGGCTCTAATTGTAGAATAGATACTACTAAAAATAAGCAGATATATTACACATCTCTAAAATTAAAATGGCTGTAAATATCAGTTCTCTAGTTCTGCACCATTACTACATTTGTTTTATATTCTGTTTTCAGAAGAGAGAGATTTAATTCAGTTACCCTAGGTGATTCTAAGCTTAGTCAGAAGTTTATATTTAAGAATTAGTCATTTAAATTTTAATTGACTGAGAATTTTTCTATTTTGTTAGGTTCTGGTTTTTCCTGTGTGTGTGTGTGTGCTTGTGTGTTTTTTCATAAACTATTGCAAATCTAAAATGTGCCTCATTGAATATAGAGCAAGGAAGCAAGTGAGATTGTTCAACTAAAACTGATTAGTAACTCTAGTATCATGGAATGAATGGAGAGAGCTTTATCAGTAGAATTGTGTGGTTCTGAAATTCCTAAACATTTTAGGATAGAAAATTAGCTGACATGACAGAACTTTTCCACACAAAAGAATAATAAAAAAAATTATAGATGCCTCCCCAGTATTTAGGGTTCTAAAAGCATGCTACAAAAAACCAGCTTTGTGCCTAAAGAGCTCCATTGTTCAGTTGTTTCAAGTAATATTATTTACAAGATCATTATTGATTAGCATTTTCTATTTTTACAACAATTCAGTTAGTTTTTGAAGTTTGTGCAAAACTTTCTAGGATATGGTTTTCCTCATTTAAAAGAATTGCTGATTTTTAATTCACTTGAATGTACTAATTAAATATATTAAACACATCTGTGCCTAAACAGTATTGAAATGAAATACCTAGATACGAAAATACATGTCATATTGTCAAGGATTATAGGTTTATATAACAATACAATTTCTACCATAAATATTTGCCAAAAAATTGAGGTGGAATTGTGAGACCTTGCCTGTGGAGCAAATACAATTACATATTTAAAATGAAGCAAAATAAAGGTATAGAAAAGGCATATAGTGCAGTGGTCCTTCATGTTCTGGTTTTCTCCAGGCATCTTCCCAAGTATTAAACATAGTTCTTAGAACCATAGTTCTCCAACATGAACAGCCTTGTCTATTCATAATTCCTCTTAATTCATAATTTGTAAACCCATGAGGAAGGAGCAGGAATGGAATAAGACTCCATTAGTCAGGGTTATGCAGAGAAATAGAACCAATATGTATAATATATATATAAAGAGATTTGTTTTCAAGAATTGACTTGTGAGATTATAGGGACCGACAAGTCTAAAATCTGTTGGGAAGGCAGGCTGGCTGGCTGGAAACTCAGTCAGAAGTTGATGTTTCAGCCATAAGGCAGAATTCCTTCTCTAGGAAACCTCAGTTTTTGCTCTTAAGGCCTTCAACTTTGTTAAGGGTAATCTCCTTTACTTAAAGTAAACTAATTGTAGATATTAACCACATCTACAGAAATACTTTCACAGCAACACCTAGATTAGTGTTTTATTAAATAAGTGGATACTATATATAGCATAGCCAGGTTGACACACAGGCTATCATCACCTAGTCTCTATGTGACAGCCATGCTGATGGAGAGGTCTCTGGATGTTTCTCAGACATAGCTCAACCTACTTAAGAGTGGCTGGGGAAGGGAGGTGGAATAACAGGTGTCACTTCTTTCCCTTTCTTCCCTGCAGACATCATCCACACTACTTTCCCAGTGATTGTGCAGCCATGGTGGTGAGCTGAGAGGAGTCTGTGCCCTAGATAAACTGGGCAATGATGGTTTAATCATTTCTGGGAAACTTGGGTATAAGACGTCAAAATCTAAATGATTTTATGATGGCTCTTGACAAATAGTTCTTGTGGGGTCAGGGTGAAGGCATCATTTTTTTTAGTGAAAATGGTACCCTTGGTTTCACTTTGCTGGTGATAGTTTTAATGATAAGGTTTTACTTCGCAATGCTATTTATGGAAGTTATTTGGGCCTCCCTCTCACCTTGGCACCTTGAATATTATAATATTCAAGAGTAAGTTAATCCTATCAGGCTAATAGCTAGGCCCAAGACTAGTGGGGGGATTTGAGGTATCCAAATCTCTTGCTTTCAGAATCTCTGAAAATTTTCTTATTTTTTGTTCATGCTAAAAACCTGTGAACTGGGTCATAGAGAACAGGGACAGTAATGGAAAGACTGGATCCTGGATAAGCATAAGATTATTCACTATTTAAATGTCTTGAAGGTATAATCCAAAATATGGGTCATGGAAATTTTTAAGGACATAGTGATGTTATGAGAAAATCTTACAGTCCTATTTTGTGTAACAGGCCAGTTAAATAATGAAGGATAGGAATAAAAAATAATGAAGGATAGGAATAAAAAAAATGAGACTTATGCAACATCATAAAGAGATGGAATTGTATTTCCAACTTTACCTTTAGAAACATGGATATTTAATAAGATCTTGTAGAAATTACTTTCCTGCCTCCCCCTAATAACATCTGACCAATAAGAAAATGAAACATATATTCCACTAATGAAATAGTTACAAAATAAACCCAAAGTTTTCTTTATTTCAAAGCAATTTTAGTCAAGAAATGAAATAGCTAACAGAAGCCAGAGTTATTATCATTCAATTCAGGCAGATCATTTACTAATACCATAATCCCCAAAGTTGATACTAATGGAAAATACTACAGAAAGATTGTCCAGTATTGCTGCAAGTGACATTTTGGCAGGCTCCACCTATAGAATACCATCAAAGTTTATTTTATTATTTTAAAAGACAAGATTTCACTTTACTCACATTGTGCCAGTACCAGCACTTAGTAAATTCAGTCATTTTTTAATTTTAAAACTTTTGTGTATTTCCTTTCTAAAAGAGTTAACCAAATGGCATTACCATTAAAAATAACCTAAAAACTAATAATCCAAGGAGGGTGGGGAGCATACTTACAGGATGCTTTTGTAAAGGCAAAAGTTAAAATATTTCTGCACCTGAAAGTGATTGAAACATTTAAATAATCTTTCACAGTTGAAGCCAAGTGGGAAGCAATGTAGCAGCACTATTTGGAACTCATAGGAATAAGGCTCCTCTTAGACACAAAGAAAAGTTCTTTGTTTGCTCCAGAGAGAACTTTGACAAAATCTCAGCAGAAATACTGTTTTATATCATACTACTGAGGTATGTCTTTTACAGCTAGAAGTAAGATAGTAGACAGTTATTAGGACCTTTACTTCTATTGTATTACCTGACAAAAACAGATGAATATGGCTCTCTAACTTATTACCTTGATAAAAACAAGTTAATGCTATTTTGTGTGAAGTAAAGACCTCAAAGCAATTTTGGCCTTTTTTGTATGAGTAGAAAAAAATTTATACATTTTCCTTCTCTTTTTCCACAGAATCAGTATACAACACTCATTTTCTCAGAACTTGATGGTACACTTTTCTTGCCAGCATAATCTCATTGAGTCCAAGGGGAGGTCAGGCCTTCTGGCATGGTTCAATGCCATATTCCGGGTCATGTTTTTACTAATTTCTATCTTACCACATAACGATTCTTTTCTGTGCCCAAGTCTCAGTAAAGTTTCTGAATGAGCCAATAAAGTAGTGTTTGATCATTCAGGTTTGAGTGAAAATAGTCTGATGCTTTTTCTCTTTTCTCCCAATAGAATGAGTTTAATAAAATACTTCTCTATCCTGGGGGAACTTTAGGTAGTTTGAGACAAAGCTAACCAGAGCCCCAACCCACATGAATGCTCAGTAACTCTTGAGAATGAAGTATCCTATTTGCCTGTTTCCAACGTGACTTGCCATTTTCTATTAATTTTTCCATTTCCCATTAATTATGCCATTGCTTAAAGTAAATGAAGACTCAAATAAGAAAAAAAAATCTATCTACTAAAAAATTTTCACTGCTGATTCAACTTAACAACAGGTATTTTGTGGGTTCCAAATAGTGCTGGGCTGGCGGAGACAGTTGTTTTGATGTGCACCGAGGCAGTAGACATCCAAATGGGGGAGAGGGAAATGTAGAAAAGATGAGTTCAGTACCATGTTTAGATCTGGAAAAAAGAGTTGCTGGGCCCTGTAGATCAGAGAACCTTCAGATCACAAATAAATACAACCCGTAAATAAAAAATTATTTACAAACCATAGGCACTTGTCACTAAATATTTATGCTTGTGACTAACACTCAACATACAGGGAAATTCTTTTCCGCATCTTTTAACCTGCTTCCTAGAAATAGAAAGCAATTGTATTTGAATAGTATGACATATTATGGGCTATACTACTTCCATCGTGAAACAAAGAGAATGCTTCAGAATCCAGGGGGGATTTGAACAGCAGAAGCACTTAAATAAGAAAAAAGATAGATTAATTAACTTGTCAAATCCTTCTTATACTATGAATGCAATAGGTACTTAAAATTTTACATAATGAAATTTTGCTTCCCACTAGTGCTGAGCATCCATTTTCTTGCTTTTCTCCATATAAACCAATTTATGGTTCTGGAATTACTCCAGATATGTTCAGTATTTGCAGTTATTGCAGATGATGGCTGAGGAATATTTTGCAATATTAAATAATTCATACTGCTCTTAAATTTGTAGGCATCTGTGTCTAGATGTAATATACTTAAAGTGTGATTCCAGTTCTTAACACTGACAACTCAAAATGCAAATACTTTTATTTTTATAAAAATGTTTAATAAGAGTAATTAAATTTTAAAACAATAAAATTAAAATGTCAGCATTATTTAATTTTGCTTTGTAATTTGATACTCACTATAGTTTATATTTTGTCTTTTTAAATAATTTTGTATATTTTGGAAGAAAAATAAAAACACATGGAAAGTTTTTCTTTTTCTGCATTTACAATTTACATTTTTTATTTAAAAATATTCAAATTTTATACCCTTTATACAGCTCAATTTTGCTTTTTAATCTTTTAGATCACAGACAACAAGGGCTGGTGAAGAATAGAGAATTGTGATAGAAACAAATCAAAAGTAGAGATTCTAGAGAAGGAGAAAAGCTGACAAGAAAAAAAATAGAAAATTTTCAGAGTTCTCCTTAAATTAAAAAGAAAAGTATGGGAACCATGAAAGTGAGCAGACTGCTGTTCAGCATGATCTAACAGAGTTGATAAATAAGACATTACAAGTTCTTATTTAATGAGCTTTGACTACTGATCATAACAATACAAATTAATAACATTAGTCCTGTTAAATCCACAGCTTAAATGGTCAGGTAAAAAAAAAATCTTGCAACTTTATATTCTTTATTAAATGAAGATTTGATTGCTAATTAAAACAATGAGAATGGGAATCAATTTTATATCACTTTCATAAACCAGAAACAACAAAATCTACTTTGGCCTTCCCATTACAAGAAGTAGAAATGAATGGTCTTGAAATCAGCATATATAGGAAGAAATCCTTCAGAGCATTTGGCTGGATGATGATCTTAAGATATTCTAAAAAATCACAATACGATAGCAACCTACATGATGAAATTAAAATATTTAATAATATTTTTGTGATAATTTATTATATGCAAACCTACTAGTTTTTGATCATGATATGTGAAATGAGTGTTCACTTCTGAACTGAGTACTGCTTTAAAAAGTGTTATTTACAATTCCTTTTGCCACTACCTCAGCAGAGCTATAGCTCTCCAAATGGAATTAATAAAAATTATGTAATAATTGTGACCCTTTTGTTGTCTAATTGGGTATTTTCTGTCAGTAGAACTCAAATTATGTAAAAGTCTTGATTTAAAAACAATGAGTAGTTTTGATTAACCAAAAGTAGGAAAAATATAAGATATATGATATTTTATGAATTATGGCTATTTTTTTATTACACATCCAAATATCATTTAGGAAGGTACATTAATAATTAAATTCAGTAGTCTTTGTTATTTTGCTGACCTTTAGTCATATGAAACTCATAGCGTTGCACACATTTAAAAAATTTTGTTGTTATGAAGTTATTTTCCAAGATAGGAAGAGATTTTAGCAAACAGTTTTGGTAGCCTGATTTGTATTTAAATACGGGCATGCGTTTGTATTCTTGCCCCAGTCCTGCAAGTGTTAGGGAGTAGACCTGAGTGAATTGCTTCTTTCACGTGCATGAGATTTACTAAATAGAGGGCAATGGGCCTGCCTTTTGGATGGTAGCCTAGAAGCCCATGCTTGTTCAGCCTAATTTAGGTTAATGATTGGCAGGATTAGGTTGTGGACAGCTTGGAGTTATACCACATAAAGATAGACAAGCAACACTATTTGTGATCCTTTGAAAGATTTATGGCAGGATGGAAAGAACTTAAGAATACCAGATGCCTGGGGATAAGGGTAAGGAGGAGGTTGCTTTTAAGTGGTATTCTTTACCACTTCTTCCCTTCACACCCTCTACCCCATTCTGGGACTTGCCACATTAAAGACAAGTACCCAAGAGCTAGATGATATTACCTGGAAGATAATCTAGATGTAATGTATTTAAAGTGTGATATTATCTATATGATATTAGGCTTAGCACTAATGCTTAAAAGAAACACATTTGCACTTAATCTTTCCTGTCCGAATTTCCTAATTTGTGTTAGCATGTTAACCTGTTATATACCACTTTGCTCTGTTGGGTAGTAGGTAAAAATAATTATAAAATACTTGGCAAAAATAAAGCCCAAATAATAATAAAGTGTGCTGTGATAATATTTGCTTTATTATAATACATTAAGGAGTCATTTATCATGTTGTTATATTGTTGTTATTTTCACTTGTTAATTACTTTCTTGGAAATATTTTTAAATGGATAATCAAAAATTATCACAGATTTAAATGAAACTTTTTCAGACTTAATTATAGGATTCTTAGAGCATGACCAAAAAAATTTTTTTAATTAAAAAAATAAGAAAAATAAAAATATCTACTTTGGACAGAGGAAAATTCAGTTCCATTTATTTTCTCTCTTGAGGTTGTCTGGTGGTAATTAACAGATGGTCCTTGTTTTCTATTTGATGAACCAATGAGCAAACATGTGCTTCACCTTTAGCCTGCATAAGTAGTTTGTCATCTGAGGCTATATGTTGGAGTATGGCATAGCACTGAGCTGGATTTACAAAAACACTTCTATCCATTGGTAGGTTATTTCATTTTTCAATCATACTAGTTCAAACATCGAATTTGTATAGACACTTTCTCTCACTTTTTAGTTGAAGTAAACGTGCATCTTTTGAGGCAAAGTCTTGCTCTTTTTTTCCTTCTCTCAAGTGATTATGGTCTATATACAATGGAGGCAAGTATCTACTGTGTTTTGTTTTTTCTATCTATATAATAGAAACCGATACTAGTTATATATTGTTGCATAACAGATTACTGCAACAGTTAGTGGCTTAAAACAACAAACATGTATTATTTCACAGTTTCTGTAAGGAATTTGGAAGCAGATTAACTGGGAGGCTCTGGCTCAGTTTTTCAAGAAGCTGCAATTAGGATATAAGCTGGGACCTCAATCACCTGAAAGCTTGACTGGCACTGAAAGAACTGCTTCCAAAATGGCTTATTCCCATGATTGTTGGCAATTTCCTACTATGTGGTCCTTCCTTGAAGGCTGTTTAAATAAGTCTGTTTGAGTTTATCCTAACCACATGGTAGCTAGATTCTCCCAGAGTGAGTGACCTAGCCTTTGAAGTCACATATCATTATGTCTGCTGTATTTTATTAGTTATGCAGACCAATCCTGCTACAATGTGGGAGGAGGAATATTAGAGCATTATAGCTCCCATGGGATCACTGGGGACTAGCTTTGAAAGTGGCTATCACAAATAGGTTTGTGTTTGGAGCACTCAACAACTAGGGTTAAGCCAAAATGCATCCAGGTGAAGCTGAGTCAACTGAGTTCTTCTTGAGTATTTCTTAGTATTTGATATATGTATTGGCCACCATTTGAGGCAATCGAAAAAAAAAAAAAAAAGTTGAACTTGGGAGCCAGAAATGTCAGTTCAAATTCTAGCTCCTGACACCAACTTTGGAAGAGGTTTGATCAAATCTGGCTATCTCAGTTTGTTTTTCTTTACAATGGAGGTATCAATACACATTTGTCTATGCTTAGATTATAGGCAAGATAAAAGTCTTAGTTCTAAGTATAGCCCAGGCATACAAGAGCTAAACGAATGCCAGTTTCCTTTCTCCTTTTCCACACGGTATTATTCTAAAGCAGAATTTCCCAAACACTGTGCTATGGAATACCACTTTTCATCTTGTCATTCCTCCAAAACGCCTGGGTCTGTTGCCACTGGCTGACAGTGACCTCCACCAGTGTACCAAGCAAGTATTAACATTATATATGTTTATCCTTGTGAAAAACTTTGGGAAGCACTTCTCTAAAAGAACATTTATTTAAAATAGACATTCAAAAAGACATCTAAACAGGTACTCGGGATCTAACTATAATTACCGGTCCCTAAAAGTCTATTTCAACACAGGCATAAGAATGTATTTGGTAACATCTTAGAAGAGTCTCCCAAACTTTCCATATTCTAAAAGCAGAGATTCAGACTTAGACGGGAATTTCCAAGCGATGAGGCTGAGAATCTAATATTCTAACAAGAAAGACTAAAATTCTTGAGATTGGGCAAATCTAGGAAACACTACATTTGATGAATTTACCTCTGAAAAGTGTAATGTGGGAAGTTGGGGTGGAGGCTATTGGGCACCTGGAGAAAAGGGAAGGATGTCTTGAGATTCTTTTACTTAGAAATTCTGGTATTGTCACTGATTTTGCATTCTGAGGTCCCTGTGGGGTGGTTGTGTGTGTGTGCATGTGCATAAAGTGGAAAGTGGGGCAGTTAACAATCTGTAGGTGTTGTACTTGCAATTCATTCAGTGTAACTAGTATGTAGGATGTACTCACTATGTTTAAGATGTCTTACTGTGTAGTGGCCTCCCCATCCCTGTTCAGCTACTTTGGTGTGATGACCTAGGTAAAATATGTCTCTTTTCCTACCCTGCCTTTGGTATTATTACTTGAGCTGTAACTGAAATGCCTATGGCTGGGCATGAAATGCTGTGATGAAACCAACTAGTTTAGAGAATAAGATCTCCAAGTGTAATTTCAGTGGGAAAAAAAAAGGAAGCTAGAAAGCAGTGTGTGTAATAATCTACCTTTGTAAAAGGGGGAGGGGGGGAGGACGATTATTCGTATTTTCTTAAATTTGCCTAAAGAGACTCTAGAAGAATACAAAAGAAACTAATAAAAGATTTTACCTTGAGAGAAGTTGGAGCAGATGGGTAGATAAGGCAGAGGTGGGAGTGAGAGTTTTCACTATATATCATTTTTTAAAAAATTTGAACCAAATGAACTTACCTTTTTAACAAAACAAAATATAACAACGTGCCAGCCAAACCAGATAAGACAGTGGACTGAATTTGTACTCTGAACTGCCATTTGAGACCTTTGTATCACACAAAGCCCTAAACTTAAAGTTGTTGAAGTCTGAATCATTCATTCATTCAGTAAACACTGAATACCTTCTAAGGTCCAGTCTTCACGTTTAGGGTATTATCTCTGGCCTTAAGGAAACTTCGATCTCTAGATTATAGTGGCCCTTCTTGGAGCCCATAAAAATATTTTGATCTTAACTGTTTTGAGTAAACCCTTTTTAGCTTTGTTTATTCTATTAACTTATTAGGCAAATTCTTTGTTCATTATCGAAAGATAAAGTTAAACCAAAGCCAAGTGAAATTATTTCAAATTCTAGATGAAATTAATATGTTAATAAAGCTTAAATATATTTGCAAATAAAGTCTGAGAGCAAACTGTTCTCAATGAGAAAAAGTAAATATGAATAAAGAGAGGACAACCAGAAATCAAATAGAAATCCAACCTATCTTCCCTTGTAGAAAAAAAAAAGATGCAACACGGCTTCCTTGAATCTGGTAATTTAATCTTAACATTAATAATCTTATCTCTTCTAGAAATATATTTTGGATCCTTTCCCTGGCTCACCCTCTCCACCACAATTAACTCCCAGAATTGTACAGTTCTTGTAGAAAAGCAGCTAGTTCTGCCTTCTGGTAGAATGGAGACCTATGTTCTCAAAGCCCCTGTAAAGGTGCCAGTAGAAGTTTACCTTGGCTCACATGTAGAGTTATATTTTCCACCATGACACTGGGTTTCTGGATTCTTATGAATTCTGTTGCCTAAAAATCCTGTTCAGAAGTTTACTTTGAGTAACTGTCAGACAGGCAGCAGAGTTACTCAAACTACTATTACTCTTTTCGAACTGACATGAATACATCTAGAAAGCCTAACTATTTATATGGAGCAATGTTTCTGAGCAGAATGTTACCTTAAGAGCCTCAGAGATTAAATAACTATTTGAGAAGAAAAAGATTCAATAACATTTTATCATATATGTCTGGATAAATGATTTTTTCTGGGTGACAAAACAAGAAGGTCATCATTACATGCTGTTTAATAAAACTGTTCTAATTTGAGAGTTAATAGCACATTTAGTAGATTTTTGCATCTGTTTCAGTTGTCTTTTGCTATATCTCAGGCCACCCCCAAATTTAGTGGCTTAAAACAGTAATTTGTTTCTATCATTCATGGTTCTGTAGGTTGACAGGGCTCAACTGAACTTGGAGTTCTTGCTTAGAGTCTCGCATATGGTTGCAGTCAGATGGCGGCTGAGGTTAGAATAATCTGATGCCTCGACTGGATTGACATCTAAAATGGTTTTTTGACTCACATTTTTGGCTCTACAGCTAAAATGGCTGGAAGAGCTAGACGCTGGTATCTGTCTCTTTCCACATGACCTGTCCACAGGGCTAGTTTGGGATTCCTCACAGTACTGCAGTCTGCAAATGGTTAGAGTTCTTACATGGGGCTGTTTCCCCAGAATAATGGTTCAAGAAACCCTGGCAGAAGCTGTAAGACTTTTAAGAAGTCATACCACATCATTCTTGTTTCACTCTATTGGTCAAAAAGCTGGTCATGCACAAGATCCAACTGATGGGGCTCCCAATGGCCAAAGCAGAAACAATTTGAGCAATAAAATAAATAAAATAGTATTGGATTATAACTCAAAGTATAATATAGAGATCTATTGTGTACCTTCCACAAGCACGTAACCCCTGAGAAAAACCTATGAGATAAACATCAAACAAATTCCAATAGAAGAACATCCTACAAAATATTTGATCAATATTCCTCAAAATTTTCAAGGTCATCAAAAACAAGGAAAATCTGAGAAATTGTCATAGCCAAGAGGAGCCTAAGGAATCAATGACAAGTAAACATAATGTGATGTCCTGGAGCAGAAAAAGACATTAGGCAGAAACTAAGAAAATCTGAATAAACTGCTATGGACTTTAGTTAATAATAATGTATTAATATGTGTTCACTACTATAACAAATATACCACATAAATATAGAATGTTAATATAATAGGAGAAATTAGGTAAGGGGAATATGAGAGCTGTCTGTACTATGGCCTAATATTTTTTCTATAAATCTAAAACTATTCTTAAAAATAAGGCCTATTAAAAATAAAGCTAATCATAGCGTTCACATTTGCAGAGAGGGAACTATAAAAAGCATAAATAGCAGGAGGTATAGTTCATTGGGAGACCATCTACAGTAGCATGCATTCCACTGATTTTCTTCCAAGGACCCATCTCTATCCCTATTCCCACTTCATATGGTTGGATTTTCACCCATTGGTTCCAGAGGTAGAGCCAGTGACTCTGGCCTTAGATAATCAGTAGGTTTCAGTCTCTCACCAGAATTGGAGACTTATCTCATTTGCCACAGGATAGTTTTAGGAGTGGGAAGTGGCTTAAGCCAGGGTAATCAGAGTAATTCTAGGACTGTAGAAAAGTCCCTCTGGCCTTGAACTTGAGTATATGTGGGGTGGGAGCTGCTGCTTCTTGTAGTCAGGAGGGAAGAACTTAGAGGTATCAGGAATCACCAACCAGAGTCTGAGAAAGAAGCCAATGAAATGGAGTAAGTATGGGGGATGTGGATAGAACCAAAAGATGGTAAAAACAAGCTGTAGGACATTATGGAACCCAGAATCTCTCTCTACTTAGAGGAGCTGCTCTGCCTCTGGAGACTTCTCAACTACATAAGCTAAGTTTATTTTTGGCTTAAGTCAGTTTGATTTGGGTTTTTTTTGGGGGCCATTGCAATGGAAAGAGTTCCCAAATAATAAAACAAAGCAATGAATTGTCTTCTAGTTTCTTTCTGTTAAATATGATCAGAATATTAATTGAGTTTAAGATTGCTGGTTTTTTGAGGCTGCTCTTTTTATTCCAAATAGTTCATTATTTATCTGAAGATAAACTTGCAAAAAGTAAATTGGTTATATGCTTAAAACACATGGAACAGTTGTATAGCACATAGGAATTGCCCAATAAACATTAGATATTACTTATTACTTCAGCTTATTTTAATGAGCTAAACCTTTGTTATGGTACCTACTGTCTGGCCTTAAAATATGTATGTAGTTATTATAGTAAAAAATTAGAGGGTTCGTATGACAGTGGCTAAGAGCGTGCGTTTTATAACCTGATGGGTGTGGGTTCAAGTTCCAGCTATACTCCTCACTTAATGTGTTACCTGCAAGTTACTTAACCTCTCTGAGCCTCATTTAATCCTCTTAAAAGTTAAAATAAAAGTACCTCATAGAAGTAAAATTAAATAATGCTTATACAGGCAGTTTCAGTGTCTAACACAAAATAGTTGTTTCATCATGTGTAATTATTTTATACTGCAGGAAGGTAAAATATTTACATTTGATTAGCCTATAAAAGACTGGTCAAATAAATCAAGAATCCATGTGAGTAATAGTGGGTCTTATGTCAATATATGTATCACCTATCCAAAACTTAAAATTAATAAAAGTCACTCTAAAAATTTATGAAATATGTTTATTATAAAAGACATGACTGCTAGTATATTTGAAAAATTTGGGCTATCATACCTTTTCTAAGATAGAAAATTAAAACACTAGCTTAAGATATATTTTGATATTTTTCATCTAGCAGGTCATATTTTTTTCAAAATCACTGTGTTCTAGAATTATAAGTGAACAAGTTGCACAATGCTGAGCAGTAAGTTGAAAGAGATTCCTATTTAATAGATAATCAGCATCATAAAATTAACCTCAAAGTCAACAAAGGGCATTAAATTGGTATTTAAAACAAAGTAAAGGGACTGAGAACTAATGTTATATGAACCCATTTTAAATGTTTTATTTATTATAATGAGACCTTTTTGGTTGCAAGTAAGAAAATTCAACTAAAGTAATTTTCTCATCAAACAAATCTGGAGGTAGGATTACTTGTAGCTTAGTGTTGTCAAAATGGACCCAGAGTTTTTCCACCTGTAATCTGGCTCCCTCCCTGGTCACAAGTGGTGCAACAGGTCCAGCTACCACAATCACACCAGTATTCTGAGGTAAGAAAAGTGGACCTCTTCCTTGTGTTTCTGTAGAAGAACTAAGAAATCTTTACAGAAGCAACCTCTCCACTGTCTCAACCTGCTGACTTCTCTTCAAATCTCATTGGCCAGGACAGAGTCATAAGGGAAACAAATGTGCCATGATTGGTTTAGATAATCTAAGTGTCACCTCTGAGGCCTGGGGCTGGAGCACATGGCCATGTGGATTAACACAGGTAATTTTCAGGACAGAGACGAGGGGAATGGGCACTGGGCAGGCAAACACAAGCCCTGCTACACACTGACAAGCACCATTCCAAAAAGTCAGAAAAAGAAATCAATTGAAAGCCTATTATCAGATACTATGCAGTAGTTAGATGGTATACGTGTATAGCGACAGATGTTTACCTTAAAAGCATAGTATTCAGTGAAAACAATGGGAAAGAGGACAAAATTTGCTGTCTAATATTTGTGTTGCTTATAAACACATGAACACTGGAACTTTCACATACTGCTACTAGGGGTGTAAAATCACTAGGGAAAACTGTTAGACAGGTTCTACTAAAGCTAAACAAACCATGCCCTACTTCTTAGTAAACTTATCTACAGCAGAGAAAAACCACAATTTAGAAATAAACTGACAGGAGGATTATTATTTTAAATAGGATGATTAAGTAAGGTTCCCTTCTTTCTCTTTTTTGAAAAAACATTATTTGAACAGAAACATGAAGGAAGTGAGTGAGTCATGTAGTTCTCTGAGCAATACTCGGTTTAGGTAGAAGAAACAAACGGAGAGTACAAAGGCCCTTAGGTGTGCTTAGTAAGTTCAAGAAATAGCTAGGATGCCAAAATGGCTAAAATATAATGAAATGAGGGAGGGTGGGAGGAGATGAAGTCAGAGAGATAACAGGCACCGGCTCACACATGGCCTTGTAGTCTTTATTATAAAGATGTATATATACCCAAGGCATCTCAGAGTGAGTGCTTACCACTGTGGAGGGAAACGGTGAGGGGTGGGGGAATAAAAGAAATAGACACGAGGGAGAGACTTAGCACCAACCTATGAGGCCAGAGTGTCATAAGTATTATTAGCTCAATTCTATACCTGAATCGTGGGGTAGAAATGGGGACAACTCTGGCATAGTCTTTCACCAAAGAGGACTCCATTCTCTATCTCCACACCACCAGTAATTATCCACAAAATAAAATGGTTGTATCAAATCTCTACTTCAGAGAAGAAAGATAGGGCCTATGTGTGTTATGACTTCTCTGTTCCTGATGATTCATTCCAATGCAGGCGGCAGTATCTACAATGGGTGGCACTGCCTCTTGCCTGTAGTGTGGTAAGAGACCTTTTTTCCTTTTGACAAAGCATCTTACCAACAGAGAAATAAGGATGATTTTGAACTATGTGGGAGGGAATTTGCCAGCATAGGTGAAAAAATTAGCCAGCAACCAAAAAAGCGAGATCACCTTCAGAATGAGAGGAAAGCTGACACTAATTGGTATAAAAATAGATAAAAGTGTGTATTGGGGAGGTGTGAGATGTTGAGATTCACACTGATGATCTCAATAGTTTTTGTGAAGAGGTCTGTGGAGAGAATGGCCCTGGCCAGAGTATGAGGGTTGTTAAGTTGTTTGGGGGACCTTGAGAAGTTGCTCACAGTTGTTGAATAATGCTCCAGTCCCTGTTGGAGTTGAAGGTAGTTCGCTGGCTGGGTGTCCTCCATCAGCATTTCCCATTGTAGCCACAGGACTGAGGAAGGGGCTGACAGAAACCAAGAGACTGGGGAGGATGCAAGGGCAGGAGCTGAGTGTGTGGAGGTGCTGACTGGGCGTGGGGGAGGTTCAAAGGGTGCTCCTGCCTCCTGGGGATTTAGGCCTTGGTGGATAACAGGACTGGTGAGTGTGTGTTTAGAAATTTGAGGCCATAGTTTTAGCAAAGTGGCCTCTCTTCCTCCTTTCTCGAACACCTGTAATTTAAAGAGAAAGGCACAGAGTGGGGACACATGGTTAACTATAAGGCTATTTTTAGTTAGATGGTCTTTAGTTGGTGGTCCTTATTGTTTTCTCTTTCCTGGGTGGAGGCAGTACTTTTTAAAAAAACCTAATTAGAAAGAAATTATTTATGTAATTCAAAGTCTTTGGACAATGAGAACTGAGCAAAGATCTTAAAATACTTGTGAGACAAAAGCAATATTTACTGAGGAAATGTAAACAATTGGGCCCTATTCCAAGTTAAGTTAAAAATTATTATAGACAATGCACAGGTTATTCTTTCTTTACCTGAATTCTCCTAAATCGTTCATTACTTACCTTAGTGAGGGGAAATAAAATGAGCTATAAGTAGCTATTGTTACTGGATTTTTCATTCAGGCTAGTGTGTGTGTGTCTGCGTGTGTGTGCGCATGCATGACATCAAGGAGTCTCTGCATTTTGTGGCATTAGATGTCAAGTATGAGTGCTAAAGAAGTATATCTGTGGGAGTTAATATCAGCAGCTAAAATTCTACTTGCAGTTAATTTTGTCTAATGACGGAAATAAAGTATGGAAACCAAACTGTTCAGGAATTTGTCTTTCAAACAAAAATATCTTTAAAATTATGGCAGCATGTGGGCAAAGTAGGTAGCCAGTCTGGGGTTGGAGGTGACAGGGTAGCTCTGGAAGGGGCTAGTTATGACAATAAATGTTTGCTACCAAGTGCTGCCTTTCAAAGGAGTACTTGCTCCTTTTATGGGTTCCTTAACTAGAGTGCCTTGAACTA
This sequence comes from Cynopterus sphinx, assembly GCA_030015415.1. Lineage (NCBI taxonomy): Eukaryota > Metazoa > Chordata > Mammalia > Chiroptera > Pteropodidae > Cynopterus > Cynopterus sphinx. Next base: position 55,666,021 of record CM057379.1, read on the forward strand.
GTCTCCTTGTGGAGAGAAAAATTAAGCCTTTTAGGGGAGCACATCAACAATGCTTATAGGTGGAGGGGTTAGTGTATGGCAGCCAGATTTCCTGACAGAAGTTGACCTGGTGCTATAAAAATGTCAGGAAAAATATTCTTGGTACCACTGTTCTTAATAGTGTCAAAATGGAAACACAAAAATGCCAACTATAGGGGAATAGATAAATACATTATGATTAATTCTCATAATGGAATGTTTACTTGCAACGAGTGATAGTGCAGTTTCACACAACACCTGGATGAATCTGTTGTAAAATATTAAAATGAACAAAGAAAATCTTAGAAAACTATGTGTAGTACAATACCATTTTTGTAACATTCAAAAACAAGCAAAGGAATGATAAACACAAAGTTCAGGATAGTGGTTATCCCCGAGGTGGTGGGGATGGAGGGCACACAGAGGATGGCATAGAGAGAACATATAAATAGATATGTTATTATTAATACCATTGTTTGGGTTAGATGATGTATTTATGGATGTTTATGTGTTGTTTAATATAAAATGAATGAAGAAAGCCGTAAATGGATTGATGGGCATAGTGCATTAGAAACCAAAGAACTATGCATTTCAAGCAATATGGCATTGAGGACAGCAAATATAACTATAACATGGGCCCTGTTGTCAAGCCCACCCCTTCTCACCCGCAGAACAAGACTGAGAGACTGTTTCTGCAGGGGTTTACCTTCTAGTACTGAAGATAGGCTGCAAACAAGCAAAGAATTTCAGAAAGTCGTGAGTGTCATGAATAAAAAACAAACAATAATATCTATTTGAGTAGGTATGTTAGGTATGTGTCAAGGATAGGTGCCCAGAAATAAATAAGTTAGATAGAAGAATAGGTACATTTAAAATTTTGATAGATACTGGCAATTACTTCCCAAAAAGGCTGCACTAATTTATATTTCTATAACCTTGGTTTTCTACATTCTTGCCAACACTGTGATTATCAATCTTTTGGCCTAGTAAACTGACAAAATATGGTAACTCATTTTTGATTCAAACAACCAATTTTTAGATGAGCATGGGAGTCAGTAGTAAATTGAAGACTGTATACTTATTTTTGTTCCATCACTGGTGAAGGAATGGTAGTGGTTGTATTTGCCAAAAAATTTTTTGAGAATAGTTGTGACTGCGATTAGGTTTATTATTGCAGTCCACTTGGGAATAGAAGAGGGAGGAAAGAAAGATTCCTTTGGTGCTTCTATAAGTCAAGCATGAGGCTAGGTGCTTTCACTTGTTCTCTCATTTAGTTTCTTCTTCATGGCAGCCATCTGAGAAAGTCTGGAGACTCAGAGCATTGTCTTTAGTCATACAGTTAGGAAGTGATTCGGCTAGCTTCACTTAATTTCTTATACTTTTTTCTTCTTAAACCTAACATAAGACAGCACCATTTTCAGGATTCAGTCTTTTAATGGGTCTCTTCCAGTGTTTCTCAATCTTGGCTCTGCATTGAAATCTCCTGGGGAACTTGAAAAAAATACTCAGGCCTGGATTCTACTCTCAGAGATTCTGATGTAATTGGTCTGAGGTGTAGCCTGGATATTAGGATTTAAACAAGCTCTCAGGGTATTCTGCTGTTCAGCCCAGGTTGAGAGCTATTGATCTAATTCAATGATCTCAGATTTCTTTTTAGATTTGCATTACCTATAAAATGATTTTGTGATACTCTTTTGCCACCTTATCTTCTGAAAGTTTTGCACCTTTTTTCTTTGGTTTATTTTGACACTTTTGGAAAAATGCCATCATAGACTTTGAGATAATTGCAGATATCCTGGTGCGAGATGGGTAGAAAGACTGCATTACTAAATTGAGGTCAGGAATCGCTGAGCTAATTATTTCTCAGATCTTTATTTTGCAGTTTTTAAAATCAGTGAAACAACTACAGCCTGACATAAGTAGTTTTCCTCTTAAAAAAAGAATATCAGCAAAATATTAGTACATGAATGACATCACAAATACATTTTCATCTGTAACTAAACATCAAATAGGGTAGGGCAGAGAACTCAGAAAAGGAAATATGTCTGCTATAATAGCTGAAATCTTATTCAAATGTTACTCATTTTATTTTCTGGGAATATTTACCAAGTGCCCTATTAAAGTAAAATGCCTTCTGATTATGTATGAGTATAGTTGTTAAAAAAAGTTCTCTTATCAGATATCAAGATGCCTTCCCCTACCTGCAACACAGCTTTAGAAAAACTAGACACAATTATTTTGGCAGATGAAGTGGGGATCATAATGCCTCTCACCTATTAAGTTGTTGTGATTTATTCTTAATATGCGTTGATCTTTGATATTGCATTTCTTGGTGGTGTGATCAGCAGTTCAACATGAGCCGTGTGGTGATTTTAGCAGACCTTTTCCAAAGCACTTATTATTACTGTTGTTGTTAATGTTTTAACTTGCAGATTTTTTCAAAACAGTTTAATGTAACTGTGACTATGAGATTGAGATCCTATTTGATTTCTGTGTATCCTAGGAGCTTTTCTCTTCTCCTTTCTGTCTTTTTTTTTTTTTCTATAAGTCTCATTCGTTATGGCCTAATCCTAAAATCAGATTTGTAAAATGCATGTACTGAGAAAAGGACCCAGCGTGGTGGCATAGGAAAAGCCAGACTTGGAAAATTTTGCTTTTAATTTCCATTAGAGATATTCTGTAGAATAATTATTCTATGTCATAATTTTCTTAACCTATAAAATAGTTCCTAAGGAGCAAACAATAGACTCTATGTGAAAATACTTTGAAATATATAAAGCGTGGTGCAATTCAGTACTATTTATTTCTAACTAGTTTGTTTTTGTTCTAATATCTACAAAGTCAGTAAAATAAGTAAAAAATAATCTCGAAGCTGCAGTGGCGTGTGATGAGAATGTGAGATCGGAGGTAGATGGCCTGGTATGGATCAGGGCAAATCATTTCATCTCAGCCTTAGTTTCCATCTTTAAAATGAAGATAATAGAAACCATCCCAGAAGGTGGGTAGGTTAAGCACTATCATAAATATGAAAGCACTTTGAAAATAGCAAAGCACCTCTCAAACATTAGCTAATTCTTCATTTAAATTTGGGTGCATGACCCATCCTTGAGGTCATTAAGATTTGTCCTTCAAGTTAGATATCTTTTTCCTCAGCTCCCAAGGCCAGAATCTCTGTGTTATTTCCAGAACTACCCCCTTTCCCCATTTTGCTGCTCCTTTACTAGGTCCTTACTTCTGGACCTCTCTACCTGCCCATGTTTTCTTTTTTCACCTTCTTTACTCCCGCCTCTCCCCAAATTACACTGACATTTTCCTTCCCTGGGTTTTTATTTTTCTTTTCTTAATTATGAAATTATGCTCCTATTTCTATAGATTAAGATTACATTAGTTTTTTAGCAGTTGATTTACAGCTGCTTGTGGCTAGCATTTTAAGTGACTAGTTAATCTGAATTAATACAAAAATAAATGTTAATAGATCGTGTTGTTTCTTCAAAGAGTATATTGTATATTAGCAGCAACCCAGAGTCCCAGAACTCACAGTAATGATGAATATAAGCATTTCAGATCTGTGTTAGATTTGAGGTATGTATTTAAGGAAGGATGTGCCTTTCATTATCATTCAGAGTATACCTAGCCAATTTCTCACACTGCTAAACCATTGTGCTACTCCGAGGTGGCAATAAACAGATTAATAATAAGAATTACATTTCTTTCCTTTTTTGAATTCCAATGAAAAGTTATTTAATAATAACTTGATTGTATTTTAAATAATTTTAATAACATTGTATAATTATATTGTATATTTTAATTCTTTTGTTGAACTTTGATTCAAATACAATATCATCAAATTTAAAATATTGCACAAATCTTCTGAAATATGTAACATGACATCCCTGTCTTTAAAAAACTGCAATCAGTTCTGTTCCTATTTTAATAGTATTCTACAACATTTTTTACCCCACCAAAAAAAAATTCCAATATCTTTTTTTTTTTTTAAACACCTATAGCACCTGGTATTTCTAGGTGGTCTCCCATCCAAGTATTAACTAGGCTCAACCCTTTCTTAGCTTCCAAGATCAGATGAGAACGGGCACATTCAGGGAGTGTGCCCAAATGTCCTTTTTTATTTTTTTTAAAGCATCATTTCTAAGAAGATATTCTTTTAAGCACAGTGTTCCTAAAACCAGCCGACTTCCCCCTAGTTATGTATACCTAACACAGAATAGTTGATTTTTGAAACTTTTCTGGAAACTCACAGGTAAAAATAAAAACAAGTAAAAAACCAAACCAAACAAATACCCGTGGTCATTCTAGAGATTTTTCTTCCTAGGAGTTCTTCAACATTTGCTTTTTAACAGGTGTTTTACTAAGTCATAAATTTCAACAACAAAGCTATCTTTTAGGACTACTTATACAGCCAAAACAACAACAAAAAAGATGTTGCTTCTGACTGACTAATGACTTTTAAGACATTCTTAATAAAAAAAAAATGCCTCCTCCCCTTAGGCTATGAGACTGTTTGGGCTGAAAGAGTTTGAAGAATTATTTAGTCCCAACATCTGTATTCATTCCTAGATGTAGGAACTGGGTCCCAAGGAGGTGACAGTTTACTTGAGTTCACATAGTCTCACTTCTTGAGAAAGTTCTTGAGAAAGTGAATGGATGGGCATATGTAGATCCAAGATAAATGTCTGCATTGTATTAGTGTGTTAATGAGCTATTTGCCATTTCATCTTTCAATGTGATTTTTTCATGCTCCTGTTTTCTTGGTAAGATGGAATACTAGAAGCAGCCTTCTTGCCTTCTTGCTGAGCTGGGAAGAGTTTTATAATAATACAGATATTTAAGGAGGAATAAAGGAAAAATTAGCTTTACTTTCTAAAATTTACTTCTTCCTTGGTCTAGGATGGTCTTAGTTCTTAACCCTTGGCCTTAGAAAAGTATGATTTGTGTGTGTGTGTGTGTGTGTGTGTGTGTGTGTGTGTGTGTGTGTGTGTGTGGGGTGGGGGGAACCCTGCCATCCCTGAGGGAGCCTTAACTTGGACACTTCTAGGGCTGGGCCATCACTGCTGGCTCCATTGTTGGACAGCTCTAACTGTTTGAGAATTTTTCATTATATTGAGTTGAGATCTGTTCCTTTTCATTTCTACCCACAAATCGTAGTCCTTATTTCTGAAAAAACCTAGACCCAATATATACAATTGACTCTCTTTCTGATGAAGGGCTGTTGTTTCTGGAGTAACCAGCCCCCTACCCTTTAGCTTTTCTCCATAGGGCATTATTTTCAAACCTCTGATTACTACTCTCAGGACTCAGTCAGGTTTTGAATCATGTCTGTTAAAATGTGAGTCTGAGAACCAAGTATCTCTCCAGATGTGGTTGTTCATTATGGAATATATGGCAGAACCATAATGTCTGCTAGTGACATTATATTTCTATTAATAGAGACTAAATGCATTTGCCTTTATGATAGTTACCTTTATAATCTTGAAACATAGGTAAATTTGGAACTAACTCCCCCCCACCCCCAACACACACAGTCCCTAGATATTTTCTACGTGAAATGTTATATTAGTACTCCTTTAGTCTATGTTTATGCAATTAAATATTTTGAACTGACATTTATCTGGGTTACATGTTACATTCTGGTTTCATTTGTGGCAAGAGCATTTAAATTCTTGACCCCATCCTTGATTAAAATCATTGTGTATTTTCCTTGTGGTAGAAGAATCATCTTCGGTGTTTTGAAGGGTGGAGTGCCTTATTTTCCTACAAACATTTATCAAAAGAAACATCATTTCTTGACCTTACCTTAGATCTCATTAAAAAAAAAAAAAAGCTTATATATGTGTGTCTGTGTGTGTGTGAAGTAGTTGTTATAAATAGTGGATATTATGATATACTACCTAGATCTCCCTTTCAGAACCAAGTCATAATTCTCCCAGGAACTGCAGAAGTTGGAGGCTGAGAGCGTGAAGCTAAGTCTCTCTCTGGGAATTGTCCTCAGCAAAAGAGTTATCTCACACTAGATCACACCAACTTCCCAGGGGCATCCTACCTATAGTGACTGGTCAGGCAGGGAAATAAAGACTTAATCTCATTGCTTTGAGGAAGAGCCATTCCTCCTCCACAGATTCCTAGTGTGATGGCTGAATCCTTTGTTGTGACTGCACAGAAATACAACTCTTCTTTTTGTCTACACCTACTTCCTTCATTTCTCCTGAGGTGTGGATCCAAAGGACCCTCCTCAATAGACTTTGTGCACTCAAATTTCTTTCAAAGTCTGTTTCCCAGGAAAACTGATTTAAGAGATTTGGTACCAGCAGTGCTCTGAAGAAGCTGACTCTAAAATGGGGTTTTGGAACTGGGTTCCTGCAGCTATCTGGCAAAGAGGAATTATTCCCATCATGGAGTAGTCATTCAATTGTATACTTATACTGGTGGTCCCCCAGTAAGGGAAGGATCTGACTAGTGCAACATCTTAGAGGTGTACTAATCATAAGGGCAACGGTATTGTTTGGCTCTTGCTGAGGGTCATTAATGTATAGGAGAAAGAAGCGATTAATTACCAATGGAAGTGTGAAACTTAGGAGGCAATGAAGAGGCTCCTCTCCTGCAGCCTGAGGGCAGAAAACACTAAGAACCACAAAAAGGATATAATTTTAAGAGCAGTACATTTCTAGGAAAGGTTAAAATTTTAGTAACACCACATTAATTGGGCTTGGTGCAACAAGAAATGGTAATGTTGGATATGTTGGTAGATAAATGTGCCTTAGATGGTGGAAGATAAAGCCTGTGAAGGTTCAGGTGCTTTGCCACAATAATGAAGTTTTTTGGAGTCCATTGATTTGGGGCATGCTAGGATATCTGTCCAAAAGAAAGAACAAATTCTTAGATTTCAAGCTTCTTATCACTAAGAAGTGGGTACAACATCTTCTAGGCCTCTTAGGTTCTGAAGGCAGTATATTACATACTTAGGAACATTTTTTCAATATGTTTTCTGAGAGTTACATAGAGCTGCCGTCCTTGAGTAGGGGCCACAGCAGAGAAGCACTGTGCACTAGTTTTGGGCTATGGTGCAGGTTAGGTCATATGACCTGCTTAGGCCATATGACCAAGAAGATTCTATGATATAAGAGGTGTTAGTGATAGAGTTTGTGAAAAGTCCCCTGCATCAGTATGCTTGGGCTGCCATAACAAAATACCAGAGACTGGGCAGCTTAACAGAAATTTGTTTTCTCACAGATCCAAAGGCTCGAAGTTCCAAAGCAAGGTCTAGCAGGATTAGTTCATGGTGAGAGCTCTCTTCCTGGCTTGCAGGTGCCTGCCTTCTCACTATGTTCTTCTAAGGCCTTTCCTGAGTAGATGTGGGCAGGGGGGCATGGGGAAGAGAAAGAGAAAGAGAGAGACAGAGACAGAGACAGAGACAGAGACAGAGAGAGTTCTTGTGTCTCTTCTTATAAGGACATTAATACTATTGGATCAGGGCCCCAACCTTATAACCTCATTTAACCATAGTTGCTTTGTTAAATGACTCATCTCCAAATATAGTCCACTGGGGGTTAGAGCTTCAACATATAAATTTTGAGGGACACAAGCATTTAGTCTTTAATATCCCTAAAGGAGAATCAAAAAAGGGAGATCTGGAGAGAAAAATATAGTCAAACACACAGGAGTGGACGCATAGTGTGAAGATATTTATATGACATGTTAATCTTAGGGATTATTTATTATGGTAAAGGCACTAAACAGCCAAGTATACTGAACGGTTTAGATGATGTCAGTCAGTCTTTGTTATTGGCCATCTCAATGCTGACATAATGGGAAGTGAGTGGAATAACCATGGTGGCAGTGATGGAGGCTATGCATCGGCCTAACAGCATAATCTCTCCCTTACACGGTTCATGTAGTTACTGCTGCTGCTGGTCTAAATACTAGCAACAGATGCTGTCTCAGTCAGGTAAGGATGCTACAGCAAAGCAGCATGGACTGGGTAGCTTATAAATAACAGAAATTTATTTCTCACAGTTCTAGAGGTTAGAGGTCTGAGAGCAGGGTGTCTCAAGTTCTGGTGAGAGCCCTCCTCCAAGATGCAGGCTGCTGACTTCTCATTGTATCCTCAAATGGTAGAGAGCAGAGAAGGGAAGCAAGCTCTCTTGTGACTCTTACAAGGGCAGAAATTACTCTCATGACCTTGTCTAATCCTAATTACCTCCCAAATGCCCGACCTTCTAATACCATCACATTGGGGGTAGAGCTTTAACATATGAATATTGGGGGGACACAAACATTCAGTTCATAACAGTCTCTTATATGGTACCATCCCTCAGGAAGACCAACCAGCAATTGGTGACAGCCTGATTACATTGTATCCTTTTTATCCTGACATCAGCATAAGTTTTGAGTGTAGGTTTGCCTTTTCTTCTTGCAGGGCATCAATCAGCACCACTATCTCACAGCTTGGAGAGTCTTTGATCTACCAGCAGAGGCTCCGTATAACATTGCATCAAACCAAGGAACCATTTATCAGCAAAGGAGGTGTGGAAGTGCATCTGTGATCATAGAATCCACTGGATTTATCAAATACCATACCACCCAAAAGCTGCCTGCAGAGAAGAGTGACTGAATAATTTTGTGAAGCACAGATGAATGCCAGCTTGGAGCTGATAACTTGTAAGGATGGGTGTTTGTGCAGCATGTCCCTTCTATCATTATATAGTTCTGTGTGTACAAGAAGCAAAATTCATGAATCCAGAGTTGGAAGTAGGAACAGCTATTTACCAACTTTCCCAGTGGCCCATTTGGAGAACTTGGGTGTCCTGTCCCACAACTCTGAGATCTTTGGTTTTAGAGGTCCTGTTTCCCAGAAGAGGAGTATTTCCATCAGGGACAGTACTACAGCCCTTTAGACTTTGCTATTATCCTATCACTTCAGGTTTCTCAGGCCAGGAAGCCAGCAGTCAAGAAAAGGAGTCACCATGCTGGCAGGGGTAATTGACCCTAAAGGGCAAGTGGCAAGGCTGCTGCTTACACAGTGGGGGATGAGAAAATCTGTTATGCACTTAGGTGTTCCACTGGAGAATTTCTTAATACTTCTTTGCCCAATTTTAGGAGTAAATGGAAAATATGTCAGTCATGGTCTGAGAAGGGCATGATGACTAGAGACTCAGTCCTCTCATGGATGAGGCCTGGGTCACCCCCAAAACTAAACTACCTGTACGAGAAGAAGTGCTAACTGAGGGTAAGAAGAATTTGGAATAGAGGAGGGAGATCATGAGTATTAGCTACAGCTTTAAGACCAGCTGCAGTTACCTCTTTGTTGTAAGATACCCAGGAAAGGAGACCAATCAGAATCTTGAAGGATTTTCCTCCAGAACTTATTATAAGAAACAAGTGGTTACAAGTGGCACAAGTGCTGGGCTGTGGTGGATACGGTGCACTGCTGAGTCCTCCCCTCAGGACTGAGGCATTTAGTTGCTGGTTTATAGTTGGCTGATGGGTCTTAGCTGAATCCCTTTCTGGGCATTACCCTCTGCCTAAAAGAGCCCCCTCACCCAAAATTATACCTCTCCCTGGGGGACAACCCACATTGAATGGCTTGGTCAACTCAGAAGGACCAACTCAGCTCCAGAGAACCCCGTGGAATTAACTGAGTCCTTTGTTGCATTTGCAATACTGTCCAACACTTCTCTGTGCCCATTCCTATTCCCTTTACTCTTCCACAATTGTTGATTCTGAGAAAATTTTCATAAGAGCTTTTCTTTATAGAAACATACATCTCAGAGTCCCTTTCCCAGGGAACACAACCGAAGTCACACTGTGTCTTATTCTGGTAGTTCAGCAAAGATCAGAGACTCCATTCAATCTCATCACACTAATGTAAAACTGTACTTCACTATACAATCCTGATGTATGGTCTTATTTAGCTGGGGACAGCAGTAGACATGTTACATGCCTTATTTAATTTAATCCTTTCAACAACTCTGGGAGGTAGCTACTTATAATTCCCAATTTACAGGTTAGGAAACTGACTCAAAGAGAAGTTAAGTCTGTTGCTGAATTCATACAAGTAGTTAGCCCTGAAGCTGGGCTTTTAGGTTCATCATTATGCTTCCTACTATACGATGCTGTTATAAAAGCTTTTGGAACACAAGGTAGTATATGTTTGCTGGAGGCTCCTGATCCATCGTTAGTTCGAACTGAGTATATGAAATTGTGGATAAGGGCCTCTTAAGCAGTGCATGATCCAGTCATTAGTTTCCCTGTGGGAAAGCTAGACTAGTGTCATTGTGGCTTTATCCTCAGATAAAGACAGGGGAGTAATTTATCTTAGTAACTTCTTCAGGATGGACTTAACTGTCAAAGGATTTTAAGTGACATAGATTTATGTTTCCTATTAGCTTTGAGAACAGGGAAAAAATGGTAGCAAAGGAATAGTAGTTTTTTCTGCTTTGGCTCCAGTATTTCTTGATGCTATGGACCAGGTGGTAGTTGGAAGGCCAGGCATGTTCTCTTGCCTCTTGCTGCCATAGATAAAAGAGAATATTGAATAGAGATTATGTTGAGGAGTGGAGAAAGTTGTAGACTCTCATAAACCCAGGGTCTCAAGCTTTTATTTAAGTTGCTTTGCTGAAAGCTAACTTTGGTTATATTATGTTGCAAATAAAGTTGGCATTAGAGTATGGCATACAGCTGTTGAGTGATGGGCAAAAGTTTGTAATTACAGCTCTCATTAAGATTTCATTTTTGTACTTTTAGTAAATTGATAATGATTAAATTTAAAGACTTCAGCCTTTACTAATTACAGAATGTGCTTCAAACTCTGACCATAGGGGTGGTTATTGTGGTGAAGTCTCTTGGTGCTGTCTGTAGTTTATTGCATTTGCGAAACTTTTCATTCTGCCTGATTTTCACAAGTGATATTTATTGTCTGTGGTTTGTGTTATGTGGCTTATGGGGGATAAAAGCCACCTGCTTAACTATTTAAATAGTCATAAGTGTATAGTTTCCTAAAATAACCCAGTCTAACTTTCTCAGAAAGGTATAAAATTCCCTTTTCTGGGAATTGTTTTCTGCTTTTGATTCCTGCCCTCAGTGACATCTATGCTGGTATCTTATTTCCATGCTAAGTGAGTTAAAGTCAAGAGCATAAAAATTAACAAAAGACTTCACACACACCACACACACAAAATAGACAGGTCAGATTTCTTCCTTGCTCAACTTCCTTTATCCTCTTTCCACTGACGTCACATGTTAGTAATGGCAATATATCAAGGTATGTTTCTGTATTAAATTTTTTAAGGGCTAATAATTGTCTTCTGGTACTTGTTATTCCTGGTATAAATATTTCTTAGATATGATTTTCTTCTAAAAGTATTTTCAAAAATTCCTAAATGAACTCAAAAGGCTGGAGTTTGATGAGAAGGGTATTTTTTTCGTGATATAAACCATGAACACAGTATTTTTTTTTCTTTTTCCATGACTATTTCTTGAATGTTTGGAAGCACATCAGTGAGAGTTCTTTTCTCTAACTTAAATTTTTACTTTAAAAAAATGCTGCAATGCTATGAAGAAAAAAGTTATTGAGAGAGGGGCACTAAAAGCCTTTTGGCTGCTGGGAATCTGGGAATGCTTTAAATCCTGATCCTAAATGGTGGTTACATGAAAGTGTGTGTGTGTGTGTGTGTGTGTGTGTGTGTGTGTGTGTGTGTGTGTGTGTGTACATGTACTTTATACTGTATACAGTTAATAAAGCAAATTAACATATTCTAGTTTTAAAGGGTCTTTTATTTGAAAGCATTTAGAACATGAAACAAGATAAGGAAAGAATGTTTTAAAGTGTAAAATGCTTTTCAATTAGAAGATATCATGATCTAGAAATATGTAACTAACATATTTGATATATAAAGTAGATTGTCCTCTACCCTCTACTCTAGCCCTGGATCTTTTAAACTCTGTTTCAGTCCCTCAGCTTGGTGCCAGAGAGGGGGTTTTCTTTATGCCAGGGTGACTCTTAGTTCTGCCTCTGCCATAGAAATTAAAGTTTTAATTCTAGTGCAATTCACCTGTAGATATTTCTCAAAATCTGTCACCTTACTATAACTTAATGAAAAAACACTTATTGTCCCTGGGATGATCATGGACAGAGTTTCTAACAGCTGGAGGGGAATTCGATGGAGTCAGGGACTTTATTAAGGAAATTCACTATAGGGGTAGAGAGAACACCTCTTAAGAGTGTAATGAGAAGAAGAGCAAGCTGGAACACTTGCGTTCCTATTAACACTTTGTTAAGTATTTTGCATCAGAAAACTGCTAGTGCTAACAGATTAATGAAGAGAAAAGAAAAACTGTTCTGTAAGTTCCAGACTAGGTCCCTCATTAAAATAGGTTTAACTGTCACTTGGACATTGTCAAGTTATAGTGTATCCTTTTAGTGTGGATCTTGCAAACAGAGTCAGCCTGAAAGATAGGAGCCCTGAGAGCCAGCCAGGCTGCCTTTGGCTATTGCGGACTTTGATCTCATGATTTTGGACTCTCCTCTGACTCTGTACTATTCCATTTGTTCCCATTGCTTGCTATTTGATGATAGCTTCTATAACTACTTCCGTTCCTTTTTTTTATAACTCTGCACTTTCCACGTTTTTTCTCCCATTTTAAAGTCCTTTCCCAGACTTATTTTAAGCCAGCTTGCCATTCTACCTCTCATCTCTCTCTCTCTCTCTCTCTCTCTCTCTCTCTCTCTCTCTCTCTCTCTCTCTCTCTCAACAGCTAGCTCAAGTTTCATATCTTTCACCACTTTAGCCAATATTGGTTTCCCCTTTCTGGATTTACTAGCTGTATGTGACTTCCTATGTGGCACTATATGATTTCTAACCTAATTTCTTAAGTGGTTAATACAAATGGTTTATTTCTTCAACTTTTTTGGTGGGAAAACATTATCCTCACTTTGTGTCCACTTTAGGGGATAGCACAGTGCTTTAGAGGGATTAGGTAATAAAAACAAAACCTGCAAAATGAACAAATTATACATTCAAGGCTTGTATAACATCAAGTACTCAATCTTTTGTTTAAAGTTAATGCCATGAGAAATGGATATATAACAGTATTATAGTATTTTGAATGTCAAGTAATCTCATTCTTAAGGCTGCATTCTTTATTTTCTTTTAATTTTCCTTTTCCAATCCAATCTGAAAAGAGGGGTCATTTGTGTGTTTAAGAAATCCTTTTGCCCAATATAGGCTTCCAGTAAATACAGGTTTTAAATAATGCAGTACGGATACTGCTCATTATAGTCTCTAAATAATTACCGAGACCCTTCAATAACGGAAATACTTTCTGATGAATCATTAGAAACACATTTGAGGTAGACTTTTAAACCATTAATAATCATAGAGACTGCCTTAATTGCTTTTGGAGTGAAGAATTATTTTGTAATACGAAGAAACACTTGCTAATTCATCTGTTTTGCTAGATTGGATTTTCTTTAATTGGCTTGCTTTAAAATGGGCATACTTGTGCTTTAAAAAGCTTCAGAGACCTTCCATTTATCCACAAATACAAAAATAGCAATAATGACTGACAGTCATCCCCCTTCCCCCTGTCAGTTATGGGGACTATTTAAGGTTCTATCTTTTTCATGCTCTTGGAGTAATGTGAGGTTTAGATTCAACTCCCTTTAATCTGAAACATTGATTGAGCTCCAAACCACTTAGCAGCCTACCATTTTTCAATGGGAGGGAGAAGCAGCGATGTAATTTACTGTCCACATTTTATAGTTTTCCCTTAAAAAAAAAAACCTGCTTATACGGTTCCTGTATTTGCAGAGTCTAGAGAGTAAAATGGCTTTTAAATGTGGCCCTAGCTGGGCAATTCTGAGAAATCCAAAGTACCAGACAGGCTACCCTACTTGATGTAAGGCGATGAGAGATAACTCATCTGGGAATAACTATGTCAGGGAGAATGTAAGAGAAGATGTAGACAACATAACAGATGTGGTGAGCCAAAGTGGGAGCACAGTATGAGAAGGACAGAGAGTCACAGTTGGCTTGCACTGTTGGGCTAAGGTGTACACTTAGATAACAATTTTGTCATCATTTTAGCCAGACAGCAGCATTTAGTAGGTACTGACTCACTCCTTGGGAGTTTCTTCATCATTACCCTATCTGAACCCTTGTCTCTTAGAGTCAGTCAAAAGAACCTCTGTCTTTAATACTGAATAGGCAGTGTCTGCCCTGGGCCTTGTTTAGGAAAACTGGACAGGAGGTATGATTCCTAAAGCCTTACCCCTCAGGATGGTGTTCCACCCCACCAGGACTTTCCCCTCCCTCCTGTGCTCGATTGCCTCAAATTCTTCAGCAGTTTTTATCTTCTCCTATGTACTTCATTCATTCACTCATTCATTCATTCAGTCATTCATTCATTTCTAGCTCCACCATTCATGGAACAGCTACTGAGCATCTACCATGGAAAGGCATATACTAGAGAGATACTGTATTAGCCAGGCAGCATTCTCAGAGAAACAGAATCAATAGGTTATGTATATGTATATGTATATGTACATGTACATGTATATATACATATTTACATATTTATATAAACACAGGAGATATATATATATATACACATATATATATGTACACATTCTATATACATACATTCTATACACACACATCTCCCATAACATTGATTGATCTCTTTATCTGTTTATCTATCATCCCCCTAGATTTATTTTAAGAAATTGAATTGTGGAAATGGCAAGTCCATAATATGCAGGGTAGGCAGGTAGGCTGGAGACCCAGGGAAGAGTTGTTGCAGCTCCAGTCCAAAGGCAGTTGGAGGCTGGCTTTCCTCTTCCTTGGGAAGGTCAGTTTGTTTTCTATTAAAGCCTTCAGCTGATTGGATGAGACCTATCCATGTTATAAAGAATAATCTGTTTCACTCAAAATTTACTTATTTAAATATTAATCTCATCTAAAAAATACCTTTACAGCAGCATTTAGAATAGTACTTGGCCAAATATCTGGGTACCATGGCCTAGCCAAAGTGACACATAAAATTAACCATCACAAGTAGTATGAATTTTATGAGAAAGTAATATAGGCCCTTGTCCTCAATAAGTAAATATTTAATTAGAGAGATGTTCTCATACATAATTAAATAACTATAAATCAAGTCATAAACTTTGTGATGAATTCTGTATCAGCTATAAACAACTTTGAAAATTTAGAGAAAATAATTATTAATTATCACTGTGGATAGTAAGAAAGGCTTTGTAAAAGGGGTGCAATTTGTGGTGGATGTTGAAAGCTTAGTAGGATTTTGATAAGTAAAAAAAGTAAGGGCTGGGGGAGAAGAAAACGTCCCAGGTCAGTAAAAACAGAATGTGTTCATATATTCTCTAAAATTTGATCAAGTGCAATTTCCATGCCTCTTACTGTTCTAGGTGCTGATGGAATGCAAAGACGGTGCATCTCTGCTCAGAATGAATAATGATAATAGTTACTCTTTTTGAGTGCAGCTTGCCATGTGTCAGGTACTGCCAAGTTTTTTATCTCAATTATTGTCCTAACACCCTGTGGGAAAAGTTCTCAGTGGTGAAGCTCAGAGCACAGTATGATATCAGTGGACTGTGAGGGTATTGAGTATATTCCTGGGGCACGGTAAGGACAGGGAGTTGCCCAAGGCAGGGAGGCTGGAGCTGAAGAAGACAGCTTTTTCATTGCTAGGCTGGGTCTGAGTGGGCAGGAATGAAGCCCAGCCAGGTGATTCAGTAGCTGTTCTGGTATAGATAGAGGGAAGCTTATGTGACAGTACCCAGAGAAATGGAATCTGAATAGTCCTGTCTTCAATTCTTTGCTAAATTGGCTTCTACTAAAAATAATCGCTCCCATTATCTCAAGGAAACTGAGAATTAGAGAGGTTAAGTGAATTTCTCAGGATTCCACAATTAATAAGTTGAGGTTCAACCTGTGGCTGCCTGACATCAAAACTTGGGTTCAAAACTTAGTCGCACTGCTTTAACTCCCAGGCTAATGGGCGAAACAGTGATTGCTGTGATCTGAATGTTCATGTCCCATTCTCCATCTTGTAAACTTATATGTTGAAGTCTTAACATCCAAAGTCATGTGGTGTCAGGAGGTGGGGCCTTTGGTAGGTGATTAGGTCATAAGGGGGGAGCCCTCTCAGATGGGATTAGAATGCTTATGAAAGAGATCCCACAGAGCTCCTTGGGCCCTACCACCCTGTGAGGATGCAATGAGAAGTCTATCACCTGGAAGTGAGCCCTTACCAACCATGCTGGCACTCTGAGCTCAGTGATGAGTTTTACAGGGCATGTGAGCAAAGGTATGTACATTGCAAGGTGTGCTAAAACAAGGGGGCCTAGGAGCATAGGCAACCAATGAAGCCAGAACCAAGATGGAGAAAATGAGAATGGAAAGGAAGGACTTAACATCAAAATATTCTGTAAGTTCAGAAGATAAAATTTAGTAACTGATTTTGGGAATGTGGAACAATTTAGATATCAGGGAAATTAGTTGCAAGTTAAGGAGCACCCTCACCTAATGAAAGTAAAAAAAGGCATATGGAAGGGTATTTCCTAGGTCACAGGATTTTCAGGAGATCCGGAGTGTCAGGCTTTGGCTCATGCAGTCAGGAACCATGCTCACACCACACCATGGGGTCCCTACAGTGAGGAGTCCACTGGTGGCACCACTGGACACTCCCTATCACACTACAGATGACCACTGCTGTGGGGTATGGAAGGCAGAATCTCCATTGCTCCTTGCCCCAAAGTGTACACCTCTACTTCTAACCTCGTGAAAGATAACTGTATAACTTTGCTTTCCTCATGAAGTCAAAAGCCTGTACCTTGGCTGCAAGGTTGGCTGGGAAAGAATGGTCCTGATTTCCACTTTTGGAGGTTTGCGGAATTTCTCAAATGTAGAATGAATGTTAACAAGATACTGGCATCCACAAACATGCCTACTCCAGGTGGCAAAGGATAGGGAGGAATCAAAACTGAATACAGGGTTTCGCATTTAGTAAATGAGTGATTGGAGATGCTGTGACCAAAATAAGAAAATAGGAGAAGGAATAGATTTGTGGGGCTAAAAATATTAGTTTGTTTTTGGGTTCATTGAATTTAAGATATCTGCAGCATATCAGTATAGAGACCATTGTGCATTAGGCAGTTTGAAATTTGGGTTCCGGGCTCAAGATGGCAGGTAGAGCTAGAGATGTAGATTTGGGAAACAATATATAGATTTGAGAGAAGATGAGCTTGATAAGGAAGCAAGTAACCCTGGTGAACATTGCCCTTGTAAGGAAGATAGAAGAGGAGAAAGACTCACTCAAGGATTTTAAGGGGAACAAGATGGGGAGATAGAGTGAGAATCCAAAGACTGAGAAACAAGAGTGTCATGGAAATCAAAGGAGCAAAAGAAGGCAATGGTGATCAAGCTAGTGAAATACTACAGAGAAGTGAATAGAGTGAGGGTTAAAGGTTACTGGGTCTCGCAGTTAGGAATTCATTGGTGGTATGCAGAAGTTCTTTTGCTTAAGGCCAAAGTCCTGACCCACTTACATTGGACAGTCACATACCCTATTCTTCTCCTCAGCCCCCACCCAATATATAGCTTTCATCCCTTTATTCCCACTAAGTTTTCAGTTTCCCTTCTCTTAATCCTCGCAGTGTCCCATCTTAATACTACCTTACCATCCATTTCCTAACGAAAAACTCTTCCCCAAACCAGCACCCCATTTTAATCTTGGCCCATAGCTATGCTTTGCCCAGACTCAGTGTTCCTTCAGCTGCCACCTTCTTCCCCTTATCAGGCCCCACTCCCTCTCTGGTCTGTTTGGTGTTTCTCCAACTGCAGGGTCATTTACCTAGTACTTCATATCAGTTCCTAGGCCCAAATCGGTTCCCCAATTTCCATCCTTCCCATCCCTATTCTTAGATATACTTCTCATTCACAAATGGCACTCCCATTTTCCCCAAAGTTCTGCCAGTGCTTCCTATACCAGAGCCTTCACCTGTACTCATCATTTTCCTGGAACTAGGATGGTTGCTCTCTGTTTTCGAAGACTTTGCTAGCCAGACTTTGCCCTACTTTTCTCTGCCTGTCACTCTAATTCCTAGTCCTTTTTCTCATTTTGGGTGGTGTTTTCTCTCTGGACTATATTTTTTTCTTACTTCTGTACCTGTCTTTTTTCCTTATCTGCTAATTTTAAAAAGGTAGATTAAAAAAAATTCTTGAATTTTAGAGAAATATAGTGAAATATTTATTGATGCAATGATACGATGACTTGGATTTGATTAAAAATATTTTGGATGGGGGCACACAGGTAGGAGAAATGACTGGTTATAGATTGATAATTGTTGAAGCTAGTAAGTACATAGGGGCTCCTTATATTCTATTTTGTATATGTTTAAAACTTTCTGTAAAAAAAGATTTTAATGAAAAAGAGTTTAAGTGTATGTAAGTAAATAAGATGAATATATATAAAGAAAACTATTAAGTAATACTGGTACAGATGGCAAAAATATGATGTGGCAAAAAATTATGACAGTGATATTGGAATAATGTGTGTATTGGGGAAAAGACTAAGATAACAGAGAAGGAGCTCAGAATGAGTGTAGATACAGAATGTTAGAGCAAGCTTGAGGAGAGAGGAAAGGCAACCTGGCAATTCCATCATTTAGGCCTGACCTTGATGTAGGAGTTCATATACTCTCCAGGGAGTGAGGCGTTAGGGAGCAGGTAGGACTTGAGTGAAGACTTTTGAGACAGCCATTGTGGAGAAGGTGAAGGAAGCCAGATAAAGGTAAGCTGCAGCCAAGGTTGGAGGACACGAATCTGTAGTAGATCTGCTCACCGTTATCTTATTAGTCTATAACATGGTCTTCTAAGTGACTTTAGGGCCCCTCACCAGTGCTTCTGGTTTTCTGTAAAACATGAGAAGTTTTTTTTTTTTTGTTGTTTTTGGTAAATCAACAAATAGAACCTATTTATCTAGAAAATATGCTTTACATACTTTACAAATGGAACTTTTGAAAAAAGTACCATTGCTAAAATGTAAGCATTATTCCTGGCATAGGTATGTAATTTCGAGTATTTTCTAGACTTCCTGCAATTTATTTAAAAAAAATTTTTTTTATTAAAGTATAGCTGGCATACAATATTATATTGGTTTCAGCAGCACAACATAATGATTCAGTACTTATATACCTTTAGATGTTTGTCCCTACACTAAGTCTAGCAACTGTCTGTCATTGTGTAAAGTTATTACAATCTTATTGACTATATCCCCTGATCTGTATACTACATCTCTGTGGCTTATTTATTTTATAACTAGAAGTTTGTTATTCCCATTCACTTTTTTTACCCATCTCCCCAACCATCAGTTTCTTCTGTTTCTTTGAGTCTGTTTTGTTTTGTTTAGATCTCATATATTAGTGAAATTATATGGTATTTGACTTTTTCTGTCTGACTTACTCTACTTAGCATAATACCCTCTAGGTACATCAATGCAGTCACAAATGGCAATATTTTTATTGCTGAGAAATATTCTATCATACATATATACTCATTATCTTTATCCATTCATCTATCGATGGATCCCTAAGTTGCTTCTGTATCTTGGCTATTGTATACAATGAGGCAATGAACATAGGAGTGTATCTTTTCAAATTACTGTTATTGTCTTTTGGGGGATAAATACCCAGAAGTGAAATTGCTGAGTTCTGTTTTCAATTTTTTGAGGAATCTCCATACTGTTTTACATAGCGGATGTACCAATTTGCAGTTCCACTAACAGTGCATGAGGTTTCCCTTTTCTCCACATCCTTGCCAACACTTGTTGTTTGTTGACGTTTTGATAATAGCTATTCTGATAGGTGTGAGGTAGCATTTCATTGTGATTTTGATTTGCATTTCTCTGATGATTAGTGATGTTGAGTATCTTTTCATAAGCCTGTTGACTCTCTGTATGTCTATTCATGTACTTTGCCCATGATTTAATTGGATTTTTTTTTTATGTTGAGTCATATGCATTCTTTATACATTTGGGGAATTGACCTCTTATTTGATACATCATTGGCAAATACCTTCTCTGATTCAGTAGGCTGTATTTTTTATTTTGTCAATGGTTCTTGCTGCTACTTTTATTGTAGATGATAGTGGGTTACACTGTAGGTGATAGATATTGAGTCCATCTCAAAGGGAGGAGAATTTTGAAAGTGGCTGTTGCTCTTTGCAGCAGTTTTTAGGGGTTTATCTTCCTTTTGGTTAAGACAGTGATTTTTAACATGTGTGTGTGTGTGTGTGCATGCATGCATACACGCATACCCACACAAATGCATACAGAGTTTTGCATATCATTTCAAGGAGTTCAAAGACCAAAGATCCCAGTTCCAATGCCAGATCCAAGGCCCGTGGTGGGACCCATTAAAGGGTAATGTGTGTATTTGTATTTAGCAAACAGAAGGCTCATTTTTGGCTCTTAGAAATAATGAGCAATATTGTCACTATCTTATATTCTCCAGGCCTCTAATGCCCAAACTTGACTTTCTTAACTTAGTATAAGAGGATTTAATGAAAGTTATTTTTTAAGTCAGACTCAAAGTCTATTATCCCTCTCATGTCAGATAATTGCCTAATATATAAAAAGTTGAAATAGTGTAACATGTCCACATGGTACAAGTTGTATTTTATTTATATTTTAAAAGTAAACCCTGTGTGTGTACAAACTTACACAGTGAACCAGCAGCTGTCCTGCCTTGCTGAAGAGGAAGAAGGGAAGGAACTAACATTTTTTGAGCATTAAAAACACATTAAATGCTTTGTGTGTAACTTATTTAGTCAATACAGTATTGCCATTAGACAGATATTTTTCTATTTGAATGATGCAAAAATTGAGGTTCAGAAAGCCTAATAATTTCACCCAAGATGACAAGTTAATGAGTGGCCAAGTCAGCATTGAAATCTAGTTTTCAAGTCTTTGCTTAATAATAAACATTGTTATTTGTTGTTTTGTGGCTACAATGTAGCCATTGCTTTTTTTTTTTAGAATTATTCCCCATTTCCCACCTTAACCCCACCGCTTCTATGTGTCCCTGAAATTATTAATAAAGGTACCCTGCCTTATGACTCAAACTAGGATAATCACATTCTCTTTGAGTTTGAATTTTGCATGGAGACACTCAAAGATTGAAAACTTTGTTGGAAGGGGAAGGGATTAAGAAGTACAAATTGGAAGTTACAGAACAGTCATGGGAATATAAATATAGACAACGGGGACATAGTCAATAATATTGTAATAACTACGTATGGTGCCAGATGGGTACTAGACTTATCAGGATGATCACTTCATAAGTTATATAAATGTCTAATTGCTATGTTGTTCACCTGAAACTAATATATAGTATTTCAATTGTAATGAAAAATAAATTATTTTAATAAAAGGAAATAAAAAGAAAACTTTGTTGGAACTAGTTCTTTGTAGTTCTAACAGTCCATGAATGAACTATTGGCTCTTGCTACCTAGTCTTTTTGAGCTACCCTGCTGGTTCGCTAGATTTCTCTGTGATTCTGTGAGCTATTCAATATCTTTGCATAAGTGCTATTCCTTTGTAGGTTATGTTGTGCAATAGTCTGAATTGTGCATTCTGTCCAATTCATATGTTGAGGCCCTAACTTCTAATGTGATGATATTTGGAGATGGGGGCCTTTGGGAAGTAATTAAATTTCAATGCATTCATGAAAGTGAGACAGTCATGATGAGATTAGTGTCTTTATAAGAAAAGACACCAGAGAATTTGGTTGCTCTCTCTGCCATGTGAGAACATAGTGAGAAGTTTGCTGTCTGGAGGCCAGGAAGAGGGAGGGCCCTCATTGTGGAACCAAATTGGCCAACATTTTGATCTTGGACTTCCCAGACTCCAGAACTGTGAGAAATAAACTCCTGTTGTTTAAGCCACCCAGTCTATGATATTTTGTTATAACAACTGGGCTGACCAATACAGATAATTTCTATTGCTTTCTATCAAAGAATTGACTACTCTACAAAATGACTAGTGAGAAAACATAATTTTAGCTTTTAGTACCTTGGTTCTGAAATGAGGAAGAAATAAAACAGGTCAAAGCAGCAAACTCAGTGACTTACTATCATGTTTAGGAAGAAAAGTTATATGAATAAGGAGGGAATTGAAGCTATTTTATAGTGTGGATTTGGGAATTATTTATAGATTGTGCTAATTCTTACTCTCTTTGTGTCTTGTTTGCATATTATTCATTTCTAACTTGATCAGGATTTAGCTCTAATGGTGATAAATCAATGCAAAGTTAGTTCAGGATAACGTCTCCTTCAGGCTGCAGAACTGGTCAAATGAGAGCTAATCCCTAGAAACTGGTCTACCAGGGAGAAAAGCTGCTCTGAAATGGCAACATAAATTTTTCCTTCTTACTTGTTTGCTTTGGTCTTAAAGAATGTAAGAAATTCCTGCTGTAGGAATTTCTTCACTGCCTCCATCACCTCTTTCTAACATAGATTTATCTTTTATTTTTAGAGATTTGTTTTGATCTGTATGTCTTTTAGCTCTGAGTTGTTCATTCTATTCGATGATTCAGTTCTGAGAAATCAAGCCAGGTGAAGATGAAAGGTTTTACCACCTCTATAATACTTTTCATCTGCTTTTTAAAATGTATAACTTCCCACCAGTATTTCTTGGCACCATCTTTTTTTTTTTTTTTTTCTATTAGTTACAGAACATTTTAAGTTTGGTGGTATCCTAGCAATTGTGCAATTTACTCTTCTTAATTTGCAGATGAGAAAAGAGAATCCTAGAGAAATATCAATAATTATGCAGTTAATTAGTAACTGAATAGGGACTTGAACACTGTTTTTCACATTTCCAATTTGGCATGCATTCTTTTTCTACAAGCTGCTGACTAATTGACCAAGGCAAGAGTATAAAAGCAATTCCCATACAACCTGAACTAAAGAAAAATGTGAAAAAAGAAGAAATAGAAAGAGTTTTAAAAGTATTGAATTTCACTGAGCAAAAGGGGAAGATTCTGAGCCATGTGGAGGAAAGAGGCAGAGGGCAGAGAGGTAATGCTTTTTGGAAGAATTACTCTTAAGCCTTCTGCCAGATTTCTGTATTCTCTGGGCAGGTGCCTGCATGTTTACTTCATGTGTTAAACGATCCCTTCAAGGTGAATGAAACACTGTCTCATTTCCTTGTGAACAAAAATGTTAAAAATAACTTATTTTTTCCCTTGGGACTTTGTCACATTAAGTCCACTTGGTTTCAGAATCTATGTTGAAACAGGCTAAGGGCAACTGGGACTTCACCTTATTTCTCTAATTGTCTCGTGTGCCTTACTGTCATGTGAGAAGTGAACATTGTCTGGGCATCCTGCTCCTTTTCCAGCTCTAGAATGGACATCCAGGGTCTGCTTGGTAGCCTGTCTCTTTGTGAATGAATACGCTCTAGGTCAGGTTGGTTTGTTTTCAGTGCAGGGCCAGTTGTTCCAGGATTACTTTTTTAGGGTTAAAAACCACAAGTTTGGACTATGAGGCAAAAGGATGAGAATAAAAATGTAAAGAAAAGGTAAAATGACATTTTGATGGATTGTCAACTTTCTGTTTGAAACTGGGTCTTTCTTCATTTAGTATCCCTGCTATAAACATATTGTTCTAAAGAACATATGATGAAAAGTCATAAATATTAAATGAAAACATGTCCTTCTCCTTTCCTCTAGGCAACACAAGCAAATATTAGAAATGAGTAGAATATTGAAATTTTTAATCTTTCTTCTGAAAAAAGATATTTCTTAATAACACTATGGACTTTGGTTTGGAGCCTGGATTCCCAAGTCCCACTGTGTGTAAAAAAGACAATGATTGAACCAAACGTTTTGGTGAGGAGCACAACTTCCATAATGGGCTGCTGAAATTGAATAATCAGTAGCTATAGAATTACAAATTTAGTAATTAAAACTTGTATTTTATAAAGTTGGTTGTTTTTCCCCTTGTGTTTGATTGTATTTACAAACTTTTTAATGCCTAAATCTTTGTGATTTTTAATAAAGGTCCACAATAATATAAGCATTTGAAAATCATTCATAATCTCATTTCCTCATCCAATGATACATATTTTTGCATAATAGTTGCTAGTTCTTCTCATAGGCCTATGTGTTTTATATTTACAACCATATATTTTATATTATGCTTTTTTATGTAACATTCTGTCTCTTAGCATTAAAATTTACCATGTTTTTATATCATATTAACAATTGCTATTTTAATTGATTTCATATTTCATATTATCTATCTTAATTTGCTAACTTCTATTGACCATTTATCTTTCAGCTCATTAAATTATATTATAGAAATATAGATGTATATCACTGGTAATGTATTGAACATCATCCTATAAAAGCTATAGCTTTTCATTTTATGAGTATTCAGATGAAGTACTTTCTCACAATCAAATTCCCCCAAATGATGTAAAGGTTAAAGATCATGAGCACCTTTAGGTTCTTGCTGTATATAGACATATTGCTTTCTAAAGTGTTTATATAATATGACCATTTGGCTTTCTCTGCAGAGTCATCTGTATTGGGTATTATCATTTATTTGTTTAAATTTGCTTCTTTTTTGATTACTGCTGGAATGAACATTTTTCTTTGTGGATTTTGTTCTATTCTGGCTAGTTGTATTTATTTGGATATAATTTGTCTGACAGTTTAACAGCTTATTTTTTCCTGTTTAGTAGTTTCTTTGAGAAACAGTACTCTGACTTCTGGACACTCGAGTGTCTATTTTAAAGTGATCTTTAGGTCAGGAACATTATGACAGTTTTTTCTATTTGTACTATGAGAGAAATATCCCACCTTTTCACTGTGTCCTCACTTGGTAGAGAGAGAGAGGGAGGGGAAAAGAGAATGTCCCTTCTGGTGTTTCTTCTTATGATCCCATCATGGGCTCCATTGATCCCATCATGGGCTCCACCTTTAGGACTTCATCTAACCCTAATTACCTTTCAGAGTACCCATCTCCAAATACTATCGCAGTAGAAGTTAGGGCTTCTATATAGAAATTTTGGAGGGACACAAACATTGAGTCCATAATACTCTCCTTCTCCCTCGGGTCACTACAGTGTCTACCCAAATACACATCCCTTAGTTAAGGGAAACTTGGTGAGTGTTAAAGACAGACGTAAAATTTCATGAATATGTGGTTGAGCTTTAAAAAAATTGAGTCAGTAGATATGGAACAAAATAAAACAAACAAGAAGAAGAACCATATGGAAAGAAAATAGTTGGAGCACCTTACATCAGGATCAATCACTAACCATTATATATGTCTTGTGGGTATTGATAGTGGCATGTGGTGTGTGCTGGGATTTGAGAATCTATTTGGAAGAGTATTTTTACATCCTGTAAATCATACATTCTGAATTTTGAGTTCCTGTCTTAAATGATTGGGATGGAATTTCTTAATGTAGGGAATCTTAGTAGGAATTATCTCTTTGGTACTGTCTCTCTCCTCCTCCTCCTGTCCTTCCTGTCATTTCATTCCCTTCCCACATCCCTTGACCTAAGCTCCCAACATACCAACTGGCATCAAGCTAGTTATACATCCAGCTACTTCTTTATTTTCTTTGATAAGTCAGAAGTGAATCAATATCCTGGCAGGGAGTTAAGGAGGCTGGTCTTTTCAAAGACTGTTTTGTAGATTAATACAAATATGATAACTTGAGTGTTTAAAAACAGGTTCAAGTGACTATGTGCTTTAATTATATGATTCTTAAGTTTGAATGGTTATTTTCGGATTAAAAAATCCCATTAACTGATAATTTAAAAATATAACCAGTTTGTAGAATCTGAATAGGTCTTATTTGCACATAGTAAAAAATACAAACATTACAAAAAGGTATATGGTAAAAAATAAATTATCTTCCCATCTCACATTCCCAGTTCCTTTGTCTTTCTTCTTCTCCTCAGAGGCAACCACTACTAATTTCTTGCCAGTGCTTTACAGAAACATTCTCTATATAATCAAACTTAAATATTATTTATATATCCCCCCTTTAAAAAACTCTGATAGAAAATACTATACACACCTTTTATTATTATTATTATTATTTTACTTTTAACTTAACTATATCTTGTTTCTTGGAGATTGGTCAATTTAGGCACATAAAGCTTTATCCTATTTTTACTAGTTGTATGATGAGGATATGCTATAGTTTATTAAATTAACCTCCAATTAATAGATATTTAGGTTATTTCTAGTCTTTTAAAACAAGCCTCACTGTAATAAAAAGCCTTATATGTATGTATTTGTGTATCTTTGCAAGTATATTTGTAATATATTTATAGGCTGAATAACAGCATGAAGAAAAATGTTGTCTCATATTGGTTAAAAGCATGAATATTAGAGTTTGATATTCACTACCTGTTTACCACTTACTAGCCATATAACCTAGAGACAAGTTATTTAACTTTCTGTGCCTTAGTTTCCTCATCTATAAAATGGGTATAAATAATAGTAAATACCTTAAAAATATGAGTATTAAGGCAACTAATGCAAGTACAGCATTCTGACATCAGCATATAATACATTCTCCATAAATTATCTTGTTAGGATAATTTCCTAGAAGCCAGGATTTACTCTTGTAGAAACATCAATGATATTATTTGAGAGTGACTTTTTCTTCTCATCCTTGATAAAGAAATCACTGCTAAGCTTGTTACAAATATTGATATAATTGATGCATAAATTTGACTCAAAGGAGAAGGTCGGGTGGGTAAATTGACAGTTCTTGTTGTAGGTTGAAGAGGGAGGCTGAATTTAGTTTCATTTGTTTTTGAATGTTGGATTAAAAGTCATAATTTTGGGCCTCAATGCCCTTGTCTGTTATGTGTGAGGTTTAGATTAGATGATCCCTAAAGTAACTTCCTGCTCAAACAGTTATGTCTGTGCTTATTCCATTCTCAAAATGAGTTGTAATTTATGTAGCTTAGACAGCGGAGATAAATTTAAATCCTGACTCATGTAACAGTGTCACTATGTATACGCTGGTCCCTTTGCATGAGATGACCTTCCTCCCTTGTCTGACTGTGTAGCTGAGCCCTGACTCATCACCAGAGACTTAGCTCTGGCTGGGCCTTCACTGTGATGATGCCTGCCCTGAGTGTCCCAGCTCAGTTAGGGATTTCTCCCTTTGAGCTGTCTTAGCCCCTGCATTACGTAGTGGGATATGAGTGTTTGAATTTTAGCTGATAATGTTTATCACTTCATATTTGGCTTTGATACAGCATTTTTGTTGCATCAAGGAAGAGATTATACATTCTTCTCTTGAATTTTAAATTTCAAAATTCTGGACCCTTCAGGGAATGAAAAGATACATGTGCATAGGTAAAACAATCACTGAGGGAAGACAGGTTGAGTGAGTAAAGCATCCATGCTCCAGAGGAGAGAAAGGGCACCAGATAAGTGTAGGCAAGAGGTGAGTAGACACTGTGAATCCCTGACAAAGTGTGAGGCTTTATGCCTGGTTCTTTCTCTGAGCTCAGCAAGGGATAAGCAGAGTGAGAGAAACCCTTGAGAGATATATGAAATCTGAGCACAGAAGGAACCTAGGTTTCCTTTCCTGCATAGAACCCAGGGAAGTGAGAAGAGCCCAGAGTAGAAATGGCTATAGAGGGCACCCAGGTGGAAAGGCCCAAGGGAGCCTGCAGAGGTTCCATAGCGCCCAGCTGGGCATGGGAGCAGGAGACAGTATCCCTGTGCTCCGAGGGAAGCATGAAAATGATAAAGGACTGAGATGGTCCTGCTGAGTTTCCTGGGGTCCAATGTGGTGTGGTGCCACAGAATGATCTCATCTACCTTCAAGGGGCAAAGGTATTAAAGAGACTTGCCTCCCAAGGTACTTTTGATTGGAAACATGAACAGAAATCAGCAATGACCTGCCTGGACCACCTACTGAAGACAAAATAGAGAACATCTCAGAAACTCCCAGCCTGACCCAGAGAAATGGAGAAATCCCAATTTGACTGAGATTAAGTTGTCACACCTAGAAAAATAGAAACTCCACTGTAGAACTTAAGTTTGTTAGAATTTTAAAAAATTTAAATAAAGATTCCTAGCACCTCTGATACTCACCCATTGCACTGTAAACGTTTGATTCCTTGCCTGCTTTTCTGGATCATAAACTCTTTGAAGGAAATCTAGGTCTTTAATTTCTATTTTATTTGTTCCTATACCTTGCAAGTGCTGACACAGAGGAAGCCTACAGTAAGCTTTTTGAATGAATAAATGGACATTTATTGGGCGGCTGTTCTTTGCCACAAGCTATCCTAAATGCTTTCTCAGTCCTTATACTAGGTATTATTATCTCCATTTTGCAATTGAGAACATTATGGCATAGGGAACTAATATAACACATTCACAGGCAGTGGATGGGTGGTCCGTCACTCACATTCTGGGCCCCCTGACACCAGATTGCCTTCTTAAGTAAAACTGATATTTCTTTTTACTGTCTGAATATAACTATGGAATAAAAATGAAAATTAGCTTTTCACTTTTCAGTAAGTTTTTCCATATTTCTTGTTTACTACATTCAAAATAAAGAGCAGTGTTCTGTTCATTTTACTTTAATTATAATTACAGATTAGAAAAAAGTACCTAGTACAGTATGACCATGATACCACAAATATAATTAGAGCACAGATAAAGCTTAATATTCTTACAAATGCTGCTTTATTTAGTTATAAAATAAATAAATGTTCTTTGTAGATAATATGTAAATAAGTTTAAGAAGTTAAAATTCACTAATAATTCTACTTCTTAGAGATAACTACTATCAACCTTCAGTTATATTTCACCCTGATTTTAGAAAATTAGAATATTGATAATACTTTGTTTATATGTCATTATATCACAAGTGTTCTGCAGAGCACAGGATGTTTAGTGTTAATGGAACAAAAACTATTTAGATTGTGCTCAGTGGGAGGAGTTATTGAAGTTAAGATGACATAGGTACTTGGAGGTACTCAATATGCAAATTATTGTTTTAGATACACTACCAGAAAACTTTTAAAGATTCAAAACAAGTAAAAGATACATATAATTCAGCAAGACTTTCATGACTATAGTAAACTTTAATTGCAATTTGAAATACTGAGGAAATAAAACTTCACTGCTAACATGGTTTAGGAATGGTTTAACAATCCTACTTGAGAGAGGAAGGGCCACATGTGCAGGAGGGATTTGACCACCTGATCTCAGCGTACCATCCATACCCATGAACAGATGTGTTGCTTTATCTGTTTTCGTGAACTAAAGAGAGAGAAATTAGAAAAGTCAGCCATAGGGCACAGCGGTAATTGACCAAGTGTAGCAACATTCCTCTCTCCTCAGAGCCAGTGAAACATTGGGCTACAACAAGGAGTAAAAGTTTACATTTCAAACTTTCTAGAAAATCACCATATTTTAGACCAATTAAAGAAGAAGAATATCTTCTACCCAAGGCAGTGGAATCTTCTCAATGTGATTAGAAACCACTGTTGAATGTCTTAGCTTGTTTCCAGGGTATTTAAGAAAAGGAGTCCTGAAGGGTAATCCAAATTTACTTGATGCTTTTAGGTTTTAGCATGTGGGGACTAATCTTATTTCTCTGTCTATGTACCCTGTGAGTTGCTGCAGATTAAAATATGATTAGCTCTTTCCTTTAATTGGCCATGTAATAAACCCATCATCTCAAAATCATGGCATAGTGGTTCAGTCTTGGAGCCAGACTACCTGTATTTAGTTCTGTTCTTCTTGGGCTTTGAGACTTTGGGCAAGCTACTAAAGATCTTTATGCCTAATTTTCCTCATTTGTTTTTGTTTTAGTTTTGTTTGTTTGTTTGTTTGTTTAAATAAGGATTAAATGAGTTAAAATGTGTAAAGCACTTCAAATAATGCCTGCTGCAGATAAAAACTATAAAAATGTTAAATAAGAATGTAATTAGGCTTCCCATTGGTGACTGTTGGTGAACTGAGGTAAAACAATGAATTGGAAGTAGGCGAATGACAAACAGGCTGACTTGGAAATCTCATAATAATGAAAAGGTGCCATTGTTTTTGTGGCAGAATGGATGCATGGTTAAGCAAGAAATGGAAGGATTAGGGATGAACACTGCAGTATCTTTGAGCCCACTGGGTTGTGTAACTAGGCAAGGTATGCTGGGGCTGGCTTGGGGAATTAATGGAAAAACTGGGTTACTTTAGGAACAGGGTGAATATTCTAAGAGGGATTGGGATTTCTCAGATTACTTACCTGGATGGTGAGTGAATATGTTAAAAGAGGCAAACTGAGCCTGGGAATAGACTGGAGATGTCTAGAGTTACTCCTTCTTGCTAGGATTTTAGATAAATCAGATACAATTTTTGTCTTCAATTCACTGTTTCTATCAGCTACCACTTGTTGGTTGCTAGCACATAAATCACTTCTGGTTAATTGAATCATAGAAATAATTTACTGGAAGTCAGGAAGCTAAAACGACCAAGAGGAAAGGCCAGGCAAGAGGCTTAGAAGGACTGAGAAGCAAGACTATTCTGGAGCTGGGAAACAGGGACTGCTGGATGGTCACTTTTGGTCAATCAGCCTCTTGTCCCTCGTTCATATTCCAGAGAGAGGAACCAGATCAGCCTAGCTTGGGTCAGGTGCCCACCCCTTGGCTAGAGGAGGGCAGGACATCTAAATTGGCAATTGCACCTGACTATATCTGTTAGAGGAGTCCCTCCAAAACAAAATCAGGGTTCTATCACCAGCAGAAGGAAGAAGGACAGTAGGCTGGACAAAATGTCTACTTTACTCCTTTATATTGCTTTACGCCACCGACAAAGATGACAGAAGGCAGAAAGAATTAAGGAGACCCTGAAGACCTTGATTTTTAATCTTTCTTCCCTGTCGAGTTGCCTTCTCCTCTGACTCTAAAGCCTAGACTCACATCAGAAGGGACCCTTGGTCTCTCTGATGGAATTTTCTCCTGATCTTACCACAGTCTCACTTAAAGAAAACAGCTCAAAACACTGTATGGATTTTTACCAAAATAACGATAGTTATTCTTCCATCAGGTACTTACTGGGTGTCTACTGTCTAACAATAAAGGACAAATAAGTACAGTCTCCTGCCTTTCAGAAGTTCATAGTCAGGTAATCAGATACTTATTGGGTCCTGTCTTCTGGCTTTCAGAAATTCATAGTCAGGGAAGCAAGACAGACATAAACAAATAAATTACGTGATTACAATGCAGTGTGGAGAATAGTGTAGTAGAGAAACAAAAAAAAGGGCACAGCTAATCTGCCTAGCGGATGCAGTGGAAGTGATATTTGAAAGAGGTCTTGAAAAATGAATGAGCACTTATAATTTTAAATTGAGACATTTAGTATAAAAAAATTGTGACCCCAAATTATAAACATTATTCACACTGCTATCAAGGGCACCTATTTCATTTCCTGGCAGCATAAATGTTATTCTTCAGTCTTCTAAGGCTAAGAAGTGAGTTGGTAAATAATACTTTGAAAGTTGAAAACTGAGAAACTAATAAACTGTTGCATTCCTAAATTACAATTTGTAAACAAAACCTTGTTCCTAATAGCTATAGTTTCATGAACTTAACTAGATGTAAAATGTGCCCCAGGATTTCGGAAACCCCTGGATGGCTGTCACTCACTGCTGGGCAGCTTGAAGGTCAGAGCCTCTTTTGGATCAAGCAGAGATCTTGGGTCAGATACTAACTTTTTAGTGCAGGGGCTACTTATATATTCAAGATTCATATTAATATCTTGGCTAGAAATCACTTATTTTGAAAATCACTGATTTTCAACCTTCTCTAGAAACTTTTTGTAAAATGAGTCAGAACTGTAGTGTAGCAAAGAACTCAAAATTAGTACAGATAAAAAGAATCTCATCATAAAATTGAATGATAAAGCCCCACTAATTAGCAGATTACTCTCAATTAGTAAAAATATTGTCAAAATTTCTTATAATGACTACTTCTGAAGTGTTGGAAAATACTTTCATGTCAATATACATGCTTTATCCTGTTGTATGTCATGTCTCTACAAACTACCTCAGACCACTTTTTAGACCAAGGTGGGAAAGCAAAGAGAAAATGAATGAATTAATGAATGAATGAATAAGCTCTAAAAAAATTAGGCCTATTTTAAAAATCATGTTAACTATGTATTTTGAGTTAATGAAAACTGGTCAGAGTCTTGTACAATAGTTCCTTTGGCCCCATTAATTTGCTGCAGATAACTAGGAGTTAGAAAGCCTGAATTTTATCTTATTTCTGCTCCTACCTACCTGTGTCAGCCTAGGTAAAATCCTAGGATGACCTTGATGGATTAATTGAGGAAATTTCTACCTGAGATGGTTAGTCTTACCTTTCTGAAATCCCTTCAAATCACTTATCAATTTACCTCAAGTGTTACTACTACTTCAAAAAAACCAACCAAAACCATATAATTGGTGAGATATTAATGTAGACATATTTGGTTGAAATCTACCTTTCATTTTAAATCCTACTATCTATTTTGATTAAAACATCTCTGACACTAAATTTAATTTAAAGGGCAGGCAGGCAAAGACAGAACCTCTATAGGCTGTTGGTGTGCAGGGATAGATTCTAGGTTACTTATGGAGCTCCTATTTGTAGCGAATAGAATGCTTGCTTAACAGTTACATGATGAGCTTTCATGTAATGCTATATGAAATTGTAATGGATAGTGTTCCCTCAGTGTTGATGGAGAGAAATCCGTAAGCATGACATTTTGATAGATTCAATTTATGTATTAAATTATTTTATCATCAGAGGTTCCATTCACATTTTTCCCATCATTTTAATTAAGCTATATAACAGGAGAGCTAAGAGTATGCATACATTTTTTTTTTAGCATATTTCACCTAAAACTTGGAAGACAAATCAGTTTTCTTATGTAAAATTTTAACTTCAGTTTAATTATTTCCTTTTTTAGGATTCAAAATTTTCTTCATCTTCTTATTTTTCATAGATTCTCATGAATTCTTGCTTACAAAAACCTTTCTCTATACCACAAGTACATAATAGAAAAAAGTGGAATGGAGGAAGAGAGAATCATAGAAACTCACATTGAGCTAAATGACCCCTAGAATGCAATTTGAAGATGAGTGTTCCAAATTATTTTGTCTCTGTCCAGATGATGGACTAATAAATAAGGGAATCCATCCATCAGTCAACCAAACTCAATCAATGAGAACATGTCAGAGCTCATCTGAGTGGTAATGAATGGTACTTGAAAGTGAATTCGTGACTGAACTGGAGAGATTTCAGAGGAATAGAGCTAACAATGGAAAATCTGGTTAATTTGTGTATATTGCTTACAGGATGTGGGAAGGACAACAGCAGATTTTACCCAACAATCTCCAACTTGAAATTGACCTAGAGGCTGCTTCAGATTTGATGGATTGAAACAAATTCATCTGACATCATTTTTTCAGCCCTGCAACTGTTATAATAATGTGTATCAAACCTAGAAACCTACATTCAAGTACCTGAATATATCTGCACAGAGACATACAACTCCCAACAATGTCTCCATGACAATATGCTGTTGGTTGCTAATTAGAAAAAAACACAAGTAATAATTAGAAGGCATTCTGTTGCTGGCTGGGGGACTCCTTCCCTAAATGGTTAACATATTCAGCTTATAGAGCAACCACCTGATTTATAAATTTTCGACAGGAGGTGTTAGCAATGTATATTTACTTGTTCTTTTAATCACGTTACCTGTGCACAAGCTTAAAAATCAGGCCAAGCTACAAATGGTCATTAATATGACCACTACTGGAACCTCATCACCCCCACTAAAGACAAAGTCCCTCTCATGTCGATTCATCATCAGCGCCCACTAAGTCACAGCCCTTTTCTATCCTCTCAGGATCATAGTGCCAACAGGCTCTTTGCCCCCGGTGTTAACAATCAACACCTCTGGAGGTGACTTGCCTAATAGAAGAGGAACATTTTGTAATGCATCTGAAAGGATATCAAACCCCAAAATTTAA
Source organism: Cynopterus sphinx (assembly GCA_030015415.1). Taxonomy (NCBI): domain Eukaryota; kingdom Metazoa; phylum Chordata; class Mammalia; order Chiroptera; family Pteropodidae; genus Cynopterus; species Cynopterus sphinx. The sequence goes on from CM057379.1 coordinate 55,700,147, forward strand.
CAGATTAAAATAAGCAAAGTTAAGACAAAGGGAAGGAGTGTGCCTCACATTCTCTTAGCCCTTGAAGCCCAGGTTTCTTGCCAGGGACCTACAGTTTTGATCAGGCTGCACTATTGGATAGAGGCATTAGTGCTGCAAATCTATTATGAGTTTATTCACCCTAGAAAGTTTTTATATTGATAATTATAAGGTGTTTCATTTATACCTTATCTATTTCCTTATCATTTCAGTACTGTTAGGAAACACTGTTTAATACTTGGAGGTCTCCTTTTAATCTTATGTTTCTGTCCCTCCCCACACTCTTTTTCCTCAACAAGTAGGAGCCTACAGTAAATTTTGAATGTTGCTGCTTATGGCAGATGTCCCCTTCTTGGCTCACAGCCAGACCTGGCTTCGTTGTGCAGCAGGCTGGTGGGGTTACCAGGAAACCCAGGGGTGACTACTGTGGCTCTGATAGTACCCTGGTGGATTGAGCTGATTAGTCACAGCCAACTGCTTGTTTTCAGGGATCTATTCCATTTTCCTGCTTTGCCAACATCATCTAATTGAGGACCAGATGCTTTTAATCAGCATTTTCTACAGTTTAAGGAGCTCTGAAAATCTTCTTTTACTCTAGGAATATATTGCCCAGGCATTAAAATATAGGTGTCTCCTATTCACTCTGAGGAAGTATGTGACTTTTAAAGGAGCAGGTGAACATACGGTACTTTTCAACACAGAATGGAACACTCTTTTGGAGGCAGTGGAAGCAAGCCTGGGCATGTATTTTGAGGACTGTAAATTTGTGCACACTTTTGGGAGGCAATTTGGTTCTATCCAGATTTAAAATGCACATATTGTTGACTGAGGAATTTTATTTCTAAGCATGTATTTACAAAGTATACTAACATATGTGTTCAAAGAAGAATATACAAGGATATTCATATAGCATTGTTTATAATAGCAAAAGATTAGAAACAATTCTAAATGACCATTTAATAGGGGACTAGTTAAATTATCATACATCTGTACAATAGAGTCTTTTATCAATTGTTAAAAGAAAGAGGCAGGTCTATATATAACGATGTGGAAAATTGCTTAAATATATCTAAAATGAGACACAATGCTATGATTTGTATTTTAAAAAAGGGAGGGCTGTGTACATTTGTGTATGGGTAGCCTATCTTGACATACTATTATCAGCAACTGCCTCTGAAGAAAGGAACTGGAGAGCTGAGAGGGGGAAGAAGGAGTCTTACTTTTCAGTGTATGCCCTTTTATAAAACTTTCCTCATGCATATAATTCCTATTCAAATAAGTAGATAATTAAACAGTAAATGAAGATGTCAATTTTTCTTCTCTTTAGGATTTCTTCTTGTCACATGCTCTCCACAGAAACAATTTTCTTTCTGGGCCTTGCTTGGGGTCTGATAGACCATTAGTTATGGCTCCTGCCAATAAGCGTGTGATACTCGGCAAATTATTTTGTGTTGTCCAGAGCCTCACCTTTTTTTCTCCTTTAAAAAAGATGAACAATATCTCAAAATTGACTGTGAGGCTTAAATAAGACAAGGTCCTTCACATAATGCCTAGGGCACAGTCCTTAGTGAGGCCTTGATAAAAGGGACTTTCCTTTTCCCTTCGAGACTTGCTTTGAGGTTCAGGTTCACGTTGGTTGGATAGGTGTTTCTCGCACTTCACTGCTGCCAAAATTCTTTCCTTTGCTTTTATTTGAAAGCAAGTCTTTCCCTCATAGCCCACTGATGGTTTAATGGCTTACTACATTAAAATAAACAATAAAAAACAAGATACCATAAAGCAGTTATCTTCAAAACATCTCTACCATGTTACGATTCAAAACAGGTCTCAGATGAGGACCTCAGGCTTGCGTTAGAGCAGGTGGGGCCATGGCCCCACTGAGCTTGCAGCATCCTCTCCAGGACCCTTTTGGAGTCCTCTTAGTTTGGCAGCTGCTCACCCCAGGAGGACCAAACAGCTACAGAACTACTCAGAGTCTTCTTTTCCCCAGTTGCTTGGAGCCTTTACTTTCAGGAAGAGTTTTGTTCTGTTTTTGTTTGTTTGTTTGTTTGCTTGTTTGTTCTCCCTCCATCCTTTTTATTTTAATTTTTAAACATGTATAAAATATAGTATATGTTTTGGAGGGAAGAAGAAGGAACTTTTTGAATAAACTACTCTGGAGAAACTGCTGGACAATGGAGTATGTGCCTGTGTGTGCGTGTATGCATGTTTCTTTTTGAAGAAGAGCAGAGAATAAGCAACTGAAATATTTTGCTTTGGTTCCCTTGTGGCCTTGGTCTAGTTGCATCCACATCCCGGGTAGTTTTATACACTCCAACCTTAGATGCTACTGAAGCCAGATACTATGGCCTTGAACCCACAAAGGAGGACAAAGTCCTTTTGAGCTCTGGCGACAGGTCAGATACCCATGCATTCTTCCCAGCTTTTGAAATTTGTTCTAGTGTGCAGGTTTACATGTTCATTTTGGTGGGGAGGGATATGTCTATGAGTAACAGAGGGCTCAGTACTTTGCACCTGTCTCCATTACCACTCACCACTGTTTGCATCAGTTTCTAGTGTGGGGATGGAGTATACAGTTTGCAGTGGAGTGGAGGGACTGGCTGTGAAGACAGACAGACCTGGGTTTGAAACCAGCCTTGTTACTTTCTAACTGTGTCACCCTGGTGTCTTAGCTTATTCAGTTGCTATAACAGAATACCATAAACTGGATGGCTTACAAACAACAGAAATTTCTTTCTCACAATTCTGATGGCTGAGAAGTCCAAGGTCAAGGCTCTGGGTGATTTGGTGTCTGGTGAGGGCCAGCTCCTTCATAAACTGGGCCTCCTTTCTTATAACCTTAACTTGGCAGAGGAAGAGGTGAAGGATTTCTCTTGGATCTCTTTTATAATGCCACTAATCCCTCAGGCTCCATCCTCAGGACCAAATCACAGACACCATCTCCTAATGCCATCATATTGGGGGTTAGAATTTCAATGTATGAATTTTGAGGGGATACAAACATTCAGATCATAACTTGGGTAAGTTACTGCATCTCCTAAAGCTTTATTTTCTTCATCTGTAATAAAGGAAGTATAATGTTACCTGACTCATGGCATGTATAACTCAGCATAGTGCTTATTGCAGGACAGACACTGTGTCTTTCCCTTAATTATATCCCAAGTGCCCAGAACATTACATAAGGCCTTAGTGAATAAATGAATGATAAATGAATTAATGGAATGCCCAAAGCAGAATCACAGTGTGACTGATTTCATGACACATTATTATTCCTGTATGACTGGAACCCTTGGATTACCTCCTTTTAACATCATTTCCTTCTTGACTTCTCGCCTCAGAAAATTGTCTGACTTCTATGTATTATTTTACAATTTCTCTTTCACAGGTGACTTATTATATATTTTTTTGTCTTGAGAAACTCTCATTCTCAAGACTAATAGAAAAGAAAAATAAAGAAAGATCTCAGAGATTTATAGCATATTTTGTTAGTATTTTTTGTTACTTAAAATATACATTTGGCTAGAAAACAGGAGAATATTTGCTTTTCAGGATTTTATTTACAAAATTATTTTAGGTCTACTCTTTGACATTCAGTATGTATCCTTGGACTTTTTCCTGTCAAACTTGACATGGGCCTCTTTTATATTTTCATATAGCTTCATGACATAGCTTTATGACACCTAAATGCAAGATAGGCCACTACTGTATTGGTTCAAAACATAATGATGACTTTCAGAAAGTAGAAACTAACTAGTTGCCTCTTTTATATTTGACCTAGAAGATTATTATAGCATGTTACTCAATATATGGGAATAATTTGATACCAACTTTCCCAAAAAATATTAATATTGTGATTATAAAGGTAACACACTAGAACTTTTCTATTTCCTGAAGAGAAACCTCTTCACTTCTGCTTTTCAAATATGACCAAACTAGGCTCCGATACCTTGTTGGCAGCTTTAGAATCATAGGAAGAAAGATCTGGAAAGATCTGGAAGAGATCACCCATTTTAACCCTTTATTTTGCAAAGGCACTGCATGGCTTTACCAGGATCACAGAGCTAGTTAGTGGTAGGGTGGTGCCTAAAAGCTAGATCTCCTAAATCATGGTTCAGTGATATTTCTAATTTATCCATTGCCTTTTCTACTCAAGATGCAGAGGTTTTGTTAATGTAATTCTGATATATTTTTATTAATTTAAATAATTTGAAGATTGATGACAGAAGATTGATTTCATTAAGGAAATTTCATGGACAGTGGGTGTGCCATATTATTAAAAGGGGGGAAAAACAGAAAAAAAATGAGGGATCAAATGAAATGTGTTTGAGGTCACGTTTGGCATGAGGACCAGATTTTTATGACCTACTTTTTAACTAGCTATGGAGACTCTTCTAGTGCACATGAAATGAGTAGTGAACAATAAGCAGATGTTTTGTGAACTGGTAGATTATATGGTATATAGAGAAAATGTTTATTAAGGTGTGCAGGAGTAAGAGAAGGCCTCATGGAGGAGGTGGGATTAAATCTAGGTTCTAGAATGAGTAGAGTTGGATGTGCAGTTGAAGAAGCAGAGCTTCCACACTAGGGCAAACAGTATGTGTGAAACAATGGAAGGGGCGATGGAGCAATGTGGGTATGTGTCTTACATATTCATGGGGTATTGGTGAGAAAGCCAGTCTGACTAAAAAAATAAGGTCATGGTGGTAGAGTGGATTCAGGTTATGAAGGACTTTGAAAGTGAGGTGGAAGAGGTCAGACTTGTAGACCACTGGGAGCTCACCTTGCATTTTGAGCTAAATTGTCACTCTCTAGAAACATATTGGAGACTGTCACTTGGGCAGTTGTTTGGAGAATCTGGATGACTAGTTACGAGGTATTTCAGTATCTAGGCAAGAGATGATAAGATGGCAGAGACAAGTAAAAATGAAAAAGCAGGAGAAAATATAAAGATATTTCAAAGAAATAAGCATTAGGGTAACTGTTTAGATTTGGTAGATCAAGAGAAGAAATTGTTCAAAGTTGGATCCAAGGATTTTAATCTGGCTGACTAAGCTCCAAGAAGTTTGTCTGTGTCTGTGAACTTCATTTTCTGCCAAGATTAGAGTTTGAGCTGATTGCTCTAGGTGGTAGTCTTTCTCTCTCTGCATCTCTTTTCTTCTTGTTTCAAGTTACAGACCTGTTTTATTAAAGGTGTGTCTTATTTCCTTTAAGAAAAAACAATATTTGAAAAAAGGTACTTGGTTCATTGCACCTGCCTTCTGATTATTGTTGACCTTGCCACTTAGTTATATCATTGTTAAATATATAAAGATCCCTGGAGCCCATTAGTCTCTGAACATGGGAATGTATTTAATCTATGAGACAAAAACAAAATTGCTTACCTGGAATGTTTGTTCTCTGACTAATAATATAGTCACATTGATACACCCTCTATGCCCAATGAATTTCCAAAGGGTTTTGTATTAGTGGAGCATTAGAAATTCACATATATAGCTAAGGGAGACATTTGACAGACTATGGTAATACCCACTAAGATACTGATTAAATTTAAAAAGATTCTAGTACACGGAAGCCTGCAGATTTTTTTACATGGAATGACATTTTTTTCTGGCTCTAAGGGCATCCCATTCTATCGCTACCATATCTCCTTCATCCTGAGAGAGACTGAAAAGGAGATATGCTGGAAGAGGGTTATGCTGCAAGATTTCCTAATGCCAGCAAACATTTATGTAGTAAAAATACATCATCATCATCATCATTATGATTTAATCCTCACAGTAATCTTGTGAGGTAGATATAATTATCATTCTTGTTTTACAGATAATGATACCGAGAAAGGCTAAAGAGAGCAAATGAGTTGTGTGTTAAACTGGCCATCTGACTTTAATACTGAATCTGAATTTTTCTTACTCTACTCTGCAGATCATGGGCAAGAAATCAGGCTCAGAGAAACTGCCAACTTTTTTACATGTTTTATTTTTCAATTATGGACATTGGTTCTTTATGGATTGGTTGGACTTGTCTATTACAACAAGCAGTTCAGAGGGTTGCATATTTCCATTGGCTGTTAGCTACTGTGAACTAATTATGCTGCAAAAGTCATCCTTATGGCTGTTTAAATTTTTCAGCAAATCTAAATTCTTCTTGGCTTCTTACAGGGTCCTGTTTGATTTTGGGCGAGGGAAGGGGGCGTGGGAAAGAGTATTTCATTTCTCTCACTATATTTAGCTGCCTGGAAAGGTAACTTCTACCTGCTCTTTGGGACTGGGGCTCAAAGCCAAGGTGGTTGCACAAGGGAAAGGTAAAGTGTTTTTGAAGTGTTTGGGTTTAGGCTGTACCTTGTGTAAGCCATTTTCACAAGGGCAACATTCTGAGAAAAATAGCTGAAAGAAATGCTGATTTGCAAACAAACTTGGTGGTTTGCTGTAATTTTAATCATTCTCCCACTCTGCCCCCATTAAACTTTTTTGATCAGCTTGCCTTTTAGCCTCTTGTCACTCTAAAATAGAGTTCTGTGAAAGGTAGTATGTTCTCTGCTTGACCTGTGGCAAATTATCAAAATTTTCCTTTTTTTAAATTCCAAAAATATATGCTAGGCACGAGGGAAAAATTGGCTGGCACTTCTTCTGCATGTAATATAATCATTGCATTCCTTGACTCAAGAGACCTTGAAAGGCCGACTTGTTATTTCTACCTTGCTCTTATCTTCTTGACATGAATCCATTAAAAATATCCTCAGAAAAGCCATCTCATTTTATTAAATCCATTAAGAGAGTCCAACTTTTTTTTATTATTAAGTCTAGTGTTTAGCAATTTAGACTGTGTTTAAATAACAGAAAAGAGCAGATGATGACAAGGTTGACTATGTCCGTAGCCATCTTTCTGTTTGTTTTGGACCAACACACAGCCAGTTGAATCAATTATGTAAACATCAGCTATTCATATGGAAGAAGACACCAGACTGGATTATATGACAATTAGGTCACAATAATAGACTAACCTTATTATCAGTAAATTTATCCTTTACCTAATCTCAATCCCCAAGGTTGTAATTCAAGTAACCTGCCTCTGAAGCTGCCCTAAAGAGAGGTGGAAATAGCCTCTTGCCATATGCTATGTAAGAAACCTGCATATACACTGGAAAATAAGACCAAGAAACTATGGATCCTTAGACCAAATCAACAGAGGTCTCTTTGCTGTTGAAATCCAGAGACCTAAAGTTGCTCATTAGATGAAATTGCTTATAAATGATGTAGGGCAAAGCCAACAGTTTTAAGTATTTGGTGAAAATTATCTATTATTCTTATTTAGTCCCAGAGCTTACAATGAGCCCTCCACCTAAAGGAGGACAAAAGAAGGTGATTGAACAAGACCACGGTGATGGGAGCAAGCCATTGGTGTAATCTTTCCCACTGAACAACTGCCCTAACTTCAGGAAAGAGGTCTTCTCAGTCATTATTCAAACCTACCTGTGTGCAATACTGCAAGGTTGCTTTTATTTTATTTAACCACTTAGTAATCTGTTTCCTACTTAATCCCCAGTTGACCTTGACATTCTCAAATCCTCTAGGTTGAAGGCCCTGGCTTAAGACCCTACTTCATTACCATCTGCAGCAGAAGTGTCTGAATCAATATGGCCTCCACCAATCTGAGTGAAGGGCTATTCCTGGTTAGGTACAGCATATCCCTAAAGTAAGAGCCCAACACTGGTACTCTTGGCAGGGCAGTAGCATTGACCTCTATCAGAACTTGCAAAAAGATCCAGCTCTTGAGGAATATTCCCACAAATGGACTCTTGTTGGCAGTGTTTTGCGTGTGTTCATGCTGATGCATCACACACATCACCAAAATTATCTAAGACGCTTATTAAAAAAAAAATCAATTTCTGTGCCCCACCACTTGATATTCTAACCCTGTAAGTTTGAGATAGGATTTAGGAAATTTTTTTTTTTAAGTTTTGTAGATAATTCTAAGATTATTTGATCTAAGTAATTGAGCTTTTCCAAAGAAATTATTTATCCTGAATGAATGGGGAAGTTCTTTGAACTTTAACAGTTTGTTCACCTATTTAGAAATGTAAAATTTTACAGGGCTTTGTACTTAATTCTATTATTAGTCCTTATTAAATTGCCTATACCTGCTATGAAGTTCATGGGTGACACCCAGGTCTTTATTGGGATTTCGAGGTAGGACAGATTCTTCTTAAGTCACCTTCAATTTCTGAGATGTGGCTGGTGGGCTGTTTGAGGGGTAGCAGTTTCTGGTCAACCTATTCCCTTTACCCCCACCCCCCACCTCTACCCTCAACCCTTGTTGCAGGATCAGCTTCTTCTTTGCTGCTCCTTTCCAGGACTGAAATTAGATTGATGCCCTTAGTCTTTATTCTCCTGGGCCTGGCATGAGTCCTGCCACACATAAGTTGTATCTGGTGTGCCAGATCTGAGTGCTGTGTGACCTCTCTGTTGGAGTCTCTCCTTCCCCTAACATGCTGGCTTCTGCCTCAATTTACCATCCTAACTAGTCTTAGCCCATCCAGGTAGTCTTAGCCCACTCCCCACCCCACTGCCTTACTGCCTGTCTCTTGCCTCTTCTCTCCTGTGGGCTGATCTCTGGACTCCCTACGGACTGATCACACAGCTCATAGAGTGGAGTGTCTTATGGGGCCAACAGTGGATGTATAGACAAACTGTCTGAATTGGAAGCTGGCTCTACCACCTTGTGCTTGGGCAAATGACCTCACCATTCCTGGTTTTGTCATCTTATCTTCTATATCTATCTTACCTTAGTTTCTTTCTTTCTTTTATTTTTTTAATAAAGTTTACAGGTTACCTTAGTTTCTTCATCTGTAAAGCAGAGAAATGACAGTATCTCATAGAATTGTGGGAACTAAATGACACACATGTAGAATAATTAGAAAGTGCTTAATAAGTGTAAGCTGCTCTCTTAATGATTATTACTGGTTTATGCAGAGCCATGAAACCATTGCCTACTTGATTATAGATTTGTCTGCTACATGAAGTTGAGTTCATCACATCCTTTGGACATTGTCCATTGTGCTGCCCAACACATAAGTTCCCAGCTACTTATCCTTTCCCATATTCACCCCTGATACCCTTGCAATGTTAGCTGTGTTTCTAGAAACCCTGAAACCTCTTGCCTAATCAGCCTCATTTACAATTCATTCTCTTCAGTTCTATTTGTTTCTTTCTGACTGAATTGAACAATTTCCTTTGACTTTATTGGCTTTAATTCCCACTCAATCACCTTTCTTCCTCCATTTTAAACCATTTCCAAATTCTTTTCTCATTAGTTACTTAAACCAAATGCAGTTTTATAAGGGTACAAACTAGGCTGAAGGTAATGAAAAGATTATTTTGGAATTTCTACATACTTTCCCTGATGCTCTATTCAGAATCATGCTACCATGATGAACCTCAGAATGCAGCTGCTCTTGGCCACTTACATGCTCTCACCAGCACCCAAGAATTTTCTGTGTTTAGTTATATGCTTTTACAAAAATAAATAACATTTCCTCAAGAAATGCCAATCTATTATGATAGTCCTAGTGATAGGCTGCTCTTTTTACAGTGGTAAAGATAAGGAAATAATGATGGACCAAGAAAAAAAGAGTATTGCTATTTATTCAGGAAATATTTAATTGGTACCTTTTTTTGTGCCAGGCATTGGTCTAGATGCTTAGGATAATATGTATGAATAAAATAGACAAAGATCATTGTCATGGAACTTCTCCATCAAAGATGGACACAAAATCAATAGTTGTTTTTTAATCAAAAATATTTTTGTCAAGATTTAGAGGACAGAAATATTTTATGAGGTGTTAAAATTTAAACAGATCATCAAAAATTAGGAATTATGACATTTTATAACATGGTTGGCAAAATACATATATTATCAATGATATTTGACTTAGTAAACAATAAATGTAATAAATCATAAATGTAATTAGCTTTTATCTTGATTATTTTTACATTTTCAAAAGCTAAACTGAATAATGAAAGGCATGCAATTTTATCCTGGTGATGTAAAATCTTTTAGAAAATGTTAATGAAGTTATAAGGCTCTAAGGTAAATTGTGTGCACTAATATTTACAAATACTGTTTGACAGTGATCAGTGAGCTTTTAAGAGGGATTAACAATATTTAGGAATAAAAAAAATCAGATCTTTATTCGTTATGATGTTCTGAGTAGTAGCAGGGTGATATTCTTGTCTGGGAAGAGATGAGGGCGATGGTGGCAGGAATGGTGGGAGGACAGGAGTGACGGTGGCTTAGCAATCATGCTCTTTGCATGTCTGTGCAGTAAGATTGTCTGGTGGGTGCAGAGGTTATTTCAGGACATTTTGAGGGAGAAAAATTGACAGAGGACACAGAAAAAGGAGGAAAGTTTTTCCCCCAACCTTTAACAATACAAATCACTCTGGGAAGAGTCATATCTTAATTCTTTATAAACTAATATCTTAATATCATGGGAAAGAAAACCACATAAAACCATGTTTTAAAATGGTTCTGATATTTTAGTGTATTTAAATTACATGTTTTTGTTTTGAGATCATATGGTTTAACTGTATGTGTGAATTTTGTGCAAGTCAACTCAAATACTTTTAAGAAGTAGAAAATGTCCTTTAACAATCAATCAAAAAGATAATCCTTTGATCAAGTGAAATGTGAATACACAAATCCTAGGGTAATCTTAAACCGTTATATGTAAGACACCCCTTGAACAAGTAGGCTTATTTAGAAAACATCTGAGTGAATTAGCTGGAGGGCTTGTTGGAGGTCATGTTTTTTTTTTTTGTTTTTTTTTTTTTGACTCAAAGAAATTATCACTGGGTAATATCCTTGCATTCATATGTCAGTCTCCTATTCTTTTTACTCTGGCTGAGACACAGAGAATTTGGGAGAAGGAAATAACTATGAAGGAGGATTCTCCAGATGGGAAGGCTTGTGAAATTCTGGTTCTGGGGCATTATGAGAGGGGAAAAATAGGGCCTGCCTAGGTAATTAAGAAGGAGATGGTTAAAATCTTAGATCCTGTGTGTAATCCTGTGTATGATCCCAGTCAGCAGGTAAGCCTTCACCTAGTAGCTCCAAAGCACAGTCAGATGACCACATATGGTGTAAATGTTTCCAATTCTAAAAATCGAGTCAGGGAGAAATTTTGTTTAGACCTGGGAAGCAACACTGCATTACATTAAATGAGTAGTGGCTGGAGTCAGAGTCATGTGATTAAAGGCACCAATTTATTTGTATGAATTTGCATTTCTTTAAGTCTTATTTTATGTAGTTTTACAACTATATTTTATGTTGTTTACAATTAGCAATGTTAATGAGTAGTTTTCTATTTATTTTGTTAGTTTGGCAAAAGCTTCTTTTATACAAAAGGAAACTGACTCAATTCTATGCTACATACTCTGAGAGATTGTCTGGCACAAACCAGCTAGAATATATGATGTAATCCAGGAATCCATTGTATCCCCTATTGTCAATAATACAAATTTCAGGCATAGTGATCTTACCCAGGAAGAATTAACCAGTTTTACAAATCCAAACCTACTGAGTGACAGTAGACATCAAATCATGCCAGGCTTGGTTGGCAAACACTTTTAATTAAGAATGGAGCATACTATATTGTCATTGTTTACTTTTATATCTTCCACTGGGTGGAAATTTTGTGAGTGGAGACTACTTTAGACTTATTTAAAATTATATCACTAAAGCCTAATAGTATCCTATTTGAGAAAATTTATTAAGTGAATGGGAAACTGGAGTGATGAGTGAGGAAGGAAGCAAATAACAGGGAAGTAGAAGGAACTCAAAATTAAAATGTATTTATTTCCCAAATTGGCCAAGAATCTTTTTTGGCTTTTTTCATGAGCCATAGATCGTTGACCCTACCAAGAAGGGCTTCTTACATCACAAGAAGAGAGCCTTAATTTTAGTTTTCAAAGTATAGATTTGTCTATACATTGATAATATGTTTCTTAACAACAATGTTAGTAATTTGGTAGTTTCTAAGATTTTGGGGCCAAAGATGTGGGATTTCAGACCAAAATGTGTTTTTCATTACCTAAAATTCACCCAAACACTCAGGATGTGGGTAAGGTAGCCCTTTATTAAGTGGGAACAACAAACAGAAGAGTTTTAACCACAGAGATAAAGTAACTGAATTTCAAAGCCAAGAATGAGTTCAAGTTAATGGACACATTAGGAAAGGCTTAGGAGAGCCCATTAGAACAGCTACTGCAAAAGTACTAAGTGGGGTCTTGCAAAGGATCTTCTCCATGAGGATTAAGGATTAGTACTTCTAAAATATCATAGCACATAGAAAAATAGCATTAGGAACTGAAAAGGCCATTTTCTAAAGCAGCCATTCTCATTCAGAGTGCAAAAGATGCCTTTCAGCTGGAGTGGCTTTTGCCATTGCCTGGTGCCAGGAAGCTGCAGCATTGGCAGGCAGTTTCACACAGCTGCAGGAGTGCCAGCAAGGAGAGGCTCCCAGAGCATGTCTGCACAGGAGACCAGAAACCTGAGGTTCCTTAAGATCTAAATAAAGGGTTTCATTCTGATTAAGATTCTTCCTTAGTCAGTCCTTGATGACTCCAGAAATAGTAGTCCTATTGGTTTCATTGTGGTAGGACCCTATTACTGACTATATACATTATACCACAAGAGAAGGTCAATTTTTCACACCTTTGATCATTATCAGTCTCTCTATTTTATATATTACTAGCCTGACTTCCAAGGCCTTACTAGAATTTCAATGAACAACTCTAGACATCTAAGAAACACTTTTGTAAAACTGCTATCTTTCAATAATGAAAATATGAAAATATGAATTTAACCCTCACTTCTCAGCAAAGGTACATTTTTAGATGGTAAACAGAAGGTTGTTTTAAAGTGCAGTAAACCTGGGCACAGAGAAGTAGACTGGAGATAAATTCAAGAGCATGAGAGATAGTAGGAAGGAAGGAATAATCCGGGTAGAATAATTTATAATCCTGTGACTCCAAGCATGGGCTGTGGACCAGTGACATCTGCAACATCTGGCAACATCTTGGTTCCCCTCCCCACTCCCCCAAATGACTGAGTTGGAATCCTGTTGTTAAAAACATTCTAGGTAATTTGTATGCATACTGAAGTTTGAGAGCTCAGCTCTAGGAGTCCTGAGAGGTAGGGTTCTGAATAAGTCAGCGATTGCTAGGGCTCTCAAACTTTTGTACGTGTGGGAAATACTTGTGGAAGTTGTTAAAAAGGCAAGTTCACGACCCAGATCAAAGAGGTTCTGATTCCATAGGCTTGTGTGATACCTGGACAGTCTGTATTTCTAACCAGTTTCCCCAGGGTTCTGGCACAGGTGGATCTGGTGAAGGAAGAATATGTATTTAACAAAATAAAATCTATTGAAGCAACCTTTAAAAGCTTCTTGTCTGGGAACAGTGTAATGGAGTTCTCTGAGACATGAGAACTGGTTGCAGGATTGCCCAGAGCTCATCTTTTTAGATTTATTTGTGTTCTAGTTGCATTGAGCTCTTTGTTCTTTCCCAGTACTTATTATGTGCTTCAACACCTCAGCCTATGCTATGCTGTTTTCCTTGCACAGGTTTTAGAGTCTGAAAGGTTGTATATGGATTCTAGTACATACTAGTTTGGAGACCTTGGATAGTGATTGACAATCTTTGATTCTCAGTTTTCTCATATAAAATGGGTACTCTAGTACATGTCTAATGGGGCTATTATAATAATTACAAGAGAAATGGTCTGTGTAAAATGCATAGCACAGTGCATATTATTTAGCAGACATTCAGTATAGGATCACAACCATTTTTTGGACTTTTTTTTTGTTGGTTTGGAAAACTCCCTCTTTTCTTCCTAGATTAAGTTGCTCTCTAAGTATCCCTCAGTAAGCTCCCCTTACTGCCACCATGAATTGCTCATGCATCTGCACTCTTATAGTGTGTAAACATTTCTTTATGTCTTTTTTGATATATGTTATTAGTTTTTTCTGTCTCTCCACTGAATTGTGAGCTCATTGAAACAAATGAATAAACAACAATAACAACAAAAAACCTGTCTCATCCCTCATTATTGTTTTAGTATCTTGCACATAATAATAGTTAAGGCAATGTGCTCGTTCATGTGCTATGCACAGTTCAAAGAACTCTTAATAAATCATTTAATCCTCAGAACAAACCAATGACGTAGGTATTATTATAATCTCCATTTTGTAGATGGGAAAATGAAACACAGTGAAGTTAGGTCACTTGTCCAGGGTCACACTGCTTAGTGGTAGGCACGTAATTTGAATTCAGGCAATCTGGTTCCAGAATTCAAAACTTAGCAAACCCTCAATGAATGCTTATTGAATTGCATTATATTGTGAATGTATTGACTTCAGGTGAGGTCTTTTCTCTTCAGAAAATGGTGTTCCGAAGATGACAAAGGAACAAGTCAAATTATTGTTCAGTTTTATGATTTATCTTATTAAGTTAAAACAATATCAAACAAATCACAGATACAAAATGTTGAGTGTTTCCTTCTGAAAGGAAACCTCAAGTCTGTTATAAAATTGTGATAAGTATTCAGAGTATTTCAAAGAGCACAGTTTTGAAAAGAATAGCAGGAGTAAATGAAGACTTTCTGACATAGATTTCTTTTCTTAGCTTTACTGAGGTATAATTTACATATAATAACCTTTCTCATCATCAGAGGGAACACAGTTAGCATTAATATACTGGCTAAGTGGAAACCAGAGGAGAGAAGGAGCAATTAGAGAGATCATTTTATAAACTATATAAATGTCTAACCAATGCACTTTATACCTGAAACTAGTAAAAAATATTTTTTTAAGGAGGAAAATAAACTTGCTCATTTAAGTGTACAGTTTGATGAATTTTGGTAATTATATAATAGCTGTGCAACCTGCACCACAGTCAAGATATAAAAATATTCTATCATTCTAGAAAGTACTCTTGGGCCCTTTGCAGTTGATCTTTTCATTTGACACTTGACCCCAGGCAATCATTTATCTGTGTTGTTTTTATCAGTAACGTTTTTCATATTAATAAGTAGTGTTCATATTTTAAATATACCATGATTTGTTTATTCATTCACTAGCTGATGGGCATTTGGGTTGTTTATAATTTTTAGTTATTATGAATAATGCTGCTTTGAAGATTTATGTGTAAGTCCTTGTGTGGAAATACGTTTTAATTTTTTGGGTACATACTTAGGAGAGGGTAAACTGCGTCATATGGTAAATTTATGTTTAATTTTATTAGATACTGCCGCACTATTTTCCAAAGTAGCTGTACTCTTTTGCATCCTGCCAGCAATATAGTACGATGCTGGTTGCTTCTGTCCTTGATAACACTCAATATTGTCAATTTTATAAAGTTTCACTGTTCTAATGGTTGTTTATGGTAGCTCGTTATGGTTTTATTTTGCCTTTGCTTAATGATTAATGATGTCGAATGTCTTTTTTGGGCCTGTTTATTTACCATTTGCCAATCTTCTGTATTTGTTTAAATCTTTTGTTCATTTAAAAAATTGGGTTATTTTTTTATTCACACACACACACACACATACACACACAAACACACACACACACATTAGTTTCCCCACCCCCAAAATACTCTGAATATAAGCCTTTTGTCACATTCAAGATTTGCAGATATTTTCTCACAGTCTGCGAGTTGCATTTTTGTTTTCATATTTGAGTATTTTGAAGAGCAAACATTTAAAATCTGGATTAGTTTATTTTGTCCATTGTTTTCTTTTCGTGTCTTGCTTAAATATTTTGTGTCTTAGAAATATTTGCCTAATTCAGTGTCAAAAGATTTTCTTCTAGAAGGTTAATAGTTTTTACATTTAGGTCTATCATCATTTCAAGTTAATTTTGAATCTGACATAGAGATTTAAATTCTGCTTTTACTAGAGTCCTCTCTTCTTGCTGGTGTGCCAGATAGCTCATCATATAACCCTGTCAGGTTAAACATGGCCATGTAGAAACTAGAATATTAGAGAGTAGAGGTGTGGGACTCAGGGAAATGTTTTAAAGCTGGTATTGTTTAAATTAAGCTTATGATCTTTTTTGTGGATTGTGTTGAAAATATGAGAGGGCATTCTGGAGTTCAAGTGCATTTTTGAAGTCATTAAACTTTGGGCAGATAGATATGTTGGAACCAAAGTTAACTGGATAGAAAAGATGTGACTGTAATGTATACTATGACTCTAGATTTTGTTGAATCTTCTAAATATTATGCCAAGTGATACTGTTTTGCTTGGTTTTTACTTTTCTATCCATTTCCAGGAAGCACAAAGTTCTTATTTGAAAAGAACAAACACTTTTTTTTTTATTGCTGAAAGCCTGATTGAAGCAGGGAAAGACCAATCTCGGGAAATAATTTCATCCTGATGTCTTTTTTCCTAGCCTGCTTTTTGCCCATAACCACTCCCACATGCCCTGTTCCTAAGATAGTCTGAAGTTTCAAAATGCCAACAAAAAATTCTCTGTATTTAGACTGTTTTGGATTGTTAATTATTGGTGGCAATGGATGAGTGTTCAGCACCTTGGAACTTTCGCAAAAGAAACTTAATAAGGATACGTTTGCTGTAGTTGGAAAAGTATTTGATGAACAGCTGACCTTTCAAATGTTTACATGAGTTGAATCTCTGACTGCTAACGTTAAGAAGGTCCAAGTTCTAATTCAGACTCAGACACTGAATCCCTTTGTAGGGAAAGCTTTTAAATATCTTCAGTTTTCTTTTCTTTTTTGTCAAGGTTGACTTCATCCATCAATTAATTGGTTAATATTTGTTAATACTTTGAAAGGATGAAAAGCACTTTCTCAGGGCAGTGCCCTATTGTTCCCTCTCAGAATTGTGGTTTGTCCTTCACCTGAAGTAAGTGCATAAGTCATGTGCCAAGTTTGCATTGTAGAAAGGAAATGATTCTACAGATCCTTAACCATGGGATAGAAAAATATGTTTCTTTCACATGAAGCTCGTGAATAAAGCTTCTACTGTTCTGAGTTAAAAATGCAAAAGGAAGCCTAGTTGTCTGGATTAGGTCACTTATAAATACCTTTAAAAATATTTACATAAATCTCCACTGACTAACCAATTCTCTGAGCGCATTCCATAAAAATTTCTTTTCAAGTAATTTCATTTGGAAACTCATACATATAGTTTTTGTCCATTATGTCTTGCATAGGGCCTGGTGTTCACAGTGCTTGGTTGACTTAAAAAAGCCAATCCATTCATCTAAAAGAACTGACGTGATGGGCTGAGAAAGAAAGTTGGGGTTGAAAAATTTGGAAGGGCCTCCTTTTTATTGTGGCTTTTCCCTCCTTCGGGTCCTTTTATTCAGCATATTTTTTTTTCCCTTAGATTCAGTTGCTTCATTGCTTGAGTCCATCTTTTAGATGAGTTTCTGTATCTCTCAGCAACTTCCCCAGTCACCATAGCTGTCTCATTCTAAGCAGTTCCACAATTCTCCAATTAGTGGTTTTGGACATTATTACACAAGAAACGGCAAGCCAGGGCACTTCCCTTTCTTCACTTCAAAATGTCGTTTGAAATTGTTCTAAAAGCATTGATCATTTTGGTTGCAATTGGAGTATGAAGGACCTTCTCAGGGAATCACATGTTTTTGTCATAGATGTCATCTCATTCCCATGAAGGAATAATGAAAGCGTTGTGATGTTATTGGAAACAGGAAAAAGAAATCAAGGAATCTGGCTATCTCTGTTGAGATGTGTTCATACTTTGAAGGTGTCTGAAATGGAAAACAGAGGTCACATTTTGGTATTTTATTTGACCTATATAGTATTCAAAAATTAAAAAACAAAACAACAGCAAAAAACTCATTACTATTACCACCAACAAAAGTTTTCAGCATAATATTAAAAAGACAACAAAATAAAATAATAAAAAGCAAACAAACCCCAAAGCAAAATATTTCTAACATTTAAAGTATAGAGGTTTCACATAAATATCTGAGATCTCAGCTTCTTTTGAAAAATTGCAAGGTCTGGCATCTCTGGATTAGCATTCTGATGTGGCAAAATTGACTAGATTGGAGCAACAGCTGCTCCTTTGGAAGCTCTGAAGACTCATATCATCAGCTTGTCCCATGGAGATATGTTCTGTCAGGTTTACATACTAAGAATAAAGATCCAAATATATCATCTTAAATCATTCTTTTTCACTCTCTCTTGATCCCTTTTTTTGAAACACGAACTAGACATGGGAAAGCATGATAAAAGAATGAGTGGCTCTTTATTGTTTTTCCATGTCTCTTTCCTGTTTAAAGATAGAAGCAATATTTGAAGCTCACACATTCCAGAGTTATCACTCTGATGGTCAGGTAGTTCCTGGCCTTATTCCTATCCTGTTCCCAAATCTGGTTGTTTCCTGTCAATTTCATGAGCCTCCCCAATATTCTGTTTAATTTCCTTCCTTCCTTCCTTCCTTCCTTCCTTCCTTCCTTCCTTCCTTCCTTCCTTCCTTCCCTTCCCTTCCCTTCCCTTCCCTTCCCTTCCCTTCCTTTTCTCTCTTCTCTTCTCTTCTCTTCTCTTCTCTTCTCTTCTCTTCTCTTCTCTTCTCTTCTCTTCCCTTTTCTTTTTTTCTGTCATTTCTTTTTGTAGAGTGGTTTTCTCTTGCATATGATCAGAGAGCTCTGGCTGATATATCCAAGCTCTGACTTTGTCTCACCATTCCCCTGCTACTGTCCTGTTCTGTTCTCCATCATCTCTTGCCTGCAATATTATAGTAGCCCTCTCAGCAAATCAAAGCAAATAAATAAATATATATCTGCTAAAACATATGGAAGTCAAATCAAGTCACTCCTCTATTCAAAACCTTCCAATGGTTCACCAGTTCACTCTGAGTTAAGGCCAAAATCTTTATAATGCCTAGGCAGGCCCACCATGATCTAACTCCGTATTGCTTTTGTGACTTCAATCCTGCTACTTTCTGCCTCTTTACCACACTGGTCTCCTTGCTAATTCTCTACTGTCAGGCATACTCCGGTCTCAAGTATTTTTCCCTTACTCTTTCTTCTGCCTAATTACTTTTTTTTTGAGGTAGCTCCTTTGCTCAACTCACACATTTGGATTTTTGTTCAAATATCATATACCTTCCTTGACCATCGTATTTAAAATATCAAGACCTTTCCACCATTAGCATTTTCTACTAATTTCCCAGCTTATTTTTGAAATTTTATCTTATAGAATTTTCTGATCATCTAAAATACCATGTGATTTTCTACACCCACTGGAATGTAAGCTTCAAAAAGGCATAATGTTCACTTCTGTATCTCCTGTGTATAGAATAGAGCTTGGCACATTAATTTGTTAAATAAAACTGCCCCTTGGGAGAACAGTTATATTTTATTCAACTTGTATTCTTAATATTTAGCAAAATGTGTGGCACAAAATAGGTACATAATAAACATTTGTTTTCATAGTTGTCCCTGGCTGCTGTAAGTGTTTTAAAGAGGATAGAGCATCAGGATCTAGGTCTTTCATAGTTTCACTTTTGTTGATAAATGGTTTGTAATAACCATAGGAATTAACTCCATCCAGTATTTGAGCTCATATTCATCTTGATGGAAAAAAAAAGTGGCAACCTGATCAGGACAGAACTTGCTTAAAGAAGTGCTCAGATTAGATTCAGCACATTTACACAGTCAGCAGTTTGGAGATGAAGCTCTGAGGTTGAATCAAGCCAAGAAATACAATTGATCATCCTAGTCTGCAAATTTCATTTGCAAGTTCAATTGAAGTGTAAATGGAATGGGATCATGTTATTAGTTCTCTTAGAGGCACAGATTTCCAGGACAGGAAAATGTGTGTGTGCTTGCCTGGTGATTCAGACATGGGCCATCAACACAATGTTCCCTAAGATACTTCTTGTAGGGAAAAAACACACACAAGAAGGAACTGTCACTAAGAAATTTGTCTGATCCCTCCATCCTCTTCTCCACATGCCCTATTCCCCAACATATACCAATTAAACCAAATAGTTGTGTTATTATGACAAAAGATAAATATAACTTTAATCTAAATTTAGCCCATTCTTTCAGTGAGTATATCTTTTCTTCCTGTTGCAATTAAGCATTCTAATTTTCTTCTTCCACTCCAAAATTGTATCTTTTAGGTTGGCAGGGTTTCAAATGGTATTAATCATAATTTCTAATTATTTTAGCTATTTCAGTGATTGAGAAGAATTTCTATGATTATAGGATACTGTTGAATAATGGAGTCCTTTCAAAATCTCATCGGTCAGTTTCAATTTTGTTAGAAGAAAAATCACAAAGGCTAAAATTCGAGTTTCGACAAACAACTTTTCAGCTTCAGACAAACACTAGCTTGTGTTCTTTTCATCAGAACTAGAGGAAAGTTTTGCTACAAACTTGGGAGAGTACTGCGCAAATTAAACTTAAGAGGTAATCAAATGAGAACTTTTTCTTCCTGAGTTTCAGCAATTTTGAAATGCTGAGTACTTCTAATTTTTCTTTATAACTCAACTCTGGAACCCAGAGTATATTCCTTGGACTGTAAATTCCCAAACCCCTAAAGCATTTTGAATCTTTTTTCTTTAAAAAAATAAAAATAAAAATAAAACTGGCAATATTTGAGTTAGATAAATCCCAGGTAAAGTCAAGTCCCATTTTTTGAGAATTGCTATTTAAATCAAAACCACTTGGGGCTTGAGGTGGTTCTGTTGTACCCACGTATCTAAGGAAACAAATGAGTAGCCCCCTTAACGGAAGTAGAGAATTGACTTTCAGACTTCATGTGCACATATCAGTTGAAGAAATAAGATAATGATCCCAAACCTTCAAGCAAGAGTTTACTGGGGTTTTTTGTTGTTGTTGAGGGTGGAGAGGTATTGCTTGTTTTTTGTTTTAGTCAAGCTTACACATTTATGGAAGTGGAATTTGTTATGTCGGTTTTTAATGGATGTTCAGATCACAGCCTAAACTCTCCATTTTAATTTCATTTTGCATCTGCTTCAATAAATGCTTTTGTACATGTGAAGTCAAATAAAGTAGCTGTTATCATTTTCATTATGTATAAAATAATGCGTATTTGTAATTAATGAAATAATTGTACTTTCCAAATGGCAGGAACCATTCTTATTAGTTTTTCTATTCCCAAGCCTAGCACAATGCCCAGCACATAGTAGGTGCTTTATACTTGCTTAATGTGAATTGACTGAACTAATGGGATGGTTCATTACTGTGATCTAGTTTTCTGACCTATATAAATGTCATCAATTATCTCATATGTTTTGTTCCCATTAGTATGTGATTTAGAAGTTCATAGGATAAACATATTAGGCTTCTAATAATAGTTCCTTGAATTTGAATAAGTTTATGAGAAATGCTCATATTAATTATTTTAGCATGTTCTCCCACATCTCTTTGAAGTCAGGAGGCAGGAAATCCTAGAGGTTAAGAGATTCTTTATTATTCTTTATTCTGACATTTAAGCTAGGTCTCGATTTTTTACTATGTTATGACCATAATGAACACATTATTCTTCAAAAAAAAATTTCCTTCCTACATGCTTGTTGGTCGACAGTGTTAAATTAATGATGGAGGATTCAGAAATCAAGTTTTAGATACATTTACATTGTTGGCATAAGTTTTAGGGTTTTATTTTAAGAAGCTATTTTCCAAATTGAAGTTCAGCATGATGGAAAATCAATTCTGGGCTATTTGCTTGAGGATTTTTTACTTGATGGATTAGAAAAGAGGTTGTTGGTTAATTCAAAGTTGGTTTCTCACTGGTGATTTTTGAAGGCTGGTATGTACCCACAGATTACAAAATAGTTTAATAGTTTTAATAGCAAAATGAACATAATTGACATATCTTCTAAATTGTTAGACTAATGCATCTATTGTTCAACACCTTAATGGGGAGAATTGAGAGATGATTTTTGTGAATACTTTCACATTGAAAATCTTATTTTAGTTTTGCAAATATATTAGAAAAAAAGTCCTGTCTTTTAAAAATATTGTCTGCTTAAATATTTTCACTTTGTTTTGCCTCTTTCGTGGTCTTTTTATTCTCTTCTCAGAGTCCCAAGCTTGAGGTTCTATTCAATTGCCTCTTCTTTCCATAGACATTTTTTTCCAGTTGCTTCTGTCAATAAGATAGGTAATATATATTTGGTTGATTAGTTTTCAGAATTTTAGATCTGGAAAAATATTGTTTTCTTACTGAAATTTATTCATTCTGATCATCAAGGTTATCTAACATTTGCTCAGACCAAACTTTTCCCATTTCCTACATTTTTTTGTAAAAATAAATCTAATTAATGCTGCTAGAAACTTTTAAGGCCGTTAAATTGCACCTTAGCCTTCTGTTTCTCTCTAAATGATGTAATTCCAAATCTTTAAACCTTTAATTCTTCTTCTGTTTTAATATCCTCTAATTCTAAATATCTTTAAACATATACCAAACCATACAGTTGACTAAGATTTAACTGTAATTCATTATAACTTTCAAGTTTTCTCATCCAAATGTGTAAACCCTTTAAGGGCAGAGAACTTAATTTGTTCCATATTCCTCTTTATTTTTTTATCATATCAAAGGTATCTGGTACCTTTATAGGAGGGATATCATATATACATGGTTATTTGCTTAATGAGCAAACTGATAGTAGTTTATACCTGTATTTTGTAATAGTAACAGTAAACACTTTCAATATGGATTTCATACAAATGTTAGACAAGTTTGGGAGAGTGATAATAAAACAATGCAAATTATTTTTATAGAACTAAAAGTTACAGAAGCTATTAATGCATAATACTGTATATTGAAGATAGTGGTAAAGTTACCTCAATCTGATTTTCTGTTTACCCTATCCTTCGGTATTTGAATTGGATATCAATTGACTTTAATGGCTAGTCTTACGTAGTTATCTTCTTTACCTCCTTGATTAATTTTTTAAAAGACTATCCCAATTCTTAACACAAAATGTCACAGTGGGTGCAAAGACAGGACAGTCTATGTGTTTACCAGCTGCTCATATCTTACCAAATACGGCACTGAATCTGTGCAGATTATTCTAACCTGTGATTTAACTAGAAGGCTTTTGCAGCCTTTAGGAGCAAAGCAATCATTGGATGTATTCTCCAAAGTTGATGATAGGTTTTTGCTTAACATTTGACATGGTACCTAAAATGCCCTTAAATTTAAAAGAGTGAAATTTTGGGTTGCTAGCCCAGTGATTAAGAACTCTATAAATGTCATATTTCATGGTTAGATATGAATAATTGTAACTTATTTACAGTGACCTCAACGATTTCCTTCAGAGGTGGGGCACGCATCTAAAGGTTAGCTCTGTAAAGTTCAAAGCTAACTTAGATGGTGGGACACTGGATCAGTTGTGTGAGTGAAGTTTTTATCTGATGTCAGCTTTGTGGGAGAGCTTTGGAATTAGACTGCCTGCCTTTGAATCCTGGCTCTGCCATTTGCAAGCCACGTGTAAGTGCAAGCAAATGATTTGACTTTTTTGTGTCTGTTTCCTTAGGGGCAAAAAGGGAAGAATAATAGTACTTTCCTCGTAAGATTGCTATGAATTTGAAGTAAGATACTTAGCTTAAAGTGTAAAGTGGTTAGTTGGTACTCAATAAAGGTCAGATATTACTATTCTCTTTCTGTGAGATAGCTCTGCTTTTCTGAGTGTGTGTGTGTGTGTGTGTGTGTGTGTGTGTGTGTGTGCGTGCGCGCGCGCGCAGCATCGGCATGACTTTGGCCAGGAATTATCTGATCCCCAAGGACTATTTCAGAGTCTACTCCCTAGGACTTCTCAATTCCCCTTCTCTCCTTTCCTTCTTTTCAGGCTGGCTGAGGTGTGGAATGCAATCTTCCTAATTTGTTGCCTCTGTTTTGCCATTACTTTTTAAGAGACAACTTAGTTTAATATGGGGGGGTGATAAAACTTAAATTCTAGAGCTTACAATTATGATCTCTGATATGATTCTTGTCTCCCTTACAGAGATGTTTTCCATTCATTCAAACTATTTGAATTTGAAAGGTACCCGTATTCTCCTTCCTCTGTGAATACTCTTTTCAGAAAGATCAGTATAGACGATGGTGGGCTTGTTTGATGAGGTGATATCCATCATAGATTTCTGCATCATGCAGGAATGGTCCCTTTGGGAGATTCTTTAAAAACTCAGCACAAAGTCTATTATATTGTTAATTTCTTAAATTCAAAAAGTGCTTTTGGTTGCTTAGTATGGGATTTCTGACTTTATAAAAAATGTGTCACTGCAATTTGGTGTGGTGTCTATATCAAGAAAGTCTGTGAAATTTATCTTCTGTAAAACTATTGTTGAAAATTTTTTTTGTTCCATCTGTTGTCCTCTTTTGAAAGAGTCTCAGAGAGATTCCTGTCTTGTTTTAGTTTCAATTAATTATTGATTTATTTTCCTAAATAATTATACTGTTGTAGCTTAGAAATCATACTGAATGTAACTGATGGAACTCATCTTTTCTGGCATTTTGCTTTTTAAAAATTAACATTTTTCTCTTTCTTTTTTTGTGTTTACAATTTGGTATAGTAACTTTGTATTTTAAATATCTTTATAAGCTACCTTAAAGATTTTCTTAAATCAAAGTAGTATATAAAAGCTGTTATGTTTGTAAGTATTCAAACTATGGTATTCTAAACATCCTTTATTTTCTCACAATGATTATAGTTATCATTTGTTCATCTGTATGTGCCACACTTTGTAAATAATCTCTTTTAATCCTTACAAGAGTACTGTGCAGACGATATCCTTTCCTTTTTATAGGTGAGAAAACTAAAATATAGGGAGGCAAGTTCATAAAGTTAGTAAATTAGAAAGTTGAGTTTTGAGCTCAGCTGGACCCAAAACTTGAACCCTAGTTTCTACTATTTCTAATTACTTGAAAAGGTGAGTCAGCCCTCCATGTTTTGAAGACTTATTGATTTATGTCTTTTGTGTGTTATGGGAATAAATATATTGGCTATCTAAATCTTCACTGGTAATGGCATTTGAACAATTTAATGTCCTGGGCCTTTAAAACATGTTGAAATAATTTAACATTATTAAAAAATATTAAATTACATATTAAAGAAGGCATAATAGATATTTTTTTTATTTGAAATCACCTCCAAGGTAATTTTACTTGAGATGATTTAAAATGTATAGAGAATGGCCAAAGGAGATTATTAGATGCATTACTACAAATTATAATTTTTGTAAAATTCAATAATTGCTCTTATAAAGATAGATACTTAGGGATAAACTTTTATTTTTACTGTTGTTGGTTTTAAAGGTAAACTATAAATTCATCTGAAAATGAGCTAATATACTTGAATGATGCAACTTGCTGTGCTTAGAAGCTGGAGTGATTTATCTCAGCCACACCTGATTCTACCAATGAAGCACAAAGGAGAGGAAGAAAGTGCAATCTGTTTTCTTTGCTCTTGACTGAGAAGTCCAAAGATCTGTTTTCTTTATTTTCAAGTACCTTCAATGGTCTTCCTACAAAATATTACGTGAAAAGAACAGGTTTTTTTTTTTTTCTGTTTTTTTGTTTCCAATTACTTTTATTATTTTTCTTTTTCCTAACAGTTTGGAAAGCATGTTCCTTCTAGGCATTTAAAAGCTTTTTTGGCATCTGATACTGCCAGTGTTAATTTAACATAGACAATTGGTGAAAATTACAGTAATAAATCTTATTTTTACATCACTTGCTTAAAGTCGATTTGTGACAAAGCTTTGTTGATAATGACAGTTATATATTATTATGAATTATTGCATGTTTAGTCCCTGCAGTTGAACCACATGGAGGTAAACAATTACGTTTTTTATTGAAGAAATATTAATGTGTCTTTACAACTTAATTTTTTGTCATGTTTTTGTCAGCTTTGAAAAAGGCCCCGATGGGTTTCTATGTCCTTGAGTTAGATAATTTCTGTTCTGGGAAAGAGACACGGAGCAATTAGATTAAATGATTTTAAGCACTTTTAGAATTTTAAATTAACTTCTGACATAAACCTTTCTCTTATGGATAACTTCTCAGCCTTGTGTTTTTGTCATTGTTGTTGTTGTTGTTGTTTGCAGCATGCCTTGTTCCTTTTATGTGATTAGAATATTGATTTTAGAATATGTGAGCATGTAGCAGTTTATCTCAAATGTTTTGGGGCCCCCTGAGGAGTACAGAGAAACAATATTTTCTAAGCTTTTCCAGTCTCTTTCCTTCAATGGGAACATCTGTTTTGGTTTTAGCTGTACCGTATTTGATTTTAGTCTAACTGGTGTTTCCTCAGCCCTGGCCTCTACACAGTTCTGTTTTCCTTAGAATACTCATCCTCAGTGAGTCTAACTTTTCTCTTTGAGTCCTTCGTTTTCTAGAGACTTTCTGGCTTCTGGTTTAGTTTTTATTGTTGTTCTAGGGTCTGTGCCTTTACCAAATTAGATCTTTCCCCCAATTTAACCTTTGCTTTTAAAATTAAAAGGCGAAAGTGATACTCTCCTCCAAACTTACTTAATTTTCAGCTGAGGTTTGTGTGAGAGAAAGAGGTAAGCCTTACTGAAAATGATTTGAGACTTGTTTTCTCAAGCCTCCCAAGAGTGGTGCTTAGGTAGTACTTTTCTGGATACATAGGAGATAAACAAATTCATTACATCCAATGGATGCCTTTGGGCATTAGGGTTTAATTCCCTTGCAGAACTCCAATTTAGAGGGATAGTAAGACTGGCTTTAAATGTACACTAAGCAAAGGAAGGGGTAGGATAACAACACTTCCTCAGAGCCTACATTGTACTATTGTAATGTGCAGGGGAACTTTAAATGTATTATCTCATTTATTATAAGACTTGAAAAGCTGTGAAAATAGGGTCACTGATAGTGCTTTCATGAGACTTTTTTTTTTAAGGCTCACGGGAGACCCAGGCCAAGTTGGGTATGTCTGGGTCTTCTTGGCAGCTGGAATGATAAAACAAAGACCCTGAGACTCTTGTGCTGCCTGATGGTAGGAATTGTTTATCCTTAGCATCTAGAGTTACTAGCCTATAACAGGTGTATGATAAATACTTTTTTGGTAAAAGTAAACTGTAATCTGGACCAGATATATTGCACATATTTATTCTTAATCTCCTTCAAGATAGTTTTCATGTTTTTATTTACAATTTTTGGAGACTTGAAATAGGTTATGAGTCTGTTTATGGTCTCACTAAGCCCTCAGATCTTCTGTAAAGTGAGTAAAGATTCAGAGAATGCTAGAAGTGAGTGGATTCGTTTTGTGAACTTGTGGTGAGAGATGGAACTATCAATGGAAACACGTGTTTTTCTCCAGAAGTCTCTTGTGAGAAGTTGGGATGTCTTGGTTCTTGGGCTTTTTTGGCTGATGCAGCACCAGATGAGACAAAGCAGAAATTATAACAGCATGTTCCCCATTAGGAACTGTCATGAGTCACCACTTTTATCAGGAAGAAATTGTTCACAGTAATATGAAGACCTTGATATAAGAGTGACCATCACTGGCAAACAGAAATGCATGAAATAAAGAACTTGTACTGTTTCTAGTCCAATTTGAAAATAATTTGGTTTAGAATGACATCAGAGAAGTTTTTCTACATTGTATGTCGTAAGAACAATGTGACTTTAGTGACAAGGGACTCTAGTAAAATCACTAAATCATTTAGAAATGTAATAAGGCTTTGACAAACATAAAAATTTATATAATTTCAAATACTACAAAACTTTTTATAAAAAGTATCAGTAATATTGTCTTGATTCCCTTTAGTATTTTTTTTCTTCTCCAAAGTGTGGTATTGTAAGGAATCCCTTAAATGGATTGTACTTTGTTGAAATCTGTATGCCAGCTTTGTGGCATTACATAGAGTGCCATTAGTTTTGTTAAGAATAAATGTACCAAACAAGGAAACGAACATATACCTTAAAAATGAAAGAACAAAAAAGAAATGATTGAAGAGTTGACAGGACACAAGAGGCAGAAACAAGATGATGATGAGATCCTAAGCCCTTGGTAAAAAGAGAAGTCTTGGGAGATGTAGGCTACAGAGCTGAGAGTTCAAGGATATCCTATCCAGATCTCAAGATTCGTGAACCTCTGCTGATGTCTGGGTAACATTAGTCAGCATCTCAAGTTATTCTCCATTCCTGCCACTGTATAGTAAGCACTCTATAAATTTTGGCTGAGTATAAGAATTCTTTTTTTAGATGTCCTCCTTTGCCTTTGGGAACCACTGGTTTACCATCAATCTCTTCCTATAGCTCAGAAAAATCCATAGACTTTGCTGCCTGATGTTTTGACTTTTATAAAGCTCTTTTTTGATCCTTACACCAAAGAAACTTCATGCAAATCAACTCACGCAAATAGACCTCAGGTAGGATTGGGGAGCAATCTTGGTAATTAATCCAGGTGAGGATTTAAAATATTACAAAAATTTGTAATAAAAACTATTGGCTAAAATTTGACGATAGCCTTATATTTAGAAGTAAAATATGGGAAACTGGCTCAAACTCAGAACTATAAGAAGCACAAGTAAGTTTCCATTTAAAGCAAAACAAAACACATATCAGTGCATGATGTATTGAAGTGGGACACCTCAGAATTTTTTAGACAACTCCAGGGTCCGAGAGCCAAGACTCAAACCTAAGGTTTGTGACTCCCATTACAGCACTTTTCCCATTATCCTGCCTCTTTCCTTTTCTCTCTAAATCACCTCACTTAAGGAGACTTAAAATTTCTAGGAAAAATATGCTTTTTTATGAGTGTTTTGAGGTACCAAAAGTGTTTTTTAAATCAGAACAGACACATTTACGAATCTCTTAATTTTTCTTTTGTCTGGTCACTGCTTATTTTTTTTTTGTTTGTTTGTTTGCTCTTCTTTTTGCTGCAGGAAATGCTTGTGTATAAGTAAAGTTTTTAAAGCATTGTATGTTTCTTTTGTTAGCTCCTTTGAGATTAAGATATATCCCTAGTGTGACAGGCATGGTTACAGAAGAAAGCATCATAATTTTGCTGCTGCTGGGGCCTGACTCTTACCCGTCACCTTTTTAATATTGCTAAAGCTCTAATCTGCAATATACTTACATTTTCATTTGGTATGTAAACTCCTCTATACCCTGCTTCTTGTTGCATATTATCTTTGGTCCATTTATCTAGAAAACTTGATATAAAGTCTAGTGAATGTGCTTTAAGCTTGCGCATAACATTCACATTCTGGAGGTTCATTATGACTGAAACATCTTTAGTTTTTTATTTGCAAGGTTGGTGCTAATCATGTTTGGCTATAAAACTGAGGTTACTTCTGTTTATTCTTTTAGTCCACAAATACTTTCCAAGTTCTTTTTGTGTTTATAGTCTTTCAAATTTAAGGTTAGCTATTTCTCTATTGTAGAGTTTTATTATTCTCTTCAATTACTTTATTTCTAATTGCCTTCCTTTAACCTTCTCTGCTTCCCTCCCCTTCTTCCTTCAAAGCACATTCATTGACGCTGCTTTGTGTCAAACTTTGTATGATTATGACTATAGCTAGATATTTGGTAATTAGTTTGAGTAGCTTTAGATGCCATCTTCCATCTGCATTGCTGAATGAAGTTTTACTGTGTTAGGCATAGAAGAAACCAAGCTGTTCTCAAATATTCTGCTAGCTTTTCTCTTTTCTGGCTTTTTCTTTCTAGGTTCACCCAGTTGGGTGTCTATTCATTATACTCTGTGACTCTTGCTGACGAGGCGTCTGTTTTCATACTTTGCTATGTTTGTTGACATCACCTGAATTGAATTTATTGTTTTTGGTTCTCCTGTGTGTGATTTGGTACTTATGCATGCTGGACTTTATTTTTATTTTAAAAAATGCTCTTTTTCTGAATTGTCACAGTCAATTTGAACCCTTTACCCAACTTCTAGGAAGTTAACAATTACACTCACTTGGAGTCAAATACATAAAGGTTCGTTTTTCTCATGTAGGTCAATGATAAAAATAAACAACTTAGTGCTTTTTTCTTGATGCAGAAAGTAGGTTACTGTGGTTCCATGGAGACTATCTTCTCATTTTATTGTTACAATGTTGCTTTTAGACAGCGATCATGTGAGTCGTTGTTGTAGCTCTGGCATTCATTTTTTCTAAATACCCAACAGCTAAATTTGACATATGACAATCATGTATGAGGTTTTATTTTATTTAATATATATGTATACAAGGAGTACCAAGATTAAATTTAAAGCTGCATCCTACTGTCTTGTCATAACTGATGTCAAAAGCCAGGTATACAGTCTTCCAAAAATATTTAAACAGAGAGGTACGTATAGAGGGTTTTAAAAATAATTTTGCACAATACATATTATTCTATAATTTTCTTTTACCCTTTAAAATTACATGATAGCATCTCTGCATGTTTATAGGTCACATCATACTCTTTTTAATAGCTGCATAATATTCTACAACATGGATATACTATAATTTATTTAACCATTATTCTATTGATGGATATTAAGTTCATTTCTAATTTTTTTTGCACTAAAAATACTGTATAATAACACTGCAGTGATACAATGAGAACTCTTTTTGTCATCGTCATTGAATTTTTTTAATTTTCAAAAACTGCCGGCATACAATATTATATTAGTTTCAGGTGTACCGCATGGTGATTGAACATTTATATAACTTACAAAGCAATCACTCTAGTACCCATCTGACACCATACATAGTTATTAAAATATTATTGACTGTATTTCTTATGGTATACTTTACATACCCATAACTATTTTGTAACTATCAATTTGTACTTCTTAATCCCTTCCCCTTTTTTAGCCATGCCCTCCCAAACCCTCCTTGCATCTGTCAAGCATCAAATTGTTCTCTGTATCTATGAGTTTGTTTCTGTTTTGTTGGTTTACTCTGTTCTTTAGGTTCCACATGTAAGTAAAATCATACGGCATTTGTCTTACTCTGCATGACTTCATTTAGTCACAATACCCTCTAGGTACATACATGTTGTTGCAGATGGCAAGATTTCATTCTTTTTATGGCTGAGTAATATTCCATTGTATATATGTACTACCTCTTGTATATCCATTCATTCATAATGGTAGCCTCCATATTTTGGCTATTGTAAATAATGCTGCAATGAACATGTGAATCCACTTGTTCCGTTGAAGCTGTGATTTGGGTTTGTTCAGATAAACACCCAGAAGTGAGATTATTGGGTCCTTCTTTGTCTCTTGGTATAGCCTTTGTTTTAAAGTCTATTTTGTCTGCTATTACTATTACTACCCCAGCTTTTTTATTTATTTATTTCCATTTTTATGAAATATCTTTTCTATCTCTTTAGGTCTGTGTGTGTCTTTTGAACTGATGTGAGTCTCTTTTAGGAAGCATATATTAGGGTCTTGTTTTCTTACCCATTTATCTATCCTATCTTTTGATTGGAGCATTTAATCCATTTACATTTAAAGTAATTATTGACAGACATGTAGTTGTTGCCATTTTATTATTTATCTTTTTAATATTTTTCTTCTTCTTCTTCTTCTTCTTCTTCTTCTTCTTCTTCTTCTTCTTCTTCTTCTTCTTCTTCTCCTTCTTCTTCTCCTTCTTCTTCTTTTCCTTCTTCTCCTTCTCCTCCTTCTCCTTCTCCTTCTTCTCCTTCTTCTCCTTCTCCTTCTTCTCCTTCTCCTTCTCCTCCTTCTCCTCCTTCTCCTCCTTCTCCTCCTTCTCCTCCTCCTCCTCCTCCTCCTCCTCCTCCTCCTCCTCCTCCTTCTCCTTCTCCTCCTTCTCCTTCTCCTTCTCCTCCTCCTCCTCCTCCTCCTTCTCCTTCTCCTCCTCCTCCTCCTCCTCCTCCTCCTCCTCCTCCTCCTCCTCCTTCTCCTTCTCCTTCTTCTTTCTTTTTTCTTCTTTCTTCATGAAGTCCCTTTAACATTTTATGTAATATGGATTTGGTGATGACAAACTCTTTTATCTTTTTCTTGTCTGGGAAGCTCTATATCTGTTCTTTAATTCTAAATGACAACTCTGCTGGGTCGAGTAATCTTGGTCGTAGGTCCTAGCTTTCTATCACTGTATATTTCATGTCATTCCCTTCTGGCCTGCAAAGTTTCTGCTGAGAAATCATTTGACAGTCAATATCTGACAGTCTTATGGGAGCTCCGTTGTAAGTAATTAATTATTTTTCTTTTGCTGCTTTTAAAATTCTCTCTTTGTCTTTCACCTTTGGCATTTTAATTATGATATGTCTTGGTGTGAACCTCTTTGGATTCATCTTGTTTGGGACTCTGCGCTTCCTGGGTTTGTATGTCTATTTTCTTTGCTAGATTAGGGAAGTTTTCCATCATTATTTCTTGAAATAGGTTTTCAATTCTTGGTCTCTCTCTTCTCCTTCTGGTATGCCTATGATGCAAATGTTAGTGCACTTTCTGTTGTTCCAGAGGCCCCTTAAACTATACTTACTTTTTTGGATTCCTTTTTCTTGTTGCTGTTTTGATTGGTTGTTTTCTGCTACCTTATTTTCTAAGTCTCTGATTTGATCCTCTGCTTCATTTAATCTCCTATTGATTCCTCCTAAAGTATTCATCATTTAAGTTACTTTATTCTTCATTTCTGATGGCTCTTTTTATGTTTTCTACCTCTGTTTTTATGTATTTTTTTCTCTTCGTTGAAGTTATCACCAAGTTCATCTACTCTTCTTCTAAGTTCATTGAGCATCCTTATAACCAGTGTTTAGAACTCTGCATCTGATAGATTGCTTGTTTCCATTTTGTTTAGATCTTTCTCTGGAGCTTTGCTCTGTTCTTTCAGTTGAGACATGTTTATTTATTTCTCTGTTTTTGCTGCCTCCTTTTTCACTTGTTTGTTTCTATGTTATTAGGGAGGGCTACTATGTCTCCTGGTCTTTGTAGAGTGGCCTTATGTACTAGGTGTGCTATAGGGCCCAGTGGAACAGTTTTGCCTGGTCACCTGAGCCAGGTGCTCCACGTGTGTCCCTTGTATGAGTTGTGTGTGCACTTCTTTTGTAGCTGAGTTTTGGTTGCTTTTTGCAAGTTAATGGGAGGGACTGACTTTCAGGCTGATTGGTTTCGAGGACTGGCCAGTGAGAGGTTGATAATACAGAGCAGGATTCACTTTAGCAGGACTCTGCTGCCTGCCCAATTTGCCCTTTGGGTATGTTGTCCTCAAATGCAAACCCAGGTGGTGCTCCAGCATGGTCTGAAGCTGATTACTAGGTATGCTGGTCCTGAAGCCAACTTCAGCTGCAGTCTGTGCCCTCCCTGGGACTACCCATCATAAGCCACTAAGCAATCCACAGATGGCTGCCACCTGTACTGGGCTTAGAGGTGTCTAGAGAAGCCAAGCCATGAACCAAAGCTGGCTACCGCTAGTACCAGGCTTGGGGCTCCTTGGGGAGAGGTACAGGGTACACTGAGGCCAGATGCTGCTTGTTTGGGTTTGGCAAATCTTTGAGAGATTTTAGAAAAGTCCACAGCACAGCATAGGCTGTTTGTATGGAACAGCCTCTGGAAGTGGCTTGGGTGAGCCTACCAGTTGGGTGGGGTGGGGCCTCAGGGAAACACCAGGGAAGGGTGACTCCTGTTAGCTAGGTTGATAGAGGCTCGGATATGGCAGCGCCTGTGTCTGCACACTGGAAGAAGGGAGAGCTGAACAAAGAAATAATGGATTCTACCCACACTTCTGTCTGGGAGAAAGCTGCCCCTCCAGCCCTAGCCCTGAAGCCAGATAATTTAGTTCCTCCCTGTATGTCCCTGGTGCTTTTCTAGCAGCAGCCTCAGTGCTAGAGCTCAGAGTGATTGAGTCCCCCAGTAAGTAAGTCTCTGCATAGGTCCTGTAAGAAGAATTCTAGCTGCCTTCTCTCTCACTCAGCAACAATCTCTGCTGGTTTTTACAGCCAGAAGCTGTGGAGTCTTCACTTTTAGCACTGAAACCCTGGGGTGGGAAGCCTGGTGTGGGTGGGGCTGGAACTCCTCACTTCTCCAGGGAGAACTGCACAGCAAGATATCCTTCCTGATTTTTAATCACCGCAGGCAGGTGTGGGACCAGCCTGTTCTAGGACTCTGCCCTTTCTACCAGTCTCCAGCTGGTTTCTTCTGTATGTTTTCAGTTGTAGGGCTTCTGTTCATCTAGACTTCAGGCGATTCTCAATGATGAGTACTCTGTAGTTCAGTTGTATTTTTGATGTGATTCTTTGAGAAGGCAAGCACAGTATTTACCTACTCTGCCATCTTGACCAGAAATCCCTCAATGAGAATTCTTATGTATATATCTTTTCATTTTGGTGCTTTTATTGCTGATTCCCTAAAGTAGGGATCCCTAAGCTAGGTCAAGGTGTATATGTGTTTCTTATTCCAATTGATATTGCCATGTTACTTTTCAAAATGTTGTAGTAATTCACATTTTCATCAGCAATGTAAGACAGTGTCTATTTTTTTGCATTCTTCTAGACACTGGATGTTTTTATTCTTTTAAACTTAGGCAGGACAAACTGATGTTTTAATTTCTATTTCCCTTTGTCCACTGATAAGGTCAATGTCTTATTTTGGTTTGTTTGTTTAAGCTTTATGGTTATTTGGGCTTCCTGTCCTGCGGGTATCCTGTTCACAGTCTTTGCTCATTCTTATTTTGAGTTGTTTGTTTTCTTCTTTTCAATTTGTAGTTCTTTATATTTTAGAACTAGTCATCTCTTATTTGTATTTTTTTAAAATAAACATTTAATTTTAGAATAGCTTTCGATTTACAGAACAATTGTGAAGATAGAACAGTGTTCCTGTTACCCTCATTCTCTCTGCCCCCAGTTTCCTCCGTTGTTAATGTCTTAACATTAGTGTGGTATATTTGTCACAATTAAGGATCCAATATTGGTACATTATTATTAACTAAAGCCCATACTTTATTCAGATATCTTTAGATATTTCCCCTATTGTCCTTTTTTTCTATACCAGAATATTACCCAGGAGATCACATTACTTTTAATCATCCTGTCTCTTAGGCCACTTTGTGCTGTGAAAGTTTCTCAGACTTTCAAAGTTTTCTACGACCTTGACAATTTTGAGTAGTACTGGTCAGGTATCGTATGGAATGCTCTTCAATTGGGATTTGTCTGTTTTTTTTGTTTTGTTTTGTTTGTTTGTTTGTTTGTTTTCATGATTAAGCTGGGACTGTGGGTATTTGGGAAGAAGATCACAGAGGTAAAGTGTCATTTTTATTGCATTATTATCAAAGGTATGTTCCATCCATATGACTTATTATTGTTGGTGATCACTTTAATCACTTGGCTGAGGTAGTGTTTGTTGTGTTTCTCCACTATAAAGTTACTCTGCTTTTACTATCCCCTTTCCATACTTAGTGTACTTTTTGGCAAGAAATTACTATGTGCAGCTCAAATACTTAAAGCGTGGGGAATTATGCTCTATGCTTTTTGAGGGTGCAGTATCTATCTGTAATTCTTCTGCAAGGGAGATTTGTCACTTTCCCACCACTTATTTCTTTATTCATACTCCCGTTTTCTTTTTCCTTTCTTTTTTTTTTTTTTAAAGCATGTTCATATTGGTACTATAATATGCTCCAGAGTCATCTTGTTTATTTCCTTCCTCAGTTCGAGAATCTGCCACTTTCCCCAACTTTTCTAAGAGACTAAGGTTTCTTTTACGGGATAATAATATTACAAAATAACATCTGGACCAAGGTATGCTATTACTACAGGATCAGCTCACACAGCAAGGAAATGTGTGTGTGTGTGTGTGTGTGTGTGTGTGTGTGTGTTTCTATCTGTAACCATCTGTATCTATATTACACTAAACATAAATTTATACTGATGTCACTAGCTCTAATTTTTTTTCCACATGGATCATTCTAGTCTCCCTTCTTATTTATTTATAATCTCCCATTTCAACAATGAAAAACCTGACTCCCCCAAAATATAATTCATTTACTTAATTGTACCATAATATATAGCGGTATCAAAATTGGTATCCCTGTGTACCCCCAGGGCAGACAGCTTTATCAGCAATTGTTCAGTACTTATGTCAGTTTTTTGTTTGTTCGTTTGTTTTTATTTTGCTTTTAGTATTACAGATTATACTAATTTCCAGTAATTTAGGTCAGCACCTGTTCCCTTCTGAGAGGTTGTTTCAGATATCTGTAATACAGTTAGATTGTTTTGCCACATTCCGCATTCTATCCTGAGAACCCTGACCTCCTAAATTGCTTTTAAAATTTGCATGCATTAAGGTTCACTCTGTGCTGTAAAAGGCTACGGGGTTTTGACAGATTCATAGTGTCATGTATCCACCATTACTTTAACATATAAAATAGTTTCAATGCTTTTATTATCTCACTTGTTTTTCATCTTTTGTAATTATATATAATTCGAATCAGTTAGTAGCCCTTTCATACTTATTTTTGTAATTTAGCAATATGTGTTTAAGATTAACACATGTCTTTTCATGGTTTTATAGATCCTCTTATTTTTGAAGTCACTAAGTAATATTTCATTATATGAACGTATCATAGTTTACTTATCCATTCACTTATTGGAGAATCTCTTTGTTGCTTCCAGTTATTTGTGATTACAATACAAATCCTACAAATCCTATACGTATTCATGTGTAGGTTTTGTGTGGACGTAGTTTTCAGCTAAATAGCACCTAGGAGTGCATTTATTGGATCATATGGTACAACTAAGTTTAGCTTTATAAGAAGCTGCTAAAATGTCATCCAAAGTAGCTGTGACTACCAGTAATGAGTGAGAATTCCTTTTGTTTTATAGTCTTGTCAGCAACTAGTATTATCAGTTTTTTAATTTTTTTTTTATGTTAACAGTGCATTATTCATAACTGCCCAAACATGAAAGCAAACAAGATTTTTTTTCAAAAGGTAAAAAAGATACATAAAATGGGGGAAAATCCTGCAAAGGAATGTTATTCAGCGATAAAAAGAAATAAGCTATCGAGCCATGAGGAGCTATTTGGGGAACCTTAAATGCAGATTACTAATGGAAAGAAGCTATCTAAAAACTGTTATATAGCATATGATTCCAAGAATGTGTAAAGGACATTCTAGAGAAAACAAAACTAAAAAGGTCAGTGGGTTGCCAGGGGTTAGGGTAGAGAGAGGTAAGATCCTAGGTGTTTCTCATACCAGGCTTCTCCTGCCAGCCCAGTAGAACTCCTAGATCCCGTGAGATCTGGCTGCCTCTGAGAGAATAGTCATGGCAGTGGTGGCTCCGGCCTCATTCCACCATTCTCTCAGCCACCTGCTATGCTCAGCACATGTTTTTGGATTTTAACAATTTTCATAGGTATGGAGACATATCTCATTTTTGTTTTAATTTGCAATTCCCTAATGACTAATGATATTGAGCATATTTTAACATATTTATTTGCCATCTCTGTTAAAATATTTTGCCCATTTTGTAGTTGAGCTGTTTTTTTTTTCTTATCAATTATTAAAAGTTCTTTGCATATTTTGGATATAAATCCTTTATCAGATATGTATTTCGCAAATATTTTCTCTCAGTCTTTAGCTTATCTTTTCATTTTTTAAAAGAGCATCTTTTACAGAGTAGGAGCTTTTAATTTTAATAAAGTCCAGTTTATCAATTTCTTCTTTCATTAGTTGCGCTTTTGATGTTGTAGATAAAATTCATCACTCTACTTAAGTACATAGATAATCTCCTGTGTTTTCTTAGAAATTTTATAGTTTTACATTTTATATTTAGATCAATGATCCATTTAGAGTTAACTGTTGTGAAAGGTGTAAGGTCTGTACTTAAGGCATTTAAACTTTTTTTTTTTGCATAGTACATCTAATTGTTCCAATAACACTTACTGAAAAGACCACCGTTTTTTCATTGAATTGTCTTTGCTCCTTTGCCAAAGATTAAATGATTATATTTGTGTGGACCTATTTCTGTACTCTCTCTTCTGGTCCTTTGTCTATTATTTTGCCAATACCACACTATCTTGATTATTGTAGCTTTATATTAAGGCTTGAAATTGGGTAGTGTGAGTCATCCAATGCTATTCTTTCGTTCTAGTATGTGTTGGTAATTCTAGGTCTTTTGACTTTCCATATACACCTTAGAATCAGTTTTTCAGTATCTGTAAAATAGCTTGCTGGGAGTTTGATTGGGTTTGCATTAAAGCCACAGATTAAGGACAATCAACATCTTTTTTTTTCTTCTTTTCTTTTTTTTTTTTTTTAGAATCAACATCTTAACCATTCTGAGTATTTCAAATCATGAACACAGAATGTTTCTCCACTTGCTTAGATTTGAAAAATTTTTGACAGAGTTTTCCTTTCCACATACCGATTATGTACATTTGCAGAAGTATTTTATTTCTTGGTGCTATTGTAAATGGCATTGTTTTTTAATTTCAAACTCCATCATTACTGGTATATTGGAAAACAATTTATTTTCATATATTAATCTGATATCCTGTGACCTTGCTATACTTTTTATTAGTCCCAGGAGCTTTTTATTCTTGGATTTTTTTTTTAATTTTTCATATAGGCACTCATACCATCTACAAATAAGGACAGTTTTATTTCTTCCTTTCCAGTCTGTTTCCTTTTATTTCCTCTTCTTGTCATATTGTACTAACTAGGGCTCCTAATACAAGTATGAGTAGGAGAGATAAAGGGGGCATCCTTCTCTTGTTCTGGATCTAAGGGAGAAAGCATCTAGTTTCTTCCCAGTAATGATGTTAGTTGTAGGTTTTTTGTAGACATTTCCTATCATTTGAGGAGGTTTTCTTCTATTCCTAGTTTCCTGTCTGTCATAGATTTTTCAAATATTATCCCTCTTCTCTAATTTGTTTTTATATTTTTTTCTTTCTCTTGTCATATACATATTTCACATTTGTTTTCCAAGATCTTAAGGTCTCAGATAAAGCTCGAGCTTCTCTCTTTCATTTATTTCTTCCACTCTTCCTTTATTTCTCTCGCTAATGCCTAAAGCTTCTTAGTGGTCAAGTGTATAAGCTTAAGAGTCAGATTTTTTGGGGTTCAGTTCCTAAATTCCCACTTAGTAGTTGTTTTCTTGAAAAAAATCTTATACCTTTCTGAGCCTCAATTTCTTCCTCTGAAAAAGTAGGTGTATTAAACCTTCCTTAAATGGTCTTTGTAACATATTTACAAGTGCTCAAACAGTGGTTGCTGTTATCTTTCTCTTTTATTGAGAAAGCTACTGTATTCTTTCTGGAAAACGTTAAGCATATGTCATTCTCTAGCTATGCGATATATCTGGGGAACAAAAGTGACCAGAATATAGTTCCATTGATGAAACAGTTTCTTCTGTGAGCAGATAAATATCTTAGTCATATTTTAGATCTGGCCATGTTACATCACTGTTATAAATAAGAAATATACCTCTAATTATTAGCTTTGACCTGAACAATATAGGTGTTATTTAAGTTTTGTTGCAGGGAAACTTGATGGGGTTAAACTTTCACAGATAGG
The DNA here is from genome assembly GCA_030015415.1 of Cynopterus sphinx. Lineage (NCBI taxonomy): Eukaryota > Metazoa > Chordata > Mammalia > Chiroptera > Pteropodidae > Cynopterus > Cynopterus sphinx. Next base: position 55,739,676 of record CM057379.1, read on the forward strand.
AATCAAATGTTGTAACTATGAACTGGAACATTGAATGTTTAAATGACTTATAGAAATTATAAGTCAATGCAAGGAATGTTATTAATGAGTTACTAGTACACAAAAGTTCTTAGTATACTATTATTTTATTATTGACATTTAAATGGGATTTGTAGTTCCTGCACACACAGTTGATGGGAGAAGAAACTGATGACTGCTGCCCTTCTTTGTCACGGTAGTTATTTTGAATTTCTTAGACTGACATCATACATTAGGAAGAACTTGGCTAGAGATATCTAAGGTTTTGCTGGGAAGAAGATTTAATTGGGAATATGCTCTTGGAATTTCTGAATTTGAAGAAGTATGATTGTTGAGAGCATACCAAATGTTTGGAAAGTAATATTTGCCAACCATGTAAAACCCACAATTTGTCCTGGGCTAGAAATTGGGCCAGTAGGGCAATAGGAATCCATTTTTTCCTTTGCTTTAAATTTCTTAACCTTTCTTGATTTCTCCAGATATAAAACAGTAATCATACTTTCCATTATTTAGCTCACAGAATTTTGAGAGAGCAGATAGAATAATATGGGTCTAAGATATTTCATTTGTTTTTCATTAGTTCAAGGCTAAAGTCCAAATTCCTTAGCAATATCATAGTGGCTGAAAACACTATGGTTTTGGAGTCAGACAGATGTTTTGAGCCCAGATTCTGACTCTGCCACACATAGCCATGTTCTTAGACAGTTTACTTGACCCTTCTAAGTTTCAGTTTTCTCATCTATAATATGGACTTAGATATAGTTCCTTCCTCACAAGGGTTGGTGTGAGAATTAAATTGGTTAGTATGCGTAAAGTGAAAGTACAGGGTTTGGTGTATTCTGTGTGTTGAGTAAATGATAGCTGCTGGTATCCACATCACCACAGCATATAAGGCCTAGTTAGCTGGGTCTTTTCAACTTCATCTCCCATCATTAACTCCTTCAATCAACTCCTATTTATTCTGAATACAATTCTGTATGACAACATACCCCATTTATATTCTATCTTTTCTCCACCATGAGGCTGTGCTTCTTTGATGTCAGAAGTGTCAGTCTATTCATAGTTGGATCCTCCTTAGTTAATGCATGGTGGGATGGTAGCCAGTTGACTCAAGAAAATAATATAGAATTAAACTAAGATAAAGATAATCATGAATATATAGGAATTGGTGAGATAAATATGTATTCAGTGCAATAACAATAAAGTGAATAAAAATTCCTGTATATATAAGACATCTTAAAACAGTGGTCAGTGTGCCAAATTAAGTATAAATCTATTTTGTTTGGTCTCTTGATGTTAAAATAACTCAGGAGAATCTAAAACATAAGTTGAATTTCTGGCTTCTTTGAAATGGTTGGAGATCTTTCATCTAAACCTCTATTGCTTCAGAGTAATAGTTGGGGTTCTTTAATTAAATCTACTTTTCACCCAGATGAAAAGAAACAGAGACATACAACAACAGTGGCTATCTGTGGCTACCAGCAGAAAGTTTGTCTTTTCACCTACAAAAGTTGATTTGATTAATGCAGAATAGGGAAAGTACTGCTTTTTACTCATTCCCAGGTAAGAAGCATATAACTGATCTACTTGAAGAAGCAACAGTAGCCACCCACACCGTATTCTAGTTTGCCCAACCAAATGTTCTTAAAAATATTTGATCTTGGTAAAGTGCATATGTATTGTTTTGCTGTTGAAATTCTATTCAAAACCACTATTGTTGATTTTGTTCTGTGTTCTTTTGAGAAACCCTACAGTTTGTGAAGAAGAATTTGAATTATTTATGGAGATGATGGCTTCTGCTAGTTGAGCCCTGTTCTCTTATAGCCCATGACCCAGGGCATGTGGTCAGCCACATGGTGACATGGTCAGGGGACTGTGTGCACTCATGTTAGGAGGTTGTGTAGGAGAATATTTGACTTGGGCATCAGGCCAGTTTATAAGTTGAGCTTTTGGGGGGTATACATTCAAATTTTGACCACAAGAGTAAATTAAATGTTTATCATTTCTTGTGGCTATAAGTATATCACATAAATTCCCATGCTTAGGAGAATGCCCTCAAAGAACAAAATAAAATAACAGCAATAACCTACTTAATTTGGTCAATGTAGACACCCCATTTGGCTGTATCATATTCTGTTTTGAAACTTGAATTGTGTACTTTTTATTGTTTACCCTGACTCAACGGAGCATGAAATTGCCAGATCACTTTACTCCATGTTTTACAGATACAGCATAAAAGCCAGATTAAGTAAAGAGATAGTATTTTTCTCTGAGCAGAGTGTGGGAATTTGAGGTTCTTATCAGACTTCGAAACCTGTGAATGTTAAACTATACTAGGTTTGTACTTCCTGTTCTTATGTGTTATTGAATTTATTTTCTTCTTCTGAAGCCCGAAGTGAGCTTTCAACTGTATGTCCTTTAATGCACTGATGTAGGAAGGGATGTGGTAGAGTTGCAGTTAGGAAAATATTTTTAAATTTACTTAAGAAAATTTTGTATCATTTGGCTCAAGTACAGGAACAAACATGACTTGTTCAAGATTTGGCAACCTCTCATTCCTCTTTCAAAATGAAGCACATCCAAAACACCTTCATGAGACACATACTATTAATTGGATCTTGCTGCTTGATAGTTATTGTGTGTTACCTAATCTCCTCCAAGCAGACATCCTAAAGGAGACCTATTTGTAAAAGGCAGTATAATTTAGTGGATTAAGTACAGACCCTGAAGTTTGACACTGGTGCCTCTGATTTACTTGCCAGACTCTTGAGAATATCAGATAATATTACGACGTCTGAGTTTCAATAAGGGACATATAGTTTTCTTTCCCACACCTCTAACATAAAGATATTATATTGACTAAAGGTAAATTGTTGTAAAAGAAAATAACATAATTCAATGAATACAACAGAAAGTAATTGGATGTATACATAGACAATTTGTATTCTTATATAGGAATTGGTGAGATCAATATGTATCCAGTGCAATAATAATAAAGTGAATAAAAATCCTCGTGTATATCAGACATCTTAAAGTAGTGATTAATGGGCCAAATTAAGTATGAACCTATTGTGTTTGGTCTCTTGTTAAAATAAATCGGGAGAATCTAAAACAAAGGTTGAATTTCAGGCTTCTCTTTTAAAATGATTGGAGATCTTTTATCTGAACCTCTATTGCTGCATAGAGATGGTTAGGGTTCTCTAATTAAATCCACACTTCACCCAGACCAAAAAAAAACCCAAAAAACAAAAAAACAGACATTCCACAGAGATAATACATATTGTCTACATACACATCTAATTACTTCCTGTTGCATTCATTGAATTATATTATTTTCTTTTATAACAATTTACCTTTATTCATTATAATATTGTTATCTGAGAGGTGTGGGAAAGAACACCATATGTGGACTGAAGAAAACCCTTAAGTGGATTGTAATAACAGAGTGACTCAATTTTCATCCCTATATGATTTACCCACATGCATGATCTTTCTTCTATAAGCAGTAATTCTACACAGATACTCTGCTTCTTGTCTGATCTGTGAAATGAGCTTGATGGGTTAATTTTTACTCCATTGAGGTGGAGATAGTGTCCTTCAGGTACATACTTCTAATATCTGGCTAAAATCTCCTGCTATGAGAATTCTTATCCAACTAATTTCGTTACTTTCATCTGATCCAGCTGAATTTGCTCTCTTGTTTGTGACACCACTTAACTTTTCTTACAGAATCTGAGATACAGAATTTCATTTTTCAGTTTTATGGGTGGCTTAAAACAAAAACCATTTTATTACATTTCCGAATTCTCTGGGCTGACTGTGTTTAGCAGAGCAGTTCTTTCATTTCACATAAAGTCATCTGGGGCTACAGCTATCTTGGAGCTCAGCTGGGCCAGATACTTATACAGTGGATAGCTGATGCTAGCTGTCGGGTGGTAGCTCAGCTGGGTTCGTCAGCTGGGGGTCTTGATTCTTTTCCAGTCCTCCTATGCTTCTTATGGTTGCTTAGGCTTCCACATCGAATGGTGGCTAGATTTCAAAAGGTAGGAAGTGGAAGCTGCCAGTTCTCTTAAAGACTAGACTTAAAAGTGGCCCAGCTTTACTTTTCCTGTATTCTATTGGTCAGTGCAGTCACAGACCCAACTCTTATTCAAGAGGGTGAAGAGTTAGATTTCACTTCTCAGTGGGGCAGTGACAAAGAATTTGTATAACTCTGTGTGTAACTAATCAATATAAAAGCTGATGTGTTAAAAAAAAAAAAAGTGGAGCATTAGAAAGACTAGGAAGTCAGCATTAGGTATCTCCTAAATGTATATGATATAAAGGGAGAAATTGGCATAATGATCACATTCAGGTAGGCTGATGAAAAGTTTACCTCGATTCTCAAACTTAAGTGTTCATCAGAATTACTAGGAAGACATGTTAAAACACAGATTGCTGGGCTCCACCCCCAGAGTTTCTGATTAAGCAGACCTGGGAAGCGTTTCTGACAAACCCCTAGGCGATGCTGATGCTACTGATCTTAGAAACCACACTTTTAGAACCACTGTTTTGGACTATGCCAGGCTAGAAAAAGTGAGAAAATTAAAAAAAAAAGAAAAGAAGGAAATATATTATTTTTTCCCTAATGGTATTTTTAAATGCCTGGCATTAATAGTATAAATTTAAGTTTCAGGTCACCATGAACACATTAATATAGGGCCTTTATGTTTGTCGGGGTAATTAATCTTAGTGCTGCAACATTAACCCCTGAACTCTCATTAGCTTAATGCAACAGAAGTTTAGTCCTGCTTATGTAAAGTCCAGTGTGAGTCAGTGGCTTTCCTCTGTAGAGAAGTACAGCATCTGAAACATGTGACCCTCAATGTTGCCAAGGCAGGGGAAGAGAAGAGAGATGAAAAAGGTAAATTGGCTCTTAACTGACTCAGCCTGTAACTGACACAGGTTACCTTCTCTCAGAGTCCATTGCTCAGGACTAGTGAGATGACTTCACCCTAAGTACAAAGGAAGTTAGGAAATGTAGGGGAGCACATGGGTAGTCAGTAAGCCCTATATCTGTTCTAGTACCTAAAAAATTTAGTGTCCCATATTTTGTGATTAGGCAGAGCTAGAAGTAGAAAGAGACCCGTGAGCTGTCAAAACTATATGTACACCACTTGCAACAGTAAGTTTTCAAAATTATTGTTGTTACTTTAAAAATATCTCTTCTCTTCTATGAATAATTTATGGTTTTATTCCTAATTTTCTATGTGGCTTTAAACAGAGTATCTAATGACATCACTATCTCAAAAGAAAAATTTGCTGTAAAAACTCTTTATTCCTGTTGCAAATAATTTGGTAAGCCTTTGTTATCAGGGCATTTTAGTTCTGTTAAAGACTGATTAAATAAGGCACAATCTCTTTCTTTGCTGATTTTGCCAAGCACATAGTTCTTTAGGTAATTGCTGAAGTGATTAAATATGCTGCTGGAGTCTAGACAGCTTGTACCAATAGGCAACAGGGCATTATCAGGACTTTAAAACCATCTTGTGGGCACTTCTGAAAACAAAAGAATGAAACTTATATTTAGTCCACCCATATAAATCCCACTGTTAACTAAGTATTAGATAAATTGTACAGAATATTGTCAGTGAGAAACAAAGCACAGTTTTGATTTAATTTTTTTCATCAGATTCCCTTTTACTGCAATTGCCTGCCTTTGAAATTCTTTACTAATGGTGCCTCCACAAAAACTGATACCGTCGAGCAGGACTTCTGGCCACATAAAGACTCTGGTCATGGGCTAACATCTCCTGTTTTCCTCTGCTGTTGGGAAGACCTTACTTGGCAGAAAAAACTTTAGGAACATGCTACACACCCAGTCTCAGTAGCTCTGAGGCAAATTTCCATTTCGATTTTGTCTCTTAAATTGTGCAGGCTTAATTAACACTACTGATGAGTTGAAACAATATGATGAAGCTATGTTTTCTGTAGAAACATGCTTGACTGGTTGCAGTCACCCATCTTTGGTAAACTGAAATATTGTATGTCATGATTATTAGAAAGCATCTGAGTTATGTACTTTGATGCTTTCGTTATATGGTCTACACTTATATTTAGTGTTTTTTATAGGTTATTTCCCCCACAATTATTTAGTAGCTACCAGAAAGGCAACTTTTTTAAATTAATAAGTAACAGATCAGCATTATCCTTCCCACTGAACAGATGAAGAAACTGAGACAGTTTGTGATTAGCCCAACGCATTCTGGTGAGTCAGGGAGAGAGAGTTAAACCTCAGTTTATATGTTCAGGCTGAAGTACATAGTGTAACTCTGAAGTTAAATTTCTGGAGGCAGGGATATTCTCTTATTTTAATATTTGCTAGAACAGTAGAATGATGTACAGTTATAAAAATTAGAGGCTATTTGAAACAAGTTATCTGATCCATCTCAGAAGTGTGGCTACCATCTTCTACCTGCGATGGGTAAAGAAAGACTTGAGTATACACAGAGGCTACAAAGAGCAAGATGCTACAGTTGGTAGAAGCAGGTTCCAGTGAGAGCTATGTAATTTTAGCCGTTTCACTTAACCTCTCAAGAACCTCAGTGTCTTTACTTATTAAATGTGAGGCATTGGAGTAAATCTTTCCTAAGAACTAATTTTCTTTTGCAGAATTTAAAAACTGTTATATTTCTTTTAGAAAGGAACCTCCTTAGGTGAAACTTAATTCAACCAAAATTCCTATTCTTTTAAAGATTTATTTTTAAATGCAATTGCTTTTAGAGTCAGTTTTCTTGGCTCTGACTTAGCATCTGGAATTTTCTCTCTGTCATCAGTTCTGCTGAAATGCACAGAAGGGAATTGGGGAATGAGGCTTGGCTGTGAGGAAGCTGAGTGTGCAGAGCAGGCACAAACTTGTAAGGCCAGGTTCTCTTCACAACCCTGCTTCTCAGTCTTCCCAGAGTTGGAGGCTGAACTCTAAACTACCTCTTGGTACTCATAGCATCTTACTGATGGACAGAGGAAATTTTTGTGTGGGGAGGGTATTTGCTAGGCTGTTTTGGTAGCAGCTCTTATATTCACCCCGCCCTCATGCACTCGATTGGTTTGCCAAGTAATAAGTCTGAGGGAATTTACTTTTTTAGCTTCTTTCTCTTCTCCCATCCTTTTTTTGTAAAGTGAGAAAAAAATGTGACACCAGCCTCATTAAAATACAGTGGTGCCTCCCTTTTTTTTTACCTCCCCTATGAAAGCTTAGTGAGACCCATCAAGGAGAGAGCATGGGGATTGGAGTCCCTAGGAAGGGTTTTCTCTGCAGAGGTCCAGGCTTATATCTAAATGTCACTGACCTAGAGGCCAGTTTCACATCCTGCAAAAAATGCTCTGAGAGAATGTGTCAGCAGAACTAACATTGCATGTCTAGACAAAGAATTGATATTAGCATCATCAGCCAGCATCCAATCTATTAACTCTCGTGTAAGCATTTGCTGTCTGTGCCTCAGGCATTTTTGGCTTAAAATGAAAACTGTAGCTCTAAGATTTAGACTTAGGTCTTTCAGGGGGTTCTTTCAAAGGAAAAAAAAAAACCATGAGGTACCTTATTTCAAGATCAGATATTTTATTGATTAATATGAAAGTCTCATCTTTTTTCCCCCCTTCTTCAGTAAAATAGTAGCTGCTTCATCACTATCTTCATTTTATTATATATTCATTATTTCAAGAAATATTTATTAAACATCCACTTGGAATCTATACAGTGCATTCTACTATGCTCTGTTGATACACTGGTGAATAAAACAGCTGAAGTCCCTGTCCCTTTGAATTTATAGCTTAATGGGGAGACTGACCACAAACAAGAGTAACAGGATATTTCTGTCTCAGTTTCGGCTGAGGCACCAAAGAACAAAGCAGTAGGTGTCAAGTTCCTTGGCTTTCTAACTTGAGGTGCTAGACTACTTCTTCAGGATTTTCAGAAAGGGTACCTCAAAACTGGTTCTGCCAGCTTGAACCCATTATCTACCTCCAGGGCATTGAAGAGTGTTCTTGGAGGTTCAAATGCTTTTTGTTTGAAGAGAGTTGTCACTGGGTTGTGTGGTTCTCTTCACCTCAGGGAGGGGCTTTGTATCCCCTCGCTCAAACCTAATTGGGAGGAGGCTTCTAGGAAACCACTCAGAGTCCTGTCCTGTGTTTCCTGAAGATTGGGGACTGACTTCTGAGGCATCTCAAGGCAGAGGCCGGGGTGGGGTAGGGTTGTGATGTGAGGGGGCAGTAGAGAGAAGGGGGAGGCTGCACTGGGAATGGCCAGTACATTGAGAGTAGACTAGGCAAGAATTGACTGAGGTAAGAACAGACTAAGTCATCTTGAAAGCAACTTGACAAGGAGGACTATATAGAGGAGTGAGATTACTGGGAAAAAAGTGGGCCTCTGGAATATAGCAGTTGAGTGAAAATGAGGGGCAATTCTGTGGATAAGATATCTGCCATGATGGGAATCCCTGAAAACCCCATAAAGAGTGGTTTTGGGAAGCTTGGGTGTCTGTCAAGTGCAGAGGAACTAAGCCCAGATTATAGCCATATCTGATAAGTTAGATCTGTCTTCCGCTATTCTCTTCCATCCTCCTGCCCCAAACCCACAGGTAGCAAGATGGGAAGAGATGGAGTGAGCAGAAAGCTATCCTGGCTGCCTCTCCAAGCCTGGATAAGCTCCCAAGCCTGAAACAAATTTGAGCTGGAAGAGGAGAGAAATTGCAGGTTAACTTAGTTTTGGAGTTTTGATAATGAAAATTACCTGGGACAAGCAAATATTTGTGTATGACTAGGAACTGATCAGAATACCTATGAGACTGATGGGAAATTTTTAGCTAGTGACAGAAAGGAATATTTGAAAGGAGCAGATTTGAAGGAGCAGAAGTGGGAAGAGGATAAATCACTTTCATTTCACACCATACTGGTCCTGGTACCCTTAATAACCTGGTTATGCTAGTAAATGAATAAGAATTATAATACTGTTCTTAAGGATAATGGGGAGCCTATTTAGATAGGGCAACAAGGATGACCTCTCAGGAAACAATAGTTAATGAGTGAGGAGCCAGCTCTGCTATATTTGCTGGGAGTTGGGGGAAGGAGGTAACTGCAAGGTCCAGGTAGAGGGAACAGCATGTGTAAAGTTTATGTGGAGTCATATGAATGGCATCCAGTAAATATTTGGGTGGCTTCAACCAAAGATATTTTCATTCTTTGTACAGGGCACTGAGTTAAATGTCAGGTCTACAAACAGAATAAATGCCTCCTCACTAAAGTTTAAGGATTAATTGATCAATGTTAGGAGAGTAGAAAAAAAATCCCACTTTGATAAAGTTGAGATCTGAAGATTTTAAAGAGCAAAGAAGTTCCTGTCCTCTGCCCTCAAACTCCGATGACCCCAGATAACATTCTCCATTTCTGAGAATTGCCCTGACAAGCAGGCTCTCCCAGTGCACTGGTGACCTTTTATGGAGTGTAGGGGCAGCTGTATAAAGAAACACAGAGCTCTTCTGACAGTCCTGGAAGGAAGGCAAAACCTCTTAGCTTGTTCTAGGACTCTGTTTATGTGTAAGGATTAGAAAAGTCTACCTGTTGTAAGTGTGCCATGCAAAATAATAGAGGTAGGTGTCAACAACTTTTTCAGTAGGGGCAGATAAACTCCTCGTGCTGATACAATGATTAGAAAAGTGGCTTGTCTTTGCTGGCATAAGTTTGTTCACTTAGGAAATAAAAATTACAGAAAGATGAACTGGTGGCCTGCTGAAGCTCTGGAGAGTCTCTGCAGGAATGGGGACTCATCCATTTAAAGCTTATCCTGGGCAGACAGTGACCTCAGGGAGGGCTTGTGTGGGCGGCACTTTCCCAGCCTTGCTGGGTTTCCAGCTGGCACTCAGTCTCTACCAGGAGATGGAGCATTCTGGGGCAGGGAGCAATGCACCAAACCCTGTGGGGGCTCCCAGGAGACAAGAACTGATTGACAGCCCTTGCTTTCAAGGAACTCTCTAGTTGGGAGACAGGGCCTATATCGCCAACATATTTAGCAGTCACATGTTCAGAGCCAACCCAAGGAGATAAAAAGAGAGGTAAATATGTTTTCTGAGAATACCAAGAAAATACAATGCAATCTAAATGACCAGGTGTTCCATATCTCTAGTTTTTAATTTTATGTATCCGCTTTCCCGATAACGCATGCTCAACAGAGAAATTGACAAATGCAGATTGTATAAGAAATCAGCTATTTTCGTGTTTAAAGAACATTTTATAAATAGAGAAGGGACTTCTGATTTTTCAGAGGAAAGAGTTTGTGCTATGTCTTTCCTCTTTTCCCATGGGCTGGGAGAAGTAATTTGCCCCATTAGAACCTGTACTCCTTAGGGAAGCCAATCCCCATCCGGGCTGTCTTGTGCATGGAAAGTTCTCAATAAATGTATTTTAAAAATCAAATATAAGGGATTTAGGGATCTAAGAACTTCAAATTTATTTATTTATCAAAGTTTAAAAAACTTTAGAGTATTTTGTAACGGGTCTGTCTTGCCAGTATTGTATATCAGTATCAGACCTTAAGACATGCTTTTTGATATTCCTTAATTTAAAATTCAATGTGTTTTATTCTTTTTTATTTTTTTAACTTAAAAAAATTTTATTGAGGTAAGATTGGTTAATACAATTATATAATTTTCAGGTGTACATTATAATTTGGCATCTGTACATTCTATTGTGTGTTTACTACCCAAAGTCCAGTTTCCTTCAGCTACTGTATATTCGATCCCCTTTACCCTCTCCTACCCCTTTTACCTTGTCTACCTCTCACCTCCTACCCTTTGGTAACCACTGATCTATAGTCCATGTCCGTGAGTCTCTCTTTGTTTGTCTCGTCCATTTGTTGCTTTTAGGTTTATGTCCCACATATCATGTGATTTTCAAACTTTTCTGTCTGGCTTATTTTGCTTAGCGTGATTATCTTGAGATCATTCATGTCATTGCAAATGGCACTATTTCATCTCTTCTTATGGCTGAGTAATATTCCATTACATATATGTACCACACTTCTTTAGCCAATCATCTATCATAGGACACTTTGGTTGCTTCCATGTCCTGGCCTCCGTGAATGCTGCTGCTATGAACATCAGTGTGCAAATATCTTTTTGGATATGGTTTTCAAGTTTGTGGGGTAAATTTCCAGTAGAAGGATTGCTGGATCATATGGTAGATCAATTCTTAGTTTTTTGCGGAGCCTCCATACTATTTTCCATAGTGACTGTACCAATTTGCAGTCCCACCAGCAGTGTATGAGGGTTCCTTTTTCTCTGCATCTTCTTCAGCATTTATTACTTGTGTTGATTATAGCCATTCTAACAGGTGTGAGATGGTATCTCATTGTGGTTTTGATTTGCATTTCCCTAATAGCTAGTGAAGTTGAGCATCTTTTCAACTACTTGTTGGCGATTTGTATGTCCTCTAGGAAAAAGTGTCTGTTCAGGTTCTCTGCCCATTTTTTGATCGGATCATTTGTTTTTTTGTTGTTATTGAGTTGTATGAATTCTTTGTATATTTCGAATATTAGGCCCTTATCAGAGGCATTGCTTGCAAATATATTTTCCCATTTGGATGGTTGTCTCTTTACCTTGTTGACATTTCTTTTGCTGAGCAGGAACTTTTTAGTTTGATGTAGTCCCATTCATTTATTTTAGCTTTTACTTCCTTTGCTTTTGAGGTCAAATACATAACATCTTTTTTAAGTCTAAGGCCTTTGAGTTTCGTTCCTATGTTTTCTTCTATGCATTTTATTGTTTTAGGTCTTATATGCAGGTCCTTCAGTGTGTTTTAAAAAATCAGTTTTCAAGCTGATATTGTAGTACTTACTGTATTTTTTTCCTTGGCAACACATTATAGTAGAAAGGGCATGAGCATTTGAGTCAGAGAAATGTACTTTTGAACACCAGCCTTATGACTTTTAGATCTGGAATCTGGGACCCTTCCCTTGATTCCTACTTTGAAGGATCCAATCTGACTCTCTGAAAACTGCAGCCCTACTCATAAAGAAGGAGACAAGAACAAATGCCCACTTGAAACCTCTGTCCCTGTGCTCTCAGGACTCTGGAATTCCCTAATCAGACAACTGGGGATACATTTCCAGGGACTGCTGGGTCCTGGGATAGGCAGGCTGGGCTGTTCACCCTTATGGTGCAGGGTGGGGCATGGCAGGAGTGGGCATGGGGTGGAAGGAAAGAGATTATAGGGCAGTGGGCTGGGAAACTCATGTGTACTCCTACATTAGTTTCTGAAAATTTCAGGGGTGGATCCCTCACATCTGACTCACACTGCTTGACATTTCTGCAGCTCATTTTCCTCCTTTGAAAATGCACATCAGAATCCCTATATTACAAATATTAAAGACCCAATTAGATTATGATATAAATGTAACTGTATAGAGTACAGTAAACAATAAATTCTTGTCACTGTAGTCAATCATGGCTAGAGTTTTAGGGTAAACTGAAAATGTGCTAAAGTTAAATGCATATAAGTGAAATGCATTATTAATTATATTATTAGCACTAACAGTGTTTTAGGTTTATGGTATATTATCTGAAAACTTTGGGCCCAGATGTCTTCAGAATTAAGAATTTTTTTGATTTTAGAAATATGTGCATAAGCCATATACTGCATTACACTTGTAATATTTGAGGCAGGGTCATACTATCAAATACATTAATATTTTCATAGCAAAACCTATTTAATAAATATGTGTGATAAAGACCATGTGTAGCCTTATGCCAATTCATGTCAGTATTAAAAACAATAACTTCTAAAATTTCAGAATAGTTTTAGATTTACAGGAAGATTGCAAAGATACTACAGAGAGTTCTTATATATCCTGTGCCCAGTGTTCCATATTGTTACATCATACCTTAGCATGGTAAGTTTGTTGTAAGTAATGAACCAATATTGATTGGTACATTGTTATTAACTAAAGTCCATCCTTTATTCAAATTTTCTTACTTTTTACCTGAAGTCTTTTTTATGTTCGCAGATTCTATTCCAGATACTGCTTACGTTTAGTAGTCATCATGTTTCCACACATTCATACTTGCTGTGACAGTTTCAAAAACTTTTATTGTTTTTGATGACCTCGACAGTTTGACACCTACTGGTCAGGAATTTTTTAGAATTCCCTCCCACTAGGATTTGTCTGGTAGTTTACTCATGATTAGATTGGGGTTAGGGGTTTTTGAGAGAGAGACCACAGAGGTAAAGTGCCATTCTTATCACATCTGATAGGTACCTACTATCAATATGACTTATTACTGCTGATATTGACCTCAGTCTCCTGGCTGTTGTAGTATTTTTCAGGTTTCCTCACTAAAAAGTTACTCTTTTTTTTGCCCTTCTCATTCTGTACTTTTCAGAAGGAAGTCACTATGTGTGACCCATACCTGCAAAGTGGGGAATTATGCTCCCCCTCCTAGGGGTTGGAGTTCTGCTGTATGGGAGGTTGATCTCTTCTCCCCCAGAGGTCAGCTTTTGCTGCCGAATGGGTTAAGAAATTTTTTACTTTTGTAATTTTGGTACTGGCTTATGGACTAGAAGTAGCATTATATCTAAGTAAGTTTAAAGCCTAGCATAGTGCTTATACCTACTCTACCCTCCCAGAGACAGAAGAGACTGAATGACATTTATATGTATGCTCTCCACATGGCTTCTGAAACTCGCCTCTACCCAGAGGTAATATTCAAACTATCTCACAGTCTGCACCACAGAGCTGCAGCTGGGCCTTGCTGAGCCAGGCACTATCCGTCTAGGTACAGAGGGTTCAATGGGAGGGGTTTCACTGAAATGTGTGAGGGGACATGGAATGGTTGAGAGCAGCAGCTATTTATCAACCTGAACAGGAGTCTTTTGATATTTTAACATATGGGGAACGTAAATATTATTAAATGTATTTTGTATCACATTGGTCATTGAAGCCTTCCAGAATTAAGCCCTACTCTCCATTTGCTGATTACTGACATATTGCTTACACACTCTCAGGGCTGACTTTCCAACTTGTGGAGTTATTCACTGAAGTCCATTTAATTAGGGTAAGATTATGACACTAAACTTACCCCTGGAACCTAATAGCCTATTTCATTATGATCTTAGGGCTGGCTAACTCACAAGATGGTATGAGCCCTGGGCAGCACCAGAATTGTTAAAAAGGGACTGACAGAAATGTATCTGTAGTGGCCTTTCCTACTTCAGTCTTCAAAGAAGCATAGGTCAGGAGATTTCTCTTCTATTGATTTCACTTCATCCCTCTCCCGTCTATGACTTCACTGCCTACAATCATGTGCATCTCTTTAGAATACTGTGGATGATCCTATTTCTTCCACCTAATTTAGAAGAAGAATGTGAATGTACTGAAAATAGTACAAACTTCTGAGGAAACAAAAGTTGTATGTAATTTAGATGATGAATAATCTTTAAATAACTCCCTGAACTTGAGCTCCAATTAGGGAGAAATAATTAAGCATGTTGACATTGAAGAAATAAAATATTTCAAACCACTCTCTGATCTTGGTTGTGCCTCCTTTTCAAAAATCCAAAAATTAAACATAATGATGGACTAGATAAATAAGTTCATTATCCACCATCTGGTTATGCCACTTGAATTGACTGGAGTTTCTCAGAGACCTTCTTTTCAAAGACCCTTCTGGTGGCCACAGTCCTCCCAAACCTAGTTTCTGTGGTGTCTTTCTTTTTTATTATTCTTTTTCCTGTGGTGTCTTTAAACTTCATATCATTGGATTTAATTGCCTATAGAAAAGACCTCTAAACTTTTTTGTCAAACTCATCTATTTATAAAAACTATTTGATTGCTTATGGCTCATATACATTTTATACATTTACTACTAAAATAATATATCATGTATGCTATAAAACTGTTTATAAACATGGTTTAGAAATTCCTTGTGCATTGCTTTGTGAAAAATCTATTGTATTTTGAATTGTTTTTTAAAGAGTTGTTTTTTACAGTTTCTTTGGTTTATTTATTTATTTATTAACTCTGGATAGGTTTATAAAACTGTTAAGGTCAATAATTTTTTTAAAAGTCTCTATTTATAACAGAACCTTTTGCTTAACTTGTGTTTTGGACAGAAAAACCTGGAGCCTGGTTTGGTTTTCCCTGATCTGTGTGGTCAGCAGCAAACCACTTAACTTCCATGGGCCCTGCTTATCTCATCTATAAAGAAAGGGCCTTTTACTAGATGATTTCTAATATCCCTATAGCTTTATAATTTGGATAATAGGATTTGATTGGGCAAATCTCCCAAAAGGATGTTCTCTGAGTTTGAGAAAGCTGTCCTAATTTGACTATGGATGTTTCGAATTTGGAAAAACCTCTTTTAGAAAACTTTCAAAGAGAAAAGCATACTCACTGGCTCTAGAGGCTTATTGTCCTAACCATCTTTATGCTGCAAGGTTCAGACAGTAGATGTGTATGTTGGGGGCTGGAGGGTGGGAAAGAGTGGGGGGTATCATTGTGGGATGCCACACCCATAGCATCATGGCAGCAGGGGGATGGCTACACATGAGAATCATGAGACTGTCTGCAACAGCAGTATACATACAGAGAACTTAAGCTGAGAGCCGAGTTCAGTAAATTTTAGATCAATATTCCAGGAATTGGCCTTCTTGCTTTTCTTGGTCATATTATGTTAATTTTTTTTTCTGAGCCTATGGTGTTTAAAGAAATAAATGCATAAAAATACAAATCAAAATGTCATATCCTATAAACATACCATAAGCTGATTATTTTAAATGTTTTCTTTACTCAAGCAGGTGGATTTAGGACATGACAGTAATAAAACACTCATCTAAAGAAAAGATTTTGATCAAGGAAGTCTTCCATTGGTTCTGTATATAATCTTTACTCTGTTGGTTTTCCCAGGGCAAAAACTGCACAAAGGAAACAAACGATAGCTATTGAAATATAATACATACCAGGAAAACAAAACAAAACAAAACAAACAAACAAAAAACAAACAAAACCTCAAGACAAAAACTGCCTTAACAATGCAAACTAGAGCTTAAGTAAGATCCTACCACACCTAGGCAGCCACCCATATCCAGTCTGTATCCTGGAAAGACTTAGGACTAAGCAGAGAGAAGAGAGACCATGAAAATAGTCAGTTGTGAATTTTTAATTTGTAAGTATATGTTGATCCAGGGAAGACTTACAGCAAATTTTATTTTAATGCCTTTTATTGTTTTTTTTTAATCATATAATTTGTGTCTGTCAGCAACAGTCTTTACTTCTTTAACCATCCTGAAATTCTAGGAAGATCCTGTTTGGCCAGCTTTTAATAATTGCATCTCTATGCCACCCTCACCATCATTTCATTTACTTTCAAGACCAGAGATATTTACTCATATTATATTTGAGGATCTATTATAATATAATTAAGGGATGGGGGAAGTAATTATACAGGAAATAAAAAATCAAAATTTTATATTTCTGTCCCAGGCAAGGACCATAAATTATAGTTCAGCTACAGTGGCCCTCTTTCCCATGGGGTTATTGTTATAATATTAGTGACATTTGACATTTTGTGTAAAAGATGCTTTATATTTGTCATATAAAAAAATGTGAATGTGCAGTAAGCATTGGCATCTAATATGCAAGCAGATGAAGATGCTGCAGTTAAACACTAGGGGAGAATTCCTATGAAAAATTGTTAAATGAGTATTTCATGAAAATGATTGTTGGCACTACCATAAGTAGATAACGCTGCCTTAGTAAAAAGAATGTAGAATAAATGCCATTTGTTTTTATTTTATGCCTCACTTCGTGTGTTAAAAGTTAGGTTAATTATCCAAATTATATGACTAATGTTTATATTGATTTAGTAGCACTAATAATTTTGTATTTTGTGATTCTTGTTTGTTTAAGCCTGCTGTTTTGCTTCCCAGGTGTGCTCAAACTGGGAGAAAAAAAAAACAAAAACTAAACTTTAGAAACCAACTGAAGTCTGATGCAGATTTTCCTTTAGTCTTAAAAAGAAAAAATTTTAATTATGAAATTCTGCAATGGGGAATATACCCTTTTTTTTGTGCCAGTGAAATCACCACAGCACATTCATGACTAAACAAGCAGAGAGGATGCATACAATGCTTAGTTTTTGCAGTCTGGGTATTTAGGAGACTCTCTGTGTCAACACCCCCCCTCCTCTGTGCCTTCCTCCTCACATGCCTAGGAGGGCTGGTGTGGGTAGGTCTAGCCTTACCAATGGGGACAGTAGGTGGCTTTTCTTAAAAGGATATTTTCTCCCTATCAATTTATTCTTATTAGATGTCTATGTATCTATCATCTATCTATCTATCATCTATCTATCTATCTATCTATCTATCTATCTATCTATCAATCATCTATCTATCTATCTATCTAATCTATCATCTATCATCTATCATCACTTTTGATTATATGCTGAAACTGCACTAAGTCCCTGAAATCCCAGAAAATATTGCACTGTGGTCCTATAGTAAATAGATAGATATGTGTGTGGGTGCATAATTTACTCAATTGATAAAATGTATTTAGTACATTTATGTACAAGGTGTGTCAAAGATAGAAGATAGAAAAATATGAGTTCTTTGCTTACAGAAATGTGTGGGAGATGAGACAAGTCACATATAAATATAATATAAAATAGAAAGTGTCAACTGCTATAAAAGGTGTCCTCTACACAGAGGAACATGTGATAAGGCTTCCAGGGAGAGAATATGGTACATTTAGGGAACCACAAATAATCTGAATTTGGCTGAAGTAGGTAGTACAAGAGGTAAAGTGCTGAGAGATAGGATGCTAGGTAGCAGAATGAGCAGGGCTCAGTTATAGAGGGGCTGTTAAGCTTTGTTAAAGAGGTAGGAATTTAAGCTGAAGAGATGGACAATGTGCGTTTGTTCATTCAATACATTTTAATTAAGTGCCTCCATGTACTGTTCTAGGCACTGGGAATACATCAGTGAACAAAGAGAAGTCCCTTGCCTCTAGAATATAGACTGAATGATAATAAACACAAGAAAATTTTGAAAAAGTAAGATGCCAAGGTTTTGAGGATTTTTGAGCTTGAGGCAATATGGAAGCAAAATTTCTTTCTTTCTTTCTTTTCTTTCTTTCTTTCTTTCTTTCTTTCTTTCTTTCTTTCTTTCTTTCTTTCTTTCTTTCTTTCTTTTTTCATGAAAAATGTAGTCTTTTTATTCATCATCCATAAAAATAACTGAGGGGCCAAATGGTTGAAGCAATATTTCAACATTCAAGAGCTCACAGGTTAACACCAAAGAACTGATAGATATATTATTGACAAAGGTACTTGAAATTTTGACATACTTTTCACTTTTCTGAGTGCAACTAAACTATTATTTTTCAGACATAAGGACTGTCTTTCCTTTGTCCTGAAACCCTTCTCATCAGGATTGCCCCATAACCCTGAATCTAATGGATTCTCAATAGTAAGTATTAATTAAATTTTTTTAAAGATTGGTAGATAGACTGGTAGCAGGAATATGATATCTTAAAGTTATTTGAAACTCAGTGAAATTATATTGTTTTATGGAGATTCTTTAACAATGTTATTTTGAGCTTAGAGCTGCAGTATCCAAACTTCTGTGCCATAGAACTGTTTGGAAGTTATACTAAATTTGGAAAAATGTGCTATCAAAATACTTAGCAATTCAAGATAACGTTTCACTTCCCAATTTATTTGCTCTGTGGTAATTAAGAGATGGTCACATGTGTGAATTAGATCTAAGGAGTAAAGTTTTGTGGTTAAGCAACTTTATTATTAATGTGGAGACAGTAGAATTATATTTAGTTTTGGGGTTTTTTTTTTTTTTTGAGTCTACATTTTACCAACAGGTTAGATTTTGCTGAAGCACCAACAGATTGCTCTAAAGATAAGTTCCAAATTGCCATCAACTTCTTATTTTTGGGCAGAAGAAAGGAATCCAATTTTAAGCCTCTGTCTCTTTAAAACAAAATGCAAGGTGGTGAACTACGTGGCACTTTTGATTATATGTTGAAACTGCACTAAGTCCCTGAAATCCAAGAGAATATTGCACTCTGGTCCTTTGTGCAGAATGCTCACATGAGTGCTCACAGGAGCCAATCCAGAAGCAAATTGCTGCTGATAGTAACTGACAGCATGAATTACTGCACTCTCAGAGACTCTGCCAGCATCAACCCGTATGATCTCACTTTTGCTCATATGGCAAGCCGAATTTGTGCATGTACTAGAACTAGCCTCCTAAGTTCAGGGAACGGCAAGGTCTCTCAGCAGTTGTTTGAAAATAACCAGCTCCTTTGAAATAAATCACAGTGGCATCTCCTCAGCTCACCCTTATAAAACTAGAGACGGTTTTTCTTTGTGGAATTTCCAGTCCTTATCATATAAAGACCCCTAAAAAAAGGAGAAACTGACTCGCTTATTTGTCATATGAAAACTAGACAAGTCAATGAATGCAGAGAGTGACATCAATTTCTCTTTGGAAAGCCTCTGGTTCATTTACAGACATTCTGCTGCTGGTAATTGCCATGTTGATTCATAATAACCTTCAGAAATCCTCCTCTAATTTGGAATAACTAAAAATATTGAAAGAAAAACTACATTTTTCATTAGAAATGCTCATTTGAACTAAAATACATATGGTAAAAATGCTCTAAAAATGAATTTATATTTGCATATACCAATATGACCAACATTACTAAAATATAATTCAAATATAAGAAGCATTCATCTCCAAGTATACATGCCTGGAAACAGAAGTAGGAATTGAAAACATTCTTTCAAAGAATTAAATCATAGATCCAATACCAAAAACCTAAGCTCAGTCTTGATATTTCTTCTCTTATTTTAGTCCATTACTAAACTCACCTTAATAGTATCAAAATTATAGAGGGATGACCCTTTATAATTTAATGCCTTTGTCCATCATTAGCACTATAATCTACAATTCTTGGGAAAACATAGACCTTCTGAGCTCTTGAACTTTGTTCTTGGCGGGTAAGAAGTCTTCCCGCTCATCTTAAAGGCAAACTTATTTTTAATTTTTAAGTCTACATGTTTTCTGATAATACATTGGAATCTTAAACAAGATTGTTCTTTATTTATCTTAGAAAGTACTCAGTTCTTCTGAAACAGTAGTCTCTTTGAAAATGGAAATTATTAAAATGGAGGAAAAATAACCTTTCTTTCTTCAATCCATATTTTTGCTTTCTCTAGAAGGTGTAGTAGACTTTAGCCCTTGAAGAATATTTCTTTCGAGTTAGCACTGTTCTTATGAGAGAGAGGAAAAATGGGAGGGTCTTATTTGTCAGGATGCGGGCATGGTTCTGGTTGAGGGGAGGTTTTTAATTTGGATAGTTCCTCCTCTGAGGAAAGTCAAGAGGTGGAAGCCAGACGATCCCAGCATGGTAACATGAAGTAACACACCTGGGTAATGGGCACACAGAGGAATGAGCACTTTCAATGTGTGTGTTCCATAGGCCTTTCCTAATTCAACAGATTCAAAATGCAGCTAATTATCTCTTGCTTCTCCTCCTGTATTCTTGATCTCAGTGTAAGTCCCACTGTTCATCCATGAAGAAGACAGAGAAACCTGGGGTTCACTCTTGACTTTTTGCAGTCCCTTGTGCACCACAGCCAATCTATCACTGAATCCTTTCACTTCAAATTAATTTATCTCTCTCAAATTCTCTTCCATATTTTTCATTTCCAAACTAAGTATCCATGTCATCTTCTTTACAAAACTGCCTCAGTCTTGTTCACTCCAATCTGATCTCTCTACTTTCTAAAAGATACATTTATCATTTCATTTTTCTGCTTAAAAGGATCTCCATTACCTTCAAGAAAAAAATAAAATCTAAAATCCTTTAAATGGCATATTTATCTCTTGGTTAGCATTTCTTCCCACCTTTGCTTCATCATAGTTTCTATCTTGAATGTCATCCCTTCTTCTTTCTTCTCTTTAATATTCCTACTTGTCTTTCAAATTTTGATTCAGGTATTACCTCCTCCAAGAAACCTTTCCTGACCCTCATCACAAAATGCCTCCCAGGTACTTCTGACCTTGGTGCAACATTTTCATTTTGCTAACTCAGCATCTAGCATATTGCCTGGCAAAGGTGCAGGTAAATGAATGCAGGGTGTAATCGAAGTCACACAGAGAAGGTGGAGTTGAACTGACTAACTCTTGAGGGAGAAGTAAGGCAAAGGAGAGAAGGGTATTTGAGGAATAACATGCAGGAGCAATGAGAGAGCTTGCTATGTTTAGAGAACTACAAGAGGTTTAGGACAGCTAGAGAATAAAAGGTTGAGATACAGAGTTCTGTGTCATGAGCCATGTTCAGAATTATAACATATTTGTTATAATCTGTGACCAGCTTCTCTCCAGGTTTGGAAAGACTTCCTGCTGCTTTTTCTGAGGCTCTAGGTGTAGTCAAAATGACGTGTCCAAACAGGTTACTACAAAGTAAAAGTCCTATGCACTTACATTAAACAAATTAGCTTCTTTGAAACAAAAAATTACAATGTAATTTAATTTTGTTATTTGTAAGGTATTATATGTTCTACATATGTGTGTGTGTGTGTATGAATGAATTTTATTCAAAGTAGACTATAAGTTTATAAGTTATGAGATAAATGTCATTGTGAATATTGTTGTATATCTATAGGCCTATGCAGAGCATCCTTGGAAGGTAATATTAAGAGTCTATCTTTAAAAATATGAGCTGGCCCTTCACAACTCCACTCTTATCTCCTTATCTGCCCTTCCTGTGAAATATTTTGGTAGGAGTTATGCAGGAGGTATTTACTCTTGTGAGCTTTCTCTGCTTATTTCCTTGTTTTTTTTTTTTCCTTTTTAACTGTTTAGGAAATGGCAAAAGAAAAAAAAAAGTTAAAATGAGAAAAGGTAAAATTAAAAAATGAGAATAGAAAAAGAGTAGTTAAAGAAAATGTTTAGAAAAATTGTTTTAAATTCCTGAGGTAAAGAGTGTTTTAGAAAAAAATCTAGTATATTTACCATTTCAGATAAAATAGGTCATTAACTCAGTGGAAATATTTCATTACTGTAGTTGAGGAAAATTTTCAAAGTGTTATTTCTTTATGCAAACAGTGGATGCAGGAACAAGTAAATTCAGCCTGGATCAACCTAGTAAGCAAACAGAACAGCTGTCCATCCTCCAGAGTTCTGGAAAACTCCAAACTGCCTCTAGAACCAAGGTGCCAAATAAAATGATCCATTTATTTGTTTTATATGCTAATGTATGTCTATATCTAAAGTTATTACGGAATTCTCTGCTTTTCTTTTCTTTTTTTTACACCCTTGTTGTAGTTGTTTTCTCTTCTTGCCATCAGATAAGAATGCATAGGGGTCTTTGAAAATATTCACAACAGAAAACATACTTACATTTCCAAAGTGATCAAGCTGTTATTTTATTTATTCTCTCATAGAATCTCTTAAAATTTTCACTTGGGCCCAAAATTTCCAGATTACTTTTAGTCCCTGATTGAATTTTGTTAGAAAAGTACAAAATTTACATACCAGAATTTTTCTCCCTCTGGAGTCCGTGCAAAAATTTTCTTTCCTGGGTTGTGGCTAAATTCTGGTGAGTTTCTAGATTTTGTACATCAAGGCCTGCCTTTGTTCTTTGCCTCCTTTTTGGGGTTCCTGTCACCTTCTGTAGTGAACTTGGGACACAGGGCATCAAATGGTCTTGAAGAGCCACAGTTAAGCTCCCAAGGAGAATAGCAAGGTTTGCAAACCACTGTTTGCTGTTTTTTTCTCATTTTTTCCTCTGTCATGTAACTGCTCAGGTCTTTGTCAGAAAGAGAAAAGTGAGGTGCAGACAGATGGAGCAGCACAGGTGATTCAGTGGTAGAAGCCAATTTAGGAAGAACATAGCTTATTGCTCCTGTTTTTATTTTTTTCTCAATATTTGATTTTATTGATTTAATATTTTTGATATTTTATTTTATTTTTTCTAATATTTTGGGTTTGGTTATTTCTTCATTAGGGGAATAAAGGAAAATATAATTTAATACTTTAAGTGGTTTTATCTACAAATAATAGAAAAAAGTGGCCAAACTTGTAGTATTGCATTTAGTTAGTTGTATAAATAAGCAGATGTTAAAATAGACAAGTTAGAGGTTATTATAATGTTGCTTTTTTTGTTGTATAAACATATCAAGAAAGATTAGAAGTGACAATTTCATTTGTTGTTTTTTAAACAACTGGACGACCTCAGTAACACCAATTTTCAAAACACAACGTTTTTCTCATTTTTGTAAAATGGATGAGGATGATAAGCTGCATAAACTTTTTATGTATACGCATAACATTTAATTGGCCTCATGATCTAAAAAAATACCCTTTATATTTAGTATCCATCTCTAACTTCCTCAGTGGCTGATAGAAAACTTCAGTATAATGTAGTATTAATTAATTTATTTATTCCACTAACATTTATTGAATATGTTCTATAAGCCAAGTGCTAATGATAGATGCTGATAGTCATAAGCAACACAGCACAGTCTCTGCACTAATATGATCTATTTAAAATGTATGATGTCTCTAGAAATATAAGTAAAAACAAGTTACTACCTATTTTTAAATTTTTCTATTTTTGCTTTGATGAAACAAAAATTATGTACAAGCAGATGATTCGCTAGTTGCCATTTCCCTGACTACTTTAACAGAACAAAATGATTTATTTTTGGTAATTGTTAATTTAAATAATTTAAAAATTAATTAAAATAGTTTGAAAAGAATATTTTGTATTTTGATAGCTAATATGTATACATTTTCTGCAAGTAGAAAAATTCTCAAGAAAAATAGATTTCAAAAACTATTAGGAATTTATATCAGAAACACTGGTAATTCTAGATCTATTTCCAATAACTTCGTTAACAATTACTTTTTATTTTGATTTTTTTCTCTCCTCTCATTTTTTTTTTTCGTCATAATATTCAAAAGAAAGAGCTTCTGGATCTGTATTTGAAAACTTGTTTCAAGTCCACGCTTTGTTCCTTGTGATTGTGCAACCTTGGTAAGTCATAGTTACACTATCTTGGCCTAGTTTCTTCATCTATAAAATAAGATTATATTGAAAAATAGTCAAGGTCCTTTCTAATGTTAACATCCTCTGTTTCTTTACTATTCTGGGTTTCAGGGTAAAATGTAGACACATGAATGTGAACACAAGTAGAGATGTGCTACTACAAATATAAACCCAGAATTTTGGATTTAGGTCAAGTTATGAGTTCTGATTTGCTTATATCATAAAACAGACTTTTGTAATCTGTTAGATTTATACTTTACTGATTCATATTTTCCAAGGCATTTGAAATGAATGTAGCATTTATTACAAAAATTCAGAACCATCCCAGACTAGATAGCTCAGATAATATCACTCTCAGATTATATCCCAAATCACAGTTGCATCACAGCACTAGCCTGCAGGCATCCTGTTGACTCAAAGCCTAGTGTCCCAGCTCACTCCTGACATCTCACTTAGTCTTTCCTGATCCTTTTCTAAGTTGGAAGCACTCTCTTCCTTCTTTATGCTCCAATTCACTTGCATTCAGTCTTGTATTATAATTAGCTGTGTATAGTGCTCTCTTGCTTGGTGGTTCCTAAACTCCCTGAGATAAGCAAAACGGACCTTTTTTGTTTATCTGTGTATTTTCCATGGTGCCTTGGACAAAGTAGTCACTCGTCATTTTTGTTGAAGTAAATATGAAATTCAACTCAGTAGCTGACACTGATGTTAAGAACAACCACAAAAGCTTTGTGCTTTATATTTTTAGTTCCACTACAAGCTTAGAGCTCAATAGAGGTACCAAAAAGTACTCTTGATAGTGGCAGAATGGCATCCAATGAAGAGTCTCATCTCTTCTAAGGTTTGGGAATGTTGACAGCTTAGTAAAGCTGAAAACAGATTCTTGCCTGGTGTGCTGGGAAGAAACTCCAAATGCCTTTGTTGTTACCCAAGGGATAATAGTCACCTTTGGTTAGCCCAGTCAGTGATCCACTCTCTCACCTGCACTGTCTACATTCTTTCATAGAGCCTGGCCATGGGTCATATCATTTCATCACATGACTCATACCATTTCATCACATGACTCATTACTTGATTCATTACTTACCCGACCTTTTATGTTGTACAAAAAAGTGCTAGCCAGAATAGAGAATGAGACACTAAATTTAAAAAGTTATCTAGTAAAGAAAGAGTTAGTAGGAAGGTATACAGCTCTCAGACCTTTTCGTGAATCTCATTCTTCTCAGTTAAAATTACTTTTAACTTTTTAAATGGTTTCTTGTATAAATAGAGTAATATGTTTATACTGC
Organism: Cynopterus sphinx; assembly: GCA_030015415.1. NCBI lineage: Eukaryota > Metazoa > Chordata > Mammalia > Chiroptera > Pteropodidae > Cynopterus > Cynopterus sphinx. Next base: position 55,765,083 of record CM057379.1, read on the forward strand.
TATTTTTTGATTAATCAACTTTACTTATTATCAGTGATTTTCTGCTCTGAATGTTGTAGATCTGACTTATTGAAGCACCATTCAACTTTTTTTCCATTTTTTCTCCCAATGTTTGGTATTATGTTATTAATTTTAGGTTTTCTGTTGTAACTTTTTTCATATCTGTAATAATAGTATATTTTATTAATAATTAATAGTATGTTACATTATACCATGTAATATGGCGATGATATTCAGTGGCTTTTTAATGTGATGGCTTGTGTCTTTCTACATTTTCTTCTTTTATTTGAAATAATTTCTTTTAAATTATATTCTTCTGTTCTCTTCGTTCTCTTTCTGGAATCCCAATTGGTTGAACTTTGTGGATTGATGCTTTGTGGCTGTATCTTCTCTCATCTGTTTCATATTTTTATTTCCGATCCTATGTTCTGATACATTTAAAAAATTTTTACTGCTCTTTTATGAATCTTTGAGTTTTACATTTAAAAAAATTTTAAGAGCTGGTTACTGTGACCTATCCCATTTTTATAGATTCTTATTCTTGTTTTTGTTACAATATCATTTACAAATGCACAAGGACTCTCGTTAGAATTTAAAAAAAAAAGATTTCTTCTGTTTCTTTCATTTCCACATTTCCATTTATATCTCCTGGATGTATGGCTTTGATTTTATCTTGATCTTTTTCTTTAATGTTGTTAGTCTTCCTCATTTGTCTAGTAGTCCTTGCTTATCAGTTCCTATTTCAGGCTAAATGTTTAGGTCGATTATTTCAGGTTTCCTTGGCTGCTGTATTGGTCAGTTGCTTTTCCCAGGATGCCTTGTCCCTGAATTGAAGGCTTTTTGCATGGAGGCAGGGCTTATTATCTGCATAATTTGCACTAAGGTGAATGGGTGAGGGACTGAGAAAACAGAGCTCACACTAGCAGCCTGGACTTCAGGCAGCTTGCTCAACTCCTTTAGATACCTGTGCTGATTTTATCTAGTAGCAGCGAACACTAGGTTGCATTTTATTTTGCATATGGAGGTCCTGGGGTGTGTTACACGTGTGTGTATGTAGGGCAACTTAGTGCAGCTATTTTATTGAAGGATTTACAATGATTTCTACTGTCTCCACTATACTTGCTCACTCTGAACTGTGAATATCTTCAAAGTCCTGTTGGAAATTAGGCTCTGCCCTTAATTGAGGCCCTTTTCTGCCATTCTGTCCCGCGGCCTCCTGTTCTCCATTTTACTCATCCAAAGGATTCTGTCTGCTTTCTGTTCCTAGGAATTTGTTGACGTATCTCTCTTGTTCTCTTTTCTGTTAAGGCTTCATTCTCTTTGGAATTTCTAAATTTTCTTTTCCATGGCCTCAGGAAGAAAGTGGGACAACCTGAGTTGTGAGTCCATCATTTTAACCTGAAACTCTTTATCCATAGTCTTGCTGTGGATGCTAGTTCTTAGTTTGATGAGTCTTTCAGTAAGGTCTGAAGGGAATATTTCTAGAGAATAATACCATATATAAGATTGTAAAAAACTGTAACTTCTGTGTCTCAGTAGAAGCAGAAACCATGGCTGAGGCACTTCAACTAAATGACCCAATAATAATAGGTACATAGGGTTGCAAATGTACCAGGCACTGTTCCGAGTATTTTATATATATTAACTAATTCAGTCCTTTTAATAACCATATAAGGACAGTACTATAATTGTTCCTATTTTACAGATGAAAAAACTGAGATACAGAAAAGTTAAATAACTTGCCCAAGGTCACACAACTTGTTAGTGAAAAGCCAAGATTCAAGTTTATCGTCAGAGACTGAACACAATCTTTATGCTATATTACCTCTCATAATTATGCCATTAAAAAATAAATTATATAATAAAAGTGGAGTATCAAATAATAGCTGATGAAATAGTTTCTTTAAAAAATGAACACTTTTTCAAGAAGAAATTTAAAAAACAATATAATTTCATGGTGATTAGGAGGGCTGAATTATGAAATTCTGACTATATAAAAATGCTCTCAATGGGAAGAAAATGGGAGACAGGTATAGAACCTGGCATATTTGCAATATAAACTAATAAGGCTGAAAGATAGCTGTATAAACTGTGGATGGGAGACCATATAACTAAGGAGAATACAAAGAAATGGGACAAGAATTTTAAGAGAGCTAAAGCCAAGGATTAGCTGAGGCTCGCAAAAACCACTAGAGACAGCAGCAGCAATTTTTAGAGCTATTTCCAGAAAAATAGATAGATGAAAATTATAGGTCCATTGCTTGAGAATGATAGTATCATGTTAAAAGAAAACACTGCACTTCAGCTTTTCTTCTGTCTATACCAAGAATGATCTCTAAACTGGTAACATTGAAAGATCACTGCATTAAGAGGTCATTGATATCCACAATAAGAGAAATTTAACAGTAACTTAAATATTTTAGATGAATTCAAATCCCAGATCCAGATAAAATATATTTTAGGCAATAAACAATCTCATTGATTTGACTATAGTACATATTTGAGATATTTTGGAGAACAAGGAAAATAATTCAAAAGAATAGAGAAAGATACCTATGACCTCAATTTTCAAAATGAGGGGTGTGATAGATTATATTATATGTTTAAAATATTTGCTGCCTTTTTCTTCAGGCACCTTTTGTACAGGAAGATTATATTTCCCACTCCATTACTGTTAGGCTTGGCCATATGTCTTGCTGTGGCCAATGGAATGTGAGGAGTGATATTAGTCACTTCTAAGCAGAATCTCTAGGAAATACTGTGTTTTCTGCCATCGCTGTGAAAGAATATATTATTAATTACTTAAATGACATATAGACATTATATTTCTCAAGTTATTATGACATAGGACCCTTTATATAAGATACTCTCTAGAAGAGATTTAATATATTAGAATTGAAAATTATATAATCTGTTGAAAAGATGATGTAACAAATGTGATAAAATTTATAACTTTAAGTTACATAACTTTGAATAAATAGTAACCTGAAGTTGTATTTTAAACATAGGTTATATTGGATGAAGGAGAATTGCTTGTTGGAATTTAGGTGAAACCAGATAATATGGATTGATCTAAGCCTCAAATAAAATCTGCGTGCCGATGCCTTTATAAAAGTGAAGGTGATCTGAAGCCACATCAGTAGAGTTTTGGCATCCATATTAATAAGGGAATTATTATGTGTTACTATTATTATGTCCAATTTTGGCATAAAAGGAATAGTGATAAAACCCAAGGTGGAGTTTGGCAGGTGGAGAAAATGTATCTAAATCTAAAGCAAAGGATACCTGGCCTAATAAGAGAAAAGCTAGAAGAAGAAGAAAGGGCAGTGATTGCATTTGTGTTCATATACAGGGAGGGAACAGAATAATGTTTAAATATAATGATCTGCCTGGCTGCTCTAAGACACTTGATCAGATGGCTACTCTCCTAATCAGCCTTGTTCACTGGTGATATTAAGTTATAGATGCATAGAAGAGACACACTAAAAAAAGCACGTTGTGAAAGTGCTTTCTAATCCTGGATGATCATTGGGATCATCTGGAGAACTTAAAAAATGCAGATACTGAACCTCACTTCAGACCTACTGAATTATAATTCTGATGGTGGGACCTGAGAATTTGTTTTTTCATAAAACTCAGTGGATTCTAATGACCTAATGATTCTAATTATTTGTGAGCCGCTATATCTGGTGATGTGATGGATACTTGAGAGTCAAGAATTAGATCAGAGAACATTAATATATCAATAAAGGATGTAAGGCTAAAGCAGTGGTTTCCAGATCTTGGTCTTCATGGACCAGTATGACTCTTAAAGAAAAAGGGCTCATCAACATATGATAGCTGGCTTCCTAGTATAACAAACAAGCCAACCAAACTATGTTCCTTTTAGTTTTATTAAAATAAAACAAAACAAACAGACAGAAAAGAAATTAAATTTAAATAGGACCTGGGGAGAATATTATATAGGAAGAAAGTACAATCTTTTAGATTGAATGAACTTAGCCATTTTTCTCTTTTCACCATGGACCAGCGACAATGGCACCATTTAACATGTCAGCATTTGAGAACCAACAGTATAGGGTATGTACAGTTCCATATGTCCTCCAGCAATGTGCCACTTCATATTATGCAGGGTCAAAAGACTCAGGCTGGTTTAAAGACCCTAGTTCTTTCTAACAGTGGTGGAAGGGAAGGCTCTGAAAAGAAATATGGATGGTGTAATAGGGTTCAGGGATACCTTTGATGATAAAGGGTCTGTGAATCATTGTTGAAACTGGCTGTTTGGCTGTAGAAGAAAACTTGTGGGAATCTGAAAGCTGTATTAAAATTCACAAAAGGCTTTCATGTATAATAATTCTTGTTATACAAGGAAGTCACTGGCAAATATTTCAGTTCAATGTAGACAAAAGCTTTCTGACAATCAGACAATTCCAATAAAGGTTAAGAAGCTACATGGAGATTGCCTCCTCTAGAAGAGCTCAAAACACATCTGAGTAACAATTTGTTAAGAAAATGGATAGAGTTCTGGACTGAGCTGGAGGTTGGACCAAAGTCACTATTTTCTAAGCCTGGCAGGCCTCAGTAGCACCTCGGAAGCCTTTTAAGGAAATACAAATTCCTGGACCTAGACTTAGATCTACAGAAACAAAATCTCTATGAATGGGGCTCAGGAAACTGCATGTTTAATAAGTCCCCCAGGGGATTCTAAATTAAGTTGCTTGCAACCTTGGAAAACAATTAGACAAGTGAACTCCAGTGTCTTAAAGTGTCTGTGATGAAAGATTCTATAAAATTAGTCAAGAGATAACATTTTATTATAGCATCAATATTTTAGTATCTACTTAATATCACATTTTATTATTGGTTACTTTAAAGTTATTTTTGAAACAATCAGTTATGTGAAGATCAACACAAACTGAAACATTGACCTGTTTTTAAAACATGGTTTGCTTTTGCTTTAAGCCTAAAAGGGGAATTAGCTTCACATGAGGAAAAGGAGTCATGGACCTAATTGTGAAATATGAATATGTGAAAATGCCAAACAGATTACATGTTTGTGCCAAAATCTTTTATTTACAAGATCAGTGACTCATTCTGTCCAATATCAAAGAGAATATTAGTTTAATATGTTTACTCCTATGAAAAAGAAGTTTTATTGGGTCTTTTGTTATTTTGAAACTATTTTCATGTAAATAGTTCATTCTGTTATAGTTTGAGTGACTGTCTCATTGATAGAATTGTCAGGGCAGAATAGCAGAGTGGCTCAAAGGTCCTTATTAGCTTTTAGAGTCTGCAGTTCTGATCTTGACTTCTCTTTCTTGAGTTTCTATCCAAATCTCCTTTGTATAGATTATCTGAAAGGCTTTCAACTGTTGAAAGCCTGAATTACAGGCAAAAGAAACTAGATGTAAAGCATCTATCAATTGAATATATAAATCATTGCTTGTAGTTTCTTGAAGAGCTAATAACCACTGAGAAAAATTTTCCTAATATCTTTTACGCCATTCAACCCCTTAGAAATATATTATCAAGAACACATTTTCCTTTGCTTATTTTAGTATCTAAGCTTTGTTTGCATATTATTCATTTACATATTCAGCAAAAACCAGCTTTATGCCAGGCACAATTCTAGTGGGCAAGTGCTGTAAAGAGAATTAAATAGAACAGGGAATTATTGAGAGGCATTTTTTAAAGATAGGATATTTTGGGAGAGGAAGTGATATTTGTGAGCAGCTGTGAGAAGAGAGCTACAGGAGGAGGGAACAGCCAATGCAAAGGTCCTGAAGCAGGAATGAGCTAGGGAGTCGAGAGGCCAGTTGCAATTACCGTTACAGTGTGACAAAAACTTGGGGTGCAGAGGGGGTCAGAAGGAAGGCAAGGACCAGAGAATGCAGCATTTTACAGGTCATGGTAGGAATTTGAATTTGTTCTAAGTGTAATAGGTTCTAATCAGGGAGTGATATATCTCTGTATTTTATAAAGATAACTCAGCGTCTATATAGAGAATGGACCACAGTCAGGTCAGAGTGGCAAGAGGAAGACCAGCTGGAAGGCTGCTGTTGCTTTAGCTTTTGATTGAGGGAATGTATGTGAAAATCATATATGTGCCCCATTCAACAGATATTCTCAATCAAGAAGCTCACGTATATTACTCTTACAACATGATTCTTGGACTTGTATTTTTCAGCCTTAATGTTCACATGTCCAACACTATCAGGTGTATTGTTTCTTGTCCTTAGCTTACTACCTCCTTCAGTTGATAATCACTAAATTAGATGATTGGGGAGGACAACTTAGTGTTTATCAGGCAAGGTGACATCCATCCCAATTAAAATCCAAGACCAACCTTTGGTTATGTCTGCCATTTCCCTTTCTCTTTCCACAGACTTCTCTTTGCCAGTTTCTATCACTTAATTTTTTGTCCTCATAGGAACACAGGCTCCTAAATTTTCCCTACTCATCTGTCTTCTAAAAAACATACAGATATTGTTATTATTTGCTGCTGTTTTGAGGGATTTACTTTTTGTTTGTAGAGGAATACAGTGAAGAATACACATAAAAAATATAGAAAACTAAATTTCTTCCACCAAAGGAAAGTGTAAGTGAAGAAGTTACCTTGATTTTACATTAAATTTTAGGTAGAACTGGAGGGGGTAGCACATGTTTTCAATACACTTTTTGAAGGGAAGTAATATATTGACATGGCTATTGAAAAAAATATAAAATCTAACGTTTATTGAGCCATTACTTTGTGCCAAGCTCTGATGCAGATTTTTCTTAGGCTGATTCTCCTGTTGTTATCCCTCTTCACAGATGAGGAAACTGAGGCATAGAGCTCTTAAGTAAGTGGCTCAGGGTCCCACAGAGAGAGAGGTGCCAACCCAGGATTTAAAGCCAAGTTTTCCTCTTTTCTGAGCCCTGCTACTTTTGCGGTGAGATGATTTGGGAATCTGTAGAAAAATGTTCCTTTGCAGGTTTGAAGCTGAAGAACTATTCAGCAGGTATGTGCTCCACCTTCCTGCCTCTTGACTGTGATCTAAACTTCTCTTCTAGGCTCTCTATGCTCAACCACTTTTTAACTCTAGGCCTTACACTTCACTTAGGCCTTGACTGAAAAGTATCTCTTTAAGTATGTGTTTCCCAAAATTAAAATAAATATTTCCCCTCTTCTTGTCACTGAATTTCTGACTTGGGTGGTCCCAAACTCATTTGGTTTAACTGCTGATATCTGCTTCTCTGTGGTTACTCTCCTTGTGTCTGAAGGGAAGACCAGAAGAGCAGAACTCCCTAAGCTAGAAGGACACAAAGCTTTCCTCTTTGTGGTATGTCCCCTTATGTGCTGAGACATTCATTTATCAGCTTGTCCTTTTCACAGGTATACTCTTGGTCACAGCAGGCTCCAGGAGATTACTTGTCTCACTACTGAATTTCCTTTATGTGTTTTTTTTTTAAGTATGTAGGAAATTATAGTCTTGAGCTTTCCTTTTTCATACACAAACTAATCATTATGAAACCCAGTAATGATCCCTGAGGGAAAAACCACACGGAGTGAAAGGGCTCAGACGTGGAGTGAGGGTGTTGGAGAACAGACATCATTCCGGGATCTGTGGACACAGTTTTCTCCAGGGAGTCAGTGCACTGAATTTTATGAGTTGAAGCTATTTTTAGGCTATTACGCCATAGTTTCCACAAAAAAGAGTTGTGTGTTGGAATGTCCATTTTGCATCCTCTGTATCATTTTTGAGCCTGAAATTGCAAAGTTTGGGCATCATATATTATTGATCTGAAGATTTGACTTAAAAGAGAGAAAAAAGTTTGAAGAACAAGAAATATCGGAAATACTCCATGAAATTAAGGGACTGGTTTTCCGTAATCCTTTCAACAAAAACTCTTGAATATTTCATTCCTATGGGTTATGTGACTACAGAATGATTAAATTGATAATTTGTCTTCAAGTATAAAAAATGAATGTGAGAAAGAAGTTCCTTTTATATTTAAGTTTAAATATGATTTTTTTCTTTCACAATATGAAAGCTAAATATACATCAACATTTTACTTTTGAGAGAGAAAGATTTGGTACTCTGTTTTAAAGTTAAAGCAGTCCCGTTTGGGGGCCAAAGTCAGAATAAGGGAGAGTTCTGGCACATTTGCCTCTTAGTAAAGGGTAAAAAATCTGATTTTTTATCTTCTATCAAAATCTATTCTTAAGAAAGCCTCAAATACTTATTTACACTAAAGCGAAAATGACTAAATACAGTTTAAAACATGATTTCTCCCAAAGGAAGTTGTAGTTTCACAAGGGTCAACTCTTTAGGTGAAAAAGTAGAATCTCCCAATTATTGATTTATCTATGTATTGTTTGCTTCTTTTAAAAAAAAAAAAATATATATATATATATATTGTTTTTAAAAAGATTTAAGACCATGCGTTATAAAATAAAACAAAACATTAAAAAATAACCGTGAGCATTAAGATGCCTTTAGTATTGGGAAATGGGGTTGTAGTGGGGAATGGAAAGAACTCTTCATTTTGTGGTTGTTAAAAATTCTTTTTTTTTACATTGAAATCTTATTGGGGCAAGGGTGGGGTGGGGTCACTGACTTCACTTACAACAGACCACTTTTCAGCACATGTTAGATAATTTATAGTGAAAAGGTGTTTTTTTGTTTAAATCTCTCAGCTTGCTTGGAACATTTAGTACAGTTTATTATTCTAGGTTTAGTTCTTTGGTAGCCTTTTCTTTCATTACTTATTAACCTCTATTTAAAGTACAACTTAATCATTCAAGGTACAAAGTTCAGTTAATGTTTTTCTTGGTTCTAATTACGATAATACATAAGGCCTGACTGTATGACTTGAAACACCTCCTAAAATATGGTTCATATATGAAATAATTAGCCTTTGGGGTCCTGGTTCTGAATACCAGCATTATTCAGGGCAATTCTGCAGTAATAGAAAAATGCTGCCTACATTAACGGAATGTTTATATGATACTTGTGTTCCAAATAGTCTATATGCTTCACTCATTACCTCTCCCCCCAGTTCCCTCCATTGCTATCTTTATAAGGACAGGATGTCAAAGGAAATCGAGAAAGAAGAAAGCAGTAGATCTCCACCTCTCTAGAACTATGTTTATTTTGCAATTCATCAAGGATGATGATTTCTTAGGACCCAGAACTCAAACTGAAGATAATGGTTCGGTTTATTCCTGTTTAGAGTAAGGAAAAAAGGAGGCCCAGAGACTTGAGTAAATTTATAGATGCTATATTTACCAATCAGAAATAAATTCTAGATCTCTCACCTGCATCCCAGAACCTAGAATGGTGCCTGGACATCATATGTGTTCAGTGAACACTTGCAAGATGAATGTGCAACAAAGTCTCCCTTCTGAAACCTAGCTTCTGAAAGTCAGTGTAATAGGAGGCCTAAAGTACTTTTTAGCTACAGGAAATCCTTCAGTTTCTACCCTGTTGACTAACTTAAGAAAAACAAGCTTCTGCTCCTTTGTATACTGTGATGGTTATGGGTGCTCAGCTCTGGAATCGAGTAGCCCAGATTCAAAGAGCATCGTCACCACTTAGTAGCTGTGTAAATGTGGGGAAGTTACTTGGCTCCTCTGGGATACCATTTTCTCAACTGAAAAAAGGATTATCAGGACAAGTAAATAATTTATTAAATGCATAGCACTCAACACCCATGACCTGATAAATATTGGCCAGCAACCACAGTATAGTAGCTCTAGCCTCCAGAAAGCCTTAAGTTTTATCTCCTAAAAGGAAGATTCTTCCTGGCTAGAAATAATAGGAACTTCAAGGAGTTAAAGACAGGTTCACTTCTACCTGTGGCTTTTTAAGTCATGTAATAATTAAAAGAGGCTTGAAGAAGACTACTTTACAGAGAGAAGTGGGCAGCTATCCAAAAGATTTTGAGTCAGAAATAAATATTGGTGAATTGCTCTCTTCAAAAAGATTTTTAGAATTATCTCCAATAAAGGGAAAAGAGTTTATGGTTCTAAAGAATAAAAATAATTTTAAAAGCTGTAAATATTGGATTTTACTTAGAAGTTATTTTTCTTTAACAAACATGCCATTCATTCAACAAATATTTATTAAGCAACTACTATATACCAAACATTGTGTTAGGTGATTGGAATAAAAAGTTAAAAAGGCATGGTGCCTGTTCTTAATGAGTTTAGAAAACCATAATATTCAGATAAGCAACACCCTTCAAAATCATTATTTTGGGATCTTCCGTATTTATTCCAATATTGTAACTGTTGCTGTCAACACCTTCAAACAACTCTTGGGCAGTGCCTTCAGGGTCAATGCTCAAGCCAAACAAAAACAGTAGTGGCTTCTATTTTTTGGAAGGACCAATAGTAAGTGGACATTAGAATACTTCACATATCCATTATTGATTGATAAATGCCATAATTCAGAAACCTCCAAGTGCCCACTTATTATAATTGTTACCATTTCCTCTGTAGGACCCTCTAGAATGCCTCACAATCCAGTTACTAAAGATTTAATACCTGGACCTTAGTCAGGGTCCTCCAGGACCTTTTTTTAGTGGCATCTTTTCTGATTTATCTGTATTCTGTTATACCTATTGTTGTGTATTTTAAATATCACCCTTAATATAGAGTTTCACATTGCATTCTCCCCTGTCTTTCTGTCACATGCACTTTTTCTATCTGGTACACCCAAGGCCTCACCTCCTACTCCAGTCTACTTTGAGCTATCAATGAAGATCAAATCTAACTTCGAAGGCCATAGTTTGGCTGTTTGTCTAGAATAAAAAGGAACAGACTAAAGACAAGTCCAAAATAAAACTGGATACAATGTGCCATTTATTTCATTGTGATTTGTTGCTTATGTTAATAATAGAAGAAAAGAAAATGTTCATTTTCCATTAGCAGTTAATGAAAATAAAGGTGTAAAATTTTTCCTGTCCAAACTCATGGATAGCTTGGATTTTATTCATAATCCTTCACAGCCACAGCTCTCAGGTTGAGAACTTCTGTGAACAATCAGACTAACTTGGAAGCATTGAAAGTAGTAATAAGGAAGAAGTATGCATGTTCCCCCAGAATTAGCAAGATGAACTTAAAATAACAAAATGGTACTAAACTTGGTGAAACCATTGGGGGTTGAGAATCATAATCCATAACACAAATAGACCAAGATGATGAGTAACGGTGGAAGAAACCTAGGAGGAGTTGTGGGAAGCTAATTATGAGTAGGCTTTCAAAGGAATGGAAGAGCAGAGAAAAACCCTGCTATTTCAGGCTTCTAATGAAAAGACATTGTGTTATTGAAAAGGGGAGAGTGATCTTGTCTCGTAGCAAAACCAAAGTGCCTCAGCCTCAACAACCAATGACTATGAAATGTTATCTTATATTCTTTAAATACCCAAATGATGTGAGCTGCAGTCTCACAAACCAACTTGACTACCAGAAATTGGCCCCTCTTGCAGATGCTCCACTGACTTTTCCTTCGTTCCCAAGGGCTCTGCCTTAAGAATGTGCAGGTTGGAGCAGGTCTTCTGTGTTCTTCCATTTGGGCTTTCTGCAGAGCCACCATGTGCCGCCTCTGTTGTCAATGACCCTGTGAGGTTGATGCACAAAGATATTTTACCATCTCTCTGATTTGGTGTTGGGGGTGCAGGGGTCATTTCTTGTATCCTTAGCTACTCAACCCAAAGCATAAACCAATTGCTCTCTTAATTCCACATACAGTAGAGAACAAGATGCAAGTTCCCACAAAACTTCACTAAACATGGTGGGCAGGGGTGCAGTTGGAAATGACTACGCCGAATAATATATTCAGGACAGAGTCTTTAGGACCAGCCCTCTCTCACTCAGGGCAGCTAAAGGGATTTCTCACTTAGTGGGAGTATTTAAACGCTCCCAAGAGGCCCCCAGCGAAAAAAGTTTTTCTTCTCTCCAGTGAAAGTCCCAGCCCCCAGTGAAAGTCCCAGCCCTCAGAGTCTCTCCATTTCTAGTTCAGATCTTTGGTGGGACTAACAGTGGGAATACCATATGGGGAAGACCCCAGCTTTACCCATAGAAGCTATTAGCCTCTATACATTCTGGATTATTTAGTTCTAAATAACATCGTGAGTAGGAATTCCAAAGCCAGCTTGGTTCTTTATTTTTTTTTTTTTCATTTTCTCCTCCAGCATATGGTAAAGTTTATACATATATTTTTTATAGTCTTTAAATTCCAGTCTTCTGCCAGCACCTGCTGTGACAAGGACAAACACATCTTCATGTCTTTTGTCTATTTTCTAATTAGCTGTTTTTTTAGCGTTGAATTTTAAGAGTTCTTTGTACCTCCTAGATAATAGTCCTTTGTCATATATGTGATATGCAAATATTTTCTTCCAATCTGTATCCTGTCTTTTCATCCTCTTTACCATCTTTTGCAGAGCAAAAGTTTTTATTTCGATGAAGTTGGGTTTGCCAATTTTCCCTTTTTATGGATTGTGCCTTTGTTGTCATGTCTAAGTACTCTTTGCCTAAATCTCAATCTCAAACATTTTTTCCTGTTTTTTTCTTAACAGAAGGTAACATAATTTTACATTTTAGATTTAAGTCTGTGGTCCATTTGGGGTTAATTTTTGTATAATATGTGAGGCTTTTAGGTCAAAATTCTTATTTTCCTATAGATGTCCATTTGTTCCAGTACCATATGTTGATAAGGCTATCCTTTCTCCATTAAATTGCTTTTACACCTTTGTCAAAAGTCAGTTTGGCATAGTCATGTGAGTCTATTTTGAGGTTTTCTATTCTGTTCCATTGATCTGTGTGTCTCTCCCCTGACCAGTACCACAGATTACTGTAGCTACACAATAAATCTTGAAATTGAGTAGACTGATTTCTCCCCCATTATATTTCTTAAAAAGTTTTAAAGCTATTCTAGCTTCTTTGCTTTTCCACATAAATTTTAGAAAGAATAATCTTGCCTATATGTACAAAAATTCTGGCTGGGATTTTGATAAGAATTAGATTAAACCTACATATCAATTTAAGGAGAATTAACATCTTTACTATGTTGAGTCTTGCAGTCCTTGAACACGGTACATCTCTCCATTTATTTAGATCTATTACCTAGATGTATTTACCTTGTTCCTGATATTTGGTGGAAAACATTCAGTCTTTCATCATTAAGTATAATGTTAGCTTTATCGAATTGAAGAAGTTCCCCTCTATTCCTAGTTTTTATTATGGATTGGTATTAAATTTTGATGTGCTTTTCCTCATCAAGAGATATGGCAATGTTTTTTTCTTTAGCCTGTTAATATGGTAGTTTATATTGATTGATTTTCAAAAAATTGAATTAATTTTGCACCAATGAAATAAATTGTACATGATCATGGCATATAATTTCTTTTTTTTTTTTTTAATTCTATTTGCTAATGCTTTCTTAAGGACTTTTACATTTATTTTCCTGAATGATATTGGTCTGTAGTTTTCTCATACTCTCTCTTTCTGATATCAGGGTAATAATACTAGCTTCATAAAATGAATTGAGAGTGTTCTCTCCCTTTCTCTTTTCTGGAAGAGATTGTGTAAAATTTGTGTCATTTCTTCCATAAGCATTTGGAAGAATTCTCCAGTGAGACCAGTTGAGCCTGGATATTTCTTTTCTGGAGCTTTTAAATTATAAATTCAATTTCTTTAATAGTTATTAAGACTACATGAGTTATCAATTTCATACTGGGTTAGTTGTGGTTCTTTGTATTTTTCAAGTAGGTGGTCCATTTTATCTAAGTTGTCAGATTTATGTATATAAAATTGTTCACAGTATTCCTGTATTATCCAGTATCTGTCATAATATTCTTGTTTAATTTCTGGTATTGGTAGTTTGTGGCTTTTTTCCCTTTATCAGCCTTGTTAGAGGTTTGTCAATTTTATCAATCTTTTCAATGAACCAGGTTTTAGTTTTAGTTATTTTCTCTATTGTTTTCCTGTTTTTAATTTCTGTTCTTTATTATTTCCTTTTCTATTTATTTTTGGGCTTTTTTTTTTTTCCCTTTATCTAGATTCTTGAGGTGGAAGCTTAGATTATTGATTTGAGAACTTTCTTCTTTCTAAGGTAAGCATTTAGTGTTATAAATTTCTCTCTTAGCATTGTGCTAGCTGTGTTCCACACATTTTTATATGTTGTATTTTCATTTTCATTTCGTTTGATGTAATTTTTTATTTGTTTTGAGACTTTCTCTTTGACTCATTGTGTACTGTTTTTCTTCTGTTATTGATTTCAGTTTGCTTCCATTGTGGTTAGAGAACACCTTCTGTATGATTTAAATTCTTTTAAATTTGTTGAAGTTTGTTTTATGGCCTGTGGTGTATGTTTGTATATGTTCAATGAACTCTTGAAAAATGTGTGTTCTTCTGTTGTTGAGTGGACTATTTCATAAATTTAAATTAGAGTCTGTTAGTTGATGGTGTTGTTGAATTTTCTGTGTCTTTACTGATTTTCTGTCCTTACTGTTATTTCACCAATTATTGGGAGAGCGGTATTGAAGTCTCCAGCTATAATTACAGACAACTCTATTTATTCTTTTAATTCTGCCAATTTTTGCTTAAGATATTTTATAGCTCTGTTGTTTAGTACATACACATCCAAAATAGTCATGTCCTCCTGGTAGACTGACCCTTTTATCATTATGTTGTCACTCTCTGTCTTTGGTAACTCTTTGCTTTTAAGTCTACATTATCTGATATTAAAATAGCTACTCCTGCCTTCTTTTGATTAATGCTTGCATGATATATCTTTTTCTATTTTTTACTTTCAATTTACGTATATTATATTTGAAGTGAGTTTCTTGTAGATAGCATATAGTTGGGTCATATTTTTTAACCCATTCTGCCAATTTCTGTCTTTTAAATAGTGCATGTGGACACACTTTTATCTTCAAAATTTACTTTCTTAAAATTAAATAATTAAGTAACATATGCAGTATACAAAATTTAAAAGAGGAAGAATGGGATGAAGGATTAAAGAAGTACAAATTAGTACTTAATAGTTGGTCACAGGGTTAGGGAGCATGGCGGAGGGAATGCAGTTAGCATTAATATTATGGCTAGCTGAGGGCCAAGGGAATGGAGGGAGCAATTGGAGGTATCATTTTATGAACTATATAGATGTCTAACCAACGTACTGTATACTTGAAACTAATTTAAATAAATAAATTTTTAAAAATTCAAAAGATACCAAAGAAGACATATTAAAAAGTTGGTCTCCTTCCACTCTTTCTTCTAATCTTCCTATCCGCTTCCCAAGAGGCAAACATCTCTAGTTTAATGTTGTCTTCTTTCAGAGGCAGTCTACAACCATGCAAACATTTATAGGACTACATATTTTTTAAAAAATAGTACAAATAAGAACAAAGTATATATTCAGGAGATATTGGAGATCTTTCTGTGTTGGTACATATAGGGCATGCTGGAAACATTTAAATAAAAACATTTTCTTTAGTTCCAAAACTCTTAAAAGCCAGTCTTGAAAAGTGTGCTGTCTTAGGCAAGATTAAGTCTGAAAATCTACATGTGTTGAAGACATTTAAGGAACAGAATGGAGTATGTAATTTAAAATGAAATATGTAAATTACTAAAAACAGCGAGCTTAAATAAGAAATTATTTAGAAGAAATATGGTGAAAATCTATTATTAGTAAGTCATAAATTTTGAGAATTGTGAGTTATTTAGCAACAACTGCCTAAATGACTGAATCTAATGTGATGAGACCAAAAGGAAAGGCAATATTTTAAGTCTAAAAAAGAGCTTCTAGAAACTTTATAAAATATTTTATGCTGTTATGTTCTTATATACCCAAATAAGGAAAAGCATAATATCTCATGAAATAAAACAGAATTATGGACCTTGGGATTTTTCTTTGTTTTTGTTTGATTTTTATTTTTGTTTTTCTTTTTTTAAATTGCAGAATAAACAGATTTCTGAAGACGGAATGGTTAATCTATTAAGCAAATATGTATTAGGAACCTACTGTGTTCCAGACACAGTTCCAGTCAATGAACAAGACAGACAAAGTCTATGCAGTCTTGGAGCTCACATTCTGGGAAAGGCAGGGTGGAAGGAAGAAAATAAAGGAATGAAAACCAAGAAAAAGCCAGGTAGTGATAGGTGTTTTGATAAGAACAAAATAGAGCTGTGTTACAGAGACACAGGGAGATTGTTTTACATTTGGTGTTAAAAGATGCTTTTAAACTGAGAAGCTCAGGAAACCATATCCATAATCCAAGAAAAAGTCTTTTGCTTACATTGCTCTAGTTTGCTCTGTCCTCCTCTGACCTCCTTCTGGCCAAATTCTTAAAGCCACAGCACAGTCCCACATTCTTGGTAAAGCCTTCTGGGATATTCCTGCCAGGAGGAATAAAGTGCACCTGATGAGACAGCTACTGTAAGTACTGGACTGGAGAATGATCTGATTGGCCCAGTGCAAGAAGGGTCAGAGAGAAGAAACCACAAGCAGAAAGGCCAGATGAAGGAATTAAGCTAAATATATACTATCTCAAGAATATTCCCAGAAATTACTGTTAAAATTAAATCTCTGCTTACAATGAAATACTGTATAACAGAGGTTTTCAGACTTTTTGATCTGTGGACCCTTTATGCCCTTAAAAATTATTGAGAACTTTAAAGAGTTTTTGATTATGTGAATTATAACTATTCATATTTACTACATTATAACTTAAAACTTTGAAAATTAAAAATATGTATGCATTCATTTAAAATAATACTATTCCTATTGCATGCTACATATGTACATTTTTGTAAAATCACTTTATTTTCCCCATACAAATACATTAGTGAGAATAAAGGCAATTTTAAATTTTGCAATCTCTTTAACAAATAGTTTATGAGAAAATAGCTGGTCTCTCATCTCTGCTTTTCCATTTGATCTATTGCTATAGTTTTATTTAAAGTATATAAAGAAAATTGAGCCTCATATAGATAAGTAATTTTTTAACATAAATGTGAGTATCCTCCTTTGAGGCTACATTTAAACTTTACAAGCAGTAGTTCCTTAAAGGTTAGCTGTAACGTGGATTCTGAACCATACTGATGAATTTTTCATATTCTGTTTCATTAAAATACATTCATTTAGCATGAACTTGTAATGGATCTTTTACCTATGCATGATTTTATATCATGCATTGGTTATTTAGGAAATATTGGTTCACTGAGTTATCTCATCCTCCAGATGTTTACATATTTCCTTACATAATATTTTAAAAGTCACGTGTAGTAAAGTCTTTAATTATTGGGACACTGTCAACTTCATGGTGGTAGACAGTTTTTCCAAAGTTTTTGTTCGAAAGTTCAAGTTTTGTCATTGTCATGAAATTCAGCCAGTTTTCCTTGAAGTTACAGGCTCACTTCATTCATTTTTGAGAAAATGTTTGCCAAATAATCAGGTCTGAATAATTATAGTTTTGCTGTTAGTCATTGAAGTAAAAATGGTGTTCAATGACAAAAGTGATTAGTTTAGCTTGCAACTTGATTTGCTTTTCCTTATGAGTTTCCTTCATTGTACTTTAGGATGCAGTAAATTTTATGTATACTTTTTATTATATCATACAGAATATTAAAAAATATGAATCAAGCTCTAAGAGTTAATTCAATTAATAATCTTTTATTAAGGACGTTAAATGAAATTGGCATTGATTTTTATTTATGTTTTTGTTGACTGGTATTGAACAATGATAGAATGATGACCAGTACAGTTTGGTGCCATTGCCTTGGTTCATGCTAAGATACTAGCAATTTTTTCCCACTATTACTCTTGTGCCATCAGCACAGATATCAATAAAGCAAAAAAAAAAAAAAATTATATTTTACTGTATTTATGAAATTTTTAAACTTCTAATCACACTTTAAACTACATGTATGAACCACACTTAGAGAACTGCTGCTGAGTAAATGAGAATGTGGTCCAACAGAAGGGGCTGGCTGACATGGAAATAATGTAATATGCTTATTCATACTATGGCATAATAAACTATATAACTAAAAATATGTTGCAGAGGTAGAATTAGTACCCTAAAACATTTTAGGTATTTGACCTTTGCTAAAATAATATTCTCCTTCCAGAAATCTCTTCCATTTTTTCCACATCTTCCAAGCTTGGCTCAGGCCCTGTGTTATCCACAAAGCCTTTCCCATCTCTATGACCTAGATTACATCTCCTCTTTTGAACTCAGCACTCTTTATATGGCCTATTTTCCAGTTTATTTGTTTACTGATTCAATCTATATTTGTATAATTATCTAATTTCTATATTGTGCTTGGTTTAGGATCTAAAGATAAGTGACTTAAACTAATTTGGGAAAAAGACCAATTGAAGCCTTACTTCAGCACAGCCTGGTAAGTGTGACACTAGAGATAAGCACAGGAGGCTGGGACAATGCATAGGTGAGGCACTGATTGGGGCAGTATCAAATGGAATTTAGAGTGAGTCTATGAACACACCTTGCTCTCTAAATCTTTACTCAAGTGGAAAATGAAGATAATAGGTGTTTTTAACTTAGCAGCATTGTGAGGAGTAAATGAAGAAATGTGTGTAGACAATGTAGTATATTCTTGGTAAAGGATCAGTGCCCCATGAATGTGTGTAATACCATGGTCTAGGTGGTGGACCGTTTGAGCTACATCATAATAGCAAATGTGTAATCTCACTTTAACTCAAATTTTTGTGTTTCTTGAACTCATAAAGGGTCAGGCTTAACATACAATTATACTGCTTAAGAAAATCACTTTTCTTCTTCTTCCTCATCTACTTCCATTGTATACTAAGGACTTGGGCCCATACCTTTCTAAGAGTCTTCATTCAAAACTACTACTTTTCTTCCATGTTGTCCCTGTGTTGTGGCCCAAAAGTGGCCATTGGATGGGTGAGAAATGCTTTAGGTGTAGCCAAGGGAGATTGATGAGGGGATTGCCTAGCTTAGTCACTGTACATAAATATTTTTCTGTAAATGGGTCTCTATAAATGTTTGTGGTTAATCAAAGAAAATTTCTTCTAGATAATGTGTCAATGCCCATTATCCTATTGAGATGGGAAGGGGAGGGATATTAATTTTACAAATGGTGGATATCATTCAGGGCTAAATCCTCCTATCAATCCTTCATCACTAATCCAGTTCCTTTGTAATGATCGTTTCTGGACAATACGAACAAATTAGGAACCTTACAGAGTCTTCCCTTCTCACTTTGACCAAGTCTCTGAGATGCCCTTTCTGAGGAAGCTTATCCTAATAAGAGGTCTGCTCAGTTTATTTTTGAGAGAGTAGAGCTAGGCATCACAATATATACTGTGCCAAGCCATTAATAACCCACTTTTAAGGGTTATTTACCCACAGCCCCTTTCCAAGAAGTATATAGTTAGGAAAAAGAGGGAGAGGATGGGAGATCGAAGAGGGGTGGAGGATGGGGTGGAGAGAGAGAGAGAGAGAGAGAGAGAGAGAGAGAGAGAGATTATATTACTTAATTACAGATGATTAATATAAACTAATTATATCTAGGGCTTTCTAAGAAAGGGAAGTGGAAGAGAAAGTTATGGAGAGGAAAGACAGAGAAACTAACATTGTGTAACATTGTGTATTTACTATATGTCAGGCACTGTACAGGTACTTTATACATGATCTCTCAATTAATCGTTAGAACAAACAAACAAAAAGAGGTCTTATACATATTTTATAGGTAAGGAAATTGAGCTCTTTAGAGATACTAAATTTATTCCAGGTCAGTCATACAACCAGTAAGTGACATTATGTAGGCCATGCCAGAGTTGTTGGCATGGCTGATAAAAGTTGATATCACGGAAATGCTTATTTCTCACTCAATCCACTGAAGACCTTGCTCTGTCTCTCATGCTGGGGGGCTGCCAGAATCAGTTACAAAGGTTTTAAAGTCACTTTCTTTTGGGGCAGAGAATATCTGGCTGATCCTGTTTGTTGCCTAATGAAAGCTAGCTATTCTTCCTCCCCTTTCTTCCTTGCTGTTAGAACCTGTCTCTCATGATAGAAGCTGAAATGCTAAATACTGGTTTTGCCTGCCCCCTTTGTGCCTGTGACATAGGCTTGCAACTCAATCTGGCTAATGGGACCTGAGGAGAAGTTTTCTCAGAAGCTTCTGAGAAGGGTTTGATTCCTTACTACAAGATGTGTAAGAAAGTCTCTACCCTTCTTATCACTCCTGCTTTGGACATTGCTTTGTGAAGATGTCCTGAAGCTGTGGCAACCATCTAGTGACTATAAAGTTTCCTCATGCTTTTTATTCTCACATGACAAAAGACACCCACAAACATACTAGGACTTACCTATAATTAATTTATTTTATTGTTCTATGCAGAATAGATTATATAAATGTTAAAATGACTATGCTGAAAGTAGTTTTATTTATTTATTTTTATGGAAATATTTTTGAGGAGGAAGGGGACTTTGAAATTATTTTTATTTATCAGTCCTTAATTTTACAGAAAATAAAACACTTGGAGCAAATAAAAGTTTTTCCCAGAGTTATAGAGCTAGTTAGTGATATAGACTAGAACCTAGGTTTTCTGGGTCTATATCAAATGTTGTTCCACAAGACATTTTTTGATGAATAGTAAGACATCACTCAGATATAACTAAGCTATTGAAATGATTTATAACTAGTAAGTGACCATCTAAAATGATTTGCCATGTTTTGTTTATTTTGTGTCTAAATAGTTCTGAACTTAGTTGGCTACTTAATGAGATTATCTATTCTTTTTTTTAGATTCTTCCTTGAATTTGATGAATTATAAAAGTACTGTAATTAAAATTATTCTGCAGCATAAAAACCCAATACACTTTCTCTGATTCCCTTTCTCAGTACCACTTATAAGAGAAAGAAGAGCTGTATAAATAAGGCTATACCTTATTATTAATGGCACTGAGATTATAGTTAATTTCACTCATAACATGCATTTTTAATGCTAAATTAAGCAGTATTGCCAATTATGGAGAACATGAAGATGACTTTGTCCTCTCTGGCCTGTTGTGGGCTGATTTGTAGCCCTTAAGAAGGTATGTTGAAGTCCAAAACTCTGACATCTGTGAAGCTCACCTTATTTGGAAATATGTTCTTTGCAGATGTACTCAAGTTAGGATGAGGTCATACTGGATTATGGGGAGTCACAAATCCAATGACTGTTGTCTTTATAAGAAAACAGAGATTTAGGCAGAGGGATACAGAGACACAAAGAAAATACAGGTAGAAGACCACATGAAAATGGAAGCAGAGATTATAGTGACACATCTACCAGCAAAGGAACAGTAAACCTTGCTGGCAACCACCTGAAACTAGGAAGAGGCCAGGAAGAATTCCTCCCTAGAGTCTGCTGAGGAAACATGGCCTTGTTGACACTTTGATTTTGGACTTCAGACTTCTAGACTCAAGAACTGTGAGAGAATAACTTGTTTTAAGCCACTAAATTTGCGGTGATTTTTTATGGCAGCCACAGGATACTAATTTACCTTCTCAGATGACAAATGAATAGCAAGGTGGTTGTCAGCAGCTCCCCTCAAGATTCAAGTAGGTTGAAGAACAGAGCATTTGTTATGATATCTTACATACAAGTAACAGAATTCAATCTGCAGTGGCCAACTTGGTTCAGTTGCTCACCACTGAACCAACAGGTGTGTCTAGAGAATTAGGTATTATAATTGGCCAGAAGTGAGTCAAGTGCTGTTTCCCAAGAGAAAATGTGTCAACCGGAAAACAAGTTATCTACCATAAGATGCTCATCAGAGTTACTTCACAAAATGCCTCCCTCTTCTCAGTCCTTAGTACTTTTCTTTATAGATCACTTAATCAAAGTAGTATACCATGGTTTATTTAGTATTTCTATGGTTTCTCTTCTAGGTAGTAAATTCCTGAAGGTTAACAAGAGTATTTTATTTTTACTTAGTGACCCAAATTGTATATAATATTTTCTCGTTAGTGTTGAATTTAATATTCAATGAGTACATAACAGTAAGTTATGGTTTTATTGTGTTCAGTATCTCACTGTAAAGCAAAATTAGCCAAGAATAC
Organism: Cynopterus sphinx; assembly: GCA_030015415.1. Lineage (NCBI taxonomy): Eukaryota > Metazoa > Chordata > Mammalia > Chiroptera > Pteropodidae > Cynopterus > Cynopterus sphinx. The sequence continues at coordinate 55,787,171 of CM057379.1, forward strand.
ATTCATAACCTTCAGGTTCATTCAGTGTGACATAACCTCAGCTCTATAATATTTTGCCTATTACATAGTCAACTGACTGTACAAATTTTCTTTTTTCTACCTCCTCCATCCAATCATCTTTTGATTAACCCACCATACTATAAGTTTAACTTGGTTTCTGAACAATAATAACTAAGTAGCCGTGTATCTTCATAGCCTATATTACTGTTTCTCACCTCTAATGTTTGTGTTATAGGTGCCGCAAAAAACAGAAATTAATTTTTCAAGAGTTCAGAGGCAATGGTGTCTGGGCTATCTAGCATTTAAATGACAACAAACTCTCCTCAGTGATAAGGGATGGCTGTTAGAACCTTGTTTCTTCTACTTAGGAATGTGAACTTGACATTTATCTAAATTATAGGCTGATAAATGGGGAATGCATTTTTATAACGGATGCCCCCAACCTGAAAAATAGACCAATACTAGATGGATTACAAATGACTTTAGAAATAATTTAAAAAGTCAATACTAACCCACTGGAGAAATGAAAAATCAAGTTCTGAATCTATTTGAAATATATTCTATCATCCACTGTGAAATAGAATGTAAAAGGTAAATTTTCTTTCACACATCAGGTAATCGATACCAGTAATAATCTTTTTTTAAAGTAGTTATTTAAAAGAAAATAAGAAAATCTCTTTTTTTAACACATCAGTTAATCTTTAGCTATTTTGCATACTTTAATTTTAACCCAACTGAAAAAATATTTACAATTGTCTATTAACATGCTTATCTAGAAGTAATGCTTTCAGGATAGTTATGAAAAAGAAAACTAAATGTAAAAACTATTACATATCACCATAATAATGAGGAGTAATTTGGTACAATTTCCTGATATTTGAGATTATTTAATTGTTGAAATATTTTTATAAAATTCTCATGTATGAGTAGATGAACAAATAATTAGATAAATGAACTTATTAAAATGTGAAGTGCCCAATGCTAAGTTTAATAACAATGAGTGTTTTATATTTTTCTAATTGAACCAGAGTCACTTTCAATAAGCTTGCATATTTATACCTCTAGAGTAGAAGGCATAAATAAAGGAGAAATTGTCTCCTTAAAGAGGGCCCTGCTCTAACTGGCCAAGGACTACAGTCTGGGAAGAAGGAGAATTGGGCACAGTCACTTACTTACCTTCCATCTTGATGGCATGGAGGTAACTCTTCTAGCTTTGATCATACATAAACTCTAAACTTAAAATCAAACCATATACATGTAATAAAATTAAAATTACTCCACTTATTAATATGAATGTAGAGGCAGTTGTAACACTTCTCTGCCATTTATCAACAGTGATATTCAATAAATATTTATTGACTTAATTTTTCTCTTCTTTTGTCCCTTCCTCCTCTCCTGTACTGACTCTCTCTACCTTGTTTGGTTAAAAACATATATCTATGGAAGTTTACAATAATATAAATAATATTATATATAATTATATATAGGCACTTATATATTATATATGTATTACAATTATATATTATATGTACACAGGTACTTATATGCAAGGCAGTGTATAATATAGGGGGCATAAGGATATAACAATTTGAGTAACAAAATTAGATGCGACTTATACTGTCATGTGCTGCATTTCAGGCAACGATAGGCTACATGTATGACAGTAGTTCCAAAAAATTGTAACGGAGCTGAAAAATTCATATTTTGTAGTGACTTTGTAGCCATCATAATGTCATAACATATTACTCACATGTTTATGGTGATGCTGGTATAAGCAAACACTGTGCTGCCAGCCATATAAAAGGGTAACATATATTTATATACAGTACATAATACTTGATAATGACAATAAATGACTATGTTACCAGTTTATGTATTAACTGTACTATTTATTGTCATTTTAGAGTGTATTTTTTTTGCTTATAAAAAAAAAAGTTTACTATAAAACAATATGCCATGTTAGCCTAGCAGAATCCTCATATATTTCATGTTTACCAAATTTCTTGATTGTGTCATTTTCTCTTGTGCTTAATTAAATCTCATGTTATTTTGTTCATCATGACCCTTAAATGTACAAAATCCACTGCTAATGTTACCAGTAAGAGGGCATGTTAAGTGATTGACCTGAAAATGATATTAAAAGTGATTAAGAACTCTGAAGTTGGAAAATTAGTGATGGTTATTGCTTGCCAATCAGGCATGTCCCACTTCACCATAGCTATAATCTTTTTGAACAAGACCAAAATGACAGAAGCTATAAAAGAATCTGCTTCATAGAAGGCAATTAGACTAACAAAAATTTGAGAAGGGCCTGTATCAGACATGGAGAAACTTCTAACCACCTGGATTGAAGACCAGACACAGAAGCGTATCCCTCTCAGCACTGTGACAGTCATGGTCAAAGCAAAAAGTTTGTTTGTGATGTTGAAAGAAAAGGTTGAACCCAATTATGATTTTGGATATTGAATTATTGTTAGTTCTGGGTAGTTTAAATGATTCAATGTGAAAATGGGTTGTAAATCTGTGAGTGCTGATATGAAAGAAGTTGAAAGATTTTTGAACACTCTAGATAAGCTGATTGAGAAGGAAAATTACTTTCTAGACAAAATATTTGGTATAGGAAAATTCTCTATTCTGGAAATGGATGTCTAACAGGATTTTCATCCACAAAAATGCCAAATCAATGGCAGATTACAATTATAAGGCTTTTAAGGACAGGATAACAGTTTTGTTTGAAGGCAATGTTAAAGGCTACAAATTGAAACCCTGTGATCTGACACAGCGAGAACCCCAGAGCCTTCAACCATATCTATAAGCATACCTGCCAGTGTACTACAGGAGCAATAAAAAGTCATAGATGTCCCAGCTCCTTTTCCAAGATGTTTTTCTTAATTTCTATACCTGTAAAATGGAGAGGTACTGTTTGGAGAATAACATACCTTTCAAGATTTTGTGTGTTGTTGATGATGCTCATAGACATTTTCTTTTTATTGGTGATCTTTATGCTAATATCAAAGTGGTGTTTCACCCTCCAAATTCCATCTCTTTGATTCAACCAATGGATCAAGTAGTTGTAGCACTTTTAAGTCCTACTACCTGAGGAGGACTTTGCCCAGGCCACTGCTGCAACTGAAGAAGAAACTGAGAGGACACTGATGCAACTCTGGAAGGATTACAATACCTATGCATCCAGAACCTTGCTTGGGCTTGTGATGATGTAATCAAAAAGTGTATGAATAGTATCTGGAAGAAGATACTTAAGAGATTTGTTCATGACTTCAAAGGATTTGACAAGGATGAGAAAGTTGTGATAAGTCTCTGGCTGAGATGGTAAATAACTTTAGCCTGGATGTGAATGTGGATAACATTGAGGAGCTCCTAGAGGCAGTTTCTGAGGAATTGGTTAATGAGAAATTGTTAGAGCTCAAATATATAGCTGAAGAGCAATAGAAAAGGAAACAGCAGAAGAAAAAATAGAGCACCAAAGAAAATTGACAGTGAACCATTTAGCAGAAACTTTTGTAGATCACAGTAAGTTCTTTAAAAAGTTTGAAAACATCAGCCCTAACACTGAAAGATTTTTATTAATAGAGAGGAATGTACACAACATATTCATTGTCTGCTTACAAGCAAATCTATGATGAAAAAAAAAAAAAAAAACAACAAGTAAACCACATAGGCATATTTCTGAAAAGAGTGACACCTCCTCAAGAAAAGCCTCTAGCAAGTCCTTCAGGAGGTGGTCCAGAAGAAAGCATCGTTATCACAGGAGATGACAGCTCCATGGGTGTTATTACCCCTGAAGACTTTCTAGTGGGCAAGATGTTGGGGCAGAAAGCAGTGACATCGATGACCCTGACCCTGTGTAGGCCGAGGCTAGTGTGTGCATTTGTGTCTTCATTTTAAACAAAAAAGTTTAAAGAGTAAGAAATTTTTTAATAGAAAAAAGCTTATAGAATAAATATATAAAGAAAATATTTTTGTATAGCTGTATAAGGTATTTGTGTTTTAAGGTTGTTATTACAGAAGCATTGAAAAGTCAAAAAATTAAAAAGTTTAAAGTGAAAATATTACTGCAAGCTAAGGTTAACTTATTATTGAAGAAAGAAAAATATATTTTTTTATAAACTTAGTGTTGCCTAAGTGTACAGTGTTTTTAAAGTCTACAGTAGTGCACAGTAATGTCCTGGGCTTACAGTCACTCACCACTCACCTGTTGATTCACCCAGAGCAATTTCAAGTCCTGCAATCCTAGTAAGTGTCCTATACAGGTACACCATTTTTTATCTTTTATATTGTATCTTTACTGTACTGTTTCTATGTTTAGGTATGTTTGGATACAGAAATATTTACCATTGTGTTACAGTTGCCCACAGTATTCAGTACAGTGACATGCTGCACAGGTTTGTAGCCTAGGAGCTATAGGCCGTACCATGAAATCTAGATGTGTAGTAGGCTATACCGTCTAGGTTTGTGTAAATGCACTCTATGATGTTTTCACAATGATGAAATCACCTAATTATGAGTTTCTCAGAATGTATCCCATCATTAAGTGACACATGACTGTACTTTAAAACATATGAGGAACATGCTAGATATGAGGGAGTCTAAATACAAAAGGTGGAAGAAGCTCATTTATGTTGTTGTAGAAGAGGGGAAGGCATTAAGTTTATTTGAAAAACAATGAAAGTAAAATTATAGATGTGTTGGAAATTTTCTGAGAAGTTTTTACTGATAAGTTATAGCATACCACCTTACTAATGTACATGTAGACAGCTACTTTTATCTCTATTTAGCTGATTTTCTTAGGGGTCTCTTGTGGTTTCTGAGTATTTACAGATTCAACAGAAACAGTAGTAAAGTAAGACAAATTATTACATGAAGGTAGGCACATAATTGATAAATATCAATGATGAGAAGTAAGTTGTCTAAACCAGGAACTTCATACTTGGAAGGAGCTCTTCTATAATATATACCTATTCATGGAGAAAAAAAGACTATTTAGTTTTTCCTACCTCCTCTTTCCTCTTCCCCTTCTTCTTCCTTTTTCTTTGAATTTCTATAGCTCTTCAGTCACTAAGTTTCTTACCTTAGCAGCCATTTGAGGAAGCTCAAACTCCTAATGTGGCATTAACTATAGTTATTTCCTGACCAGCTTCTATTCTTACCTTTACTCACCTGGCACTTCTCAGACAGGGAGAAAGTAAAAATGACATGAGTGTTTCTGAACCTGCAGAAATTCTTACCCAAAGGCATCAGCTGCGCATTGGCTATAGTGGCTGAGAAATAAAGAAGAGTAGGAGTCATCTCTTGTTTCTGTATAAACTGAATGTCTTCCCTTAGTCAATTTATCAACTTGGGGACTGAACCAAAGGTGAGGAGCAAGATGTTATATCCTTTGTGACTATGAGCAGTAGGGACTATCTGAAACAACCAGCCTTCTGGGTGATAACAAATGGAGAGGGAAAATTAAATTTATTTTGGATTCTAAGAAGCTATTTTATTGCAGTTAGTAAATGGTGTTTTTACCTTTTTCAGCTTCTTGTTCTCTAGGTTTAATTTTTTTTTTCCTTTTGGGTCTGCCCTACAGCCATCTTGGCATCTCCTCTGTGGAATCATTTCCTGTCATGACATTTTTAGAAACCAAAATAACAGCATTTACAATGTAACAGCTAAATATTCCCATAGAGCATCTTGGTAAAACAAGCATTTTTGCACAGTAGTTTTGAACACACCATTGGGTTTATATTCAGATGGAAGCTCTTCTGGGTGTCCATAGTTTCTGGCTGACCAATAGATTGATTGCAGCATTGTTCACTGTTGCTCTATAATCACATCTGGCATACACAGCTAGCGGCATTCTGGCTTCCATACTTTTCTCATGTAGTGTCTTGTTTTAATTTTAGAATGCACATTTATTCAGTGTTGGGGAGTGCTTTTAATAATAATGGGAAGCTGTATAATTCTCTGTAAAAATGAAGCAGAGGTACATTGTACCTCTGAGAGTATGAGATGCCACAAAAGGAATGTCAATTGGACAAATTCAATAGATTTTGAATTCTTTGGATTTTTTAAAAGAAGATGATCACCCCTGTTTTTTACAATAAAATTATTTACTTAGCCTTTTACATCATTAATTTTCCATTTTAAATTTAGTGCAGCATAAACTCAAAGAGGTGCTGGGAAAAAATACCCAAAGTTTCTGCAGACAGTCAGTGTTCTTAAACCACGATGGCAAAACCTCAAAAATAGATGCAGACCCATCAAAGTTAAATAGAATGACTCAGTGTCTGGACCACTCAGAAGTTTTTTTTCCTATTTAGGGGAGGGAAGAGACTGTTCACTTTAGAAATTTGGAATCATGGATGGAGGAAGTTAGTTTTGTTTTGTTTTTAGAGAAGGGGAAAAATGTCATCATAGAGAATTAGAATAAAAACTAAAGCCTCTTAAAAATATATAAAGAAGTCAGGTCACTTGTTTTCCTTACTTTTTACTTTCAAAAATTACTCATTAGTCTAGAGCAATATACCTGGAAGATCCATTTACCCAGCTCCCACATTTTATGGACAGATCCATTAAGTTCCCTTCTTCCTTGTCTTTTTCTCTATAGAGGCTAGATAAGCCAGATACTCATTGTTCCAGACTCTCTTTTATATAGGGAAGTCATGTGACCAAAATTTGGCCAATAATTTATAAGGCATAATCTGCCAGATTGCTTTAGGGAAAACACAGATAAATAAAACAAATTTTTCAGCTTCCATAGTTTCATGTTCTTTGAATGGGAGTGTGATGCCTCGGGCTTGCTAGCCATCTTGGAAATCTAAGATGGCAAGACTAAGGATGGAGAAGCAAGAGGGTAGGAAGAATGGAAAGAGCTTGGATCTTTGACAGCTGCAGCAAGCCACTGCACCAAATCTGAAACATCCTATCTCTGGATTTCCTCCTAATCGAGATAATTGTCTTTATTTCTTAAGCTACTTTTAGTCAGTGTTTCTGTTACATTATCTCTGTACATTCCTAATAAAAATACCCTGAGAAATTAATTAATCTGCTCAAATTCATAAAAAAATATAGTAGCAAAGTCTTGACTGGAATTCAGGCCTTCTAATTTTTTGGTTTAATATCTTATCCTCACTTCTTCCACCCTGTTCTATCACCAGATTAGTCTTCATGTGAATAAATGGGCTTTGGTCTTGATTAAACCTGTTTTTAAGTGTGATGCTCCAGTACAGATCATGTATTCTGGAGATTACTGTCTGCATTTACAATCCACTTTGTCAAAGGACCTTTTATAAATTTTATAATCCATCTTTGTGTAGAAAGCCTTGACAAAGTAAGTTCAGGATTATGAGATGATTCATTTTACACTGAAATTCTTGATTTGAGGAGAGGTAAATTATTGTCACATTAATCCTGAGAGAATTTCACGTGTCAGCATGCTTGAAAAGTTGACTGTATTCAAAACCTCAAATTCCTGTCCTGAAGATTGTTTTAAGGAACAAATAGATAACATTATATCAAATTGGAAAAATAAGAGCCAATATTTAACAAAAAAATTTAAAAGTAAGAACAAAACATGGAGGTAACAATAGCTCAAAATATATGGAATACTGGACCAAAATTATCTGAAAATTAATCTCTGTTTCTGGTTCTACCAATTATTTTTGTATAATAAAAAACTTACCCAATTGGTTTTCTCTATCTTTAAAACAACTATTTTATAGCAGTATAGAATTCTATGTTTAAGAAGACTCAAAAATTCAGATTATCCATTAACTGGTTTTATGAAAGGACACATCCAACCATTTCACTCAGGTGAGAATGGATTCTCTTCCAAATGTTCTCCATCTATACAACATGGAGAATGATCATGTGTCATGATTACATATCAAGTCATGTGTTAAGAGTATTTCTAGCTTGTTATATGAAGAATGCCAGATAAAGGACACTTTGCTGTTTTCTCCATCAGGTCCGTAAAAGACATTTTGTTTTCTACTAGGTTGTCATATGACCTTTCACCCTTTAGCACTGTGTCATGATTGAATCTGTTTTGCATGATTGATGCCTTCATAGTAGAGTGATTTGGTTTAGAAAGTGTCCACTGGAAAAGAGACATGATTTCTATCTTTTTAAATGGGAAAAGGGTAAGAATAGATATTTCTCAAAAAAATATAAACAAATTATCAGCAAATATATGAAATGAGACTCAATGTCATTAACCATTAGGGAAATGCAAATCAAAACCACAATGAAACACAACTTCACATTCACTAGAATAGCTATAATAAAAAAAAGACAGACAATAACAAGTGCTGTTAAGGATGTGGAGGAATCAGAACCCTTGTGCATTGGTATAGCCACTTTGGAAAACAGTTTGGTAGCTTGTCCAAATGTTAAACATAGAGTTACCATAGGATACAGAGTAGAAAGGCCCTGTTGACTGGACTTATGACTTCTGTTCTACAAAGTCCCTACAGTACAACAAAGCTTAACTTAAAGTATTTCTCAGGGCTTTTATTATAATTTAAATGAAAATACGCAGTTTAACATATCTAAAGGGTCTAATTCAAGGAATAAACAAATTGCTATGGTCCAAGATCCTCTACCTTTCCCTCTCAACAAATGCACACATCCTTACCTTGTCACTTTTTTTTTTATAAATTATTGTAGAAATACGTTACATATGATGATTTGGTGTAGATTGCTATATTATGAATTAAATATTTTTTATAGGTTAGTGTGAGAATTTAACTATAATTCGTGATAATACTTCCATTATAAAATGTTTCTTATGATAATCTACTTAATAAATTAATTTTAAGATTATATACTGCTTAGAAGTGGAGGATAGTCTTTTGAGGAAAGAGCAGTAAAGAAGTTGCTCTTTTTTTAGTAAAATGGTCCCAAGCAGATTAGACAAACCAGTAGTAACAGTGAAGTAGGAAATGACCATCTATTTATATTTTTTTAAAGTTGCTTTAAATGTTTACCCTTAATTTTAATTATTTGCCTTAGGCCCTATGAAAATAGAGCGGGGAGCAAGGGCAAGAGAGAAGAAGTATAAGATCTCTAGGGGAAAAAAATCTCACAAAACCTTTTCCTTTTTTCATGTATGAAATTATGAAACTTTATTTAAAAACAGAGAAAAGATGATCTAAATATTTGGAGAGATATACCACATTCATGGATAGGAAGACTCCTAAAAACATTAACTATCCATAAATTTATCTAAAACTTCAATGCGATTCCAATCAAAATTCTTAGAGAGCTTTACGTAAAAGCACACAAAAACGCACAGCAATTCTACTTCAAAGTACAATCATGTTTTAGAGAAACACTTGTATCTGTGTATATAGATATTCATTACAGCATTGCTTGGAATAGTAAAAATAGAAGAACAACTTGTCTGCTATTCATGGAACAGATTAAATAACTGTAGGTTATTATTATTTGACAGTTAAAACAAAGCACTTGCATCACTCTGCATTTATCAGTATGAACAGATTTGAAAAACAAAGTATTCAATGTAAAAAGCAAACTACCAAAAGATATGCACATATAAAATATGTAAAACTTAAAAAGCAAAATACTATTTTATTTATATATAATATATATATATATATATACGCACACATATATATATATAATTTTATTAATACACATACAGTAAAATTATGTAGTCTTGCATGGAATTGATTCTCCAAACTTTAGGCATTGGGGTGGAATTAGAACTTTTTCTGTATCTATAATACTTTACGAAGAATAAATAAATATAAAACAAAGAAGTACTAAAACTAACCTCTGTTAGATCTGGGTAGCAGATAATTAGCATCTGTTACATTTGAAATATTTTAAAAAATAAAATCAATAAACAAAAATTGATTTGTAGAGTTTTCAATACTGAACAAGTCTTTTAAATGAGCTGACATAAAGCCCTATATTTAGATCCTCTCATCAATATTTGCCATACCTGAAAGTGGACAGATGGCAAATATAATATTCTTTCTCCTTGACAGATGGATGAAATGGAAGCTTTAATTACTTTCTCCTAGTTACATAATAAGTAGCTCTGGAAACAAAATATTTTGATCAATAACTTGGGGGTTTGGCCACCACACAAAATGTCAGAACACAATGTTTAGCCTTAGTTTCTACTGAGACAACTTAACATTCACATATATGTTCTTTTACATATTCAAAACAGACAACCTATGTCTTGATGTATAACTAGACACTATAGAACAGGAAAAAATATTTCTAAAATTTTAGTTTTTCTCAAGACTGCTGTTTTAAATGAGCTTTTCCATTCTGACATAGTCCAAATAAATTACAATTTGTTAATCTTTTATTTTTAAGTTGGAGCATCTAACATTAAAAAAGAAAAAAGCCAAGAGTAAATTAGGTCTCTTAACAGAGCATTTGATTTTCCTACTCCAGAAATGGGTATTTAGAGCAAAGAGCATCTGGCTTATTGAGGGGACATCAATTTTTATCTCAAGTCTGTCACTGGCTAATTGTGGCCTACATTAATTCTTTAAATCTTCCAGGGCCTGTAAGTTCATAGAAGAAAGATATATGAGGTTGAGAGAATAGCGTTAATGTGAAAATACAATGTTTGTTTGAAACATAGAAAGAGCTTTCTGGAGCTGGAAGGACAAGTTTGTGGAAGGCTGTAAGTAGGAGATGTCAGTGAGGAGGTTTTTGGATTTTACTTTGCAGCAACTGAAGATTTTCTAGATGTGATACTGTGTTATCTTCATTATGCTTTGCTTGGGAATATTGTCATTCAGTAAATGCAAGTGGCAAATGAAGAAACCATACAATATCAGGTCAACTAAATAGAAATTTATTTTGCTCACTGAACAAGAAATTAGGAGGTAGACAGGCCAAAGCAGGTGCTGTCTCTCCAGAAAATCCTCAAGGACTCAAATTCCTTCTAGCTTCCTTTTTCGTCATCCTTAGCTTGAGGTTTTTGTCCTCATTTTCATAGGATGGCTATTCTACCTCTAGGCAGAAAGAAAAAGAAGCCCAAAAGGTAAAAATATTCATTCCAACTTAACAGTAATACAATAACTTTGATGGGAACTTCATCTAGTAGAATGATGCTTATACTCATTAGTCAGAAGTGGATCACAGGAAGTCTGGGGCAGTCTGTGCTGTATGTATGTATATCTTACTACTTTATTGAAGTATAATTTACATACAATAAACTACATTATATAAAGAGTACAATTTGATGAGTTTGAAATCATTATAATAATTATGATACCAAATATTTCTAGGAAGTAAATATTTTTAAATGGGAACTTTGTCACCTGAATAATTAAAATTATTTTAACAAGGGAAAATAGCTATTTGAGAGGCAACTAGCAATATCTGTTACAATTTTTACATTCATAAATTCTCTCAGTTCAGCTTGGCAGATCCCCTGAGAACTTGTAGAGAGAACCTGGGCAGGATGTTGCCTTTGAGATTGGTTGTGGCCTAAGACTGCCTTGGCTATCAGTATGATATAGATGTGAGTGTGTTTTTTAGAGTCAGGGCAGGGTTCAAATCCCAGCTCCCTCCACGAACTCATTGTGTAGCTTTGAATGATTTAGTTCAATGAATACTTATTGAGCACTATGTGGCAGGCACACCGCCACTCCTTAGGCATACGGCAGTAAAAAGCAGCAGAGTCCATCCCTTCACAGAGCTTATTTTCTGCTGGCAACTGAGCCTTTTCTATAAACAGGAGTTGTGACAAGGATATATTTAGTTCTTACATCATGTAAATGCCAGTTAAATGGTAATTGTTCGGAAGCTGTCCTAGATTTGGTTTTGTTCTGTGAAACTAGTACGTAAATTTGGGAACTTGGATCTCTCCACTAGATATTCTGCTTGCTTTTGAATTAGTCCCAGGAGTTCTGTTCTGTCTTTTTTTTATTCTTTTTTTTTTTTTTAAGCTAATTAAGGCCAGCTATCTTCTCTCATCCCCAAACTGTGATCTTAAACCTCATTGGGTTAAGAGCACATGACCTAGTTTTTTCCTTCAAAAGGAAAAAAGTTCTCAAATATCTTCTTGGAATCTCAGAAATTCCTTGCCTCTGAAAATCCTCCTATTTTGAAATCACTCGAGGACTGGAGCATATTTCTCCCACCCCTCCGTGGGTAACTAGTGTCTAGCAGCAGGAACCTGGGAATGATTCTAGCACCCCAGAGACATTAGAATACTTGGGGATGTTGGAACAAACCCTAGATTATAGGGACCTTGATTCTAGACCACAAGATTCCTGATTTCTCTCAGTGGTGTAAGGAAGTTCAGTAGATCTCCTCTTTGCAATTTCTTTGCCTTTTGATAACATCAAAAACATATTGGAATGTTGTATTATTACCTCTTATTTAGTAATTACTGTACTATGAGCTGGGCATTATATATGCTCATTTAATAACCTTGTGATTATTCCTATTTTACAAAGGAAACAGTCTGCAAAGATGAGGAGCACTCTGCCCACAGTCACTTAACTCACAGTGGTGGAGCTGGGGTTCACACCCATCTCTGTCTGATTTCAGACCTCTCTCTCTCTCTCTCTCTCTCTCTCACTCTCTCTCTCTCTCTTATTAAACCACTGTGCTATACTGTGGGTGTTTTTGGAATTACCTGATCTTGGGAAATATTTATCACAGCCATCTTTGGATATAGTTTTGTGGAAATCCCAAATACCATAATGGTCAGATCTATTTCCTTTTTAAAACTCGCAACTCAGTGATATGTCCAGGAAAAGTGACTGTCTTTGCCAAGCTCCTTGACTCTCTGCCTTGAGACTGGCCATTTGCTCCCTGGCCTGGCCCTGTGGGAGGTTGCCAGTTCTGAGAGCTTGGTGCCCACTCTGCCCTGATGGAGACCAGCGTCAGGCTCATTATTCACATTTGCCTCTCTAGGACTGCCTCTCTCAGGGAATATAGAGTCCTTCTTCCCCTTTTCTCAGTTCAGAGTTAGTTATGTCTGAAATGTGTTTGGATGGACATTCCCAATATATTCCTTTAAATTTTTTAGTGAGTTGAGGAATAAGGAATGGATAAAAGGCAAAACAAAACATTCTAAGAATATCCAGCAGGCACGTTAAAGGCATTCCTGATGAAATTTCTGATGCTTCACCCCTGGCCCTGTGGTGGTTTCCGCCAAATATTGAACATTTTAGACATATACTAGATACTGTCTGTTTATCTAAATTTCAAATTTAACTGGATTCTTCATCTTTTCTGGCAACACTAAGTTGGACAATGTGTTAATTGTGATTCAGATTTACTGGACCTAGGTTCTTTTTTTTTCTTTTTTTTTTCACTGTGTTGCATTCCTCTGCATGTGTGATGATACAAACGTGTCCAAACCCTGTCTTTGAAGAACCAATCCAAATGCCATCTCTTTCCTGATCATTGTCTTTCTTATCAGAAGCAGCATCATCTTCCTCTCAGTCCTGTAGCCTACCTCTTTTGTTCTGTTTGTGTGTTTGAAATATAGTTGTGTAAGGATTTCTCAAAGAGGAGCTGAGATCCAGATGCTTCTGGTGAGTAAAGATAGATGACAGCCCTTTTCCTTTTTAATGATTCAAATTAGTTGATGTTCAACAAAAAATAAAACTGCTTGAGGTCTGTCCACAATGAGAGTTCATAAATCTGTGTCATGGCTGAGGTGATCCTCAAGAAACTCATTCTGTAGGGAGAGAAAACTATAGCCCTGAGAGGGAGGATCTGGAGGAACCTTAGAACTTTCGAATTGGGGTTAATATTCTTGGTTTGTCTCTGCTAGAATTACTGATATGAATCTTTTTTAAATGTGAATTTGAGGGGCTTTTTTGGTCTATTTGCATGTTAATTTTGATTTTTAGGTTTGCTTCACCTTTTAAGTTATTGAAATCTTATTCTTAGTTCTTTCATTTTTATTATTTCTTAATGAAAGATTACATATTACCAAAAACAGTTTAAACCATCTCCCATAATTTAAGAAATTTAATGTTATTTTTTTAAGTGAACTTCAGAAAAGTAAAACAAGAAAATAAAAACCATTCATGGTTCGACTACCAAGTTTAACAAGTTCTAACCTTTTGGGGCATATCTTTTTAGATTGTTCTCATTCCTCTGCTCTCTTTTTTCTCCCTGCTTCTTATTCTTGTTTGGGCAGTGAACTATCCATGATTGGTTTTTGCCACAAACTGGTAAGTTAGATTCCAGCTTTATGCTCTTAATCTTCACTACAGTTTGATATCAGCTATATTGTAGGTTTACAGATTCATCTCCCACAGCCTTCAAGGAGGAAGAAGGGAGATGGACACCTGTGTAGTCCAGTAGAGTAATGTTGACTCTGCAGTGCTTTCTCTCTATATTTGGTGAAGGTACGGTGCAGGCATCAGATTTTTGGATTGAGCTTTCTTTACTGCCTGTTTCTTAGCCAGCTTGCCTTACGCTTTATATAAGCTGTGGCTGTGCCCAGCTTCCTTCCCAGCTGCATTCTTACTGGGAATGGCCTCTAATGATTCAGGGGCTCCAGAAAACACTCTTTTCAAATGCCAATGATTTGCCTCAGCAATTTGAATCCCAAGGGATATATTCACTTTCTGCTGTCTTCAAACTCCCAGCCGTCAGATCTTGTTCCTCCAAATAAACGACTATGCACTGGAGAATTTCAGAGTTATTCCTTGGTGACTAGTCTTATTTGCTTTCTATTCGATGTACTTTTTATTTATAGCTGAAACTCCTGTTTCTTCTTTGTGGATGCTATCTCTCTGGTTTCTAATTTGAAAGTGACTTTCTCTTGTCATTTATAAATAACCCTTTGAACAGTCCAGTGGGAATCTGAGATTAGGGATGTGATTCATAATTTGAGTTCTTTTAACATTAGCCTGTTGACTTGAACATAAAAGACATTCAAGTAGCTAATGACTGAATGAAGATTGAATATAATCTTGAACTTAAAGGGCACTAATTAATTTTATATGACATATGTTATTCTTACATTTGTTGAAAATTTTGACGTTTATTCATATTTCTAGATATTTAAATGTCAATAATGACAATCAGGTTCTGATTGGGAAAAAGTTAAGACTACTCTTGCAATAAATTCAAATATTTATTCTTTGATTTATAGAATACATTTATTCCTTCACTGTAAAATAAATAAGTTCAAATATTTATTACTTTATTTGTACAAGAAATTTTGATTGCACTCCTTCAGTTTGTAGTCCCCATGTTAGGAACAACAGATATAAGGATGAATAAAATATGGTTCTACCCTCCTGCAGAAACCTCACACTATAATATGATGATAAATTGACACCAACTGCTTATCTTTTCTTCTCCAAGTCAAACATCAGAATTGTTTTTTTGGAAATGGAAGTCCTCAGAATAATAAAATGTCTTTTCTCTCTGGCAGTGAAACTCTTATTTATTTAAATAAATCAATGACGGAATTATTTCACCAGAGGCTTATAAGAGATTGGGAAAATGTTTATCTCACAGGTCCTGGGGTAATAGAGAGAGAATTTCCTCTTTTATGATTCCTAGACTTAGTGGAGTCAGGAATGTTAAACTGGACTGAATTAACATTTTCTTTTAAGTATTTTTTCTTGTTAAATACATATGATTTTTCAATTAATAACTGAAATCAGTGTGGAATCATATACTCATTGTAAGTATTACTACATTCATACTCATAAATATATATATGTATATAAAACAAAATATAAAATATAACTTTTATTTCTGTAGGATAGGCATTTTATTTTTGAACTTTCTAAATGATAGCCAGTGCATTCCACTAATAGAAAATGTTTTACCAACTAGAAATAGAAATATGGATCCCTTAGAGGTAGGCATGTGGATTTTATCAAATGTAATGGACATCTGTGGATTTTGTCTGCACAGCCTCATTTAACTATTTTTTTGAGAAAATTATCCTGACTTTTCTATTTCATCTTGTCCTAATACAGCTGACAAATGCAAGGTAATAAGGCTCAAGCTACTGATGAGAACTTTTTTCCTGAGAGTACCTACCTCATAAAACTATTGTGATGATTAAGTGAGTTAATACATGCAAAATACTTAGAATTAATACTGGCATGGGTAGGCAATACATAAATGTGAACTTTGGTTATTAAACAGAATGACAAAATTAGAAAATAGTGGTGTTGAAACATTCTGTCCACAACTGCCCTAGCACACACTCCTTTAATTCCCCTCCTTGATCCCCAGAGTGACTTAGTTCTGTCCTCCAAAACCTGGCCATAAAGCTTTTCCACCAAATCTATGAGCTACCCTGTATCCTTCCAGTAAATTAACTTTGGCTCAACTTGCTCTTCCTTTCAATCTAAGAATCTTGGTAGATAAAAAGAAGCTCTCAGTAAAGTTCTAAGTATTGGAATTAAGTTACATTCTAAAATTTTTAAAATTATTTATATTTGCTTTGGAATGTGTTTTCTTATTTCTTCTGAATACGGTGCTCTATTGTTGTCAAGCAACATAATAAAACCATAGTAGGATTATCTGACACAGAAAAAGTTGAAACATGCAAAATGATGGAAATAAATAACTGTGCTGATCGTGTTATTAATTCTTAAAGAAAACTCACCATCACCATCAAAATCATATATATGCCAGACACTATGTTTAGAGATTTACAGATATGATTTCTAATTATATCTATAATTACGGATATAATTTCTTTACAGCAAATAGTATTAACCTGTTTTATAGATGGAAAAGCTAAATGTTTAAGGATTGTCCATTAGTTAGCAGCTACCAAGAATTTTAGCCCAGTTCTACTCACTACAAAGTCTGTACTCTATAATGACACTCTTTTTTAGTTTTTTTAAATTATGAATTTTTTTCTGTTTCCATGCTTGGAATATTAAATTGAAATGTTTAAATAGTATTTATTTATTCTTTCATTAAATATTTAGTGAGTGACTATTTGGTAAAATCTCTAGCTGGTGGGGAGGGGGGACATGTTTTAAGAAGTGGGGGTAGCAAAAGAGCATGTAGAGAGAACTCTGGAGATTATTTAGATTAAATCTAAAATATGTCTACTAGTCAAGGGCAAGGAAAATAACTACTTCTCATTTTTGTTTAGATAATCCACTCACAATTTATTTCAATTGACTCCAGAAAAATGTTATTTTTTCTTGTTCTCATAATCCCAATCTATTCTACCCGTCTAACACATATGTTTACTATGGTATGTTTAGAAACCTTTCTAAGTTCTAGAGAATTTTATTTCACTTAATTTTATTCCATTGCTATGCAGTAAGAATATGGAGGGTGTAACTTAATAAAGAGAAATGGAAACTTCTAGAAACTGGATAGAGTCCGAAATATACCAAAACTACTGTATAGAACCAGAGATGAATAGCCACAGTCCTCGCGTCTAAGGAACTAGAATCTAAAGATTGTGCAGAAACTTTTTAAGTGTCTATAGCCAAATCTGGCAATCACTTTATCTTTACCTTTTCTAGCACTCATAATGGAGATCTTCCAGGAAGGTGCAAAAAACTGAATTTTCATCTTTTTCCTCCCCCTTAATTTCACACTATACACTATCCCTATTCAGCAATAGAAGGGAAGAGGTTAAACAAGTTGCCCTGTAGACAGTAGAGTTTATTTAGTTTGTGCAGAAGAAAATTTCTGTGTGCTCAGAGATATCAATGTTTGCTTTTCATGTAATGGAAAAAAACATAAAGGTAACTAATAGACACTCTGGTAGCTGAAATGCCAAAGAAACATCACTAGACTTTGGTTCTACCCACTCTAGAAGGTTTTACATATTCAAATACATTATTAATGATTCATTTTATTTTTAAGACTTGGTGTATGTGAAGCTGTATTTTAAAAATCTGTGCAATTTTTTGGGGGGACTGTAAAATTTCCTTGAACAATTAAACTGATGGAAAGACAGAAGCTAGATAGTGAGTGTGAAAGCCTGAATAAATGATTCAGGACAAAACAGGCTAAACAATACCTAAGTGTAAGCTTTTATTATTATTAAATGGAGTGGCAAAATGTTAAAACATGGTTAGAATTGAAATAGTCTGACCACCAGTGTCAGCTTCCTGAAGAAAACTAAAAAAACCAACAACAAAAAAACCCAAAACCTTATTTTCTCGTAACTGATCTTGATACAGTAAAATAGCCAGTTCCCTTTTTTATTTCTTTTTAAACACTTTTTGTTGGTGGTAGATGGAGAACAATTACTTCATGATAGAAAAATAAATCATAGCTAATTTTATGTTTCTTGTTCTGTTCGCATCTCTTTGAACTCCGTAGGGTGCTAGCTAGGAGACTTACAGAGCTCTTATGGGAATTGTGAGTGCTGTGTATCCACAGTGAGAGCCAGACTAAGTGTTAGTGTATCCCAGAAGCACCACCAACTGCCCTTTGGATTAGAGATCCCTCAAGGTGGAGGTGGCTGAACTGAGAAGCTCAGGCACTCAGAGCACTTCCTCATACCACAGCATCCCAGGTCAGTGGTCCCAAACCTGGCTGAGGTTTTAAAAACGCAGACTCCAGGGTCCCAACCAAACATTCCAAATTCACATATCCAAGAATAGATCCTGGAAATCTGCCTACTTAACAAATAATCTGAGGATCAGCTAGAATTCTGAGCTTGGTCTGTTTTTCTAAGTCTTTTTGTGAAGAAGGAGTGACCCTCCCTCCTCGATCTACCAGCTGGACTGATGTCCTGCATGGTGCAAGAACAGGCACTAAAATATTATGAAAGCATAAGGACTGTGTTTGGGGCAAGCATCTCAGTACATCTGTCTTTTTTAAGACTATGTGCTTCTCTCAGATTGCCAGCTTTAGTGCATAGTAATCTGAGTTTGACATTTTTATCCACTTTCCCATTTTCTGGTTTGACTTCGCCCGGGTCAAGTATTAGGTGGCTAGAAAAGTGACCATGTGCCTTAAAGCTAATGCTGATGTATGATATCTCAATAATTAGGGGAGGTTCCAAACAATGGAACTTTACCTATTGAATTGCCAAAACTTAAAGAATATTAAAACTACTCTGCTTTCATAAAGCATTGAATATTTGTATTTTTCTTGATGATTCAGAATTGTCATCATAATGTGACTGATTTTACTGTGCTATGCAATATATTAAGGAAGTTGTTGAAGTAGATTATTTTCTTCTGCAAGTTTTTATTTTGTGTTGTTGTTACCTGTTTCAGTTTGCTCGTGTGGTGCCATCAACTCTGACTCTTGAGGGCCAACTGTAACTGTACTGCTGTCAATATATTTGGGCAGTATACATCTCTTCATTCTTCTGTTTCTAATCTTTGTGGCTGCAGTAGCAAATAGCCAAATTGCTTAGAACTATGTCTTACTTAGGGTGAGTTGAATTCTGGGCAAAGGTCTGGCAATCTCTCCTGGGAGTGACTGTCCCAGCTTTGGGAGATGAATGTAATGATGTGTATTCTGGCTGCCTAGAAGGCTTTGCTTACTTGTTTACTTTGATTACTGGTGTATGGCTGTGTTTCAGAGGACTCGGAGTCACTAGAGTGGTTGGTTCTGAATAACTGAAGAGATCTTGTCTATACCACAATACTTGGAGTGAGCATTTGTCCACATGTGTCAGCACATTGATCTTTATTGTGCTCAAACTAGAGAAGAAGGATGAAATGCCCAGTTGGAATGTAGAGCAAATACAATCAGAACACTGATTTTTCTTCCCCTCTGAGGTTGTCAGCAGTATGGGTCTTGGGCTGCCTCAGGAAGAGGACCTGACTTTTTGCCTTTGTTATTTTATTTTGCCCCTAGAAAATCACTTAGCAGCTGTCATAGCCACACAAACCGTGTTTGTTATGTGCTGATAATCAGAGCAAAGAAAAGCACACTCAGGGGTATCTTATGGAAGCAAAGAAGGACTAATGCTTAATCTCTAAAGAAAATTGCCACAACCCTGGCTGCATTCCCAGGCCAGACCTTTGGTGCCACAGAGCACCAGTATGCAGAGACACACTACTTGGGTACAAGAGAAATGACGTTTCTGGCTTATAGACTCAGCCCACAATAGCCCCTTGGTGGCAATAGGCAGGACCACCACTTGTAGGAGACATTCACCAAAGCAAGTTATTGACCTGTATACAGTTGAGGTTATACTGAGAAAGGCTTCCTACTGACTTTCTTCTGTTTGCCATTAACACTATAAATCCACCTAAATGATAGCCATTACGTAGCATTCTTTGCTTCTCATTTATTTTATTTATCTCTGCAAATTATACCATTCTTTCTCTCTCTTCCTCTGTTTCTCTCTCCCTTGCTCCTTATTCCTTTTGGACCTATTCTGAATGTACATTTCATTTAACTGCTTGATCACTTGATGAACATTGGCTGAGTGTGAAGAAAGGGAAAGCTGTTTTAATGACCCATCGGGCTTTTAGTGTCTGCAGTTAGCATGGTTCAGGCTGAACTAAATGGGATGGTAGCCATGGTGAGAGGAGTGGAATGGCCAGGCCAGGCTTTTGTGCCAAAGAGAGATAAAACACGTTTCATATATGTGGATGTATTTAAAGTCAGTCATTTCAAAGTGCTAATCCTGAATTTATCATTACACATCAGCTTGCAAGACAGAATAAGAATTTATCAGAACAAGTGACAAAATAGGGTAAAGCTTTAAGAGGATTCAAAAATAAAACCAGATAGAAATGGTTTAGAATAAAAAGATGCTTAATAAACTAGTGTTTAATTTGTTTAGTTGTACTGTTAGTGATGATTCTTTTAAATAATTGAGCAGTTATTTCAGCTTTTAAAGGACAAAGTTTAAATCCTAACAGTGGTTTAAAATGAAATAATAATAATAATAATGTCCCAACTTGTACATATTCATATTCTTATATTACCAGAGTTGTAAAAAAAAAGTTTGGAACCTTTGCAAAAGAGGTGTTTTGTTTTTCAAATACTGAGTTAATATATGGCTTTTAAATCTCATTATTGAATTTATTGTGAAAATTATTTCCTGTTTACAATTTTAAGATTTTCTAATCTGTGGGTTTGACTCATTTATTAGTAGGAAAAGATTCAGATTCTTGTTGGAGCTCCTCTGCCTTATAAATGTAATTATAACTGTTTGTAGAGAAAGGTTGACCTCATAACCCCTTACTAATTTATCCAGAGACTACATATTTACCTTTGTCACATAGCTGCCATATGCTATTTTAACATCTATTATTTGTTTTTCACAGAGTAATGTTTAGAGACCAAGGATAAAATGACATTAAATGTAAAAGAAGAAGGTACTGTTAAAGAAATATTTAAAATACAAGGACATTTGCCTTCATAATTTGTGGTTTGATTTTATAGTACTTGTAATTCATTTGCCATTTTATTATGATCCTTAATATATCTTTTTGAAGCCAGATATGGAATAGGCTCAGAGGTATAGATTGCTCATCAAACAGTTCTAGGGTATGATTGCTAAGTTCTACTGTGGCATTACCTGTGAAAAATTATTTAAATTAAATTCTCTGGGCCTTATTTTCTTCCTTTGAAAATAAAATAATAATACTATTTTCCTCATAGGATTGTTGTGAAATTATAGATATCCAATTTAAGTACATAGCCCAGTGCCCAGCATGTTGTAAAGATGCATCAGATATCTTGTAACTACCATTTAGGTTGCCCTAGCTATAAATTAATTTCTGTATAAATTCTGACAAATTTAAGACACTTCCAAAATTAATTGAAAAGTCTTTGAAAGAGTTCTACAAAGAGTGTAAAAGTTAGGTGGATTAAATCCAATAAACAAAACAAGCAATAAAGGTTCACTTTATAGGCACTAATAAATATTTATTGTATTAAAGAGAATTGGGTATTAGACATTAGGAACTCATAGATTCATAGTCTCTCTGGATTGGGTATTTTTATCTCCTTTATCATATTTCCATGGAGTGGATATTCATCCTAATACTTGAGCCCTTCCAGTGATGGTTACCTATTCATGAGGACACAGTTTATATTTGAATATCCCTACTTTTTATATTCTTCATTCTTTCTTTTTCCAGACTTAAATCCCCAGCTCTTTCAACCTTGCACAAGTTACATGATTTCAAATGCTCTTATGATTGATGAACTTTAGAACTAAAATTATTTTGGTTAGAAACTGTATGTTAGCTACAAGTAACAGAGACCACCAAACTAGGGGCTTAAAACAGTAAAGGGTTTACTTATTTCAGAGCAAACATGGTGACAGCAAATTCACTGGGGACACATGACCTTCTAGATTTCTTCTTTGCCATTCTGAAGGTGTGATTCTCATCCCCAAGCTCTGGAAGTGACCATTGTGCTTACAGGCGTTGAGTTACCATTCCAGTCAAGAAAAATGGGAAGGGCCAAAAACAGCAGGATGCATACCTCCTGAGGCTGCCTCCCCTTTTAGGAGCTCTTTTGGACGCATTAGCAGCAACTTATACTTCTCATTGGCCAGAATTGTGTCACATGCTCAATTCTAATGTAAGGGAGGCAAGGAAACGTAGTTCTTAAGCAACATTGTATTGCTACCTGTATAAAAATAGGGTTCTTTTATAAGAAAAAGTAAGCACAAAAGTAAGGGGAAAAAAAGGCAGACTAGATATAAGGTAGGCAATTGGCAGTCTGCATTGGGATATCCTCTTATAATATTCTCTTCTAAAATATGCCCCTCCCCCTTCAACAGTCTAGATATGGATGACAATGAAGAGTAGAATGGGACTACATCTGTCTCTGGAAACTTGACTTTTAGAATATGGTACTGATTCCTTTAATAGCAGGGGAAAAGTACAGAGTTCTTAGTTAGGCAAAGCTTTTTCTGTCCAATTCAGTTGAACTCAGGGCCATAAATCTTGATGTTTAACAAGGCTTCCTACCTACTGAAAGTTGAAAGCCTGCTCTTTTCTGGACTGTTTTCTGCTCTGCACTATGACAAATATCGAAATATAGTGGATCCATAAACCAGCCTCTGGATAGACTAATTTTTTCATAAGGGCATGACTTAACTAAAATGCTGATGAGTAAGTGCCATAGTTGTAAAATCATTTTAGGAAGGTGTAAGTCAGTTAATGATATGTGTATTAGTGCCAATAATATTTTAAGAAAATATTCCAGAGTACAGAGTCTTGCTGGGATGGATGGCACTGAGAAAATGCAACTACCTACTTTGTTGTTAACTTCTCTTTCTGTCCAAAGGGACAGGAGGGAAGCACAGTAGTACTCTTTAGGAAAAACTGTAGGTAAATGTATACTTACTCTATAAGGAGTCCTGGAAACTTGTAGCTGGTCTCTGAAAGTGAAAGGAGATGAGGTAAGAAGATTAACTGGTCATCACAGACATCAATCAGTCAATACACGCATTTCCTCTAGAGAGAAACCCAGGCATAAGTAGCTCAACTATGGTTTATAGCCAGATTTTGGTGGTGGTAACAATCAAGGTTCTTGTTGCCCTAGTCTAGTGAATACAGGAAATGTGATTAGTAACTGACTTTATCCCCCAAAACCTAGAGAAAAGCCTCAGTTAGCTGATTCTCTGGGCCCTTTAGAAAAGAAATGGCTTTAGCACAAAGAATGCTAACATTTAGCATCATTTATGAAGCCAAGTTAAAAAGTATACCCTTGTTTTTACCTTCATTTCATGTTAGAGTTAAAATCCTGTAAACTCTTGACTGATTTCTCAAATCCTTTCTGAAATAGATAGGAATGGAATGGAAGACTGCAAACCAGGAATAGGTAGATGATGCAAGTTGTCTCATTTTCCTGTATTCTTACTTGACTCTTGACAGAATTTATCCGACAGTCACTGAAGGCTTCTCTTCAGCAGTTTTTCCATCAGCCCAGGAAGAAGTGGCAAAAATATAGTTACTTATTTTGTAAAGGCAATGATAACTTTGGTAATGGACTGAAAGAAAAAAAACAAAAATGCATTTTGTTTTTATCTTAGAATCATTAAACTGTGTTTTCTGTGACTTCCAATTACAGTGATTTATTCATAGATTTATTCATCTATTTAATGAATATTACTCATTTACTTAGTACCTACTATGCGCTTGGCATTGTGCTAAGTTCTGCAGATGTAAAAATCTCTGAAAAATTGTTTCTACCCCCATGAAACTCATGTGTAAGTGACTACCGATGACTTACTTTTGTATTGTATTTTGAATTTTTCAAGTGCACAAGTATGATAACAACGTCCTTTAAGAATGTCTCAAGGGAGATAGGGTAGGTATTAATAGTCCTATTTTAAAACTGAAGAAATTGAGGCTTACAGAGTTTAGACAACCTATCTGGATTCCACAGAAAGTTAATTAACAGAGACAGTTAAATGTTAATTCTTGGTAAGTTTCATATTTTAATGTAATGAGTTATTTATATGTGAAATTTAATTATAAGATGTAGTAAATATTATTGTAATGTCTGTGTGTAGTGCCAGATGGATGCTAGAGAAATCAGGAGGATCATTTTATAAATTATATAAATGTCTAACCATTGTACTGTATACCTAAAACTTTCATAAAATAATAATAGTAATAATAATAATAATAATAAACAGGCAAAATTTGATGTCTGTTATAAACAACTTTCTTTATAATTATGTTCTGACTTAGATTCCTGAAATATAAGTACTTCATCCAGGTTGGTTCATGTATTGCAGATCTGAACTATTGATTAAATGAGATAAAAAAAAATAGCAATTGAATTTGTTGGTTGTTGAATCTATTTTTGTAGTCAAAATTCTAGTAGTCTCAGAATGACTCGAGTCTGACAGTTAAGGTTTGACTCCCGCCGTATGGCAGCTGCTATGGACTTTGTTAAAGACATATAGACTATTAGGAAGTGTTGTTTCAAAGCAGTAAATCATATTTAAAAGATTACTTAAGAAAATGGAATTATGTCTCCTGTTTTCTAAAGAAGTCAGATAACGTTTTTTTTTTTCTTTTTAAATAACCAAAAATAGAGACTTTTTTTTCCCTTTAACCTTCTTTCCACACAACTTCCATTTCTCATTTCAAAGTAGATTTTGTCGTGGTTTCTCTCTCTTAATGTAGTCTGCAGTGACAGAATTTAATCTACCCAGGACTAAAACCACAGACAATAAGGACATGGTCAGTAAATGTTATTTCTCTTTACAGGAGGCAGAGTGTCTGGAACAATCACCCTGAAGCCTGGCACATACCACCTAAAGAGCTTGTAAAATGTGCCGCTGCCTGGGCCCTGGGTTACTCAGAGCCATAGAATTTCTGGAAGTGGGGCCTAAGCATTGGCATTATTTCAAAATACCCCTAGGTGATTCTAATGTACAGCCAGGTTCAGAAAAGCTAGAAATTGCGACTTCTGTTGGAAAGCAAAGCAATCAAATTAAACTAATTGGTACTAAAGAGTGAACAGATTATAGTGTCATTTGAATTTCCAAAATTAGTATCTAAGGGAGATTCTGGTCAGTATGACAAAGTATAATGAAGATATTCAAACAAGGGTAGAAAATATTTTACACAGGAGAGTCTTCTGTATTTTTAAAATTTTACCACTCAGATTGCTATCCCACTTAGCTTGGAAACTGCTTTGCCTATGTGGCCCTGGCTTTGAATTCAGCTTCCTGAAATCAAATGTGTTAAGCACTTATCTGATGCCTATATTTGCAAAGACTTTTTCCTGAAATTGAAATGTATAAGAATGTGAATATGTTTGATTGCCTAGAGCCTTCTTTGTGCATCGCTCTTTGTCCCTTTATCATTAGAGCTATGCCTATTCAGGGAAATTAAAATCGATACCCTAATATACTTGGTGGTATATTAGAGTATTTGAAGTCTCATAAGTTTTTTTTTGTTTTGTTTTGTGTTTTGGTTTTAGGCATTTTTGGCTAATATAGAATGGGTTGGTTATCAAATCATAGAAATATTTCTCAGATTTTCTAGTTACCTAGAGTATGTTGTCCTAGTCATTATATTTCTTTGTGCATTAACTTCAACACATACACATTCATGATTGAAATGCCTATATTCTCCTTTTCTGGGTAGGTGCAATGCCTATTACTTTGTCAAATTCTTCAGTATAAGGTATGTGAGCAATTGGATCAAAGACAGCAGAATTCACATCCTGGTTTAATTTTGATGAACTTGGGCAAATCATTAACCTCTCTAAGCTTCAATTTCCGTATCTGTAAAATGGGAATGAAAAGAGTTCTGGTCTCTTAACCATGCCATGGAGTTTGAAAAGATAATGTAGGTAAATCTCATGGTACCTGTGCCTAGTACAGAAGTGCTAAAGATTGTTATCATTATTGCTATTATTGTTGTTCAAGTTTGAAAAAAAGGTTGAAGAAAAATGAATAATTGCTTTGGAGATTAAGAATTTATCAATGAAAAAAGTTGCATCTGTCCTTATTGCAAGTATTTAATATAATAATATAATAATATATAATATATAATTATATAACATATAATTATATAATATATAATAAAATATAATAATTTGAAAGTCTGAAATCTAAAATCAAGAGCTCTGACAGCATATTTGTTCTCAAAGGAATACTATAAAATTTCATCTGTTTTTGGTATATGCTTTATCAAAGTCATCTTACTTACCGGCCTCTAAATTTTATGTGAGAGGCTAGCAAATATGCACCCATTAGAAAGAAGGAGAATAATGAAGTTTTTTTCCTGGCAAGTCACAGGAATTCCATAGGACTGGTGTCTGATGGGGGTGGGTAGGAATGTGATCAAATCAGCAATGTGTTGCTATAAACTCTTAATTCTTTCTTTTTTAACACTACTTCCAATCCTTATTGAATGTTAATAGATTGATCTGTCTCTGAACTGATTCACAGTGCGTTCATTCTCCTTTTCTCTTCTGTATTAGGCATGTTTGTTCATTGCTAAGACTTCTCAGTTATTCATGATCCTAGTTAGCATTTTTAGATGAATTAAAATGCATTTCCTCATAGCTTACATTTCAGGCATGAGCTTAATGAGTCATTCTCTGGGGCAGAATGCTATTGGTGAGAGGAAGGAGAGAGATGAAGAAAAATAAAAAGTAAAAACGCAAGTACATATCAAAAAAAAACTCTAGTCAGCGCTGACGGGCTGAAGTTTATCGACGCTGCTTTATGATATGTGTAGAAATAAATGCAAGAAACAGCTTTTCTTCAAAGTTTGGAATGTTGTGGTAACTGATATTTAAGTGAAGGAATGTTACAATTGGGAGAGCTGACCTAAAATTCTTCCCCAGACCATCAATTTTATTTATTAAGAGAAGAAAGGTGACAAGAAAGGGCATGGGTCATTTATTTATTTGACAAGGTGCTCAGTTATTTTCCTGTTAGAGCAGCAATTCAGATGAACTTCACTATGCTCAGCATGTGTTTACCATGTATAAAATTATTTACATATTTATCAGCGAGGAACTAATGAAAATAATCAGCTTAGAGGACTTTTATCTCCCTGTCTGTGGAACACTGTAAAAGTTACATTTTTAATGGATGATGACCACAGTTGTTTTTAGGATTCCTGAATGAAGTCATGAAGTCTTAAAAATTTTGGAACTCGTAGTTTTGACTCATATTACAATTTGAGTAAGTGCTTTATAGAAAAAGGCCTGGTCTAATTCTGAGCTTGTGGCTTTGTTCTCGTAATATAGAGACTCATTTTCTGAATATAATATTTATAAGCCCCATAATTAAGGCAATACTTTAATTAGACTTCTTTAAGTTGTGAGGAAAGAGATACATTCAGGTTACATTAGAGACCCATTTATCAAATCAGGTGTTCTATGCTATGCTTTTGCACATAAGTGTTCTGCAAAATAAAGACTTTGGGGCCCTCTGCTAAATAGAATTATTTTTTTCTTTTTTGAGCAAGATTTCTGAGATTTAAATGTGCAAGTAGACATTGTGACTAATCAAGAAAGGACATGGCATTTAGCATTTCCCAGGCTATCATTAAGTACTATCTATTCTCATTTCTCAGAGCTCTGTTTCTCAGAACACAGTAAGGGAAAGGCTGCCTGGAGTAAAAGGGTTCCTGATAAGTACACAGCAGATAGTCAGCCCCTCTGGACCCTGGTCTTCCAAGAGTACATCACCATTTCTAATTCAAGAGCAGGACTTGTGACTCTCTTCTCTGTGCTCCTTGTTTTTGTACTTCCTGAGACAGAAGATCCAGTAGAGTCTATTGGCCACTATCCAATATGGGGCACTCCTGTTGATCTGTAAAACCAAGGTACCCCAGATCACTTTGGCCTTTATATACGATCCTTTGGCCTTAGCACAAATTCTTGGAGTAATTAGTTGTGGCCAAGATAGTAATATGAAATGGCCAAAACCACAGAATTTTAGTGCTGTTTTTCCGTATATGAAGATAGTTAAGTTTCAAGGACTGTTCTACTTAGGTGGCATGGCATCCACTTTCATGTAAGATATTCATTCATTTATTCAGCAAGCAGTATGGGGTACCCATTAAGTGTTGAGCACTGTGTTAGGCTGTGAGGATACAAACATGAATAAGATACCATCCTGGTACTCAAGCAACTTGCGGATTATTCAAACAGTTCATGTAATGGTTGTTCTTCCTTGCTTCATAAGATATCGTTTAGATATAAAACCAGTTGCTTCATTTTTGAAAGCCAGCATGGGTGATTTAAATATATGTACATAACCTCCTTGTTATTTTCATGTTACTCTTTGATCTTATACTTGGTCTAAATGTTCTGCAGTAGACTCCCACAGAGACTAGCATCAGGCATGGAGCACAAGGAATGCAGTACTTGTTGGTTGTTTAATTGATAATGAGGGCAGATTATGGCCTCTTTTTCAATGCAGGAGACAAGATGCAAGCCTTCATTACGTCATCTTCTTTTCCCTTGTGTATTCTCAGGACAGGCAGCCCAGATGGCACTTGATTGATTGTGGTACAGGAAACGAACATGGCGACAGCACCCACAGCATTGCCAGAAGGAACCCATCTGTAGAAGTTGTGTGGATCTTTGCTGCCTATAGATTGTTTCTCTCTCTGCTCAGGTGTAGATCTTGATGAAGAAGAAAATTAATTTGTTCTCTTATTTAAATTTAGAAGGATCCTAGGCTCATGGGTTACTATACTTCAATTTCAATATTGCCAATGTAGAGGGAGGGATCCCTATCATTGTTGGATTCTTATTAAATATGTTGTAAATTACATGGAGGAACATCTGTTTGGGTTTTTAAAAAAAGAAAGTTTCCCTCCTGGGAAATTTAAATGTTTCTTTTAGAGTTTATTTCACAGTAAAGGAAAGTTGGGATATCTTGGGATAGTAAGGATAAAAGGCAAGATTACTGAATTTACTGTCGATGTTGACACCTGTTGCTAAAAAGATTACTCAGGATTGCTTTCCATTCATAGCCAGACAGAGATAGTAAATGGAAGAAGACATTCTTCCTGGGCTTTCTTCTAAGAACTCCACCATTCATACTTTTGGTTAGCACTCTGCAAAGCAACAATCTCATCTGCTATTCTTTATTGATTGATTGGGTAACTGCTGACTCCAGAACTAAGTGATAACACTGCTTTTCATCGGGTTAGTTCTTTATTCATCTGTTTATCACAATCCTCTGAAGCCTTATTCACCATGTGGAAGGCACTGTGCAAGCCACCTGGGGAAATACAGTAGTACATAAGGCACACTCTCTGTATCCACTTACAGGTACACAACTAAACAACACAAAACGTATGTGATACATTTTATGTGAAGTGGTGTAAAGGACATTGGAACAGCTTTGTAACATATGATCTTGTGTAGGCAGATCCTGGCCACTGATGGATCAATGTGGATCAGTTTGTAAATAAAGATCCTTAGCAAATCATGGCAACCTTATTTTTTATAAACAGGAAACTCGTGTTATTGTATTGTTTCTGGAATGCATTTTGCAACTTCACGTATTCTTGAAACAAAGACCATTACCCTATAGTTTTTGTTCATTTTGGACAATTTACCTTCTAGGAACATAAGTGGATACTTGGCATATCATAAGCCATCACCAGCCCCATGCCTGGTTGAGGATCTAACCTGGTGCTTAGTGTTTAAGAGGCAGGTCTAAGATATGCCTCTTTTTAAGGCAAATTGTTCTTTGATTTATGATAATATTTTAATGAAGGAGCTATCTAACTTTTATTATGTATTACCCGCATTTAAAAGATCATATTAACTTATCATATATCATGGATTGTAAGGCACACATTTTTCCTCATTTTAACATTTTTTAAATCAGATGTGTTTTACAGTCATTGGCACACCATCATTAGTTGGCAGCATTTCTCCTCATCCTTTAAAAATCTCCTTTAAAGATGCATACCTTTATTGGGGGAGTATTAACCACCTCCTCCTTCTTCTAGTACCTGACACTTGAAAGGAATTCAGAGATTCATGTCATTGGGGTCCTACAGTAGTGAGAAAACCAGGGCCTCTTTTCTTATATCTTGACATATTATTGTATCTTCTCCTTTATGAAATAGGGGGCAATAGTGTAGATAGTTATGGGATAAATTGGTTCACGAGTTTGGAATATTTCATAATGAATTCATTTAACATTCAGTGAATACTACAAAATATAAATTCTTACACTATGTGTTTTACCCATTGGCATATTTGAAGAATATAACAGGTAGAAGAGACACTTCCATGTGATAAGCTAAATGGCTATGCAAGATGTAATAATACAATATATGAAAAAGTAAATATCAAATGACAGGGTCAGACAATCAATATAAATACTCAGTAGGAAAATGTTACTTTGGGCTGGTAAAAGTTGACAGGAGATATATGAGAGGTGAACTGAATTTTGAAAGCAATAAAAAATTTGGATAAGAAGAAATGGGAGAGTGAGAAAATATGTGTTCTTCTCCCCAAATTTTTAAACACTTATCTCCAATATACACAGCCATAGATTAATTCAAAATGAATGCATATTTTTAGAGTCCAAACATGTGTTTGAAAATACATTTGTGAGATTGACTATTTTACTAAGAACCATTTAGAATATATCTTCTTTTCTAGGAATTTTGCACATTTTCACTAACTTGGGGTGGCAGAAGAAGATAGCAAAGCACTGATGACTCACATTTGAGATAGCATAGAAAGGATTGCCTGGGCAGATTTAAAATGAGAGAAGTGTCAAGGGGACTGGCTGTCTTAGACCTGAATATGAAGCACGTTTAACCTGTGTCTCAGAGAGCAGTCTTGAACTGGATAACATAACTAAGCCATTCTCATATGAAACAAGCTAGATTAGGCCACACTTGGATTAGCAGGTAATTATGAGGTCTTCAAAATAAATAAGTCACAGTTTGAGAAGATAGTCTTGGTTTCCCTGTGGTTATGCCACTTATATTTCAAATCACAGTAAGCCCCTTCTTCCTGAGCTTGGGCTGTGCTACATGCAGGATTTAGTTGAAGGCTTCTTTTCATTTTTAAATGGGCTGGACTTTCCCTTTCCTTTCTCATCCATTTCCTTCCTTCTAACACTCTAAAGCTTAACTTAAGAATTTCAGAACAGCTTATCAATAAAATTTGATGTTATTTCTTTACATGTGCAGTGCAATTCTAAGCTTTTTAATTAAGTGATAAAATTCACTCTGCGATCAAGAATATCGGATTGTGTTGCTCATTTAAAATTTTCTTCTTTTTGTTTTTCTGTTTATGTTTGGTCCTAATGATGAAAAGGCATGTGAGAATACATTTAAGAAGTCTTTCATTTTAATAACTTGTCCCAGAGTTAGATATCAGATTCCTCTCTTTTCTGTCCTTTTTATTCTTTCCATCTGTTGGAAGAACAGTTATCCACCATGCTGCACAAAGATATTTTTATAAAATACCCATGCCCAGGCCATACCCACAAAGAATCAGGTTTTTAAAAAATTGAGATATAATCGACATACAGTATTATATTCGTTTCAGTTGTACAACATAATTTTTCAATATTTATATACATTGAGTAATGATTACCACAGTCTAATTGACATTCGTCACCACATGTAATCATAAATTATTTTTCTTGTGATGAGGTCTTTAAGATCTACTCTCTTATCAACTTTCAAATATGCAAGAGTGTTATTAACTACAGTCACCATGCCATATATTACATCCCCATGACTTATCTATTTTGTAACTGGTAGTTTGTACCTTTTGACCCTTTTAACCCATTTTTTCCACCCCCAACCCCTGCCTCTGACAACCACCAATTTGTTCTCTATAGCTATGAATTTAATTTTTTTTATATCATTTTTTTTTTCTAACTCCCCAGGTGATTGTAGAGCCAGGCTGGAGAACCTCTGTGTCAGTTTTGAAACCTGGTCAGAACCAGTGAAAATCTCTTAACCCAGAGGGTACAGCTGGTTCGGATTAGTAAATCATGAGGCAGAATTTCTCCAGAAGCTGTTGGAACAAAGACTGCTTGGGTATCCAGAATATTCTTGTGTCTTGGTACTGACTTATCCCTAAATTAAGGATTTGGACTTCTTTATCTGTTTTCTGCCCTCTAGCTTCAGAGTGGCTCGCTCAGTCACTTGGCTAACTTATACAGTGTCTTTATGAAAGTTTTTTTGAAAGCCATCTATTGTTTAAGATGCTTATTGCTATTTTCTAGGAAATTGCCAGAATAGATAAATCTATAATAAATCTATAATCATTTTGTAGAAGGTACCTTGTGGAGTTGTGCAGTATGCAACCTGCACAACCACACCCTGTGACCCAACATGTTCTTGTTTTTCCTGTTTAAATAAGCCATGACCTGAACTAGTGACCTGGAGACTGTAGGCCTTAGATGCCAGTTGTTGACAGGCTGGTCTAGCCATAGCAACTAAAGTAAAAGGCATCTTCAAAGTCTAAGATAGTAGGTTAAGATGTTCTCATAGACTCCCTGACTCTTAGCTCTGTCATGTTGCCTAACTTAGTCCAAGTTGCTAGGGAAATGAGTTCAAGATTGACCAATTGTCTGGAAGTTGTGCATGAATAATACATAAAATTCATGGCCAATATTCCTTTGCTTGACAACCTTGGACAGTTCTATTTGCTTATGCAGAGCTAAGAATTAACATAACCTGCCCAGCCTTGACATATTGCTGACTAAGCCAGGCTTATTTTCAGATTTCTCAGCATCTTCTTTTTTTGTCTCTTTCTTCCTGGAGGTGGTCACCAAGAAGAGGCAGGTCTATTTCACTTGAAATATTCTGATAGAAGGATTTAGCCCTGCACCTCCCTTCCTGGCCAGTAGGTTTTGTGGATGGTTCCTGTCTTCACTGTAATTATGCTTAAGCGGGCTCTGGCAGCATAGCCGCACTGTCTACTAGATCTTTCTGAAGTGGTAGAAATGGTCTATAATCTGTGCCATTCAATAGGGTTTGTATGTGTGCATACATACACGTAGTATAAATATACATATATGCTCATATATATGTGTGTGTATATGTATAGTATAAATGTATATGCATGTATGCACATAATTATATATAGTTAAATATAAGGTATATATAGCTATATATATTATATATTTATATTTGTGCTATATACAATAATATATAAAGATATATATTACTGACGATATGTAGCTATTGAGCACTTGAAATGTAGCTAGGGACCAAAGAATTGACTCTCTAATTTTAAATACTTTTAATTAAATTTAAATAGCTAGTGCCTACCATAATGGACAATGCAGGTCTGAAAGGTAGCTCTTATCTGTGGAGCAGGGCGTGGGGGGAGGAGGAAATATTTGCAAATTCCATTTGTTGAGAACATTTTTTTTTTATGATCTTATTCAATCCTCACAAAATCTTGCAAGGCAGATCTTATTATCTCCATTTTATATGTTGAAAATAACTGAAGCTCAGAGAATCAATTGCTCAGTGTCTTATGACTAATAAATGATCAAATCAGCTTTCAAACTTAGGTCTCTGATACTAAAGCCAGTGCTTGAAGTTTTCCTGGGGAAGTAGCCTTCACTGTGAAGTTAGAAACTAAATTCATAATAACAGCAATAAAGATAACTATCAAAATGCTGCCATCAAATGTCATTGTATGCCAGTTATAAAAATAGTTATGGAGCTGTAAAGTACAGCATAGAAAACAGAGTCAATAATATTGTGATAACAACTCATGGTGCCAGATGGTTACTAATCATGGGATCACTTCATAAGATGTATTATTGTCTAATCACTGGGTTGCACACCTGAAACTAATATAATATTATATGTCAACCATAATTGAAAAATAGATAAAAAAACACATCACTGTATGGTCAGATAATTGCTAAAAGAGAGTGAGAAGAAATGTGTGGTGGCGAAGGGCAGAAGCAACACACTCAGCAGATTGGAGTATGGTGTCGGAGGATGCTAAAGCCTACTGGTAAAAGACAGGTTACACTATGGCGTCTTCAACTCCTCATATGCCCAGAGTCATATGTTCTAATCTTGCTCTTTTCTTCTTTCATCATATTTAAATTGGACTTTAGTACCCTTATTAGAACCACTTATTAGTAGCTACATAGGACTGAGTATAGGCATGTCTGCCAGTTGCCAGCTTTTCATTAAAGCCCAAGCCCTGGCTAACGACAGGTCCTCCTATGAACTGGTTCTCTCCCCACACTCACTGCCTCTTCCACTTTGTGCTTTAATATGCTCAGAGTTGACATGTATATCTTGCTTTATTCACAGTTTTTCCTACATCTAGTGAGTATGTATTCATCCTATCTGCAATCATTCTCAGCCCTGGTTACATGAGAATTAACCAATGCTCTTTATAACTCCAGCTGCCAGGAATCCGAATCCACCCCAACTGAGTTCAAATTTATGAGAATGGAGTTTGTCCATTGATATGTTTTAAAAGTTTCCTGTGTGACTCTAATGTGCACACAAGACTGCATGTATCCCAGAGCTCTACCGCTACCAGCCTCTTTGAACTCAGGGCCCTATGTAGGTTAGTGTGGTGGGTAGAAGAGGGTGGATGTTATGGGTGGTGAGTAATAAGCAACTGGACAACTGGCTCAGGGACCCTGAAGGTGAAGAAGACAAAAGAGATGGGGCAAGGGCCCCCCAGAAGCTTCTGTCACAAGCCATTGTGGATGACACAGTGTATATACTTTATGTCTGCCTTCCTTCATTTAACACTGTGTTTGTGAGATTTATTCATATTGTTGGGTGTAGTTCTAAATCGTTTACCTTCATAGCTGTAGAGTTTTCCATTGTGTGAATAAACTCTGATATATTTATCCATTCAACTGTTGATGGACATTTGGGTAGTTTTCATTTTGAGGCTTTTAAAATCACTGCTATTAACAATGTGGTGCATGTATTCTAGTGCATGTATATATACATTTCTATTGGGAATATATCTAAAAATGGAATTTGGGGGTAATAGGTTATGTGTGAATTCAGTTTAAACAGATACTTCCCAACAGATTTTCAAAGTAGTTCCACTGATTCTTGAGTACTAGCTGTGTCTGAGAGTTCTGGTGCCTCTACTTGGCCTTTTCTGCCTATTTTATAGGCATTCTAGTGTATGTATAGGATCATACTGTGGCTTAAATTTTTATTTTCTTGGCAACTATCAAAGTTGAGTACCTGTTGTATTTATTGGCTATCCTCAAATAACTTTTGGTGCTTGTCTTAACATGGTTGTTCTAATAACACATAGATAAATTTCTTATCCTACTTTATCCCTAATAATTTTTATAACTTCTTTAACCAGTAAAGTATCATAGAGAAATCAATTCCCTCCTTTAGGCTAAACTAATACAATTATTTTCTCAAGCTGTCCAGTTACCTAGCAGTGAAGAAAACAACTTTTGTCTCAATGCAAATAGGATTTTACTAAAATTAAATTATTTAATGTATAATAAATGTGAACAGATTTACGGAAAATTATGTGTTGTCATTTTGGAATTTGAATAACTGATAAGTCTTTAGATGAGATAAAATATTATACATCAATTATATTTTCCTCAAAACACAGTCAGCCTTAGTGCTAAGAGAAAGAACAAGCTTAGAGAAGAACTTACCCTGATGAGTTTCTAAATGAGGATACTATTCTAGAGTTGATACAGCATTGATAAATTTGATTTAAATCAAGTAAGCGAGTGTTTAAACGGCCTTTTCTATTACTGGAATTCAAGGCTGCCAAGCTATTCTGTGAAGTGCAGTCGTGGAACTTCAGTGAAGGTTTCACAGTTAGGTGAGTTGAATAACTCATTTAACTGACAGAGGTGGGAGCATTTTGGGCTTTGCTCAAGACCACATGGGTGGTGAAACAGCTGAGAAAAGAAAAGCTAGAGAATAATAGGAGTCACAGAATCTAATAAGGAAGACTGTCTGGCTATATCTTCATGTTATTGCCTGTCAGTGAGTGGCAAAGGTATATAAAAAGTGCTGGTTCTCCTTGTTGGAGAAAAATATTTTAGTTGGTCATCTACTGTTGACTTGAACCTTCTTATCCTTTGAGGCATCAACAGAAGTTAAGCTGATCCCAAGGCTCTCAAGATTGCTTGCTTAGATATTTCTCTACACAGAGGACAGTCTCATGAAAACGTCTAATCAAGGGACAGTTTTCTTAAAAACTTTAATTCTTTGAACTCTCTCCTTCACTGGTCAAGAGCAGACACAGTGCAGATCTCTCATTTATCAGTTCTTGCTCATGTGCGTTCCTGATTAGCAGTAAACGGATCCGTGATGTACTGAGAGAACACTGAGGCCTGATCATCTACTACCTCATCCTAGTGCTGGTCATTCTATCATTATTGCTATACTCCTTTGAGTTTTGAAGGCTTTGGGGTTCTGGAGTGGATTCTTTAAAATGCATGTAAACTTGAAATTTTTATTATTCGACATCTTAGCAAGGACTTGCTAAAATAAATCCTGCATAAAAAAAAAGGAGGCAATGGCAGGCAATTTGTAAGAGAAGTTAATTAGAGGCCCAGCTTTGTAAAACTTTATTCTGTCTTTATTCTGTCTAAAAAAATTTACCAAAAGCATCACTCCTAAGGGTTATATATATATTTACTTTTTACCCCAGGTTCATTGCAAATTTGAGGGTAAAATGTATTTTGAAACATATCAAGAAATAATTCAAACACAGTTTCTATCATTATTAAATTTGCCCTTAGGCCCAACATAAGGTTTGTGTGTATATTTGGGTATGTGTGTGTGTGTCTTCATTTTTACCCATATCCCCCTAGAGATAATGGTTGTGACAACAACAAAGAGGAAGGGAGCTGATTATTTCTCCTTGTCATTAGCCTTTGCCTCTAAAATTTCTTGTGGTCTGTCATACTGACACATTTCCCTCTGCCTCTAAACAGCTCATGTTTTAAAAATATTTTGAGAGAATTATTCCACTGTATTTTTTATCCATAGTGAAAATCTCAGGTTATATGTGCTAGAGAAATGTTATAAATAATAAACGGGAAAGAAGGATCCACAGAAAAGTCCACCTAATAAACCCCTCTGTAAGCTCTAGACTGCTGTCCAACACCCCCTTCTCTTCCCTTCTGGAAGCACGTGAATTATAAATCCCCACGAGTGCTATAAGATAGAGAGAAAAGAATCTGCTTGACTTTTGCTGAAGTGAGTCAATGCCTTGAGGTAGTAGCATGTGTTACTACCTGGAAGGCACACTGACATCTGATTTGAAAGAAACCAGGGTTTTAAAGTTTTAGATAACTGTGTCTGAGATAATTCACATCTGGTCTGGAGCCCTTGCCTCTTTCATTGACAGTAAGCCATATTTTAACTCATTCCCAGATGTGCAAAGTTTATTATTGACTCAATGAGTCACTAATTGCCTTTAAAGTTTCATTAAAAGAAGAGACATTACTAAAGAGCTTGTATTAGTCACAGTTTGATCCAGGTTCAGTTATTCATCTGAGGCAAGAATTGTTAATGTAACCAAAGATGCCAAAAAAAAGAAGCTAATGTAGCTATTGAACTTTCTGCTAGTCAGGTCCAACAAATACTGAAAAATGTGAAGGACCTGTTGGAATGGCATCTGTCAGTCCCTGTGACATGTTCCAGGGGGGATGGATATTATATTATTGAAGATAATGGTTTGTGTAAGCTGTCACGTTTTCCTGCCTCATCTTTTTCCTTTCCCTGCCTCTACTATACTGTTTTTTGCTCTCACGACTTCCACATAAATAGCACATCTACTCAAGACATAGAGTTTATTTTGAAGGACACAAGTAATTCAAAAGCTTTTTATGTTTAGATATTACTTACCTAATTTAAGTAGTCTAGCAATGATGAAATACTAGCATAGCAGAATCTAAACTAGTTTGGCCCAGCTTATTAAGTTGTTATGATGCACATTACAGTCTCATTTGCTGTAATTAATTAGTGGAGAGAGGATAGAGCCACAGCCTTAATTGCTTCTGTCTAACAAATGTTTTTGAGGAGAGTTCATTTATTAAGAGCACAACTGAGGAGAGAACATATGCAAAAGCTCTTTTTGTTCTACCTTCACTTTACATTCCTCTCCAATGCTGTTATTTAAAATAAAATTTTTGAAGCTCTAAATAGAAGCATGCATTATGTTCCTTTGCCAGTGGCCTTTTATACTAAACTGACATTTCCTAAAGCATGGTCTGTACATGCAATTTGTTTTTCTCCAGTGGTTGCTGACACATTTTTGTGCTTTAACTCTTTCAAATCCTTAGAGTATTCATAGAATTGGGAGGAATGATGGGACCTAATTCTCTCTCTCTCCTTATCAAGCCTCTAGAGCAGGATAAGATGACGAATCTAATTTTTCAGAGTTAAAATAGCAATATGTAACCCATAGTAAAGACATACAGTATGTTAATATTGGTTCCTTGAATTAGCATGACTTTTTAAAGGATACCCATTTTTTTTACATGTCAACAAGCAAACAGTAATAATTCATTAATTATTTATCTTTAATAGTTTTCAAGGTGGCTTTTTACACGTATTATTTCATTTAGTCATCTTCCAAACACTGAAGCAGCCTGGGCAAAATGCTATTACTTTCCATTTACAAATAAGGGAACAGATTAAAAGGTGTTAAGGGATTTGGCCGAGAGCACACAACTGTCTTTAGTAGAGACCAGAAACAGGCTTGGCCTTCTGATGGTCAGTTGGCATATAACCCTCTCCATCACTGTTGATAAAGATTTTAAACACAGAGAAAATAACTATAACAGATACCTATGTATCTACTTGCCTAGATTTAACAAATGTTAGCCTTCTCTTTGCTTCAGATCATTTTTGGGCATTTGTAACCAAGTATTGTGAATGCATTTATTTATTACTATTCTTCCTCCATCACTTTTTCATCCCTCATGCCCTTCCTTGACAGTTACCATTGTCCTGAATTTGTTTGGAAGCATTTCCTTGAAAGTTTTCAGACTTTTACTCTATATGTATATGTCCATGAACATACATAACATTATGTCATGCTTTAAAATTTCACATATGGGGAATGGTATTTCCATTTACAACCTCAAGTTGGTCCTGTCTCTTCAGTAATGTTTGTGAAATTTATCCCTGTAGATCTAGTTCATTCCTTTCAACAGCTACATAGTATCCCATTGTATGAATATACCACTGTCTACTCACCCATTCCTTATTTGTGGACCTTTAGGCTTTTGTTCATTTTCTCCTATTTCAAACAATGCAGAAAAGAACATCTTTGTGTAGTTCTCCTCAGCCAAAGGTACAACAGTTTCTCTAGGCCTGAAGGATATGTCTAGAAGTTTAATTACTCTACTATGCACATTTTCAGCTTTTGAGGGATTATCATATTACTCTTCAAACTATTGTACCAATTTGTGATCCCACAAGCTATTTATAAATTCTCTTTCTCCTCATTCTCTTCAACAATTGATGATATCAGCTTTTATATTGTCCACCCCACCCCCACCCTCTGCCATTTCACTGGCATATCATGATATAGCCTTGGTTTAATTTGATCCTAATAAGTTTGCTTATCTCTTCTGACATTTATTGGTCATTGAGTTTTCCTATTCCACAAATTGCCTGATTATTTACTTTTTTTCTATTGAACTTTTTGCGTTTCTCCTATTATTTGTAGGAATTCCATATATGTTCCAAATACTTTGCAAATATCTTCTCCCAACATGTGCCTTGTCTCAACTTCGCTTATGATGACTTTTTTGACGATTTTAATTGTAATGTGCAATACAATTTATCAGTATTTTTCCTTACATTTTGTAGTATTCTGCCTTTTAATGGATGCTTTAGACTGATGTCATAAAGATACTTATATTTTTTTCTAAAGGCTTAAAGCTTAGCATTTCACATTAGGTCTTATATTTATTTTGAATTAATTTTTGTAGGTGGTGAAAAGTAGAAGTATGCTTTTATCTTTTCCTTGTGAATAATCAGTTGTCGCAACATCATTTATTGAACAATCCATATTTTAACTTTTGATTTTTAAAAATTTAGTTTTTATTTTTTGTCAAATTTGTTTATGTACAAAATACAAATATTCAGTCTACAGTCTTATTTTTTTTAGTGAAAAGTAGAAGTTTCCTGCTATTATACCTCTTACTATTTCTCTACCCCAGATAAAAACATTATTTCACTCTTAGTTTTTATAAACTTAAAAAAGCCTTTATCTTTTAATAATATGCTTATATTACCAGTTATTAATTTTTCACTTTGGGGCATTATTCTTGACCTTCAAACTTTGTAAGATGAAAGTTCTTTCTTTTTTCCATTCTCCTAAAATAGTATTACTGTAATTTTGTTTTCAAAGGTATTCCAGGTTTAAATTATTTTCATTACGTAAACCCTATTTACAAATGAGCTATATACCTTAGTTTAATAACTTTTATTTTCCTAAATATTTTTTGGTTCGTTTTTCTGGTGTTGTCTTATTTTATTCATTTTTATTATTTCTGTGTTTTATCATAATTATCCTCAACTTGTCTCTTATTTATATAAATCACCTCTCATGTGCAAATACTTCCATTTTCTGACAGTATCATCTTTAAAAATTTTTTTGAGATATAATTGACATATAACATTATATTGGTTTCAGGTATACAACATAATGATTCAATATTTAAGTATAGGTTGCAAAATGATGACCACAATAAGTCTAGTTAACATCTACCACCACACAATTACATTTTTTTTATAGTGAGAACTTCTAAGATCTACTCTCTTAGCAGCTTTCAAATATACAATACAGTATTATTAATCGTAGTCACCATGCTGTACATTGCACCCCATGAGTTAAAGGATACCCATTTTTTCAGTTATTTTATAACTGAAAGTTTGTACCTTTAGACTTCCTTTACCCATTTTGCCCACCCCCAACCTGCCGACATATATAAGTGAAGTCATCCGGTATTTATCTTTCTCTGTCTGACAAGATCCATTTATGTTGTCACAAATGGCAATATTTCCTTCTTTTTTATTACTGAATAATATTCTATTGTGTGTATATGTATATAGACATTTTCTTTATCCATTTATTCATTGATGAACATGAGGTAGCTTCCATGTCTTGGCTATTGTTAATAATTTTGCAATGAACATAGGGATGTACATACTTTTTTGAGTTGGCATAATCATTTCCTTTGGATAAATACCCAGAAGTGGAATTGCTGGATTATATGGTAGTTCTATTTTTAATTTATTGAGGAATCACCACACTGTTTTTCATAGTGGCTGCACCAATTTATATTTCTACCAACAAGGTTTTTCTTTTCTCCACATTCTCACCAGCACTTGTGATCTTTTGTCTTTTTGATAACAGCCATTCTAACAGGTAGAAGGTGATATCTCATTGTGGCTTTAATTTGCTGATATCATCTTTTTATAGAATTTTATTCCAAAGCATTCTCACGTTATTATTCTGATCCTTAGTAAGAGAAGACTAGTAAGATGAAAAGAAGAGTGAACAGAGCCATCAAGATAGAGTTATTGTTCTTGCTGGGCATGCTTCAAGGTAACCACTGAGGATGTCTGCAAGGAGGGAGACTGCCATCTCATTTTTAAACAGAAGGCTTTCTGATCTGCAGAACATCAGAGTCACTATCCAGTGCTCAAATGGAGTAGCAG
This sequence comes from Cynopterus sphinx, assembly GCA_030015415.1. Lineage (NCBI taxonomy): Eukaryota > Metazoa > Chordata > Mammalia > Chiroptera > Pteropodidae > Cynopterus > Cynopterus sphinx. Next base: position 55,829,227 of record CM057379.1, read on the forward strand.
TGAAAGAGTATTTGGAAGAATCTCATATGTGTTTGGTGTCTTCTTCCTGACTGGGTGAGGTGGGCAAGACACATCCACAAGGCCTTAGTGTTTAGAGAAGTCAGTAAGTGGGAGGAGCCGACAATCTGGAAGACCAAGGACACATGAGTTTCCTATGGGCCAAGTGAAGGTAGTTAGGCTTATATTGTCCTCAAGGAGCCACCCCCAGGAGCTTCCTTCTAGGCAAGGAGACCACAGTAGTAAGAGAGTATGGATGTGCTTTTTGGATTAAAATCTGGAGGTTACCCAGAAGTCAACTGAAAAGTGCTTTGTTGCAGTGCGGAGGCTCCAAGGTAGGGGGCTGACCCTCAAAACACTTTCACATTTTCTTTTGAGTGCCTGCCACCCAGAGGATAACACAACCAGATTTCAACAGCATCCTGGAGGATTCAGTGGAGATATTTATTCTCAGTCATACAAAGTTTGCCACACAAAGAACCACTTTGTAAAATACTCTTGGAAGAAGTTCTCTAATAAGAAAAAAAAATAATAATAATTCTAGGACACACAGCCAAAGATATAGGAAATAAGAATGACTAAATAAATGTACTAAAGTTTGTTTTGTCCAAGAAATTATCAGGGGCCAAAGGGGGGAAAAGGAAACAGAAAGCAAAACAAAACAAAATCCCTGAACATTCTAGAACTATAATCCTAGATAATATTAGAATGAGGCAGAGAGAAGTAGAGAATAAAAAGATGTAAATGTTGTAACAACATAGCCTCAAAATCTACAGAACATTATGTTTAAGTAAAGATTTTTCCTACCTGAAGTATAAGGATGGTTCAGCATCAGAAAATATCAGGGTATTACAATATATTTTTAGTCTTAAAAAGAAAAATCATATATTCATTTCAAAAGATGCAGGACAATTGTTTGCTAATAGCAGCCAGTTGACGATGAATGAAGTAATGGTGCAAAGGACATGGAATAAGAAATTACCCAAAACCTCTTCTCTTGAGGCTGTTGACCTTCCTGTAGACATCTCTACCTTGAGTGGAGGGTAGAGAATCTTAACTTTAAATTAAAATAGAGATTTTTTTTTCTTTGCCTTAGATTGGGTTCTCTAGAAGCAGAATCTAAGTGTAGAATTCAGGGGCAAATAAATTTTTGAAAAATGCTCTTCAGAAAAAGTAAGGATAAGGAAGGTGGGAAAGTAGAGCAAGGATATGGTTTTGGATAAGGTCCAGCCTTGGCTTGATTTATAAGGGAGGGCTCTGCAGCCCAAGTTGCACAGCAAAACCTTTTCTCCTGGAGCCAGAGGCTGGCCTCTTGTACCTTTGAAATTAGTCGTTGATGTCTATGTGGTGGTTGGGAGTGGAGGTGAGGTGTCCTGATTTCCCATGACAGGTGGTACCTGTCAGCTGAAGGCAGTTCTCCTGAGAGTTCTCTGGGAGCCAGTCACAGATAACCTTCACAGCAGCTGAGTGATGGGTATGCAAGTACAGTAAATGGAATAAGGGAAGGGTGGGGACAACACCCTACCTCTACCACACTGATTCATATATCAAACTGGAAATTCTAGTTTCTGAATCAAGATTGTGTTTTACAACTTCAAATGATTGCTGTGATTCTAACTAATAAGGACAGTAGGATACAAAAACAAGGTGGCTTTCTATGATTATACCTCATAAATCCAGCATGCTCAACATACCATATATGTGCATATACACACATATATATCATGCATGTATATGTGTGTGTACGTATTTCATTATATTTCATATCATACATACTTGTATGTACATATACACATATGCATACATATATTTCATCTAATATTCTATGGCTTATAAAAATGAACGTTTTAGTCTTACAATAATCTTACAAGTGGCCACTGCTGACTTCATGTTGACATAAACACTAAAATCTATATGGCTATTATTGCTATAGCAAAAGTATAGACAATATTCATATTTTTTTGTCAGCATTCTACTTCTTAGAAATAGAGAAAGTTGAAAAGAGGGCATTTCTTTTTCTGCCAGAGATCTGGAAACATTTTGTCCCTGGGATGAACTTCCAGCCAAATGAGGATCTCCATAGGAATGGAAGAAATCACATACTCTGCCCCAGAACCCTGTCTGCCAGGGCACATTGCTTTACTTTGGATTTCTACCATCTGGGCGGAGGGCAGTCCAAAGACCTGAGACCCACTGTGGTGCTGCATATTGTGGAGCATCGCCAGGGAAATGTGTCCTCTTGTGTCTTTGCCAAGTAAAGATCTGAAGATGAGGTGTTTGTATCCCTGGTGCCTCACATTTAGTGCCAAAGAAGGACTGCACTGCAAGAAGTCCCCTTGCCAATATTCTTTTATTAAAAATATATTCCTTTCCATGCCCAAGAATAACATTATGGAAAAGGATAACCTGTTAGCTCTGCTTGCCCACGGTCCTAAGACATTCAGCAGGATCCCACAAAACTCCACACGCATTTTTTTAATTCACGTGCTAAAGATAAAAGGTATGTCAATGACATGACAATAGAAGATGCATAATTCTTTTGAATGCTTTACAGTGTCACCAGAATGCCAAGCATAAATATTATAAAGGTGGGCATACAGTAGGGCTGTATACAGAGTATGCTTATGTTACATTTTGAGCAATTATAAAATATGCTTCTTTAAAATTTATAAAAGCTAAGCTGACCATTAAAAATTTGGCATTTCATTTTGCCATATTTAGATATTTAGCCTGTGGTTTCACACCTTGCATTTGGGTGTTCTTCCAAGCTCAGTGGTCCTAGACATAATCAACATCCTTTTCTTCTGGAGTTTATATAGCCCCACTAGCATTCAGAATCTCCAGGCACACACTGCACTATTATTTTAAAGCCCATCTTTTAGTGCCAGACAACAGGCAAACACTAGTGAAGTTTTAGGCAGAGGCTTATTTATTTGTTTTCTGTGGTTTAGAAACCATTTCCATTTGCTTGAATAAGACACTGTCTAAAAGCAATTTTCTTTTTTTTTCCCATGGCTCCTTGGAATGGTAAATTATTAAAATTATCAGGGCTTCTGGTATAATAATGAATTAGATTTTATATTCCATGGAACTCAAGGTTGGGATTTTATGTCATTGTTTGGTACTCTTTCCTTGATCCACACACACTCTCTTTGGTTCCAATAGTGCATTATAAAGATCATCCGTCTCAGGATGAAGTTCTGTCTTAGCTCACATCAGTGCTCAAGAGAGGTCCCGAATAAGAAGAAAACAATAAACAATTAAGTAGAATTCGTAAACAAAACTGAATGAAGCTGCTGAAAAGAGAACTTTGTTTATTGATGGATCTCTGTGTACAGAGAAGCACAGTACATCCATACTGGACTGCTAATCGGAAAATATGGATCCCAACCTGTGCTCTGACAGCCATGTGATTTGGGGCAAGACCCATAACCACACTAAGTCTCAGTTTCCACTTCTGTGAAATGGTGAAACTGGTTACCTGCTTTGCCTACTCCAAAGAATTGTTAAGTATCAAATTAGATAATATATGTCATGAACTGCAAAGTACTTTATTAATATAACATACTAGTAAGGCAAGGCCCCCATCATCCCACTTCCTACTCATAACTAGTCTCCTGTTTCCAGCCTCATCTTTCAAAATCCTCTCCGTCCCTCCTGGACTTTGAAGCCAGCCAAATCTTCCTAAATTACCATTTCCAAGGAAATGTCTTAACTCTTGCAAGCCACTGAAGTCCCATGTAATATTTTCAAATAATAAAAACAACATTATCATGGGAAAGGAATAATGTGGATGATAATGTAATTTAGATGTCAGTTTAGATCTCTCTGTCCCTTGAGAATCTAGAGAGCTAAATAAATTAATTTCTACTCCCAATTCCATAGCCCATAATTGCTCACAACAATGTCATATAAATGAATGAGAGCATACTTCCTCAGGATTGCTAGATTTACCTGGACTTTTTTGGTGTATGTGACAGAAACTCAGTTTAAAATATCTTAAGCAGAAAAGTAAATAATTTATATAACTGAAAGGTAGTGTCGCTTTAGGCATGGCTAGATCCAGTGACACAAATTATATCATCACGATTCTGTCTTTTTCTTTTTGCTCTTTCTTCTTTATTGTCTTCACTCTTAGGTAGTCTCTCTCCAAGCAACTGATGAAGGCAACCTGAATTAACTAAGATTAATTAGCAGTCACTTACTGTTGCAAGTAAAATAAAATAAAATAAAATAAAATAAAAATGGCTTAAAGAATATGCTTCATTTCTCTCTCACGCATGGGTTTGGATGTGAACAATTCAGGGCTGGTAAAACAACTATGACACATGAAGTCTTCAGGTACCCATTCTCACAGCTTTCTGAACTACCATCCCTGGAGTGAGGGCATACCTCATGGTGTGAGATGGAGCTCCAGTCATAACATTCATATTCTACGCAGCAGAATGCAAGAAGAAGATATAACAGTGAAGGATACAAAGCAAACTCAAAGATTTCTGAATGCCCTCACATGAAATTTTTATTTATGTACCATATGTTGACAAGTTCATAAGTAGCTGCAAGAAAGGCTGGAAAATGCAGGATTTATTCTGTATATTCTCTAAGACCATTTATTATTGTGGAGAAAGGAGAGGACAGATATTGGAGAACAAATAAAATTCTCTGCCACAAAGCCCCAATACACATTGTGTTAGCTTTGTAACCTTCACGGAAAGAGAACATCTTCTCAAGTAGGTCTAGCAGAAAACTGGCAACTCTCTGATAAGCCCAGCCTGAATCTCATATCCATTTTTCAACCTTCAAAGTACATGAGAGACTTAATTTCAACCAAGTACTGGTGGGATCACTGACCAGGCCTAGTCATATGTTCATTACTATTGTGTGGATGGGAGATGAGGCCACAACAGCCACGTAAGAACAAATAGAATGGGTTCCTCCAGGAAAGAAAACTATGTAGGTAGATTGTGATTCTTAATTTATATGTCAGCTTGGCAGGGCAAAAGAATGTCAAGATAGCTGGCAAAACATTATTTCTGTGTGTGTCTGGGGGGTATCTCTGAAAGAGATGAGCATTTGAATTGGAGACAGAATAAAGAAGATTGCCCTCAGCAATGCTGATGGCATTATCCAAGCCCTTGAAGGCCTAAATAGAACCCAAAAAAGTGGATGAAGGGTAAATTCACTCTCTCTCCTTGAGCTGAGACATTCATCCATCTTCTCCTGCACTTGGAGAATCTAGGCCTTTGAACTCAGACTGAATTACATCACCAGCATTCCTATTTCTTCAGCTTGCCAATGGCAGATCGTGGAACTTTTCAGCCTGCATAATCACATGAGCTAATTCCTACAATAAATCTCCATGTATCTCTCCTATTGGTTCTGTTTTTCTGGAGAACCTTAGTTAATACAGAGAGGGTGTCTAATAGCAGACGAAAGAGGAAGGGATGCTGGATGGGTACGGAGAACAGATGTTCCCCATGGCTTCTCTGTCTCCAGCTTCAGGACATTCTGTTTTATTCTATGTCAACCGAGAAGCAAAACTCAGTTTCCTCACTGAGTGAAAAAAATTCCTCCTATTATAATTTATTTCTGTACAAAATGCTCAGGGTAATGTCGTATATGTCTAAATATGATAAAAGCACGAAAGCATGCTATTAGCCATGCCCGTATTTCCCCCAATGAGATACAAATGTTATATGAATGCCACCCTTTGGGGTTGTATAGTGCATAACCTAAACAACCTTATGAGATATCCCTAGATGCTATCATAGAAAATTTTACCCCAACCCTCAATCACCCATTGATGTAATGATAGAAGGGTTTTTATTTTCCGTGACTCTTGTAGGTAAATCTTCATAATCACCACAATCTAACCATATATTTAAAAAATTTTTTTAAGTAGTCACCTATATTGACTAAGTGAAACCCAACACTTGTCATTTCGAGGTTATCATAACCTTAAAAATATTTACTAAACCTCCTATTTTAAAAACTGCTAATTTTTTCTGTTAGTGCTTTCAAACCTTGGCTGCTGCACCTTAGGATCACCTGAGGTATCTTAAGAAAAGAAAGTTCTCATTGCCTACCAATTAAATCAGAATATCTAGGGAGTGAGGTATGATCTCCATCTTTTTCTCTCTTTCATTTTGATCTTTTCTTCTTTTCTTTCTTCCCTATTTTCCTTCCTTCCTTCTTTCTTTCCTTCCTTTTTCCTTATTTACTTCTTTATTTTCTTCCCTTCCCTTCCCTTCCCTTTCCTTTTCTTTCCTATTTTAATGTAATTTTCATAAGATTAACCTTCATGAGCAAGTAAAATTAAAATTGATTGAGATCTATATGGGCTAATTGATCTTTCCTACACAAAACTTGTCCAAAATAGATTATGAGAGACTTCATAAAGCTTCAAATATAAAGAAGTTCTTTGCCTTATATCTAGGTACATATAGGACTTAGGTTTTCTCAGAAATCTCAGTCATGTAGAGATGCTAGAACTCTAAGCATCTTTCTAAGTGGGGGTACTTGGTCTCACTCCTAAGAAAGATCCGAACTCCCTCCCCTTTCCACTTCTCTGACACTTGTGACTGGCAGGGATTTTTCTGCGGTTTGAACCCTATGGTTCATCTTTGCTGATGAAAAGTCCTAGCACCATTTCCATCTTGTCCAGACTAAAGCTCAACACAGCATGCACTATCTAACAATTAAAAGAAATATCTTGAGCTCAGCTCTGTCCTAGCACAGCCCATGACTAGTTTTATACCAAGCAAATGTATTTTGCTTATCCAGTGTCATAAATCCACTAGCAAATCTTTGTTTATTTAACTTAGTTTCGTTCTTAAATGACTTCACAAATTGTTAGTAACTATGGGTCAGGTTCAGAAAGAATTTATTTTCATGTTCTAATTAGCATTTCCAGGGGCAGAAACCTGATTACCAGAATGTTTGTGTCCCCTCACCCCTTCTTTTCAGTTCTTATTTAGAAGACACCATTTTGACTCTAATGGAGACGTGATACACTGCTATAAAGGCAAAATTTGAACTGGATGTTAGAAGGGACCCAACTGTCATGATTGGCTCTAAAAGGCATAAATTTAGTGTTTTACTAAGAAAAAAAGGAATGGAAAGAAGGGGTGAAAATAAAAGCATGATATCCTTACAAAAATGTTTTGGTGTAGCTGGTGAAGGAAGGAGGAAAGATAAAATTGATCCACCCATTACCACCAGGGATTGAATCTAACTAGAATAGCTATTGGCCAAATCACTACCTTCTTTATCATTCTAATCATAAATCAAATCCTGGGGGATTTTCAGATACCCTTAAACTGTCACTAAGGATCTATATACTAATAATCAGGTCTCCAGTTGCCCATTTTGCACTCCTTTACCACAACTCCTTTGCAACTAACCAGTATGGAATTAAGCTTCTACTGAGCTTTCTTGTCAAGGGTGATTGTGGGCTCTGTTCTAGGGTCCCCAAGAGTCACTTCTAAGGAGCCAAGTCTTTCATGGGGGCAGCATGATGTAATAGATCTCCAGCTTCTTGGTTGTGAGTAAACAAATGGTTAATGTTCAGTGTTGTGGAAAAAAGTTTCAATAAATGATATCGCTAGGCCATACTAATTACACAGGATAGAAGAGAAGATACCAGGGAAAAAGTCATTGACATGAAGTGGCTGATGAGACAACAAACACCTTAGCAAGGCAATTTAATTTAGGGAAATGATTAAGGAGAAAATAAAGCAGAAAAAGGTTGACAGCTATACTTTAAAGAGAAAGACATGAAGTTATTCCTTTTTTTGTCTTGCATGGTCTTCATGGAAAGTGATAATGTACCAATTCTGATGTCAGTAAATCTTTGACCACCTATGTCTAGTCCCTTGGCACAGTTAGCAAAGTAATAATAAAACGGACCGGGAATTAGAAATTAGATCTTTTTAATCAAAGCTCTGACCCCAATTAACTGTTTATACTGTCATAAGTAATTTGGTATTTTGAGGTCTGGGTTTTCTCATCTATAAGGTGAGAAATTCATGTCCGCCTTTTTCCCAGGGGGTTTCAAGACTCAAATGAAGTAGTATTTACTTGTTATTTAACTATTTTATTCATTTAACAAATATATATTGTGTACTATGCAACAAGCACTGTTCTAGATGCTGGGGATATATGAGTGAATGATGCAGACTAAAGTCCCTGCTTTTATAGAGCTTACATTTTAGCAGTAGGAGAAAGACATAGAAATCAATAGATATTGATAAGTGCTCTGAAAAAAAAAAAAGGATGGCTAAGGGAGATAGAATTTCTTAAAAGCTTTATAAACTGTAAAGAACTATACAAATTTAAGATTTTACCTTAGTTTCAAGCTTCACTGATTAATAGGATTTAGCTCAAGGTCTTTGACATTGGAGACTATATTTGATTCTTTCAAACAAAGGGAAATTCCTGTTATTGTTTATTACAAGATCGGTCTTTTACAAAAGACTCCACTTTCCCACCTCTTCCTAAGTCCTTATATTGGCATGAGGCTTCTAGGAAAAGACTCATCTTCTTTAACATAGAGATTTAAGTCAGTGGCAGAAATATCTAGAATTTGAGTGTTTTCTGAATCCTAATTCCAATCTTCCTCTCTCTAGGTCTTTGGAAAGATTTTGGGGGAGAGAAGGAGAATTACTCAGTGCTTTCTTTTGTTTTCAGGCCTGATGAAGATGGAATCAGGCTATCTTTATAGGTGGTGTGTATTAAATATTAATCTTTAATCATGGCTATGCTCAGTTCATTTTATGTAATTTCTTGATTAATGTTAAAAAGCAAACTTTTAAGACATGCCTCTAAATGGAAGGCATGTCTCTGAATAGAGAGAATAGCAAGTCACTCTATTCTTATGCTAGGGTAAACACAATTGAATCACAACTTGAGAAGCCAATTGCAGATTTTATTTTAACATAAAAACAGAGCACTCTCACCTAAGAGGCTGAGTATTACCAGCTCCAGCTGGGAGGATTGCTTCCAAATAATATGAGTTGCCCTTGGGCATTAAGGTGGCAGTTCTGCAAATGGAATTCAAATTAATTTAGATATTCTTTCTATTAAGCTGGGCTACTTTAAAATGTAACTCCCTATGTTAACATTTAATGATGGTTCATTATCTCCCATTCTAAGATGCTTTAAATACTCTTTAGACAGTCTCTAGTTTCCACAACATAGCTGATCTACAAAAATATTTCCCAAGCCTGTTTAGCAATGACAAAACAATAAGTTTTCTCTCAAAGGTCGAGGAGGGGTCGATGGATGGATGCTGTGAAAAACTGTAGAGAAATCTTCCTTCACCCACTCCCTGGACTCAAAGAATACATATTAAGAGAATAAATAGACCCCTAAACCCCTAAAGGGAGGAGAAGGATATGGATCGTGTTATGTCTTTGAAAACACCGTGCTTTGCACCAGTAACCAATATAATTAACTTAGATTGAACTCAAATAAATTCAGAGATTTTTCTCTAAATTTGTTTCTCTGAAAATTTTTGTCTGAATTGGGGAGACCCTTGCATTTTTTTTAATACATTAAAAAATGCTAAGAAGGCTAGAAATTAAGATAACATTGAGATTATAAAACCTAAAATCCAATTTAATAGTCTCTGCATGAGGGTATTTTTTAAAACAGCAATATATTTTTCACTTCCCTGACTTCAATCTATTCTTTTTTTATTAAAGTAAATGAAAGATTTCATTTCTTTGTAGTTTGTTAGAAGAAAATTAATTTTTACATGATACAAACACTAAAATAGTGACTTAATTAGGTATTTAAATATATTTCTCAAATTCTACTTTAAAAATCACTTGCTTGTTTTGAAAAGAACTTTTCTATGTATGTGTGTGTCATAATTTCCAGTATAAAATTCAACTTCTTTTTTAAACTCAACTTTTTAAAACTAAAAATTATATAGTCAAGATGGTTCATTCCATCTCTCTTTTCTTATTTTTCTTCAGTTTTCAACAGGCTGTGCATTTGTGCACCTGAGGGCAAAGACAAACATCATTTTTGAATAAAGCTATGCTATACAATTTGCCAGCAAAATAAGAATTCTCTCAGGCACACTCTTTTTTTTTCTTCCTGCCATCCATCAGAGCGTCTCACTACCATACTCCAATCTCATAATTTGAAAAGAAAAAGAAAACATTGTTCCAGCTCATTCTGGCTTGAAACAGGCCTTTAAACGGTATTTAGGAAGAGTCATTTCCATGACAATATCAAAGCCCTCAATTTCTATTTCTTATTATGAAAAGGAAAATCTCTCATTTCAAGTGACCCTTCAGACCTATATTTTTCCAAGGTGTGAGACAGATGTGAAATGAACTCATAAAGAAAATGGTTGGGAAAAATCTATGAGCACATCCTGGGATTCTTTCCTAGGTTCTTAAGAGGTTGCCTGTAACCCTCACATCGATTTGCATCAATCCTCTCTTGAATATAAGAATTATAGAAAGCAATTTAAATAAGGAAATTGAAACTTTATCTAATTCTATTCCAGATTCTATTGAAAGTCCAGACACATCTAATAAAATAAAATTACATTTGTATAGGTAGTAGCACATTTCTAAGAGGTAAAAAAATTCAAATAACTGAGGAATTTGCAAGGTCATTATTTAAAGAGCAGTCATATCTGTTTTCTCTTTGAAACTGATGAAAGTCATCCTACAAAGGGAATTTCAGTATTTTCTGTAGCTCCAGAAACAGAATCTTTTTTTTTTTCTTTTTTTTTTTACAGTGGGATTTTCAAATAGTAATTTGGCTTTTGGTATTTTTCAAAATACTGAAGATAGTGAAATGAAACAGAAATCTACTGAACTTTTTGAAATTTTACTTTTTATAAAACTGTTTTGGGCTTCAGATGGAATTTTAGTCTTTCTTATTTTGTGGAAAGGATTTTGGCTTTTAAACTGCACAGTGAATCTGACCCTCGAGAGCAAGAAAATCTTGGACGCACACTGGACTAATGCTGTAAATTTTCTTAATATGTCTTCAAATACTTTGGAGGAGTCTACACAAGATGGGTATTGTTTTTTTTTTTTCCCTCCCCATTTGGGAAGTAAAAAGTACTATTGAACACAGAATTTCATTATAAATGCATAATTAATTTTGTTTTCTCACAGATGTCAGCACGCTACTGGTGAGGTACAGGAGCACTGAAAAAAGTCATCTGAGAAAAGAATTTAATCACTTAAAAATATTTTCTGCGGCCACTCTCCTTCCCTCCAATTTACAAAAAGCCATTTAAAAAATTTATGAGCAGTGACACAGCTGCACAGAATGAAGTGACAAAATAGAAATTATAAAATCATAACTAGATTAATATTAACTCCAAAGTCAATGTACTAAAATAATAAACTCTGCATTGTTTTACAATCTTAAAAATATTTTTTATATAAACAATTTCATTTTCCAAAAAATTAGGAAAATATAGGCATATGACTATGTTACAAGGACAAATAAAATATGGTACTTGAAGTCATGGGGCAAAATTCTTTGGCTGATTCCATTTGTATGACTTGGGAAGAGTAAATTCTCATGTCTCAGTTTCTCCATTAAAAACATAGATAAAGAGACCCTTGGCCAATAAGCAGAAATTCAAAGATCTCAAAGTTAAGTTTCCTTCTGAAGTTGCAAGTCAATGAGAATGATAAACTATACATTATAAAGTGTGGATAAGGAATACATGATAAAATGAAGGCATATGAGGTTTTCTCTTAGGCGAGCTGGTTAAATGAGCAGATTTTTTCCCTTATATCTTTTCTGAGCAATTTTGCAGTCAATATCTTGGACTGCAGAGTTCATGTGTGGTACAGAATCTTTCATTTCAGGTGTCATGTTCCTTTTGATACTGCTGCCATGCTGCATTGTGCAATTTTGGAGCTATATAATTTTTTGTTGTTGTTTTTAATCTTGTTAGAATTGATAATGATAGTTAATTTTTTCCTTCTATGTTGTACATACATTACTTTTATGATGTAAATATTTTTATTATAAATATTTCCCTCAAAGTATTTGAAATTTGCCTTGTGTTGAAAAAGAAAAGACCACTTTATTGGAGACAATTTACTTAGAGGAGTGAACACAGGTTTGGGGGGCAAGAATTCCAACCCTGGCTTTACTAAATATCCTTGGATAAGTTATTTAATTTTTCTGTCTCTCAGATTTCTCAACTGCATATTAGAAGTAACAATGCACAATTCTTATTTTTGCTGGGAGACAAATGAGATGAAAAAATGTGCCTAGTGTGGTACTTAATAGAGGCAAGACTACTATGTAATTTTGTTTAAAACCTTCTTTGAAGATTTTTTAAAAAACTGAGTACTAAATGGAATGACCAAATTGATTAAGTTGCCCAATCATTTTGTTTTATGTGGATAGAACTAGTGACATTTTTGTCTTCTACTTCAAGCACTGGTTTAATTTTTATCAGAATATGTGGGCAGTGGGTATTTTGGTCATGTGTGAAAGTAATATATAACTACATTGTTTTTCTGCATCTTAATTTTAGCTCATGCCTTCCTTGTGCTGTTTGTGATTCTACCCATCTTCCCAGGGTTATGTACAGTTTTTGGAGGCTTATACAATACAGGGTACAGTTATGGGAATTTGTAAATTCTCCCTTAGTTATTGGTACACACCAGTCACTACTAGAAATTTTTGGATAAAGTTTAGGAAAAACTCCATTATCTTTGCCAGGTCTTAAGTTAGTTGACTATTTATATAAAGCAATGAGTAAAAAGTTCACGATTTTAAGAAACAGATATTTCTTAGGAGAGCTTTTATAGCAATGCCCATTTTATTTTCCATTAAAAATAAAATAAAATTAAGATCAAATATTATTCACACTGGTTTCTCAGTGCTTTATTGATGAAGTTTGATTTTGATTTCTTTGGTCTAAGCAACAAAGATAAAGCTTCCCATATCTACCTGATGCCTTGTTTTTGGGAAACAGACAAAAAGAAGTTCTTTCAGAGTTAAATTCAAAGAACACAATCTACTCAATGCTTCCTTTTGAGAATGAGGTGAACTGCCTTCTTTTATATCTGAGATGATTGATAGAGGTGACATTTAATTAGAATTTTTTTTCTCATTCAAGGCAAGAACCCTTTATTTTCTAGTAGATATATTACAAAGAAGTAAGTTGTGGCAGCCTCCAAAGTGATGCCTAATGAGTGCACCTCTTGCTATTCTTGATCTTGTATAATGCCTTCCTTCAATTGGCAGGATTGACCAGTGCAGCCAGTAGAATCTCAGAGAAATGACAATGTGTGATTTCCAAAGCTTCATCATAAAAGACAGGTGGCTTCTTCTGTCTTGGCTTCACTTGAATCTCTTCTAGGAGAAGCCAGCTGCCATTTTATAAGGATCCTCAAGCAGCTCTATGAAAGAAAGGAATTAAGGCCTCATGCCAAAAGCCAAGGTGAACCTACTAGTCATGTGGGTGAGACATCTTGGAAGTAGGTCTTCCAGACTCAGGCAAGTTGTCAGGTGAGCGAGGTCTCAGCTAACGTTTTCATTCATGAGAGAGTCTGAGCCAAAATGACATAACTACACCACTCAAATTTTTGACCAACAGAAACTTTGTGAGACAATAAATAATCATTATAATTTAAGCCATTCATTAAGTTTGGGGATCATTTGTTATGCAGCAACAGATAACTAATACAAAAGCTTATAAAAATTATTATGAATAGATACAAAAGCTTTGTTGCTAATCCATTGCTTTTTTCCCTCCGTTTGTAAAATATACAAATTATTTTGGGGGACTGGAATGGCTCAAGTTTTGTGGTTCTGCACTCTCCAAATGACATTCCATCTTTGTCAAGTTCATTTTTCTCCCAGAAAAAAACACAGGTCAGGTGATCAAGAACTTTAGTCAACTGAGGCAAAACAGTCCAAAATTCTCCTATTTCTGTCCACATAGTTCTCTTAGCTCCTTCATTTCTCTCTCTTGCTTCTTTTCCGGTCTTGGTAGAGGTTGGTGGGACTCAGAAAACATTTTGTTGTTTTTGTGCCAAGTATTAGGGGGACGTAAGTGTGGGAGATTCTGGGCTTTCTATATTCTCATCTGTGTAGGTCCACCATGGATATGCTTCCTCCCCGGGAGTCATGCCATAGAGTTTTCTTTACAGGACGTTCCAAAATCTCTACTATTATCACCATCAAGGGGACCTGTTTTTAGTGTTTATGTATTGGTAGTGGGGGTGGTAGGTAGAGAAGATAGATGTACAATCATCCTGTTTCTTCCAAATATTTTGTCTCTACCCCAGATATTTTCTATTTAAGTTCTTAAGCATTTGAAAACCAAAGCCAAAAAGACTCTCTGACTTTTCTGCTTTTCGCCCTGTTTCACTTCTCTTCTTAGGCATCCTCTTTGTTTCAATGAAGAGAAGGGAAGAAGAAAACACTGATAGAAAAAAATATGCTACTGTTTTAAAAATATTATCCCAACACATTTGTGACAATTAAAACAGAGCTTTCAAGTTTCCTCTGCCTTTTGCCCTAAAATTGTATGTGAATAAACTTATCTGAAGGTGGAGATAGGCTTCAAGAATTTGTGGTTAGAGAATTTTTGGGTTATAGGTGTTTTGGAAAACTTAAAACATCTATTCTTAGCACCCCAAAATAAAAAAATTGATGATAGTATATTTTAGATACATTTTAATACCCTCATAACTGCTGAACTCCTTTAAATATTTCACAAACTTAGGCAAACTAGTTCTCAGTGCTATTTGTCAAATGTGCATGCCAGTTGGTGATAGTGGGTCTTACACATAAGCATCACCTAGAGAGTTGTTAAAAATGCAGGTGCCCAAGGTCCTCCCCAGGGATTCTTTTTTTAAAATTAAATAATTTTTATGATGACATCAGTTAACGAAATCCAGTAAGTTTCAGCTGTACACTTTAACATTAAGGCATAACCAAGGATTCTAATTCAGACAGAATTGCTTCTGTTTCATTTTATTTAAGGGTGTGGTCATTTCTATTTCTCAAAGTACTTATTCACTTATTGACTAATAGGTTAATGTTCTCACAGGTGATTTTGCTGAGTTTGGTATTAATAATAAAGGCCGGAGAAATGATCCTTAGTAACTGGGAGAATTTTGTCTTTCAGTTGTACAGCACTAAGCAATTTACAAAGTACTGTCAGAGAATAATCGACACAGTGGAAGTGGAGTTAAGGGGTGGGGCGAGACATGCAGGATTCTGATTCTGATGATACTATCTATTCACTTTTGAAGCCAGTATATCCCTGGAGTATTTAGGTGCATGAAACGATAAATTCCTTTTTTTGACCATGTCAGTTTGAGTTGAGTTTTCTGACATCTTAAACAGAGTCTTGACTGATATGATTCTACGCAAATGGTTGTTTGATATATGTTTGAATGCAGGGTTGAAGAATGCATGGGAGGGACACAAACAGTGGCCAACTCTTCCTGATATTTTTCTTTGGGTGGGAGAAATCTCTGTTGCTTCGCAGAGTTACAGTGGCCACCATTCACATGGAATATAATATAAATAACGCTCCTCGGGTTGTAGGCAAAAAGGCAGACCTGAAGGAAGGTGATCATAAGATGAGAGAGAATCTGTGGTCCTTCGTTCTTTAATATTTAGACCCTGGATTCCCACTACCCCAAAATAGGCGGACCCAGTTCTATAGATTCCCTTCAGGGGTTCCATCCAGTTTCTTTTCCTTTTTCCAGAGAACTCCAGAAGCATTTACTCTGGCTATGCTAAATAGTATTTAGAACATGTGTATTTCTTAGCTTAGGCCTCATTATCATATACTTATTTATAATTTAAGTAAATGTCAGATTATTTTTATTGTAAGTCTTATTCGATTAAAATACTCATTTTACTGAGTCAGCTCACAGTGACTCAGGCTTCATAATGTATTGTTATGTAAAATGTTCAACTAGCTACAATTTCTTTTTAAATTGGGGAATTCTTTCTCTGTATTATGCATTGATTGGGTTAAGTCTTTCCTACTGTGTGTGTGTGTGTGTGTGTGTGTGTGTGTGTGTGTGTGTGTGTTAATTTCTGTATCTAGTTCCTTTGTACACTCACTCAGTGGTTTGAAGAGACACAAGAAAAAATGCATGTGGAAGAAAACTAGCCTGTTTTTAAATTTAGCAATATACTTCCTTAACATAGTTCACCTCGGGGATTATTTTTTTTTTTTCTGGAATTCTGTGAACCTTATTTTATTGAGTTTTTTAAGTAACTGCTTTTTGTTGAACTAGCATTAAGCCCAGTTGAATTAGTTCTCATGGTCATGCCCAGAAAGTTGAGAAAACCCTGATTTGTTTTGATCTATCTGCAGAGAGGGAACACATATTACTATGTGCAAAAGGAAGTTGCCAGTCTCTGAAAATATACCTTTCTCTAACAGGGAAATGTGTAAGCATTTTTGTTGGGTTCTGAAAATATTTTGTTTTATAATAATTTTGCAAGTGGCCAAATCTAAGGAATATATTCTATATGTTTTCTCCTTTAAAAAAGCTAATTCATCAGCCAGGATTCCCAGGTTTTCATTGACCATTTTGGACCACTAAGCTTCCGAAGTGTCACTCTACACGGGGGAGGAAGGTACACACTTCTAAGTTGCAACCAGCATAGATGCCTTCTCTCCTGGAGTTGTTTTCATTTTGTATTGAAATGTGCCATCTTTTTAACATTTTTAAGTTTTCAGAAATAGAAGATCAAGGCAATTTGTCTGCATCTTGCTAAGGCTCCTGGGCACATGAGCATCTCCAGTGGAAAGTTTTATCATTTAATAGGAAAACATTCTCCAGGGTTATGTTGCTCTATATTAGGAACATTCACTACAAAGTGAAAAGATACTTCTATGTATGTTACTATGGGAAATACTGAAACAAGGAAACTATAGATAGAAATATCCAATAGAAGACTCAAATGTGTAATGAATATTACTTTTTTTTTTTTTCAGGAAGAAAAAGAATCATTTAACATAATAGTTCTTTTTAATCGTTCTTTTTTATTGTATGCCCCCCATGGAGACATAGTAAAAATGAAGCTCTCTTTTTGTGCATGAGTAAGATAAACTGATTTTGGAAGGGGGCATGCTGGACTTTGCTCTGTGTCACACTATTTAGGGTGTGGTAGAAGAGTAATGCAATGCAACGGTTTGAACCAGTAGGCTCACTGAGTACTTTATATACACTTGATACAATCCAGTTCTTTAATAAATGAGATTTGATAATGACATTGACAGTGGTAAATAAAAGCATCTCTTCAAAAATTTGAAGATATCTAGTTCCCAGAGTGAAACAGAAATGCTCTAAAAACCCAAAAGAAATTGAAACAAATGAGGAATTAGGATTAAGGCTTTACTGCTCCACAGAATCAGGATGTATCGAATCTTTGCTAATGTCTCTCTGAATGTTTTAACTGAGGAAACCAATATGTACTAATATCAAGCTAAGAGATTCATTGAACTAAAAATTATTTCTTTCAGATGGCATAACTGAGGATTTATTTGCATTTGCTCCTACTTGCCAAACATAATGAGAAATGGGGAAAAAAGCATTAATGAAATCAGAACAACAGAAAAAATTCTGCAAGGAATGTCACATAAAGCAAATGTTAGTTTAAAAATATGAAAGTGGAAAAAATATAAAAATTCTATGTGTAGTAAGATATCCAATTTTGTATATAAGGCATATCATACACATGATGGATGCACATTCACACACACACACACACACACACACATACACACTAAAATGATTAAAAGTCTATAAATGTTAACAGTAGTTAAATCTAAATAGTGGTATTATGGAAGATTTGAAACCTGTTCTTTGTACTTTACTATATTTTTCAAATTTTCTGTGATGAATACTTGTTATTTTTATAATTAGAGGGAAAATAAATGCTACAAAGTATCTAAAGTTTTACACAAATTTTTAAAATAGTGTTTGGTTACCAAGCAGAGCTGTATTGTTTCAAGCATAAAGCTACCTGGCATAAAAAACTCTAATTAGGTTGCAGATTCCTCATTATGACGTTTTCTCCTGCAGGACTTGCTGCATTTTCTGGTTTGGTTAGATCCTCTTTTGCTTCTTTACATCAAAGTTTTTCCAGTAGAAACAATACATCTTTGCCTTTAAATACCGTTTACTCTTTTCACTGAAAATCCATGTCTGTAAAATGTCATAAAACTACTTCTCTTCAGTAGGTCTTTTCTGATATCTCAGGTTAATTATTTCTAATGTAAATCTTCAGCTCTTGTGCATTTAAGATATTACTTTATGGCTGTTATTATGTTGCTTTATAATTCTTTGCAAATCATTTTTTATTAAAGGAATCTTTGATATCCAGATAAAGTCTCAGAATACAGAGGCTAGAGCTTTGCTATTTTTATTTCCTGTGAAACAACTGGAAGAGTGAATCTGTACTAATTAAATGGCTGAAAACTATATAGTAGCAGGTGAACCAAGAATCCTGTAAGAAAAACTCATGGGATATTGGGTAAAGTTCTGAACTCTTGGCTGCTGGTTGAATCACTTCTCTGCTGCTGATATCTGCTCATCTCTGCTGGTTACATCTAAACTGTTGCAATACTGCGGTTTTGGAGAAGTGTCTTGGCTATCTGGTCCTCATTTTACATCATGGACTAACTGGTTTTCAGAGACAGGAGCCCTGTCAGATTTTATAATGGCTTTTTGACTATCCTCTTAGGCCCTAACTGATACTTCTCCACTGCTCCTTTACATTAAGTAGCGTTTCACAACTGAGTATTGTGTTATTTTGAATTATTTTTATATCTTCCGGTGTAAATTCCAAAATTACAGGAGACACAGGACTAGAAGTTATTTTTAATGTGAACAATTACTTACATTATCTTAGAAAGTCTCTAATAATGCACAGGTTGCAGGTTACTTCCTTTTTGTATATTTAGGCAGCTTTCTTTTTAAATGGGTTCTTTACTCAGTGAAATGTGGCATTTGACAAAGAGTCAGTATCACTCAAAAGGTTTTGAGCAGGAGGTTAATATGGTTCTGCTTGCTTGTTCTTTCCAGAAATATTAGTTTTTGGAAGGGAAAATTCAACAAACCATTGCTTTACACAAAAGAATAATCTGAGAGAAAAATTTTGGAGCTGGGGAAGGAAGCTACCCAATGGACAATTTCTTATCCTACTCTGAGTGAGGTTTTCTCCACATCCAAATAGATGTATTTGTGCTTGCACATCATGAATTCACTGCTGCTGCTGCTGCTGCTGCTGCTGCTGCTGCTGCTGCTGCTGCTGCTGCTGCTGCATTCTACTGGTGGTGAGAGAGAGGGCTGGAGTCATACCTGCATTTCTCACACCCAGCCTAGATGTTTGTTGTGAAACATGGTTCTTGGATTGGCATTTGCAGCAGCTACATCAGCTGGTGGCATATTTCTTATATCATCTTCAAGTGCTGCTGTTAACTAAGCAGGAAGATAATGTAAAATATTCTAAAATATTGAGAATTAGAAAGATGTCCCTTGCTACTGATAGAAGAGCCAAAAATGGACTAGGCTCAAATAATCTAAAATAGGTGCATTGCTTTTGATTTATTTTATTCTCTTTTCCTTTTTTCTTAGGTAGTGGTATGGCCATGCCTGACTTCCAAGTTTACAGAATCCTAGTAGACACAAGAAAGTGTTTCTTCTCAGTTTATTATACCCTTTATATAAGTCTAGGAAGCGCTGTGTGTGAAATAGTTCCCAAATATAAAGTTATAAGTAAGGTAGGAATTACTGGAGCTCATCTCCTATGGTCCTTTCTGTACTTATGCCCTCAAAACACAAGAATAATGAAGCATGTGATTCACATCCATGTTACTCCAGCCAGACTTTAATCCCACAATATATAGATGTTGTGTTGCCACGTGATACCTGCTGGGTGTTAAATGAATTTTCCTACACTTTAAGCATGTGCATTCAGCATGTTTGCTGGATGACTTAGGCATACTGGGAATCTTTCACAAATCATCCTAGACTGTTTCGGAAACTAGGCTTCTCTGTATCAATGATGTAAAACCTGCAAGCAACCACTTAAAAAGAAGAAATGGAAACAATCCACAATGCAGGGGCCTGAACTCAGAATATTGCCTTTCTCCTCTTTGCCTCTAAACAAATCCTTTCAAGTGCTGCTTGGTAAGAATGGCTTGTACCTGAGTAATGCAAACCTCTCTCGCCAGGCAATCCTATAAATTTATCTGTTTCTGATTGCTATTTAGTAGTCTTTGCTTCTCATTGTCTAGTATGAGATAAGTGTAATTGGTCAAGTAGTTGGCAGAAATAGGGTGTGTGACATTTTTTCTCATCGGTAAAGCAATTGTATCTCCTGCTGTGTCCAAATAAATTAGTACAAGAAAAGTGCTTGGGCCAGGGCCTAGCCCATGGTAAAGTTTAGCTATTATTACTAATTCTGTAATTTGAGAATATTATCATCATTTTCCATTGCCTGAAAACAAATCCAAACTGTACCTGACAAATACACAGACTTCTGGAAACCACTGGCTATGGGGTTGAATGATGAGATACTTTAATCTGTAAGTAAACTTTCAGGACTTTTAAAATTGAAATTGAAACAAATAACAGTTATAATACCAAATACTTGAAAAAGAGGTCCAGATATTAGCTACAGTTTCAATTAAGGAGAAGATTTATAAAATGTAAAGCTCTTAGGACTCTAAATTGGGTGTTTGCATGTGCATGTGAAAAATTAAAGGCAGAGCACAGAAATTCTCTATTTACGGAGAGGTAATTTGTTAATTGATTCCGTATCTAGGATCAAAATCAACAAGGTATCAAAAAGGAAGACAGTGCAAAAAGACTGAAAAATCCTAAAAAAGTGACTTTAAAGTGGTTAGCTGTGACTTCCAGCAACTAATTGAAATGACTGGAAGAACAAATCGCTGTGTTGGGAAACATCAAAATGCTCTCCTCTTTGGTAAAGTTGTATTCATGCCTGCCCAGTGTCCATGCTCCTGTTGGCTGATCCTCGTCCCTGCTCCACCACACAGCGGTTACAGCTTTGTCAGAGCATGCACGTTTCACAATAGCATTACTTTCAGAAGTTCTGGGTAGAAGACACTGATGCAAATTAATATTTATAACCGACAGTTCGCATGTATATTCATAGCATGTGTTTTAATAGAAAATTTGCCTGATTAATATTGTGCTTTATAATTGCAATACTACCTGGATTTTAAGGTTAATATTCTCTCTGCCTCTCACTTGATGAATACTTTGTTGTAAACTTAGTGCCAGATGTCACTTGATGTGCTTTGGATGTCACTGTAGAAAATTAGTCTAAGGGTTACTCTTTTGTTGTGTTTCCCAAGCCCTGTTCATTTTCTTTCCTGCCCCATTGAAGAGCATTTTTGACTTAGATTAGCTTTATAAAGGAAGCACTGCCTAATCTAGTGAGGAATTTTAGTAGGAGTTTTACTTCAGGAATTTTACATTCCAACACAAGACTATCAAAATAAGAAAGATAAGATACCTGTTTACAAAGGGAACGGCTGGCTGCCCTGGTGAATTAGTTCTGGTTTGTGGTTTGAGACTTATCTCTAAGAAAGCAAAAGAGATGGCACACAGAGAAAGTAGTAGAAAAATTTTTCCATGTTTTCCTCTCTGGTGTTCAAAGCTATTTCATTAATGGCTTATCTAGCTCCCGCTGTTAATATCCCCAACTGGTCTCATTTTTGCTAGTTTAATCTATATAAGCTATATGTTCAATTGAAGTCCCCCTCTAAACCATACAACAGAGAAAATTATTTAAGTGGCTAGATCCTCAATCCCCTCAAAGAAGGTACATAACTAGGACCTCTCTAGCTGTATTGGAGAGATGTTTGTGCATTACACACAACGGATGCTGTAGTCGTAGAAATGAATTCTCTCAAAATTGGCTAAACATGGCTGATAAACATTCAAGTCTACTGCTGGATAGGATCTATGGGAAACATATTATGGTCAACAAAAGGCTAAGTGTCAAAAGCTTTCAGAGCTGGAAATGATCAAACCAATGTTCAAATGAAAATTCAAGGTAATGACTTTCACAATTCTCAAGGCTTGGTTTTTTTTTTTTCTGTTTTAGACATACAAGTTAATTTTGTTGCTGTTATTAAGATGCAATTTACACACAGTAAAATGCACTGTTTTTAAGTGTAAAGTTTGAAGAATTTAGATAAATTTATATAACCATGTGACTACTACCAAAATCAAGATATAGGATAATTAATTTCTCATGACCCTTTGCAGTAAATCTCCTTCCCTCACCTCCAGCTACCAGCAACCATAGATTTGATTTTTTCCCCTACTTTTCTTTTTTTCCACTATATCACATAGGTTAAATCATTCATTATGTGGTTTCTTGAGTCTGACTTTTTCTCTTAGAATAATGCTTTTGACACTCAGACATGTTGTTGTATATATCTTTTTTATTGCCATGTGGATATAATTTGTCTATTCACAAGTTTTTGGACATTTTGGTTTTTTAGCTTTTAGCATTTCTGAATAAAGCTGCTGTAACATTCATATGCTTGTTTTTGTGTGGATATAGGTTTACATGTCTCTAGAGTAAATACCTACACGTAAGTTTAACTTGATAAGAAACTGCCAAACTTTTTCTGAAGTATAATTTCCACCAGCAATATATAAGTATTTTAGCTGCTTTGCATTCTCTTTAGCATTTCGTAGATAGATATATATAATCTATCTTTACTTTGAGCCATTTTAATAGTTGTGTAGTGGTATCTCATTGTTTTTCAAGTTTTAATAGTTAAGTTTATGAGTTATGAAAGACACATCAAATGATTCAAGGTGTGTCAGACATCAGAAAGATAGTTTCTTTTGTTAACCTTGGACATTGGCTCTTTGCCATGTTCTCCTATTGATGTTATACCACTGGGCTATCGCTAATCATAAATTGTAATTACTATGCAATACCCAAGCACACATGGCTTCAGCAGGCACAGAATCTTTGCTTTCTAGCCAGATTTGGATCCTACTATGGTGAAATTTATAATAAAATTATTAGAAAATGTTTGCTCTTTTTTTTTTCATACAACATGTCAGGGAAATGCCTACCAGGGAAGTATTTCTGTTGATCACCTACAAAATTGAAAAGAAGCCGACTATTTTCTGTAGCCCTCCAAGCCAGCATCACACAGAAAATTGGAACTCATCACAGTAAGAGAGGAGGAGCTATAGCAGCAACTTACTTTTTATCCTTGCAGAAGTTGAGCATTTTTCCTGTTGCCTTTATTTTGAATATCTGTTGAGCCCTGTGACCGCTTGCTCTTGCTATTCTTCCTCTTGTTACTGAGGTTTGACATGGATTGAGATCCTCTCTCACCCTTTCTGTGTAGTTATAGTGTGTGAGGATGAATGGGGCTCTGGTCTCTCCTCCTCTGCTTTGACCAGACCAGACCCTTCTCTGCTCCCCAAGCATGGCAGCTCCTTCGTGACTTCATGACTTTTTTTACCCTCTGTTGTATGCCTTTGGTTTCCTTCTCTGCCTGGGAAGTTCCTGCTTGTCCTGCAAGATCAAATTGAATGTCACCTTGTCTGTGATGCCACTCCCCCCAACACACACACACACCAGTCCTGTTAATCACACCCACCGAACTCTGCTCTTGTCTTGTTTGAAGACCCATCACATTGCCCTGTGATTGTCTGTTTATGTGTCTGTATCCCTCCTAGACTCTGGACTCCTCCCAGGCAAGAACTACATGTCAATCATTGTTTACTTAATACATAGTTCACATTCGGTAAATATTTTGGACTGATTCTTTACATTTGCAGCATAACTATATTTAAATGACGAGATTTTCTTTAGCTTAGAAAAAGAATGATAGAAGCATCTGCTAAACAGAAATTTTTGTTCAGTAAAAGCCACTCATATATAGTTTGGCAAAGTGGTGGTTATAAGCTTTGGTTGATCCTGAATAGAATTGGATTTTTCTCATCCTTACGTAATCAATGTGGTTAAAAACCTCATGTAATGGGAAAGAAAAGCCAAAGAATTAAAAGAATTCTGTGACCCTTGTCTCTGTTATTATTCTTTAATATGTAATTGCTTTAACCATGCCAGCAAAATATTAGGGCTATGGGACTAAACAAATAATTGTTCAGTATGAGTCTATCTCATGCACTATATGGGTCATACTTATACTAAAAAAAAATGTTGTTTATTTGAAATTCAAATTTAACTAGGTATCCTGTATTTTATCTGAAAACCCTAGCCAAAGTGAAACATCTTCGCTTTACACAGTGGAATAGCTGGTAGGAAATTGTACCTAATCTAGAAGTCAGTTCAGAAATATATAATGGACAATGTGAAGCTATTATTCCCCCAGACTGGCTAGTTTAGGTCAACTCAGCTACATGATTGTCTTGGCCAATGTAGGGTACAAGACCAGGAAGAAAACTGAAATTAGAAAGAGAAGCAGAAGCAGTGAAGTCACTGACTCACTGGCCATTTGGGACACACAAAGTCTGTAACTATGGTAGATTAAAGAAGGCCACATATTGTATGTTACTCTTCTCATTGAGAGGAGAAATTTGTTGCCTTTCCCTTAAGTGTGTGAAGGCTCTGTAACTGCCTTGAGCAATAGAATAATAGCAGAAGTGACACTCTGCCAGTTTCTGAGCCTAGGCCCAAGGCATCTCTCAGTTTCTACTCCGTCTCTTAGAACATTCTTTCTTGGGAGCCACGAGTTTCCACATAGGATGTTAAAAACTCCTTGACACCGCCATGCCACAGAGGCCTTGTATGGGAACTTGTGCTGACTGACCCAGCTAAGCCACCCTTCCTGTCATTCTTGTCAAGCCTCTGGAGAACGAAGCTCTTGTGGACCCTCCAGACCCACTTAAGAGCTGAATATCACCAAGTGAACTCCTTCATGCCACATGGAACAAAAGAACCACTCAGCTAAGCCCTGCCTGCATTTCTGACCCAAGACATCAAGTAATATAATAAAATTGTCTTTTTGAGCTGCCAAGTTTTAGATGGTTTTATAACACAGCAATAGATGACCAGAACAATGACTACAAATAGTAAGTTCCATGATCTGGTGGTGACTTTGTCAAGAAACGAGTGCTTTCAATCACTGAGTGTTCAAACTCCTCCATTTGCTTGTTTGTTTACCAATGATCTTGCTTGGAATGAAATCTTACCTAGAACACTGCACAAAATAGAGCTCAAAGCTGAGCTGCCTCAGCTGAAGAGCCCAGAGCGACATCTTCTCTGCCATTGTCTTGTCCATCCCTAGCTCCCCAGAGGCCAGGAGGTTTTCAGCTGAGGACTGTGATATATGGCTGAGACTAAACCTAACAGGTAGGTTAATAACAAGAAAATGTGCGAACCTGGAAATAGATGTAGAGAAGAAAAGCACCGTAGGGGGCAAAACTGTCAGTATGAGATATATAAATGTGCAGGGAAGAGAAAGATGTCCTGGTTGAAATGACCGTCAGCAACACTTGCTGAAACAAAGACACTTTCTAAAGGTAGAAGTGAAGGCTTAGAGAATGCAGAGGGAATCTGAGAAGTCTACGTGGAGTGTGTAATTGGGAATCCCAGAGGTAAATGATGCAAGAAGAATGATGCAAGGAGGGGAACTAACACTCAGATCCAAGTCACCCAGGGCCAAAAGACTTTACTAATTCCTTTGTGAGGAAAGATTAAATAAGACCACACCTGGGTTATATATACTGTAATTAGTGATATTTATCGAACTTAATTATCAAATAAACCTGTTCCAGTTTTCCTTCAGTTCTTCTCAAATAAGGTCATTTGTTTTTTGAAATGTTGCACGTTAAGATCTCTGTG
The DNA here is from genome assembly GCA_030015415.1 of Cynopterus sphinx. Taxonomy (NCBI): domain Eukaryota; kingdom Metazoa; phylum Chordata; class Mammalia; order Chiroptera; family Pteropodidae; genus Cynopterus; species Cynopterus sphinx. Next base: position 55,855,081 of record CM057379.1, read on the forward strand.
TAGGTATGGTCGAATGAGAAGTACCCAAACCTGGGTGGTTCCAAAAGATTATGTAGTTATGTTCTTGGTGCCTAAGGAGGGATTAAGTCTGAGTCAACAAGGACCCTGAATAATGTATAAGAACAGATACCCAAGGAGAGACTGCCCAACATGGGCGTTGCCAGCAAACCCTTGCACATACATTCGGTAGTTCATAAAACCACTGGTTTGTTAAAGTGAGGTACACCTGCATTAGAAAAATGCCATTCTATTTTAGAATTAAAGTCTAGCATGTTTTATCCTGTATATATTTGAAAAATAATTTTATTTAATGAATATGTATAATGATTATAATAATATTTAGTCATATTACATGAACCTTTCTTCCAAGAAAGTGCAAAATTTTTAAACAAGCCACTTCTGAAAACCATCACATCCTATTGCATGCAGCAACAGTCAGAGAAGCCCTGACTCTCACATTACTCTATTAACATAATAGGCTGAATGAATTCTTAGGTTAGCTGAGGCGGGCCCCTTCGAGGACCTCAGAAGAGTTTTATTAGGAAACAAAGACACATATAAAGGTTTGGTAATATTTGCACCCCGGAATTATTCATAATATATATTCACAACCTACAAAGCTAATGCTTTCTTCAGGGCCAATAATGCCGTGTGCTGGAAAGCAGATGAGCAATAGCTCAAATCTATTCGGAATCTATAATGCTGACCACATAACAACAGAAAAATAGTCATGAAATGCTATCGTGGAGTGGTCAGTTATTATAACAACAGCTCAGTGGCTTGACATTTCCAGCAGTAAAATACCTACGCATCTGAACTTTGAGAAAAAAATCACAGCAGTTTTTAGTCATAGCAAAAACGTGTTTATAACCATAAGATGATTCATTTTCTTGCCTGTTAACCTTCCTGCTGGAATGATTGCTCCCATGGCTGGCTCACTGATGATGAAGTGATCAGTTTCTGGACACCTAGCAAGTGGTTGTATATTTGAATCTCTCTAGGGCAGGAGTGGGCAATTACTTTGACTTGAAGCACAACTTAGTATGTTTGGCTGAACTCAAAGAATTCCCTGTGGGGAACAAACACTTCTTTGTTGATGGGTTGGAGCACACATATCAGAGATAATTGAATGGTAATAGCTTAACTATGTTTCTGGACTGATTGACTCTCTTCTTCCTCCTATCCATCTTCGTTTCAGAGGGCCGTGGTCGTCTCATGAATACATCCGTGGTTCTGTTCAGAGTAAGAGGGGGCCAATCGCTGTGCTGCACACAACTTTTCACCTTCATCGCTCGTTTCCTCACACATCTTACAGTACTCAGGGCCACATTGTGAAGTGGAAAGATACTATATCTGGAATTAAGAGACGAGACCCAGATTTCAAATTCTCAATCATCCCTTGTGTGATGAATGACTCAGCAATTGGTTTCTTGGTTTCTTCATTGAGTGAAAGTTATATGGTTACGAGGCTATATTTTGTAGTCAGATTGCCTGGGTTCTCTCTGCTTCGGTTTCCTCATCTTGAAAATGATGGTATATATGGCTAAGTCTAGTGTTTACTTTGTGCCAGGTCATTCCCTAAGTGCTTTACATATGTATTAACTCATTTAATTCTCATAACAACTCTATGAGGTAGATACTACTGTTCTCATTTTTTTGATGCAGAGTCTGTGCTCTACTACCTGCTCCATAGATGGTTATGAGAATCAAAGTTTGGCTATATTATCTATAAAATAAATATAATAAGATCACACCAACTGGCTTCATTCACAAGGTGTTCTATGTATCACAGTCACAACAGATGTGATAACAACATGAGAAGAGCTTAAAGTGCTTAGAAACTAACATAGTGTTACCTTCTCTGCAAAATTGCTATAAAAAAACTGGTAGCTTTGTGTTCCAGAACTTTATAGATCAAATTACATGATAGAAACTGAATCACTGCATCATTATTTAGTCACTCAAGAAAATAAATGCCAAGTGCTCCGAAGTGCAAGTGTCCGATGTCTGAGTCAGATGATTGAAGCCAGGAAAAGGCCAGATGAAAGTTCCTTAATGAACAGTGAAAAGCCCAAGGCCAGCCAGATGATTTTAAATTTGTGATTTAAATGAGGAGCCTCCTCAGATATAAAGATATATCACCACTTCTCCCCTTTTACTAGACATATCAGTGATCTTTTTTGGGCTTGGCCCACTAAAAGAAGTTTCTGGAGCCTCCAGATTTTCATTACCTAGTGAGGCAAGAAGGTTCAACAGCCCATACCACTCTTTCTGAGAAAGTCACAGCATCCAAGAAGCTGAGGCCAAGAAAGCTTCACTAAAGGGCATGGCTGATTTGAAAAGGCTTTTACCTTCTATCACCTGAGCTGGCTTGAGGCTCTGGATTTAATCTGACTTGAAGAAAGAGAAAATCAAATTTGTATTAAAACAAAACAAAACCTGAATATAGATTAAATTCAAGACGGAAGAAGAAACACAGGAGTTTCATTTGCTGCTCTCCATCACTCACTGCATGTTTCTCACACTTCTGCATTTGGACAGTCCCTTGCTGCGCCCCCCACCCCCAATTAAAAACTCTATTTAAACTAATCTTTTAGAATTGCACAATAGCTCAGGTGGCCACATTGTTTTTCAACACATACTCTTGAAGGCTAAGGGAATGCAGTTGGTTTTTGCCATCCAAGATTTTAAAGAGAGGTGGAAAACTGGCAGCTAAATCTGACTTCTTTCCCCTGCCCAGACAAGTTTAGTATTTTGAAAGAATTGAATTAGTTGTCACCAGCACTTAAAAGGAAGATGAATTCATGTAAAAATAGAGATTAATGGAACTGGAGGAACTGGAAGATTTGGCAACAGTAAGTCCTAATCACCTACATGGCCACAACATGGCAAAGGTGAGAGGTGGCTGCCCCTTAGGCTGCCTCCCAGCTTCATCACTCGGCTACCTACCTAACTAGTGTATACACAGAGTATGTCCTCAGCAGAATTAGTGACATTTGCTGCCAGATAGTTATTTGCAGTGGCAGGTTATCCTGTACATCATATGATGTTTAGCAGCAGCCTGGGCTTCTATCCACTAGATGCCAGTACCAACCCTCACCCCCTCACACCCCTACCTCACACCAATTGTAACAAACAAAAATGTCTCCAGACATTTTCAAATATCTCTTGGGAGAAGGGGTGGAAATGCCCTCTGGTTGATAGCCAACGACTGTGTTAGCATCTGCAAGCTGAAAAACCATACTGTAGATTTTTACACATTGACAATTTCCCTTCTTACAAAGGGAATAATTGGCAAGGACTTTCCAGGCCTTGTGATTGTCTTGAAACTCCTGGTGAGGCTGGAACATTCTTTCTTCCCAAATGAACTTTCTTGTAACCTTGGTCCAAGATTATTAGACCATTACTTGTCACTGGAAGGAATTTTACAGGTCACTGATGTCCTCATTTTACAGGTAAGAAAATAGAGTCCTAAAGAGATAAATCACCCAAGGTCACATAACTGGCTAGTGGTTTGAATTAGAACATAGATTCAAATTTTTAGCTCACAACTTTCTCCACAACATCAAACACTGGAGCCATAAAGAAAAATCTAAGCATAACACACAGATGTCTTGGTGAATATATTTAACTATATTTATCATAGCTGTTCCTCTAGGTGAATTCAGGTCAGTTATAATTATTTCTATGCACTGCTATGATATATATAATATCACACCTCTGCAACTAAGCTGCTTTGTATGAAAAAACCATAAAAACACCACTAAAGGCTTTATCTAATGACTACTATCCAGATGTCTTATGCTAAACGCATGGGTTTTACATAATTAAAAACTACCTTTTCAAACCATCAACTGTGAAAACAATCTTTTTTTTTTTTTTTTTTTTTTGAGGACAAAGAAACAGGGAGGACACTCTGCCCTATTTTATTTGGATATCTACTCTTTGGAATTTACATCACAACTCAAAGCAGGCCCCAGTGCTCTGCTTAAGAAACAAGGATGTAAGTGGGACCTTGGGGCTGAGAATTGTGATTCTTTAGTGGCATTTTGGGGGATCCCTGGTTGACCCTGAGAGCTACAGAGGCTGGCAGACTATGCAGAGAGTCTGGAAGAGGAGGCAGCTCCTGCCAGATGGTACACAAACTTCTGTGGTCATTTGCAAGGATAGCAGCAGTCTGCCTCACAGCATGCCGATTCTACTCATGGCTGAGTGGCAGCCCTTCTCTATTTACACATGCTTTCAAGCTGCCTGGCGTCAAGTGACTTATTTTCCCCTTTGAAAATTGGCCTTGCTGTCCATTCTCATCTAGTTCTACTGGTGCTCAGGTGCTTGTAGGTAAGAGCAAATGTGCCATTAGAGACCCTTAGGAAGGGTCAAGCGTTGAGACCTTTCAGGCCTCCTCCCATTTACTCAAATGTGTGGCAGGCCGGGCCCAGGGTAGAAAGAACAAAGGGTAGAGCTGTGCTTTAGGTTCGCAGCAGGCGGCGACTTTGAAAGCGGCTCCACTGTTTGACTCCCTTGTTTGTCTGTCTCCGAGGCTTCCGTGCTGCTGTTTCTTTTTGTGTGTTTGTTTTTAAAACCTACAGCACCCAGTATTCAGAGGTGATCTATCATCCAAGTACTAACCAGGCCCGACCCTGCTTAGCTTCAGGGATCAGCTGAGACTGGGCGTGTTCAGGGTGGCACGGTCGTAGACTCGTGCTCCTGTTTCTGATAGCTCTATATCCTGGTTGTAAAAACCCTCATGTTGTCTCAAAATACCAAAAATTACCAAATTTAGCAGAATGTTTAGTTTCCCCCAGCTCCACTACTACGTGGATGACATCATACTCCAGAGTTGACTACCTTCATCTCCCAAAGGTGAATTTACAAGGAGAAAGGGACACTCAGTTTACTTCTTTCGTTATTCTTTCCATATGTCACTTTGTTTTGGGTGTATACATGGTGGTATGAGGGTTTTAATCCCCTGCCTGCTTAATGCCCCACCTTGCTTTGTGGTCTGAAGAAAATGGACTTTTATAGTCAGTCAGCCCTCATTAGTCCCTGTGCTGGCCCTCAGTCAAAGCTGAGTAACCAAACTTTAACCTAGAAACTTCCATGGATTTTCAGGGTTTGCAGCATTTTCAGGAGGTAGAAGGTAAACTGAGGCAGTTGTCTGTTTTTTTTACTTGCCTTCATGAACATAAGACATTTGATGCCTAGCTTCAAAATGTTCACCTTACCCACAGAGTGTCTGGTTAGCACTCACATTTTCTAGCTGAACAGGTTTCTATGATTTTTAAGCTTTGGTTTTGAGAGAACACTGTCACTGAGTAGGGGAGTGAACTTCGAGGTGAACGCTTTGTGTTGTTTCTTAACCAGGGGTAGTTTGTTGATAGCTGTGGCCTAGACCTCTTATAACAGCAAGTTATCAGGAGTTGAACCAAGAAATAAGCCATAGTCCCACACTTCATTTCTCGTTTTTGTTTTCAGACACGTGACTTAAGAAAATGGGACAATTCCTTTTATATATTTTCCTTTTTTCTTTAAAATCTGGGCTTCAATGCCTGTTAGTACCTATTCAAAACCAACAGGCAACAATTACCCTTTCTTTATCTGGCCCAAGTTCTCATTTTTTAGCTCTTTTTTGGGTGTCATTGTTATAGGGACTGTGTTTATAATTCAAATTTCAGAGTTTCAAGGGACTGTAGAGGTCACAGAACTCAACCCTTCCATTTGACTAATGAAAAAATTGAGGCTCCGAAGTAAAGTGCGTCTTTCCAGTTTCTATAGCTAACATCTAGCAGAGGTGGGAGTAGAGCCAGGACCAGGACCTTTGCTCAAGAACAGGCACTCTTTTTCATGGATGACATTGTTCCCCTTTTCCTTTTCCTTGCCTACTTCTGCCCTCCCCCACTTTTTAGGTTCTCTAGGACATAAAAAGATAGGACATAAAATGATGGACATACAACCTTAAGAAACCCTTTTTGAGTTTTATTTTTTAGCAGATGGCCTTCAGATACTCGCCCTGGCAGCCTTAAAGGGTAACCGATATCTCATGGATAGAAATACTCCACGCTGATCTTTATTTAATTCACTGATTCCTAGGAACTTATCCTTTCCAGCAGGTTATTAATTATCAGGCAAAATATCCTCTTGAGCTCTATTTCTTAATTACCTTATTAATTGTATTCACATAAATTGATCTCACTGACATTTTAAGTCTGACTCACTGAGGAAATAAGTCTAATATTCACAAGAGAATCCAACAATCTCACTACCTTAACTTATTAGTTCCATTATGCACACTGATATCACTAGACTCCAGATGTGACTGCTTAGCTGAATGGGCCTTTATCCTAATCATAATTAGAATGTCCTTTAACGATTCTTGCTTACTCGGATACACAAGAGACATTTCAGTTCTTTTCCATCCTACCTGCACTCTTTAATCTTTAACACAGAAGGAATTTCCTCCTTCATATTATCTTGCTGTAATCCTTTATTTGCAATTCAAGGCAATTATGGGGAGTAAACATGAATGTACTTTAGTTCTTCGGTTTTTACTGTAACACTGCACCCAAAGGGCCTGATGCCCAGTTAAACATTTAAAACAATTTTTTAAAGTCATTTTTATATACAAAGATCATTCTTCAATTGTGTGCTATTTGAGAATTCTTATTTTTCCCCCTTCCTGACAAGGCACACACTGTTTAACCCCACGCTTTTGTTCACCTTCCCTTTTTATGAAGTGATAAGAGTAAACAGGTTCTTATATAAGGTTGGTAATTGTTCCATATAATTCTTGTGTATTTGTATGGTTGACTGGTAGGACGTTGGAGCTGAAGACTACACTGTATGAAAAAGTATATATTAAAAGAAGTTAGAGAATTCCTATGCATGTTTATTTAAACTTGGGGAAAATCAGTTTTGATCTCTTAGAAAGAAATAAGTAATATAAATTCAAAATGACAATATTTTTCATGGTGATAAAAGATGTTTACTTGGATGCCACCAATGGGCAGATTTTGTTTTGGCTGGGGATACCAGGATCTGATTTGATGATCTGTGTGACTGAGTCTCTCTGTGTATTCATGTACCTGCAGAACATTCCCAGAGGTTCTATCAATATTACTATCTCAAACTACTCCTGGCTTTTTATTGCCTTGCCTATTCTCTCATCCAACCCAAACCAGGAGCCTGAATGTCATCCTCAAGACTCTTCTTCTCTCCCTATTACTTGTCAAACTGCTTCATCTAATCAGTAGTTAAGTTTAGTTCTGTTGATTTGACTCCCTTATTACCTTTCCTCTTTAACCCATCTCTCAGCTCCTCATCCTCTCTTTCCACATCTATTGCAATGATCTCTTTTCTGATTTCAATGGCATCTCATCTCCCATTGAATGACTTACAAGGCCCTCTATGATCAGCCTCACTAGTCTAATATTTCTGCTGCCCTTTCTCCCATCCTACACTTTAACTATATTGACTACTCACAGGTCTCCAAACCTCCCAAGTGGTTTGGCACCCTATGCCTTGGAATGTTCTCTTCTTCTTGGAGTGTCATTCCCATACAATTTTATCTGTTAAACTCCTACTCATACTTTGAGACTCATCTCAAGCATCTTTTGCAAGAAAGACATCCTTGGACCCCAAATAGAGTTGATCTTTCTCTTCTTTTTGCCACCTCTTACCTTGTACATACCTCATAATTATACTTAGTAACTGTTTTGCAGTGGTTTGTATGCCTATATTTCTTTTTGGAATGTAAATTCCTTGAAGGCAAGAAGTATGAAATTTTGTTTTTTTTCATCTTTAGCATCTAAACCATTATGTAGCACACATTAGATTACCAGTGAATATTATTTGAATGAATGAAGAAGTCTATGATCTCTTGTGATTCCTTCAAGTTCCATTTATATATAATTTATAATACTTATTTTAGGTTTCAACATTGATTCTAATGTCGAGGACCAATTTGTTGCCCAACCATTGTTTTTGTCAGTCTGCTTACAAGTCTTCTGTTTCTCCAAAACAGTTGAGGATAGGGTTGGGGAGAATTAGTCACCCTGTAGAGCAGAGAGCAAGGTATAATTTACTGCTGGTCGTGGTATAGTTTAATGGGTGAGGGGATGGCTTTGGAGTGAAACTGACCTCAGTTTCAATTTCAGTTTTGCCCCTTATTTCATATGAGACTTTGAAAAAGGTTAATTGGCTTTTCTGAGCCACAATTTTGCCTTCTGTAAGATGGAAATACTAACACCTTCCTCCCAAATTTGTTGTGAATATTAAATCAGGTAATGTGTGTAAAGCATTTACATAGTTCTTGGCATGTAGCAAATTCCCAAAAAATGACCGTCGTTATCATTAGCATCGCTATGTTATTGTATAAGCTTCTATAGAACATAGGCAGGGAGAGCTGTGGTACTTCCTTCCAGTCACCAAGGGACTCTTTCTTCAAAGATAAGTGTTGTATCAGGATCCTTATCCAAACCATAGAACACAGACAATTATTCCAGTAACTTTTCTCGGTTCTCCTGAGGGTGGTAGTTAACTAGTGCCATTCTTTGCATAGGAGAGGCATTAATTCATGATATGCAAAAGATGCCTTGGGGCATTCATTTTCTGCTTTTGAGAAAAGCAGGCTGACCATGCATTGTGGCCTAACCTCAGTGGGCTATTGGGCTGGAAAAGTTTTTTTCTTTTTTAGAATCCATAATGAAGTTGTCAAGAAATTCAGGGACATCTTGGATTAGCCAAAATAAAAGAGGTGTGTGTGTGTGTGTGTGTGTGTGTGTGTGTGTGTGTGTGTGTGTGTCCATATGTGTGTATATGTATATGTGTATTTGTGTGTGTATATACACATACACATACACATACATATTCTTTTATTGTCTTTGTGCCTCTAAGGTAAAGGAAACAATTCTGTGGTCAAAGACCATAGGACTGGAAGTCATAAGACTGGTTCAACAACTTACTCTGGGAATAATTAAGGGTGGCTACTGAGGTTTGTACCGAGAGCTTCTACATCTCTACAACAAGGTTAAGACTCATCCTGTTGAACTGACCAATTCTTGAGAGTTCTAAATCACATCATAAATTCATAAGTGTTTTATAATTTAAAAGTGCTATACAAATCTTAGTTATTATGAAGATTATTATTCTGCTTTACTGCCATCCTCCTTTCTTTACCAGATGACACTAATCGGCCCATATGTCTAACAGCAACTCAACTGGTTCAGAAATGAAGAACTAAGTGGCTTTAGTTAAAATTGCCCAATTTTTGTCTGTTCTTTTTCTGTCTTTCATTCTTATGCTGCTGGGCTTCTCTTGGCCTTTTTATTGACTATTAAAGATTTATTCATGTAATCCCAGTTGCTATGCCTGACTGCTTTTCTGAAAAACATTAAAAACTCAAAGCATCCATCAGCTCTGTCAGGCCACTTACCAAGCTCCCGGACCACGGGGAATAATAGCCCAGAAAGCCTGGGTGAGTCTTTTAATGTGCCGAATAGAGTTATCTTTTCATTTGTCCTTGCAGGTTTAAAATATGAGTGAATTTAGCTATTATTCCTTTTTTCTTTCTCCTCCTCCTCCTCCTCCTCCTCCTCCGCCTCCTCCTCCTCCTCCTCCTCCTCATTCTTCTTTTGATGTGAGGTAGCTACTTCATAAAATTGAGTCTGTATTTGCTACTAGATTTCCCTTCAGGACATTTATGTATCCTCTCTTTTCAGAGCACCAGAAACCAAGGTCTATTCCAGGCTGATTATCTTAATGGAGAAAAAGTTAACAAATCATGGGTCTTTCTCACTAACCCACTGCTAGGAAAAAGAAAGTTATATCATCTCTAACAGCATTTTAAACCTTCTGACTTAAGACTAAAATTAGGTCTTTCCTACTCCCAGAAAAAAAAAATCTGTTCCTTTATTCCAGTCAAACTGTTCTATACTCAGTCCCAAACATGCCATTTCCTGCTCTTTTACTTTTACTTATCCTGGCTTTCCACTTGGTACCCCTTACCTTTTCTCTCACCATGGAAAAATAAAACAAAATAGGAAGCCATCAGTTAAAGCTCTGCCTCCTCAATGCTTCTTTAACCCCTCCTGCTTCCATTTGAATTCTCTTTTTCCCTCTATGCTATTTATTGTTCATATTATGCATTTAATGCTAAATGTCCTATCTGTATTTTGTTTGTCAACTTTTAAAGTAATTTTATGAGTTCTTTTTCTCCAACCAACATGGCAAGAATCATATCTTAAATATTCTTTCTTGGTACAGAATTTTAACTGGACTTGTAATTATTATGCATGCTTATTACGTTGCTATTTACTATGTACTATTACCATTATTATTATTCATACCTGTGGATTCACTGATAATAACTGAGGGTCCAGGGGAGACTATAGGTCGTCTCTGAACTTACTTGTATATATGAGGGTGCAATTAGCCTCACTATTACACTAGGGGAAGAAATGTTCAGAAAACAATATGATGACAGGTATGTTTTTAAATTCATAAAAGTTGTGAATTTTAAAATTATATGCACGTCAGCATATTATCTGTTTCAAAATTTGACTCAACCATGAAGCTTCTCATTAGGGACTTCAACTTATTAACAAACTAAAACAGTCCCTTTCTGGCTCCCTTAGGAAAAGGCCGAAAAAATGGATGGGCTTTTCTTAGAACATCAACTAACAAGAGTCTTGCTCCTGCTGATAGAGCTTATAAATATTACTGGTGACTCCCCCTAGACCCTTCTAGAACATAAGCTCCACTACCCAGTTTTCCTAGAGGTAACAAAGCCAGAGCCTACCTTTATTGCAGTGCTGCCTTTCTTCCGGAGGCCCAGTAACCAGTAACACTAACACCATAAGTTGAGGTCTACACAACATGCCCCCATGATTTTCTGCTCCTAACATAGCTGCAATGGTTACTGTCAAGATCTAACCATTTCAACTACAACAGACTAAAAGCTTCTATGTAGCAAAGGAAACCCTCAACAAAATGAAAAGACAACTTACAGGACATGAAAAAATATTTACAAATTATATATCTGATAAGGTGTTCATATTCAAAATATATAAATGAAATATAAGTATATAAGAACTCATACAACTCAATAGCAAAAAAAGCCAATCCAATTAAAAAGTGAGAGAGGAACTGAATAAACATTTTTTCAAAAAAAACATGCAGTCCATGGTCATGCCACACTGAACATGCCTGATCTCGTCTGTTCTCAAAAGCTAAGCAGGATCGAGCCTGGTTAGTACTTGGATGGGAAATCACCTTTGGGAGACCAGGTGCTGTGGGTGTTAAAAAAAAAAAAGACATGCAGATGGCCAACAGGTACATGATAAGGTGCTCAACACCACTAATCATCAAAGAAAGGCAAATTAAAACCACAGTCGCCTCACACCTGTTAGAAAGGCTATCATCAAAAAGACAAGAGACAACAAGTGCAGGTGAGGACATGGAGAAAAGGAAACACTTGTGCCCTGTTGGTGAAAATGTAAATTGGTGTAGCCACTATGGAAGTAGTATGGAGGTTCCTCAAAAAATTAAAAATAAGAAGAGATACTACACTCAATCTTAACCAAAAGGCCGAGAAGTGATAAAAAATTAAAAATAGAAGTACTATATGATCCAGCAATCCCACTTTCGGTATATATCCAAAGGAAATAAAATCACTGTCTCAAAAAGATCTCTGCACCCTTATGTTCACTGCTGCATTATTTACAATAGCCAATAAATAGAAACAACCTAAGTGTTCATCAACAGATGAATGGATAAAGAAAAAAAATATATATCATTTATATATAATTAGTATATATATTAGTATATATATTAGTATATTGTATATGTATCACTTTATATATTATTTAGCAAGAAAAAATAAAGAAATACTTATATTCATGAAAGCATGGGTGGACCTCAGTGTGTTATGCTGCGGGAAATAAATTCAGAAAAGACAAATACTGCATGATCTTTTTTCTAGGTTGAATTAAAAAAAAAAAACAACTGAACTCATAGATAAAGAGAGCAGATTGTTGTTTGCCAGAGGTAGAGGTTGGGAGGGTGGGTGGGGTGGGTGAAGGAGATCAGAAGGTACAAACTTCCAGTTATAAGATAAATAAGACCTGAGGCCATAATAAACAGCATTGGTGACCATGGTTAACAATACTGCATTGTATATTTGAAAGTTGCTAAGAAAGTCAATCTTAAAAGCTCTCATCACAAAATAATTGTAACTATATGAGGTGACGGATGTTAACTAAACTTACTGTGGTCATCATTTTGCAATATAGACATGTTTCAAGTCATTATGTTGTACGCCTTGGACTAATACGACGTTGTATGTCAGTTATACTGCAATAAAACTGAGGGACAAACTACCCGATGCTTTAAATTTTGCTCTTTGAAAAATGATCTCTTGAACTGATAAATTCTCTAAGGAAAACCAGGGACTTTGAATAACAAAACAATTTAAATAAGAAGTTTATAAAGCTAATTGAATCAACTCTTTCATCGGGTTCATAAGAGATGAAGGCCTTGTCTAGTTTGCCCCCTGGATAGATGCATTACAGAGAAACCAATAGACTCCGTGCTTGTGAGAGACCAAACAGCCTGGCCGAATACTTCTTCTATCCATTCCTAGATTCATTGGAAACTTTAACACTTAAACTTCAATAACTGTCAGACTTCCTCTGCATAAAATAATCTTATGCCAAACCCTACTAATTTTAATACTGAAGATTATCAATTATGGAAAATTGATACTATTAAAAGATTAGAAATTATATATCCAGCAATTAGGCATTAGTTAAATTATAGTATATTTAGACTGTTAAATATTATAATTATATGCGTCAAGAATTTAAAAAACAAAAAGATCTAACAATTTCAGAGATGATGCTAATCCAGAAGTCTTTATTTGTTAAATAATTTCAGAGGTATTAGCTATTCTCTATTTATTGAAGTATTTCTTCCTTCCTTTATGATTAATCTCAAGAAACTCTGCAATGTTCCTATACCCAGCAACCTCTGCCTTGGTCAGAGATTTTTTTAATTGCATTCTGTAAGAAGCATAACTCTGTTTTCTGAATGTGCTTAAGAGATGTCTTGAAATTTTACCATTTCTTTCCTTTAAAAAAATTATTATAACCAAAAAGAATGAGCCAACTTGTTTTCACAGTGAATTATCTATCTCTTGTCTTTTTCTTCAGAACCGTAATTATATCTGCCAAGGAAAGATGAATTAGGAACATCTTTTTAATGCCCAAATAGCTGGAATATCCTGCTTTGGAGATATTTCATACACTAGGTCGAACCATATGACATTGCCAATATTTTGCCATTTTTCGTTATAAAGATGGTAGTTTTATTTTATTGACCCTAAGAAGTCTTTTCTCCTCATGTCTGGTAAGAGTTAGCTGGGCTTTCAGATGTGGACAGAAAGAAGAGAGGAGCTTCCCCTGGTTTTCTTCCTCTCCCATCTCTGTGCCAACAAAGAAGTGGGGAGGGTTAATGCTAGCTTGTCTCTCTCACTTAGCTCAGTAAATACAGTGACTGCCTCCAGAGGGCTTCACTTTATAGACAAATGTGCCAATTTTGGATTTTTAACTGTCGCATCTTTTCAATAGCTCGCCATTTTATTATATTTCTCACCCCTGTCCTCCACAGATCCCATTCAGTTTATTGGCCTCTGTACTTTCAGAAGGCAATCAAAATCACGCTTTTAAGAAGCCTCTAACAATTAGCACATGACTTCAGTCATTCTGCATCTTCACTTAATAAGGATTTTCTTTTCAGTCAAAGCTACTGGAAATAGTATGTGGTAGGAATTACGCAAATCTAGTTTGTGAATGTCTAGGAATGCTTTTATGATTTAATAATAGCAAAGGTCGTATGCCTTGTACTTTGTACACAGGGTTCCCTTCTTCCCAGAAGGTAGAGCAACTTTAGAAAATTGTGAAAAACCTATAGGTGCTCAGCATTGGTAGAAGAATAGGATAGCAATAACTTCTGTGCCCATTTCCTGCCACTTACCTACTTTTATGCCTGTTTACTACCCTGTGATTTTCTGCCTATTATAATAATAAAATATGAGACCAGGAAGTGACCTTTAGTTATCTAGGACATGGTGGTTGGCACTTGCACATCTGATGAAAATTATGGATTCTCTACTTAGAAGAGTGAAATTGTGTAATCACTACATTTTAAAGTTGATTTTAGAAGTCTTACACAGCTCTTACAGAATCTGTGGACACCAGGTGAAGAATCCATGGCTCAGGAGTCTTACCACTTTATTTCCACGTGGGAAAATTGAGGACCATGCAGATGTAGTAATATGCCCCAGAATATAAAACTTTCAATCATAAATTGGAGAGAGACTCAAACTCAGTTCTAGTATTTCCACTTTTAGTTCTATTTCTTTGAGTGTTAGGTTATATGCCTCATTTTCATTCTGTTTCTTTTATGCAGAACTCCATAAAACCAAACTATAGGAGGAGGTAGGAAAGTTGACAGAAGGGGAGTTTTGTGAGATACCCCATTTGTAAACACTGCTACTAGGAAATGCAGGCAGAGACTATACCAAAAACATTAATGAACTTAGTCAATTTGTTGAAAAAAAAATTAGCTTTTTTTAGACAAAATATCAAATCATTTTCATTTTTATTTTTCAATTGGATCGATCAGCTAGTGTTCTCTTGCAGCTTATTTTCCTTATTTCTGTGTATTTGCCAGTACTAAAATAGATCTCTTCTTGCTTTTATTTATCTTCTTTTGAAAGAAACCAGCTGAAGCAAAGGTCAGAGTTTAAGGAAATTATTTCATTGACAACATTAAATATTTACTGAATTTCAGCTGTATCCTGGCACTGAACCAAGTTACTATCTCTGCCTGATGGGTTTATAGACAGAAATGTCATGGATTTGGAAGGCTTTCCAAGACCAGAGATTACAGTGGATTAAATACTGGTCTAACTGGTTTTGCTTTTTCAGTTTTAAATGAAGAGATAAAGAGGAAAGAGGAGAGTATAACCACCCATGGGCCAAAGAATTTCATATCACATATGAAAATTAATTTGGTCTTCCTATTTAACATTTAATATGTCATTGGAAGAAGATAGAAGAGTCACTCTTCGTATTTTGCTCCTTCTTCTATAGGAAGTCTTTATTAGTTAGGGACTAGAAACCCTTCATAGTTCCAAACCCCTGGTCCTGTAAGTGATTTGGGATAAAGGAGGCCCAGAATCCCCCAACTGTAAAATGAGAAAATGAGATACACCCATCTGGAAAGTTTAAGAGAACAATAAAGAGCCTCCACAAACAAAACAAAATAACAACAACCCAAAACAAAACAAAACAAAACAGAACAAAATAGAACAAAAACAGACCTCTGGGGTATCCACACAGGGTAGGAGAATTCAGACCATTTATTATAACACGAAGCTTCAAACCGTGCATTTTCCCTTCATGCTCACAGTGAGGCACAGTTGACTGCTATCGACATTGCTCCTTGTTTGGGAAGATTCTGGGCAGTATTTTCTCTGAATTGACTCAGACTTTTTAAAAGTAATTTTATTCATTATAAGTGGAAAGCTAGTATTAGTTATAACTAGTGAGTGACTAAAAATAAACATGTAACTATTAAAATAAAAATTACCCTGTGCCCTTAAAATCATTTTGCATATAGAGTATGTTTACCCTCCCCTCTTTTGAGAGACCCTGGTCTAGGGGGTCCCAGAAACTTCAGTGTAGGGTCTGCTTGGAGATGGAGCAAGGACACAGAACTCTGGTGGGGTGGTTTTATTTCCAGGTACAAATCAGGAAAAGCATAATCGAGAAAATTGGCCTGTTCACACAGCAAACTTATGTGAGCTTTTGCTAGCTCTGCTCAGCCCCATCTCTCCTTCCCCACCTGGCTTGGTCACCTGGCTTGGTTGGGCCCCTTCTGTGCCTTTGGGTTCAGCCACAGGGTTTCCTTTCGGCCACCAATACTCACAGTGTGGATTTCTACTTCGGTCCTTGTTGTTCAGCCTTTCTTTCCTAAAGGACATGGGGTTTGGGGCTGCCAGTTTTAAAGGGGAAGCCCTAGTCTTTTTATAGCTTCTCTCCCTGCTATTCCCTGATTCCATTAATATCCCATCAGCTAAATCCAGAGGGCTCCGTTTCCTTCTTCCTCAGTGTGAAGCGGTGACCCAGTTAACAGGAGGCAGGAGAGCAAGGCCCCTTTGCCTCTGTCAGCTCTCCCAGAACTCTGTGTACCCGAGTTCAAGTGACCTGTACGGGGTGTTCTCGGTGCAGATTTTAATACAGGGAGGCTTAGGCTGTTCTTTTTTGCAGTCAAATGGAGAGGTGTGTGTTTGGAAAAGAAGCGTGGAAAAAGAAAAACCACAACGAGTGGGCTTTTCCTGTTAATTTAGACTCCCTAGGTGTCTGGGCAAGCCCCGCAGCTGCTCAGAGGCCTCAGTTCCCTTCTGTGGATGAAAGGGACTGGAGCCCTAGGGCCTTCTCAGCTTGATCCTGCAGTCCCCTCCCTGCGCAGTAGCAACTGAGACAAGCACCTGTCTGGTTCTGGCCCGAGGGCAGCTTCCTGGTGTCAGGTGAGGCCAGGGACCCGGTCCAAAGCCAGGTGCCTTTGTCCTGCTGCTGGGGGTCAGCTGTGGGAAGGAAGCTAGACTGCCCGAGCTGGTCTCACCTTTTGTGGTGAAATCTAAAGTCAAGGCAGCCTCTGTGTGGCACAACGGCCTTGGGTGAGGAGGCGTGCACAGCATAGTGGTCACCCCGGCTGGCGCTGGAAAAGGCGCTGCTTTAACTAAGAGTAAAATGAGAGCAAACAGGCTGAAGCTCTGCTGTCTTGGGTTGCTTTAGGTATGACCTTTAGCTTCCCTGAACTTTATTTATTCCCATCTGTAAAACGTATGTATGGATGAGCCGCACTGGAACCTAGAATAGCAGGTTCAGCAGGCCCTTTCTGACATCGATATTCTTTGATTCCAAGAGTCTAAAGACTCCTTGCTTAAAAAAATGATTTTATGTGTCTCACACCCTCCATCTGACATCCATTCCATATTCTCATTATTAGCAAATTTTCTACTTTGTCAAGAAAATTGAGCTGTACTGGGGATGAAGTTTCTCCATGATACTTAGGAGTGAGGAAATGTCATGTAGCACTTAAAAAAAAATTAAAGTCAAAGTTTTCTCTCCAGGGTGGCAACCATTATTGGAGCCCCTTCTGTCCAGGGATTGTCAGGTATCCCTAGGGGACTGTTCAGTGCGGGAAACCAGAGGAGACCTTCTCCAGCTTACCATAGTTATAGCTTAGTTATTTACCTTCTGGGCCAGAATGGTTATCTTAAGGCTGGAGGCTCCATTCCTGAAACCTATCCACCCCATTCCATGCCTTGACCAACTCACCCAAGGTGACTGGGTTTTCATGACTGGTGAGCTCAGGACCCCTCACAGACGTGTGTCATCTCATCAGAGATCCCACCAGCTTCCAGGAACTGCTTCCAGGAGGGGCCGGGCTTTAGCCACCAGCACAACTCGCTACCACTGGCCCCTGTTTCTAGTCCAGAAAAGTCACCTCCAGGGTCCTGTCACCTTCTTCAACTTCTATACCAGCTCTACCTTCACTTCCTCAAATATAAACACAGATACACAGTAGGCAGTTTAATGACCGCTTGAAGAAACCCAATTAAAGCACCACTTCAAAGAAGAGCCTGCGAGGAAGCGGCCATCCTCATATCCCAGAAACTTGCTTTCAGCCCCAGAAATATAAAAGTGATTCCAGCCCTTAAAGGTAAGGCTGGGAAAACACAGCAGTCTGACCTTTTCATTCGTTGGGGACAACACAGTAATCAGAGCAACATAAAAAGTAATAAAGTCTCCTGCTATAGAGGCAGTTGAATATGAACTCCCCCAATTTCTTGACTCGTCCACACCTGCAAACTGAGCTGCACCCACACTCCTCATCATGTTTCTCCAGTTTCAGATGTGGTGCCCCCTTTCGTTCCGGGCCCGCCCCCTCATACTTGACAAAATCAGTCTCCACAGCCATCCCCCTTCTTGAAACTTCATCCTTTCCTCCTGCGGAGCTGTGTTCCCTTCAGACTATAAGCTTATTCATCTCCTTCCCATTCGCTGACAAAGAAATCTACCTTCGGCCTAATGTCCCCTGAAGAATATTTCATGTCTTCTTCCCTCTTATTCCAACTTCTTAAAAGAATAATCTGTACTCAATGTGACCACGTCATGTGCCTTTCATTTATTCTGGACCTCCTGCAATCTGGCTTCTGCTCTTATTAAGGCCACCAGTGTTCCTTTAATTAAATAATCCAATGGATATTTTCCAATCTTTGTGTTGCTATACATTTCTGGGGCATTTGGCAATGCGGATTATGTATACTACTGCCTCCCCCCACCCCCAAAGTAATTCTCTCAGTTGTCTCCTTCCTTTCTGTTTCTTCTCAACCATGGGCTTCTTTCTCTGCACCCACCACTTACGTGCTAGTACACCCCAGGGTCTGCTTTTAGCTTACTGCTCTTTTTGTTATGATACTCTTCTTGGGTGAATTTACCCACTCATAGGATTTTAACCACCACCTGTATGCTAATGCTCTCTAATTAGATCTCCAACTCAGATTTCTTCTCCCAGCATCAGACTCACTCATTTTATGACCTGTCGGACACCCTCACTTAGGTACTCTTCATGTTTCAGACTTGAATTTTCAAAGACTAAGTAGCACTTCTCTCTAACCTCAATCTGTTGGTTGTTTCACCTTTTCTTTACCCAGTGACCAAAGTTATGAAATGTGAGCCTCTACTTTCTTCCCTTCCTCACTCTCGTCATCTAATTATTATTATATCCTGATGGTTTCCTCTCCTATGAGTTTCTTCTCCACTCCCCTCCCTCCACCGCTGTCCTGTCTCAAGTGCACGTTCTCTTTCTGGAACCCATACGACAGCCTCTTAACTGGCTTTTAGTTTCCAGACTTGCTTCCTTTCATTCTGCTCTTTCCAGAGCTTCCAGAATGATCCATATAAAACACAAATCTGACCCTGTCTTTCTCTGCTAAGCCATTCCATGGCTTCCTGGAACCTACATGAGGAAAGTTGACTTCCTTTCCCAGCATATGCAGCTGTCTCTTGCCTCCTTTTCAGGCCTTGGCTCCTACCACCTGGACACCAGCATCAGCAATGCTCAACTGGCAGCAGTTCTCTGCACGCATCCTGCTAGCCTTCTGTTCTCTGCTTCTGCTTTTAAAATTAAATGTTTTACTTTAGAGAGTTGGGTTGGTATTCTCAAGGAAGTTTCCAGTTCATTTTGTGTTACATTTTCGAGCCTTTGTCCTTGGGAGTGGGGCAAAGAGAAGAAAAGGCCCACAGAGCTACATACCCATTACAGTCTCTTTCTCCCCCACACAGACAGAAAGAGTACTGGGCCTGAGATATTTGCATGTCTTGTTTGATTTAAAATTGTTAATAAGTATGTCAAACATTTTGGGTTTTCGCTCCAGGGAGTTCTAAACTCAGCAACAATATCCGTTATGAAGAGAGCACTGCCCTCTAGAGGTGGCTTCCAGGGAAAGAGCATATCAATCTACGCTATTTAAGCATTCTGCAGTTTGTCATGTGAAGCAAACTTTACAGTGAGACCTTTACTATTATTGCTGTTTGTCCAGAACGTGCTTTCCAAGATGACTGACTCTAATTCACAATTTTTAAATTTACTTCATAGCAGTGTTTAGAGAGAAAGCACGTGATGCACTTCAAAGAATACTCAGTCTTTGGAGTTGGGGGCTCAAGTTCTGTGGGAGTCCTGGTTCTCCCCATCTGTGAAGTTAGATCTCTCACCTGTTAATCAAGGAGAATGAGATTTCATGCAGAAGACTGAAGCATCAAAACGTATATTTTGAGAATAAAACTGGGAACAGAAATATCAATAAATATTTTTTATGCATTAAGTATTTGCGAGGCACTAGGCTAAGAGCTGTTTTGCAAAAGTTGTGTGTTTACATCTGATCTTTAGAAAGTTAAATGAAAAATATTTTTAAAAACATTTGGAAAAAAGTTAGGTTTCAATTTAAATGGATGACTTTAACCCTGATACCATGGAAATCCAAAAATGAAACGGAGGTAAAACAAAAGTAAAAGTCAGCCTGGGGGTTCCAAGAGTCTATTCCAATATGAAAACAGAAGTGGCTCATAGAAACACGCACACACCCATAGACACACTTTAATTTGCCATTAAGCTCTGATGTAAGCCCCCTTTAGTCTGATTTCCCCTTCCTTATTTTTAACCAAGAGAAGAAAAAGGAAGCCTTTAATAAGCCAACTGTGACCTCTATATGTCTATATAATGATTGATGATAGGTAAAATTATCATCTTACAGTGGCAATCAACTCCTGAGAATTTCTTACAATGCAAGAATTTCTTATAATGCAAAAAAAAAGAGAAACATGATTAGGATACCATTTATGTTCATAGTCACACTGGGAGGAAGATGCCACAAAGCCCAGAAAACAGTAGCCGGGAGGCCAGAGATCTGCATTTCTGTTACTTCATCCATGCTCTGAGGAATGTGGGGATATCAGGTGAATCTTCTGTAATGCAAGGAGCCATATCTGTATACTATATTTATAATGCTGCTTTTGTACAGTGTAATGTTAATGCCCTTTTTGGCATCCGCCTCCTTAGATGAAAGATACTGCCAAGTTCAAAGCTGGCCGACCGTTTTAGGAAACCAGCAACCTGAATCTTTTTCTCGGTTTACAGATCTGTACATCTTTGGACCTGATTTCTGACATCAAACCAATCACTTTGCCTCTTTCTTTATCAGTTCACTGTCTGTAACTCTATCAAGTCCTGTGCACATTATCAGAGAGGTGTACCTAAGAGCGTGTCATATACATTTTTAATACATATAAGACATGATTCCTTAAACTTCTTTCTTATGATTCCATAGCTAACGAATCCTTTAAAAATGATTTAGGCGTCTCAGCCTAGTCTACTCAGAATTCCTTGCTGGAGTCACAGCTAGGAAATAAGTCTCAAATAGAAAATGAAGGGAGTAAACAATGTTTATATTTTTATTCCTTAACAATAGTTATTAGACTGCAATCATTGAGAAATTCTCAGCAGCATCTTCCAAGTGTTAGGCTGAAAACATCAAAACAACAAAAACCAAAAGCAAGGAGCTAGTTTTATCCTCCTATCATATTTCAAATGCACTTGAGCTCAGTTTCAAATATTGTTACTGTAAAAACTTTTGCTTGCTATACATAGTTCTTTATGATTTAATGCTGTACACTAGTTTATGCTATTTTATCTGTCCTCTCCATGCTTCACTTATTATTCTCTTTTTCCCTTACTTCTTCATAATCCTGGTTTACTATATTAATAGAACTGTAAATGTATGGGCTGGGTATAGTCACAGTGCAGGTAACTCAAGGAGGCCTAATAATAGTATATTTAGGTAGTGCAAAGTATGGATCACTGAGTCTGGAGTGGGGAAAGTTGTTCATATCACTTTTTCCTCGAAGAAAACGACTCTGAAAGGTCAGTCTAAAGAGGCTGACTTTTCAGTTTGTAGGAACATGATTTGGTAGATAGTCTTGGTGCTCTTTCTAAGGTACATCCTGTTGCTCTTCCTAGACTGAGCCCCTGGAAAGAGGGCATGGAGAATCCAGGATAATTGGAAATGCAGCAGCACACCCTGTTCCTGGGAGACCTTCTGCCTGCTTGTTTGTTCTCTAGAGACTTGGCTCTTGGTGTTTTTGCCCAGACCTTTGGACCTTGGCAAGGCCACTTCTTGTGTTTTCTGTCTTGAAACATGTACTGTTCTGGAAAGAGACTTAGTTTTTTTCTTCAGGACTCAACTTTCCTCCAAACCCTCCCTTAGTATAAGTGTTGCCATTTTAAATTAATGCCTTCAGCCCTCTTAAGCTGCTATAACCGCTTGCTGACCCTTAGTTGAAAAAAAGAAAAAAAAGAAGACCCGCGGACATATGTCCAGCCCCTGCCCAGCCTCACACCACCCTAGATGCAACTAATCGACCCCCTACCCAGCCTTGTACCACCCTAGATACAACCAATCAGGTAGGGACGAGTCTAGAATTTCTCCTTTTCCCACATTTACTCTATGTAACTATGCACTCCCCCAGAGTCCGGGGCTCTGGTTCCCACACTGCTGCATCACTGACGGTTGAGAGTCCGGACTCGAGTCTGAATAAAGACCCTTTCGTATTTGCATAGGTGTTGGCTCCTTGGTGGTCTTCTGGGATTCGCAACTCTGGGCACAACAGTTCTGGCTCTGCAGGAGGTTTGGTTGCGTGTGTGGTGGCAGTGGAGGCTGCATGACTGCCCGGCCACGCACTTGCCCGTGGACACTCCACTAAGTGTCAGAAGCAGCAACAGAACATGCACGTAAGTTGGAAATAAAAACTATGACTTGAGTGAAAATGTAACAAAATATCTTTCTTAATTCTTGCTAAAATAACGAAAAGTAAGGTCTCTGGCTTTAATGGTGATTACTAAAATTTTTGACTGCTGCCAGATACCGATGCTAAATATTTCTATCTATACAGCTTGTTTTGAATAGTATAGAGCAGAGAGCACAATCAGAAGCTTTTGAAAATATAGTGCCAAGTGAATATGACAATGCACGATCCCCAGAAAATTATTCAAACACCTCAGTGTCTTGGTATCTATATCTACAAAATGAAACTAAAATGTAAAAAAAGCATAAATAACAAAAACTTTCTCATTGGAGCTTTGTGAGGGATTCCAGGTAGCCATCATGAAGTATTTTAAGTCTCCTGGAAAGAGGGCCTGTTTTCCAATTATTGGTCATCACATTGCTCACCACCACAGGTGGGAAATAGAAGAGTGGTGGAGATAAGTGGTGAGGCTAACATCACACAGCAAGCTGGGGAAATCCCCAGAGTAGAGGGAGATCCAGATTAGTTTCATCAGGAAACATAACCATATCTGGGGAAAGCCCCAGTGTTTAGTGACAAGGGCACTTGACACAGCACCTGAAGTTACAGGCATGTAGACAAATAATATAGTTACACTTATGAAATGTAGGGGGAGTCCCACCAGTTCAGGAGAGCTGAGGTGGGTCCTATGATTGACTTGCAGGTGCAGTGAGCAGGTGACTCTCAAGAAATTCCCCCTGCGTTCCTAAAGGAGACAGGTGGAGAGAAGGTAGGCAGAAAGGGACAAAATGCAGTGAGATCCTGGTTTTAAACTCCAGACACTTGCAGGAATTCATGGCCTTTCAACTGGGAAAACTTGATGGTAATGGGTTATGAAAGAAAAAGATGATTGGGCAAGACTTTGTAAGCAGCCACCTTGAAGAGCAAGAAGAAAATTCAGGCAAGCTTTGTCTTTGCTGTTTGCCTCAGGGTTATATTTTGCATAATACTGACAACAATTAAACAAAGACACAATGTTATCTGATTTGTGCTGTTGTCTTCCCAGCATCTGGAACATTTTCTTCAGGAGCCCACCTTTATCTCTAGGAGCCTCTGGCAAATAGTTTCATTTCAGGTCACGTCCTTTTGTAGAAGGAACTTAATGTTGAAAGAAGTTGGCATCTTCTGCCCCCAACCCCTTCTGATGATTACTGTGTTTTTCATCTTTGTTCTGAATTGTACTAGTTTGGTTCAGTTTTTATTTCTGTTAATTATTAATGAGTTGGTAACTCAAGGGTTCTGGCTCTGACTCTCTGGAACTGGGGGTTGTTGGTAAAGACTGAATCAGCTTCTTGGCTCCCAATAGTCTCTGAAATCCGGTAACATTCATGGTGTGTTTATTTACCTGGGTGGTTATTGGATTCCAGCAGGAAAAATGGCTAAAGAGAGGAATCCAGTCAAAGCCTCTTTAGTTGCCAAGAGAATCCTAGTTGAATAATCTCTGCCCTCATTGAAGCATCACCCTTCAAAGGAGGATGCTACTACCCCCTTTTATTATCACTTACTTGGCTTTACAACAAACTTTCACATCTTCCAAACCAGTAAGCAGTTAAGACTTGCTCCAAACTCTATGAAGTATGCTCTATGACAATTTTCTAATTAGAAATTAACTTACATTACAACTATAACTCTACATGCTGAACTTTATGCAGGATGATAATGCAATTTAACTGAATAGTCAGTATTTATATGCAAAAGTTACCATTGTCACAAATGCCATGGGAAGTATTAATATGATGTATTCTTAAGATGCAATTAAATGGAAAAAAAATTACAGAAATAGTGCTATAAAGAAATCTTAACTCTAGGATTAATAAAGCCATATGTTGTTAAAACCAAATGCCTACAACATTATATACAGAAGGATAATTTGTGCACAGCATGTAAATAATTATGATTCTCAGTGGGAATTATTTGCATTTTCATTGCTAGAATAATAGAAGAGAGTCATATCTTCTTATTTGTCCTCTTCTCATTAGAAAGAATAGCTTACCATAAATTTAATTGAAGTTTTTATCTTTTAAATGTTACCCTAAAAATCTGTCACAATTTCCTTTTTTCAATGTTCTTCTGTTTTGTTGTTGTTGTTGTTGTTATTGTTTTGGTTCTTGTTATAATTGATTGAGTAAGGTTCAAGGTAGTATCTGAAAGCCAGCCTAAAGGATGAATTAGGAGTAACAATGGTCTCTTTGAACAGAGGAATTGAGATTGAAGTCTCTGAGCAAGCGCCAGGGTAACAACCTACAGCCTTTCTTAACAGAGTGTTTCCAATTTACATGCCACACCCTCCAACCGCCTCTGCTATCGCTCTCCTGATGTTTTTCTTTAAAATGTTGCATCTTTCACTTAAATAAATTTTCTTTAACTGAAACTCATGAATAATGACTTCAGATGGAAAATCAGTTATCCCCTGCCATAATTCATGTTAACCAAGAAGAGAAATAATAGAGAAAACAAGAAAATATTATTGAATTCTAGCTAGAGACTAGAGATTGCCAAGGCACTGAGCCTGAGGCTTTTTCTTGTTTGGTTTCTCTCTTTTTGTAAAGTGTTAAAGATGTATGAAAGACACTAAATAGAGACTGTCTCTAGACATACTGAGGAGCATAGGGAAATCAAAACGGAAGAACTTTCTCACAGTTTGAATTCTTCCACCTCAAATCATCTTCACCTTAGAAAACAATGCCTCAGTAAAACAACTCAAATCCCATGAGTTTAATTACTGGGTTTGATGGTGCAGCAGTTCCTAACCATTTTTGACACCGGGGACTGGTGCTCCTATGAGCATCTAATGTCTGATGATCTGAGGTGGAGCTGAGGAGGTGATGCTAGTGCTGGGGAGCAGCTGCCAATACAGATGTAGCTTCCCTTTCTCACCTGTCACTCACCTCCAGCTGTGAAGCCCAGCTCCTAACAGGCTACGGACGGGTACTGGTCCATGGCCCAGGGGTTGGGGACCCCTGTGGTAGCATATCACTGTACAAGTGAGTCCAAGCTAGACCCGTGTTTTTTTTTCTCTCTAAGATTTTTCTTCTCTTAAGAGATTCTCACTAACTGCTACTGCTGCCACCAAGATGGCCTCAAGGTGTGCCCTCTTGGACATCCTGGCTCAAGCTTGAACACAGGCTTCCTTTCTTACTTCCTCTGAGGACACCTGAGAAAGGATTGGAAATTTAAATAAGATTTTATAAACAAATGGGATAACAAAAAAGAAATAAACAGAATGACTTAATTTTTCTTTTTATCATTGGTTTAGACTTCCCCTGAGGCAGTAGTTCTAACTGTAGATTGTATGGAAATCATCTGGAGGGCTTGTTAAAACACTGAATGCTGGGCCAACCCCCTTGTGTTCTGATTCAGCTGGTCTGGGTTGGGGCCAAGAATCTACATTTCCAAGAGTGCCCAGGTGATGCCGAGGCTGCTGGTCTAGGAATCAGACTTGGAGAACCACTGGGCAAAGGATACTCACAGCTGCCTGGAATCTACTGCCTGCAGCCAGGTCCTTAACTGAGGTATGTGGAGAGACTACTTAAGGAAAGATCCTAATTCAAAAATGGAAAGGCAACTAGTCTCATGAAAAACACTGAAATAAATTCTCTCCCTTTTCCTCTCCTTCTTCACCACCCCCCGCGCTTTCTTGATCCTACACGCCAGAACAGATCAGCTCTTTTCTCATAAATACCCACATGTCTCCCTCTCAATGAGGTCATCAAACAATATTTCCTCAATCCAATTCTAAGGTGCACATTTCCTACATTTTCACATCATTGAAATTGGCATATGATTCATAGTCATTGTTGGTCATGTTGTAAATGCCCAAATGCATCTATAGGAACCTGGGTGTAGTTGTTTAAGTTATCATTGCTCCATAAGTTATGTGCATTTCTGGCACTGCATGAGTGCATTTTATTGACATTAAAAATGTCTTTGAAATTATGCTACTGTGATAAAGCCTTGAAACAAAAGTTAATTATGTATGAAGAAAGGTGTAGGAATAGGGCAATGGGCTTACGTTTGGTACTGAAACAAATATTTCATCACTAGAAAAATGATTGCAACTCCATATTTTAAAAAAAGAGCCTTGATATAGCAGTTTTATTTTAAAATAGCAATATTTTACATACATAGTTTGCAATTATTTAAATGATTGAGAAAAATGTTAATCTCATCTTAAAAAAAAGGCATACACAGATTTTAAAACTTCTTTTAGGTGATATACAAGCAAAAAAATAAATAAATAAAGCGAAGATCTCAGCTCTAGATTGTAGTTTCCCAAATGGACCTCACCTGGTCAAAATAAATTCTTTAACCATCCATGGCAAAATGAAAAAGTAAGAACAACTTGTTAATTCCTTAAGGAAAAGTGAGACTAAATGTTTTCAGTTTCACCTATAAAATGAAAACTATACGACCCTATTAAAAGAAATTGAAGAACATACAAAGAAATGAAAAGATATTCCATGTTCTTGGATTGGAAGAATCAACATAGTTAAAATGATCTTATTACCTAAAACATTATACAGATTTAATGCAATTCCCATCAAAATCTCATCAACATTTTTTTAAAGAAATAGAACAAAAAATTATCAGATTTGTATAGAAGCACAAAAGACCTCGAATTGCAAAAGCCACCCTGAGAAAAAAGAAATAGGCTAGAGGCATCACTCTGCCCCACTTCAAATTATACGGCAAATTGGCAGTAATCAAAATGACGTGGTATTGGCAGCAAAACTGACACACAGAACAAAATCGAGAGTCCAGAAGTAAACTCCTATTTATACGGGCAAATGATTTTCTACAAAGAAGCCAAAAACATACAGTGGAGAAAGGAAAGCCTCCTCAATAAATGGGGCTGGGAAAACTGGAAAGCCACCTGCAAAAGAATGAACTAGACTGTTGTTTGTCACCACACACCAAAATGTTTTTAGTTTAAAGTTTTGTCCTATATTTTTGGAAGGGAGAGAGTTAAAATACCCTTTAGTTTCAAAATTAATGATGTTGATATTTATCAGTCTTCTTTTTCCTTTTCCATGTTTCCTTTTAACGTAACAACCATATCCTTTAGAGCACCTACACAAAGAGACTACCCATAAACACATAAAGCAGGATTTCATTTTCTGAGATGCACACAAAAGCATGGCTTATAACTTGCTAAGCATTGCAGTGGAAAGCTGAAGAAACTGCCAGATTTCTGA
Source organism: Cynopterus sphinx (assembly GCA_030015415.1). NCBI lineage: Eukaryota > Metazoa > Chordata > Mammalia > Chiroptera > Pteropodidae > Cynopterus > Cynopterus sphinx. Next base: position 55,882,742 of record CM057379.1, read on the forward strand.
AAATATATGAAGTAAAATTTGAAGCTATAAGACTATCATTTTAGGCATTGCTGCAAGTTTAATTAGTATTATTTTTCTTAGTGGTCCAGAAAACAATGTTGAGATGTGCAAATGGTGATGCTTAAGATTTGATCATTTATCCCAGCACGGAGATAAGCCAATGCTCACTCAATACACATGTACTGAATGAACTGATGACTATAGGACTTGGACTGAAACTTGTACATGGATATCATTTTCACTTCCCCTTGGGGCCTTGATAGAACTAATAGGGCTCTCTTTGTCATGCTAGTAACTCTGAGGCAGATCCACATTTTAGGGGAATTGGGAGACTGGCCAAGGAATAATATCAAAGGACCATATAACAAGCTCTAACGCAATAAAAAGGATTCACAGACAGTTTCTTTTGGGAGGCAGTTATATATGAGGGAAGTGGCAGGGGTGGGGGGAGGTGTTGGGACAGAGAAGGAATAGAGGGTTATTTTTATATGGCCTGGCATATAATCAGTACATACTTTAATGTTTTGATGAGTGAATGAGCAAGGCAACATTTGAAAATTTCTCCCAATATGAATTTTTTCTCATGAACTAATAGTTATCTTTTTAAAAATATTACTCTCATTGCTCCTCCAAGGCTAAACAAGATAGCAATTAAATGATCTGAGAAACAATCATGCATTAACCATGAAAGCAAGCAGTGGCTCATGTATCACAATAAGAATTCAGATTAGAATGAATGAGAGTCAGGTAGTAGGCAGAATAAATAATTCTAACAATTGAATATGACCTAATGATAAATTAAACATAATCTGCTTTTTCTTTATGTTCTCATTTATTTTTATTTAGCTTTATGGGGTGTGCTGGTTTAATTTACTTCAGATGATTGTATTCTTCCCAGGAAAAATGGAACGAGTGACAAATATCCTGGAAAAGGATGGTAGACAGGCTGAAGTGAATGGTGGCAGAGCAAACACATGTTTTCTGTGCCAAGCACAATTTTCCAGGTTAAATTATATTTGAATTTTGTATTGTTTCTTTCATAATTAGCTGTACCAACCAACAGCTGAAAAACCAGATCAAGTGGTTAAGCCTAGAAGCACATGAATCATGTCCTATGGACACCAGGGGTCAGCATTTCAACACAGATGATTCTGGTAATGGCTTACCTTTCTTCACTTCTGTTGCTCTATGCTGGCTTGTGCTTCTGTGTATCAAGGTAGATAGGGAAGTGAAATTCAATTTGTATTTTGCAAATTACATTCTTTTCCAGTTTATAATTTTGACATATCTCTTTTAGATTTAATCAATCTGCTTGGGAAATGATATCTAACAGTGAAGCTTCCCACTCCCACTGGCCCCCATAGTTTCAGTAAGCTTCAGTGACCTTCAATCAGGAAGAACTTTAAACCCACAGAGTTCTTAATCTATGCTTGCTTAATACATGTGTCTGGTGTTTTCCTCGACTGCACTATTGATACCAGTTTGCCAGAAAAAGGGGTTGTGGGGATAGTGAAATTGTATGTTCATTCTGGGCTTTTAGGGGGTTTTGACTTAACACTGGGTTTCATAACTGTTTTTAATGTTGACATTCCTAACTCAGTGCAAATGCATGATATCTCTTTACATAGAGTAAAATTTACTTTCACTGAACAGTTCTGAGTTTTTACAAATCATTAGAGTTGTGTAAATCCACAACAATAAGGTAAATTTCTTTCACTCAAAAATGTCCCTTTGTAGTCAATCTCCATTCCTATTCCAACCCTTGGCAGTGACTGATCTGTTCATTGTCCCCATAATTTGCCTTTTCCAAAACAATATGTAAATAGAATTATATAGTATGTAAGTCTAGATACTTTTAATTAGCATAATGCATTTGAGATTCATCCATGTTGCATGTACAAATAATTTGTTATTTCGTTGTTTTAATGGCTAGTTAGTATTCCATCATGTGTATATACATACCATAGTCTGTTTACCTATTCGCAAGTGAAGGACATTTGGGTTGTTTCTGGGTTTTGGTGATTATAAATAAAGCTACTATGAACATTTACATACAGGTTTTTCTGTGAGCATAAGTTTTCATTTCTCTTGAGTAATGGGTGAGTTAAAATATCCTTTAGTTTCAAAGATAAAGTTAATACATAACAGGCTTCCCCCCCCCCCCCAGTTTCCTTTAAAACAACTGTGTGCTTTACAGGGTCAGCACAGGATGCTACCCATAAGTGGATGAAACTAAGCTTCATTTTGCTACTGAGATACCCAGCAGTGTGGCCTATTACTTGCTAAGCTTTGCAGTTGGAAGCACCTAGGAGTAGAGTTGGTAGGTCAAGGACACTCTACATTTGCAATTGCTTGCTCATTCTCTTCAAAACTCTCCAAACTCTTATGGAAATTGAATGCATATATAGAATCTAGATTTCTGCACTCAGAGATTATTTGTGCATTTATGGAGTTTAGACTAAAACTAATAATTTTTAAGCCAGAAGAAATCTGGAATTGTTTCTAGAACTTTCAACTCTAACTTTCTTACCATTTAATAAATAATGATATTGGCCCCAAAACAGAAGGAACAACAGTAATTGTAATCAACAGTATATGCTTCTATGATGCTTTAAATTTATTAAAAATATTTTTACATTTGCCATAATCTGCCCCTCCCTAGTCTTTTCCACCTAGGTCAGCAGCATCACCATCCACCCAGTTAGAACAGAAATTTCATTATTATCTCTGATTATCAGAGCTTAGAAAATTTCCTGTCACAGAGCAGACATTCAATAACTCTGTTGAGAGAAGGAATACTTGAACAAATAAATGCACTTGAAGGTCTAAAATCTGGTATAAATTACACTGCTTTTGTATCATAGGTTGAAAGCTTTCACATGAATAATCAGTCTCAAACATTTGACATGTAAAACATTGGATGCTTTTTGATGTGCTTAATTTTTAAGGTGGCTTGAAATAATTATAATATTTTATAATGCAACATGAAAGATTGATTTTTATTGTTCATATATTTCCCTTTCTTCATGAACTATTTACAAAGTTCTTATTATGTGCTAGAAACTGGTGATAGACATGGGAATTATTTTCTCTGCCCTCAGGGAGTCTATAGTTTAATAGGGAAGTCAGAACAAATAGTGACAAATATTCCTTGTTAGTGTGATGTGTTATGGGATGTGTAGCAGGTAAACTTAACTTAAGTTTGAGATGGGATCAGTAAAGCCTCCTGAGGGAGGTGACATCTGAAGGGGATTTAAAAGATAGATAGCAATCAGCAGGTGAAGAGTATGGGGCAGAGGAAGCAGTGTGTGTGACATCAGTGTGGTGCATTAAACACAGCAACAACCCAAAACCTGGATGAAGGCCAGAAATGAATCAGGATGAGTGAGGGGAAGAGTAATGTAAATGAGACTCAAAAGCAGGAAGTAGCTAGATCATGGGGCTTCAAAGGCCAGAATAAGGATTTCAGACTCAATTCCAACAATAGGAGGCAATTTAAGGGTTTAAACACGAAAATGACATGATTATATTTTCACTTATACAATAAGACTTTGGCTTCTTTGAGGAAATTGACTGGAGAAGGTAAGAATGAATGAACAAGAGCAAACCAGTTAGGAAACTGTATTCAGAATCTATTATTGTGTCACAAATTTATCGAAAAACTAGCATCTTACAATAAACAGTATCTCATAGTTTGTGTGGGTCAGGAGTACCTGCACAGCTTAGCCAGTTGCCACTGGCTCAAGGCCTCACAGGCCAGCAATCAAAGTGTCATCCAGGGTTGCTGTCACCTCTGAAGCTCAACAGAGAGGAGCTCACTCATGTGGCTGTGGCAGGATTCAATTCCTCATGAACTGTTGGACTGAGGAATTCATTTTCTCACTGCTATTCTCCCTTAGATCCTTGTAATGTGGGTTTCTGCATAGGGCAGCTCACAACGTGGTAACTGGCTTCCCTCAGAACAAGCAGGATAGTGAGAGGCTGAGAACAAGACGGAAGCCAGAGTCTTCTTGTAGCCATCTCAGAAGTGATATCCCATAATTTTTCTTATATTCTATTTATTAGAACTGAGAGGATTACACAATGGTGTGGGTACCAGAGGTAGGGACTCACTGGGAACCATTTTAGAGGCTGCCACCATGCAGGCTATTGCAATATTCAAGTGAGAAATGATGCAGTTTGAATTTGGGTGGTGGCAGTAGGATTAGACAGGAGTAATAATGTGCCTCCTCTTGGAAAACAATAGTATTTGGAAGATAGAATTGGCAAAACTTGAAAGTTGTTTGGACATGGTGGATAAAGGAATGAGAAAATATAAAGAAGACTCCAGATTTCAGGCTTGAGTTCATGAGTAGATGGCAGTACTATTCACTTGTAATGATAGACCCTAGGAAGGGAGAGATGGTAAGTGCAGTTTTGACATACTAGGTTTCAGATAACTCTGAGGTATCTTATTTGAATTTAGATATATGGTTGTATATTCAGATTTGGAGTTCACAAAAAAGTTATGGGTCTGATAATAGATTTGGCATTTGTCAGCTTAGAGATGGTAATTAAAGCCTTTCTTTGGTCTGGTTCCCCAGCATAAATTTCCTAGGAGACATGTGGGTCACTAGGAATGTGACGAGTGGATTCTTTGTAATTGCATCCCTTGGCTCCCAGATTCATATGTTCTACCTATCAGAGACGGAACAACACATAATGACCACTGGTGCATGGTATATGCTACGTCCTGAAAGCAACACTCCAGTCTCATAGGGTGTATCTCCAAACTGAGATGTCCCTTCAAGAGGCTGTTCCAGTCATTATCAGGACAGCAATATCTGGATTACATAGTACGTGGGAGACCAGCAGCAGTTTAGTTTTAGCTTGTGCCAAGCTGATCCACCTATGAACCAGGCTATTTTCTCACCTCCTCCATCATTGGATGGGTTCTGAGGTATTATAGAATAAAACAATTCTAGCATGCCCACATCTTTGGGCCTTTACATCTTTTCCTCAGAATTGTGCTGAGGTGGTTCTGACATTTCTACCTCATTCAATGTAAGCCAGCTTTTCCCCCTTCAAGGTTGTAGGAGCCAACCCAGAAATCCATTAAGACCAGCTCCAACACCCCAAGGAAAGCCCTTTGAAGGGCTGTTGAAAACAAAGGCAGATCAAAATCAGGGAAGAGGCCCACAGACTGGCAAAGATGATTTAAGGGGAACTGCAGACCACCAATTGTGTCTACTATTAATCCACAGGAGTGGATAATTTGGAGAGTAAAGGGTGAAGAGCAAAGGACTTCAGACAGATTCTAATATTCAATGGTTAATGAGAAGTGATTGTCAACAAATGAGACATGAAAAGAGTTGCAAAAGAGATGATACCCAGACAGTGTTTTAAGAAAAATGATTATTCCATTGAATTGGCAGGTGCTGAGTCATTAAGTAAACTGAGAACTCAAAGGCATTCAATGGATGCTTATAGAGGACAGTGGTGACCTTGAAAAGCAATGTCAGTTGGACAGTGAGCCCAGGAGCCAGATTTAGAATGAAGAGTGGGAGGGATGACAATAAAGCCAAATTAAACAACAACAACAACAAAACAGTGAAAGAAAGGAAATAAGATGATGGATGAGAATACTACGGGGTTAAGAAGGGTTTTATTCTGTTTTTTTTTTTTTTCTTTAAGTTTAGAGAGATATGAGCTTGGCTAAATGCTAGTCAGAGGGAGCTGGGGAGAGGGAATATAATTTCTGAGAAGAATCTAGAGGATAAGAATCTAAGCCTAGATGGAGGAATTGCTTTTGATAGTAAGAAATGATCTCCACATTAAAACAGGAGGGAGGAGAAAGCGATAGTTTAGGAATTTTGTGGTGGGAAGTTGAGGTTACGTACTTTTAGTCTGATGGCTTATTTTTCCTGAGTACAAGTTAAGGTCATTAAATAAAAGTTTATGGGTCAGAGAAAGTAGGAGATTTGAGGATGGTGGACAATGTCTGAAAGAAAGTTCAGCTAGTATATAGAAGGTGGGCAGATAACAAGGGTAGTAAGGATAGAGAGTGCTAAGACAAGATAACGTGAGGCTCAGCAGACCCAGGCTTGCAGAGGGTGAAAAAAATTTGGAAAATGGACCTACTTCTGTCCTGAGGTATTTAGGAAAGTAGGAAACATTCAACTTCTATTAGAGCTTTAAGGGAAGTGGTGTTTCCAGAGGAAATTAGGTTTAGTTATGAGCAGAAAGTAGAAGGAAGGTAAGTTTGAGAACATAGAATCATTTATCATAGAGCTGAGCTTTTTGGAGAGTAAAATGAAGAGTTTGAGAGTAAGGATTGGAGCGGAGATTAGGTCAGGGAGGAGAAAACAGCATTACACAAACAAAAATACTCAGCTATGATCCTCCCCCCGGGTTTCTTTTTTTTTAACCAATAAAGATGCCTTTTTTTATTTATTAGTATTAACTGTTTCTTATCCAAGGCAACTCAGTTGGGATGATTTGTAAAATTGAATTAGAGTAAATCCTAACTAGAATTTAAGTTTATTGGTTGTTCACAACTAAACTGAGGTATTGCTTTTAAAGGTACATTCATTTCGGGGCATTAATGTAGTTCACCATTTTGCTGTGATTCTAACTAAATATGATCATCTCTTTTTTGACCTCACTTTGACATGGTTAAATGATTTACTTTTATGTTTAAGTGACCTGCATTGTGTTTTTAAATTCAATATATATAATAACTCTTCATCAAGAATTGGCTACAGATATTTTTGTCTTTCATTTCTGTCAGGAGGCCTAACTGTTATTAGGAGTTTTCCAAAGACACTTGGGTCAGAGAGACATAATAACTTAAGGAGAAGAGTAAGATATACTTATTTCTTTCAAAAAAAAAAGCTTCACTATTGTCAATTGTATACTTTATTAAATCTGAGGAGGTATATTGAAAAAGACTGAAAAGTAGATTGGCTTCAAGTTGTTGAGAGAAGGGTGTGTTTAGGGACTGGACTTCATTCTGTAAGGCACTAGTGAACTTTTTCTGATGGTGACTCTTCCCTTAAGACTGTGTTTTAACAAGATAGCTTTTGCTGCTGCATGAAAGTTGAAGTGCAGAGGGAAATACTGAAGGCAAAAAAAAGTTAGGAAGCTTGTGAAACAGTCTATGTGAGAAATATCATGAGTCTAATCTACATAGATACAAAGATACTGGTAAAAGAGAAGACTCTTCTGCTTCTTCTCTACTTTGAACACGTCTGATAGCAAATGGGTAGGATTTTTCAGCCCATTTTCTAACTCTCTGAACACCAATTAGATGGTCTACAATTCGATTATGATACTAACTGAAATTAACTCAGACCCCACAGGTTAAGAAATCAGTCCCACAAGACTGTTTCCTCCCCACAACCACCCTCAACCCACACACACACACAACCTCAGATGTCAATTACAAATCTAGGTTGTCACCTGGGGTCCTGACTGACCAGCTACAAATGAGTGGTTCTCATCACCCCCTTTTAAGGATTGATCATTTGCTAAAATGGCTCATAGAATTTAAGAAAACAATTTACTTAGATGATTAGTTTATTATAAGAGGATATAACTCAAGAACGGCTAGATGGAAGAGATACACAGGAAAAGGTATGCAGAAGAGATGTGGAACTTTCATGCCGTCCCAGCACCTCCATGAGTTCACCAACCCAGAAACTCTTCAAATGCCTTTGGTTGTTTTTATGGAGGCTTCATTACTTAGGCATGATTCATTGAACCATTGGTCATTGGTGTTTAACTTGACCTGCAGCTGCTCTCCCCTCCCTGGAGGTCAGATGTTGGGAATGAAAGTTCCAGCCCTCTCATCACTTGGTTGGTGCCTCTGACAATCAGGCCCTATCCTCCTAGAGTCGTCTCATTCGCATAAACTCAGGTGGGGTTGAAAGGAGCTTATTAGGAAGAACAAAACACTACTCTTACCTTTTCACTCAAGAAATTCCTAGAGCTTTAGCAGCTGTGTGCCAGTAACTGGGGACAAAAAACAAAAAGATGTATTTCTTATAAATCATAATATCACAGATGGGATCGGAGTGGAGTAAACTGTGGACATATAACCCACTCTTGGTTGGCAATTTACTGAACTGCCTGATTTGTTGCATGTTGTACTGGAAAGGTCATGATTCCTGACCTGATGTTTTTCACTACTCCCACTCCGACTTCATCCTTCCCTATTCTACATATCCTCCTGAGCCATGTAGAATTTGTGTTAAAAGGAGCAGTGAGCACATTTCCTGACATCTATTACATTAGAGAGGAGGGATGGAAAACAACTGCATAATTACCGTTGCACAAACACAATTGGAAGTGATTTTTCCACCCTCAGATTTGCTCTTGGTTCCCCTGGTGACATTTGCAGACCTTCATTACGAGTGAAGAACCTTGGTAACCATGTCACACATTTTCTCGTGATCTGAAACATATTCATTTAATGAGATGATGACCTTTATTTATCTACAAAATGTGACACCATTAGCTCTTAACCAAACATACAGACAAGGGTTGAAACAATGACCTGGGACTTTGAATCTCAGAATTTAGATGTTTTTCTAAATGACATCTGGGCAAAATTTACAGAAATTTCCTATATTTTAAGAACTTTGATATAAAAGCAGATACATCATAACTCTGTGGTTGAGTGGGTATAATAGACTGTATAACTGTTTACGAATATTCAGTGCCTGACTTGTGAAAAAAATTATACTCATCTGACCCTTTGCAGTTAGATTTGGTCATCTGACCTGCTTTGGCTAAGGAAATGTAACAGCAGTGACATGCACAACCTGTCCAGGTGGAAGTTTAAGAACACTGACAACTGGCAATGTAGTCTGTAGCTGCTCTCTGTCTCTGCGTCCCTGAGTGAGAACAAAGTGAAGCAGAGCCCTCAGCTGGCATATGAGGGAAATGTCTTATGGGCAAGAAAAACATCTTTGTCGCTAAGCCTCTAAAGTTTGGAGTTGTTACCACAACCACAACATAATCAACCTATCTTGATTGATAGTGTATATTTCTACTATACACTTCTATAATACATCTGACATCATTTTTAAAAGAAAAACATTACGGGAAAGGTAGTGTGGGTGTAACAAGGAAAAATTAGTAGAAAATAGTCTTTAAATTGTCACTAGAAATTGTTGAAAATAACCCATTGTTCTTTCATGTTTGACTATATATTGCTATAAAAACGATCAAATATTTTGTTTTAAGTTCTTAGGGATAGAAAGGAGGTGGAAGAATTGGAACTTCAAAATAATAAATGTACCAAGAAATGGAAAGTTCTCTAGATTTTTTAAGAAACGCTCAAAGAAGAGTGAGCTAACAGAAATAAATGCCTCTAACTATAGAGACCAAAATATCACAGGCTGCTTGGTTTCTTGATTTCTTGCCTCCTAATCTAGGCACATCTAGGAAAGGAAATTGTTTGCTAATTAGTACCAGCATCCTTTTTTCTTTTGAGCTGATCTTCCATTTTCTTTGCTTTCTTTCTCATGAAAGAATCCTAGCCTTTTCATGTGCTTCCTACCCTGCCAATAACATCTTAGAGCATCATTCCAATACTCAGGATATTAGAGGCTCTATCAGATTTGCCCGACACCCATGAGGTGGGCATAGTGTGAGAGCCAAAGACTGGTTGGAATTCAAGAAAGAAGTCCCCAAGGAGCCTTTCTCCAAGGTGGTTAAGACTATATCAGGTTGTTATATGTTTTCTTGATTAGAAAGGAAGTATTTTCTTTGTGTCTCTTGCAGAAATGCATAACATGGATCAACAAGCCTGATGAGATGCATTTATATGTTGTGGTACGATTACCACATAGTGTTAGCTAACTCCTCTCATGGGACGTAATTATCATTTCTTTTTTTGTGGGGCAAACTATTAAGATCTAGTCTCTTTACGATTTTTAAGTTTATAATACAGTATTGTTGACTTTCATCATAAGTATGTGTACCAAATCAATGCCTTGTATACTATAAACTTACATAATGTTATATGTCAGTTATATCTCAATTTAAAAAAAAAAAGACTGATTCAAATCTAGTTAAAGTCCAGGCCTGACTTTAGTGTTACTTTAATGGAAATAAGCATGAGTTGCTTCATCTGACATGAATGTATTTATCTTTAATTGCCTTGCAGGGAGTGTATGTGTGTGTGGAGGAAGCTTCAAGGAATTAGGCATGATGTATTTGACTAACAGTGTTTCAGTCTGCTGTTTAAATAGAGTTCAGAGGGCTTGTTTAGTTGTGTTACATTAGAAATGCAACATCCATGGTTCAGTGCAACCAGAGATCTGTTTTTAACTTTCTCCAAGGAGGAAGTATCTGTTTCTACTAATGTGGTGATAACATCCCTTTAACACAGTACCTCGAATAGAATTAATTCTGTGTGAAAGAACCAAAATCTAAGTAAGGTATTCTGGACAGATATGCAGTCTCACCTGGTCACGCTGATAATATCAGAGGGAAGCAAAACCTTGCAATTATGGATTGATTACAAAAAAATAAATACTTAATGATTTACCTTTAACTGCCTAAACAAAAATTGAGGCTTAGTTTATTTCTATCTGTAAAAGCAAGCAAAAAAATGACCATATTGTTTAAAGGGGGAAAGTAGGAAAATGAAGAGACAAACTCAAATTTTACCTTAAGTCTAGCTAGAACAAAGCTTCAGATTTGTATATGAGATCTTCCCACTAGCTACTTAGATGTCTAATCAGCATCCAAATATATATGTCCCAATTGCACTCTTGATCTTCCCCCTTCCTTCACCTGTACTTCTCCCTTTCCCCTCCTAAAATCCAGTATTTCTATTATGTGAATTTTGTTTTCTCCCTTTTGAAAGTGCTCACTTCTTAGTGGTCAGGGTTCTGAAACTTCACAATTTGTCTATAATTCCTTGATTATTTATTTAATTGATAGTTTTATCCCTCCCCCAATCACATTCTCTTCTCTCTCCTTTTAGACTTCTTATCTGAATATTAACCTTGTGGATAATTGTCCTTTTTTACAGATATATTTATGTATTTTTTCTATTTATGATTTTTCATAGCCATACTTACTTTTCTATATTTTCTACCAATTTGACATTTCCTGAAAGATTATCACATAACTCTTTTACTAAGTATTTTCCTTTTTACAGCATATTTTTTATTTCTTAGAATTGCCTTATTCTTCAAATTACTTTTTAAATACTTATGTATCTATTTCTTCTCTCTCTAAAGATATAAAAAAATTTTGACATTTTCTTCTCCCTGTAAAGTCTTTGTTTCCTTTAAATCAGGGGTCCCTAACCCCTGGGCCCCAGACAGGTACCAGACCATGGCCTGTTAGAAACTAGGCCCCACAGCAGAAGGTGAGCAGCAGGCTAAGGAGCAAAGCTTCATCTTTATTTGCAGGTGCTCCCTAGCGCTAGCATCACCACTTCAGCTCCACCTCAGATCATCAGGCATTAGTTTCTCATAGGAACTTCGGTCCGTGGTACCAAAAAGATTGGGGCCCGCTGCTCTGAGTTATTGTGTTTGCTTGTTGGCTTTGTCTTCTAACGGTTCTATTAGTGGCTATCCTCAAATGTTTGTTAGTCCTGGATGCCTGTTCGTACTGGTCACCAGCACAACTTTTGGGAAGCTGCTTAACTGGGCTTCCCTCTTGCATGATCTGGCGGAGCAATTTTGTTAACAAACACCTGGCATTACTGTCTTTAGATCTTTTCTTTTGGGATAATCATAATATTCGGAGAAGGATCTCTTATTAATCTCTTTCCAATGTCTAATTGTGCCACTGCCAGAAATCAGGGAGCCAAATAAAGATGGCTGAGAGCCTCAGCATTCAATAAGTATATGTCACATGATGCCCCTCTGTCCGTATGGTACTCCTGCTCTCACATGACTCTCTGTCTCTTTGTCCTGCTTTGTATTTCTTCTTAGTCCCTTTCACTAATTGGCCTATTATATTTTCATCTGTTAATTTGTTTATTTTTTCCTCTAATTAGAATTTAAGGTCAATGTAACATAGCTTTATATTTTTGTTTACTGCTATAATCCCAATATTTGGCAACAGTACCTTACACGTAGAAGTTGCTCAATAAAAATTTTTGTGATGAGTTAGGTCAAATTATATGAAATTTCTACTATTTAACTGTTTTTGACCTTCAAAATGTGACTATATATTTTGAACTAAATAAAAAAGAATCAGGTGGTTAACGATTATCACCATTTCTTTCTAGAGATATGAAAATGATTATAAGAGACATTAAATATATTTTATAGTTTATTGTATAAAATAATCTAACAAATAACACATAAGGAAACTCAAGCTCAGAGAAGTTAAATGACTTGCCCAAGATCAGACTGTTAGGCAGTAGTAGAACTAGGCCCATAATCTTGTTTGTACCAGGCATTATTAGAGGGTCTGGGGATAAACCAGTAACTAAAATAGACATGATGTCTGTTGGGTATTTCTGGAATGAGACAGAAACAACAACAACAATAAGCAAACAAATATAATAGAGCATTGAATGGAATTTTCATTATCTTGCAATTTCAGCTGGAGGCCTCAAAATGGGGACAATAGGCAATAAGAACCCTCATAAACTAAAGAGAGCAATGTGAAGCTGCCAACTCTCCCCAACCCTCACCTCTGCCTTCAAGGGCAGACTGGTCCTTTAACTCTTCCCCCAAAACTGCATCCATCCCGAATATGCAGAATATTGAAATTCACAGGGAAGGAGCACTGATTCACACTCAAGTGTAGGCCTAGGGATGGAGAGTACTGTAATCCATGCCATCTCCATATTTGGGTTGGAAGTATGGTAAAGAGTTTTGATTGTAAGTGTCCAACCTGACTACTTCTACTACCTGGTGCAGCTATTCCTACAGAGAGATTTAATGTGGTGAAATTATGAGAATACATAAATAACAACTCCTCAAGCAAAATGACAGACAAAGCACATACTCCTATCTCTCCCATAGAAGAGTGATAAGAAAGCTTGAAGTGCTCAGTTATAGACTCATCTGCTTATGATGTAAATCAAATTGGAGGGCTTTCTAACTATGTAGGCCTAAAAGAAGCAAAGTTGTTGTTCATAATACATTTACTTATACTTCCAACTCCTGGTATCTATCTTTACACTTAAAAAAAAATGAAAAACATTCATTGAGCAGATGGCAGTCTACATAAGGGCCCATGAAATATACCTGTGTCTCACAGGCCACAGTTACAATGGAAACAGCTGTTGACCTGGACTAGCATGTGTTAGTTTTCCATTAGCTCACAGTGTTCACCAGGCCATCTGTATCTCAGAGCTAAGTAAATGTCATTTTTTCCTGATTGGCTCATTTGGTGGTTATGTAGAAAAGCTAATAAAGCATGATTGCTTCAAAAGGGGGAGGGTGACCCTCAGAGATTCTGGTAAAGTTTCCAGGAAGGTCATCATTAACAAGGCCATTCAATAAACTCTTCCTGTAGACATTTTACTAATCCTGTGGCAGCCTGTGGGGGAGGATATGTCTACCTGGGTTGCTGTTGAATGTAAATGAGATGTGGGACCAACGCTTAGCCTATTCACATTTATTTCATTTTCTGATGACACGCTTCCTCTTCTCTCCCTATTTTTCTTTCTTCTTTTGTTCAGGAACATTTTTCCAGTGATGTAATGGTGAAGTATTTCATAAAGTGACTGGACGTTCAAAGCTCAAAATAGCACTTCCCCTCAATTACCTTGCAGTAGGTTACTCTGTGTCTCTTTCACCTGTTGAACTATATTTTCCAGGAAGAAAAGAACTATTCTGAGTATTGGGTCCTTATTGCTTATCAAAGCACATAGTAGGTACTCAATAAATACTTGTTGGCTGAAATTATGAATAAATTATATACATATATTGAGAGGAATTTTGGCCAATCTATATTAGTCTTTAACTAGCCCTCCAGATCTATAGGCTGAAAATGGGATAAAAATGAAGGTAAGCAGAAAAAGAAAACTTTGAAAACAACAGGATTTATGATCAATATAGAGGTAAAAGGCACTTTAATGTTCTAATACTAAGGGAGTATACTTGGCTGCCTTTGTTATCACTGATATAAATTCCTCTTGCTAATTTTTTGATTACTCCTGCCAATAAATTGCCATTGATTAAGTTTCTTTTTTAAGAACTCACATTTATTAAATATAGACATTGTGCAGAGATATTTTACATTTGTTTTCTCCCATAAAGTACAGGAAGCAGAGATCATCACTATTTTGGAAAAATTGAGCCTCTGAGAGTTTAGGTAATTTTCCACAGGTAATAAATGGGATGGCTAAGATTTGAACCCAGGTTTACTTGACTACTACAACTCACTGTCTATTAGACACACCTTTTAAATTCCATTTAGGATAGAATTTCCTTAGAGCTTTGGCCTTTTATCCCCCTATGATTTGGTGACACTTAATTTGTACCCATGACTTTTAGAATTTGACTAGGCATTGGTCAGAATTGGCTCTTATAGCGAATGGGTACTATATCAGCCATAGCTATCCTCAGAAGCCATGAGGATGAACCCCACTTGCTCAAGGGCACAGTCAAACACTTCTTGAGACACTCAAACTGACCAGAGAGTACTTCATTGGCTACAGATGTGGATATCATGGACTTGGGCTGAGGATGAGCAAGTATGATGCCAGGTTGAGGGGTAGCTAAGGGTCCTAGCTATTTCCAGATTTAAATGTCACTGTCTCTGCAAAGCAACAAACCCTGCTGGATCTTCCTTCATACCTTCCTGGCTGAAATCTGCAAGGTTTCTGCCTTTCCCCAGACTGAACCTTGGGAACCACTCTATTTCCTTTATCTTCTGTGACCCCTTTTCTTTTCTTTATAGATGCCTTCGGCTTGAGGCCCCATCCATGCACACTGAAGAAAGTGCCTTTTGCATCATCATCTGATCTTAGATGATGAGCTCCAGGATGTCTCTTTCACCAAGTTATACTAACTCAGTGAAACAAAGCTCCACTGATTTCCTGACAATCTGTCTCTGCCCATCTTTTGGAGAACAAGAGTGGAGCCACTACCTGATGCTTCCTGTGAGTTCACAGTTTTTATCAGTTGTTCACATCACTGAAACCCCACTTTCAACACCCATCCTTCTCTTTGTTCTTCACGATCAGCCTCCCAAGCAGAAATGCAGCCATTCTTTCCTCAGTTGCTTTGGCGTTTCATTTTGTCTAGAGAAGGAAAGGAAAGGAAATTGTTTGCTAATTAGGACATGCATCTCACTTTCTTTTGAGCTGATCCTCCATTTTCTTTGCTTTCTTTCTCATTAAATTCAGGCATGCATGTCTTTCCACTGTAATACTTCTCTCTCCATTTGACAGGCAGGATTGTCTTAACAAGGAAAAGTTGAAAATTCTGACAGTTGATTATGTTACATGACTTTTAAAATTTTACTTCCTAAAGAGCACGGGGATGACAGTGATGATGACCTATGAAAAGCAATTAAGGCTTAAGGATCCTTTCTACTTGTGAGCTGGGAAGGAGATGGCAGAGAACACCAAGGGACTATTTATAATAGATAATAGGCTCTTTGGGTAAGGCACAGACTAGGACTTAAAATATCTTGGGTTTTGTAACAATGTTTTGTTTTTCTCTGCCCAAAGAGTTAGACTATTGCCTTAGTCTAACAGACAAATGTAATAGAACTCTCTAATGCTGGTAGAACAATTTGATATTCTCTCCTGTTGCCAGAAATATTCCATAGAGAATGTAGCCATTTGTCTTTTTCAGGAACAATAGGTTTTCCTCTCTAACTAAGGTATAGGGCTTCCAGAAGATTTCTTAATATACTAGAAGAATTGCAGCACTGTGAACATTTCCATAGGGAATAAAAGCAGCTACTCCCTCTGAAGATAGAGCTTATGAATAACTTCACACCTAAGAATGGAGTTGTAATGTTTCAATGTATGACATGAGCAGTTTTGTCATCTATGAGGCTGATTGTGCTGGGTGTGGAGCATGTGATTTCATATTGATAGGATGTGAATTGTTGGAGCAATGGAAAGTTCAGCCATTCTTTGAAACACTGGAAAAAGTTACCTTGACAGGTTATTTCCTTAACTCAAGTAGTCACAAAGCTTCACTGAGAAATCACAATCTACCAGGATTCCAGAAAACTTTGGCCTCTCATGCTGTCTTCTTGAACCTTTTTTTTTTCTTAAAAGAGTTGATATTTTGCTTATTCTGAATGTGGGCAGGAAGATTTGCTGTCCCATTAACATATGAAGTTGATATAAAATGTGTAAAAACATTAGAATTAGGCACCTTATGTAGATAACTTGTTCCACTCACTCAAAATTAGATAAATGCCAGCTATTCAAATATATTTGGTGGAGAAAAGATGAGTTTCCATGGCACCAAAGCAATGTCTTCATGAACCATATGTTTTACAATCCAAAAACAGGATTTTGGGGGGATTCGTAATGTTCTCTCTCTTTGTTTATCTGATTTTTGCCGATACAAGTGAGAAAACAGCAGGAAATATTTAGGACCATATAACACAGATCCATTTCCAGGAAACAAGCCAGTTCTTTTAAAATGGACATTCCAGAAAAACAAGTTTATATACCCATGAATATTTAATCTATTCGGGAACTTTTGACATAGAGAAGGTATAATTGAAAGCATTGTCAACTAAAATAATTTCTGATTTCCACTCTCCGGGTGAAGAGAGGTAGGAATGCTACATAACGAGAACACTGTCCCAAGCCTTACCTTCTTTGGGACTCATCGTTTTACCTACTTCAATCTAAGTAATTCATGTGTCGATGGGTCCAGTAGATGCTTATGATCACTCAGCATCTTTTGAAAACACTCTCTTATGTCTCAATTGTTTCCACATTTTGAGTACTGCTTTGTCAAGATGTGACACAAAAGACTACATCAATATCCCTTGTTGCTTAAGGCACAAAAGCACATGACTTAGATTTCCCCATTTGGATGTACCCAGACAAGATATGGATGAGGAAGGAAGCAATGCTAGAATGTGATCCTACAGAGACCCATTTCCTGGCAAGTGTGTTGGCAGAGGGATTCTGGTTCTTCTGTGTTTGCGATGGGGGCATGTCTGGTACCCAGTCCCCAGTATGCTCCATGCTGGGCAGTGATGGGTGGTAGTGGTGGTGTTTACAGTAAAACATCTTCTCACAGGCAGATGGACATTGTTCCTGTGTGCTTTATTACTAGCTATTTAGCATGTTATGTCTAGTTCTCTGGCTCTCATTGGATTCTGATGAAGTTCTTAATGTATTTTAATAAATTCTATTTTGCATAAGTAGTTAGAAATCATCCTATGATTTGCAACTGAACTCCTGATCAGAACAATGGAAATAAAACATGGTAACAAAAAAGTAGATTAACTTCAGCTGCAATAGATAAGAAATGGGAGATTCAAAGTGTTCATAGCATAAAAAAATCTGATAGATTTCAGAGGTCTTTAAATTTGATTGTATTTTTTGATTAAATATGGGCTTTTCCCCTCTTAACTTTCCCCATAGTTATTTATACTAGGGAATGAACTAGAGAAAGAAATCTTGAGTATTGTCAAGAGTTTGTAAAATAGCATGAAAAAAATAAAAATTGTCCCAAATCATCGTCTGGAATAACTTATTACTTCTCCCCACCCTCAGCTTTACTGAGATATAATTGACATATAACATTGCTTAAGTTTGGTGTGTGTGTGTGTGTGTGTGTGTGTGTGTGTGTGTGATAGTTAACTTTTTTTAAAAAAATATTTTTTATTTAGTTTCAAGTATACAGTACTTGGTTAGACATCTATATAGTTCATAAAATGATTCCCCCAGTTGCACCCTCCCTTTCCTGACTCTCCACCTGGCCAACATATTAATGCTAACTGCATTCCCTGTGCTGTGCTCCTTGTCCCCATAATCATCCATCAGCTACTGATTTGTACATCTTTAGCCCTTAACCACATTCTCTCAGCCCCTCAAATCCCCTTCTCCTCTGTCTGACACCAAATTTTCCACTATATTTGTGAGTCTGTTTTTGATTACTTTATTCTTTTTATTCCTTAGATTCTGCGTATTAGTGAAATCATATAGTTTTTATCTATTTCTGTCTGATTTAAATACCTTCTAGGTCCATCAAAGGAATATTTTTTTCCATCACCTTTCTTCTCATATTTAGGACTCCTGTTTTCATATCCTTTCAGCCACTTTCTTTTGGTTGGAGCACTTAATTCTTTTCCATTTAAGGTACTTATTGACAGGAATGTAGTCATTACCATTCTTTATTCCTTTTTTTGATACATGTTTTTTCTTCTTAAGGAAATCCTTCCAACATTTTCTGTAATACTGGATTGGTGGTGACAAATTCTTTTAGTTTATTTTTGTCTGAGAAGCTATTTATCTGTCCTTCAACTCTAAATGATAGCTTTGCTGGATAAATTATTTTTGGTTGTGTATCTTGGGTCTTCACCCTGTCGAATATTTTTTGCCAAGCCTTTCTGTCCTGCATAGTTTCTGAGAAATCAATTGCCAGTCTTATAGGTTTTCCCTTATATGTAATTATTTGTTTTTCTCTTGCTGCTTTTAATATTCTTTCTTTGTATTTAACCTTTGGCATTTTAATTATGATGTGTCTTGGTGTGGGCCTCTTTGGATCCTTGATTTTTGAGATTCTCTGAGCTTCCTGGGTTTTATGTCTATTTCCTTCACCAGGTTAGAGAAGTTTTCCATCATTATTTCTTCAAAGAGCTGTTCAACATCTTGATTTTCTTAGTTATACTGATCAAACAAATATTTGGAGCCTTAATAGTGTCCCATATCCACCTTAAATTATTTTAAAATCTTGGCTACTTTTTTATTGCAATTTCAATTGAGTATCCTGATTGCCTTTTGAATCCTCTAGGTAGGGCATTTGATCCTCCTCTTTATTCACTTTGTTTATGCCTTTGTTTATTCCATTTAATGTACTTCTCATCTCAGATACTGTGTTCTTCATTTCAGACTGGTTCCCTTTTATAATTTTCATTTTTATATTTTTTTATCTTTGGTAAAATTCTCACTGAATTTATCTACACTTCCCAAAAGTTCATTGAGCATCTTTATAACCAGTGTTTTGAACTCTGCATTTGTTAGATTACTCGACATATATATATATATATATATATATATATATATATATATATATATATATTGTATCTCTGTTCTGTTTTCTCATATTGTTTCTGCTTCTTTGTCTTCCCATTGTGGCTGCCTTTCTGTGTCTGTTTCTATGTAGTAAGCAAAGCTCCTAAGTCTCCTGGTCTTTTTAGTGTGGATTTGTGTAGTAGGTGTCCAGTGGCACAGTCCTGAGAGGTGTTCAGCTGAAGGCCAAATTTAGCCCAAGCCTCTGCCTCTCCAGGGCCACCTGTTAATATTCAGCAAAAGCAATCCATAGATGCTGTGTTTATAGTTGCCTCAAAAGGCCAGAAACCAAGGCCACCTGCCTCCTTTATTGTGAGCCTCAGCGAGGAGCACATGACTCTCTAAGGATACACCTGGTTGTGGCTTGGGTAGGGCCACAAGTTGGGGGAGGCAGGGTTTCAGGAAATCCTCTGGGCACAGTGACCTCTGTTATCCAGTTTGATGATGTCATGGCTGTGTCCTGTGCACTGGTAGGAGAGAGGGCTCAACAGAAAACAATGGATACCACCAGCACTTTTGTAATGAGTAAGTCTCACTTCAGCCCTCTTTCTGACAATGTCTCCCTGTAAGTCCCTGGTGCCTCTGCACGCAGCCAAATTGGCAGTGGTACTCAGAGAGAGCAGATCCATCAGCAAAAAAATCCACTCATGGACACAGCCCCTTTAAGAGGCTTCTGCCGCAGCCTCCATCTCACTTAGCCACTTGGGATGAGGCAGCCCCATGTCCTTGCCCCATCCCGCCTTTTGCCATTGCAACGTGTTTTCTTGAACTTCTCCCTAGTTGTATGGCTTGTTCATCAAGATCCCTGGTGATTTTTCCTTGCTGCTGCTCCTTGTTTCTGTCACAATTTTGATTTGGTTGCCAGAGGGATGAACAAAGCCTCTATCACCTATGTCATTTTTTCTCTCTCTCCAGTTGACAGTTTTATCACCTCACATAGTAATCGTGTGTTTGTGTGTGCGCGCATGCGTGCGTGTGTGTGTGTTTGTGTATGTGTGTATGAGTGTGTGTGATGAAAACTTAAGATCTCTCTTACAATCTTCAAGTATACAAAATTAATGTAGTTACTACACCACCATGTTATACATTAGATACCCAGAACTTATTCATTTTATAACTGGAAGTTTGTACCCTACCACTATCATCCCTCTCTGACTACCAGCCCCCTGCCTGACTTAAGTCACTTAGCATAAGGCCCACAAATGGCAGAATTTCCTTCTTTTTATAGATGAATAATATTCCATTGTTTGTGTTCATTCTTCTGTCAGTGGGGATTCTATGTCTTGGTGATTGTGAATAATGCTACAATGAATGTGAGGGTACAGATATCTCTTGAAGATAGTGACTTTATTTTCTTTAGATATATACCCAGAGGTAGAATTGCTGGATCATATGGTAGTTCTATTTTTAATTATTTGAGGAACCTCCATACTGTTTTTCATAGTGGCTGTACTAGTTTATATCTCTACTAATAGTGAACAAGATTTCCTTTTTCTCCATATCCTCACCAACACTTGTTGTTTGATAAGACTGAGTTCTAACCAATAGGATATGGGCATAAATGACAAGAGTCACTTTCAGCTTGACTTCCCATGTAAGGTTTTCAATCTGCTATTTGACTGGAAAGGTCTTGGAGGACCTAAAATAGAGCAGAGTCTAGATCCCTGAAAAAAATATTTAGAAGGCCTCCCAACCAGGATCACCTTTACAAGAATGTAGAAAGTGTCAGAAAAAAACTCAATATGCTAAGCCACTAAAATTTGGCGTTTGTCTGCTAGAGGAGCTAGCATTATAACTTAATATAAAGAATCATAGTTTTCACTACAAAAAAAAGATCAATATCTCTTCTATGCCACTTAAAACTATAGAATCCTGGAGTTAATGATGAAGTAAAAAATCTTCTAGTCCAACCTCTATTCTGCATTTATTGAATCCCAAATTTGTTAATAATTTTTCATAAACTCACTTCTAAGTAGGATTATAACCTTTCTTCATTTCTCACATCCTTCCTCCATTCTTTGCCTGGGTTTGGGGAGATGTTCTCCAACTGTGATATTTTAACTGCTTAAGAATGATGCTTCTTTTTTGGTTACTCCCAAGTGGCAATGGAAACTCATAAGCAAATTACATTAGATTATAAAAATTAAATGTTCAAGGTGCTAATATTGTTTTGGACAAAGTTATACTCCAACATTTGTGCAAGCATAAAAAATAGGGGTTAAAACTCTCCTTTCACATGAGCAACATGTAGGAATTTACTATTTCTAACATTTGTTTCTATTCAATAGCTATTGTGATGTTTCATGCTCTTACCTTAGGAGGTTTTTTCTTTCTTTCTTTCTTCTGAATGCATCTTCCCCATTATGATTCCACTGTTACTTCAAAACAAACTCCTATTATCTGTCACTGATGAAAACTCTAGAATCAGTTTTGATCTTGGCAAGCTATGATTCTTCCAGGAGATGTTTTTTCAGTACTGGAGTTTTATATACCCATGATTATAAATATGTAATTTATTTTTTATATCACAAACACTCTTTATTTAGAAATCTTAGTTCATTAACATTAGCAGCATCAATATGTGATCTGCTTAATTAAATATAATTTTGGGATAAATCTTCTCAGACCACCTTGGCATTCTACTAAAATGTTCTATTCTTTTTTCTTTTTCCTCCAAGCAGTTCATATTTAACATTAAAGGATGCCTAGTCACTTCTATTGTGCAAAGTCCTTATGTCTTATATTATATTGCTATAGTAAGAGCTTATGTTGTAGCAGTTAATAAGCAACAAAGTTTATCTTAAGCAAATTGCATATTAGATGTTTTATTCAAATGTTAAAGTAAAACTCTGTAATTTAAACAGCTTATAACAATAGCACCAAATTTCAAGTTGTATGTATTTTTAAGATTTATGTCACACTACAGAATGAGTAATCTGTTAAAAAGCCATGGAGCATCAAAATGGTTCTATAATAATTGAAAAATTTATAGCCTTTATGCTTTGTAGTAACAATTGCAATTTAATGTTTTCCAGAAATTTTTATTTTTTTCTTCCAAGTGAGAGCTCCTTATTCTGACAAAACAGTGACAGAGTCTCATCATCTTTTAAAAATTATCAGATAGAACCTGACTCAAAGGAACTGCAGAGCTAGAAGATTTGATTTTGGGTGATCACACGAGATTTTATATATATATATTTTATATTTTATACACACACACACACACACACACACACACACACACACATATATATAATTATAATATATATGTAATGAAATAGCCCAGAATTAAACCCAAAGAAGACAAGAATATACAATGTATATTGTAATATTGTAAAGAGATGGTAAAGACAGCCTCTTTAATAAAAGATGTTGGGAAAAGGGGACAGACACATGCAAAAAAAAAAATTTAACCAACTTCTTACAGTATATAAAAAAATAAATTCCAAGTGGATTAAAGACTTACATTTAAGACCTGAAATCACAAAACTCCTAGAATAAAACACAGGCTTAAACACTTTAGCATTATTCTTAGCAACATTCTTCTGGATATGTCTCTGTGGGCAAAGGAAACAAAAGACACAAAAGAAACCAATGGGACTCCATCAAACTAAAAAGCTCTACACAGTGAAGAAACCATCAACAAAATGAAAGACAACCTGCCAACTGGGAGAAGATAGTCACAGATTACACAACTAATTAGGGGTTAATACCCCAAATATAGGAAAGACACATGCCATTTAACAGCAGAGAAACAAAAAAGTTTAAAAAGGGGCAGAGGACCTGAACAGACATTTCTCCAAAAAGGACATATATATGGCCAGCAGACATATGAAAAGATGCTCAAGGTCACCAATGAGACAAATGCAAATTAAAACCACAATAAGATATCATCTCACACCTATCAGATAGTTATCATCTATAAGTCAACAAACAAGTGTTGTCTACGATGCAAAGAAAAGGGAATCTTCATGCACCATTGCTGGAAATGTAAATTGCTACAGCTACTATGGAAAATAGTTCGTAGGTTCCTTAAACAATTGAAAATATAACTCTCTTATGACCTGGCAATTCTACTTCTAGGTATTTATCCAAAACACTAATGCAAAAAAGATAGATGCACCCTTATGTTCACTGCAAGGCATAAAGGCAACCTCAGTGGAAATGGATAAACAACAGGATAAAGATGACATGGAACATATCTACAATAGAATATTATTTGGCCATAAAAAAGCACAATATCTCACCATTTGCAATAACATGAGTGGATTTAGAGAGTATTATGCTAAATGAAATAAGTCAGACTGAGAAAGACAAATACTATATATGAGCCTACTTAGTCTATGTTGGATCTAAAGAACAAAATAAATGAACAAAACAGAAACAGACTCATAGATAACAGAGAACCAACTGATGGCTGCCAGAGAAGATGGGGTTTTGGGGGTCCTGGTGAAAAAGGTGAAGGGATTAAGAAATACAAAGCAGGAATTCCAAAGTAACCATGAAGACGTAAAGTCTACTTTAGAGAATACAGTCAATAATATCGTAACAACTATGTATAGTGCCAGCTGGATACCAGACTAATCATGGGGGTTATTGCATAAATTTTATAAATGTCTAACTGCTATGTCATACATCTAAAAGTAATGTAAAGGAACACTGAATATCAACTGTCATTTTAAAAAACATTTAAGGTGTGGAGGAAAAAGACAAAAAAGGTGATTATAATTCTTGGCAAAACAAAGCAAGACACACTGCCAACCAGAGACTCACATCAGATTGAAAGACATACACAGACTACAACTAAAGGGATGGGAAAAGATATTTCATAAAAATGGAAACAAAACAGCAAGGGGAGCAATATTTACATCAGTCAAAATAGACATTCAAACAAAGGTAATAAGAGACAAAAAAAAAAAAAAAGACATTTCATAATGATAAAGGGATCACTCCAAGAAGATATAACCCTTGTAAACATTGATGCAGACAACATAGAAAGACCTAAATAAAGCAACTATTGACCAACATACAGAGAGAGCAACCATAATACTCTCACACTGGGGGACTTTAACACCCTATTCACATTGATGGACAGAAAAGCAACTAATAAACAGCAGTATTCAATGACAAACAAGACCTGATGAACTTAATTGATATTTTTAGAGCATTTCACCCCAAAGCAGCAGAATATACAGTTGCATCAAACACACATGGAACATTTTCCAGAAAAGACTACACGTTATGCCACAAAAGTCTCAATAAATTTAAGAAGACTGGAATCATATCAAGAGTCATCTCTAATTACAATGGCATGAAACTAGAAATCAATACAAGAAAAAACAAACAAACACACACACAAACAAATGGATGCCAAATAAGATGCTACTAAACAACAAATAGGTTAACAACAATATCAAGGAAGAAATCAAAAGATACCTTGAGACAAATGAAAACACAATGACCCCAAATCTACGGGACACACTGAAAGCAGTCCTAAGAGGCAAATTTATAGCAATACGGGCCTACCTCAGGAAACAAGAAATGTCTCAAAAACAATCTAACTTTATACTTAA